>JAGTXR010000025.1:2400000-3600000 GCA_022606575.1 Glossosoma conforme | reverse complement strand
GAGATTGTATTAAATTACCTTTCATTTTATCGAATATTTGCTTAATCTTAATTTTTTGTTAAAATATTTGTCATGTCATATATTTTTTTTTTTTTTTTTGATTTAATCAAATATAATAGGATACATTTAAGATTTTATTGACAGTATTACATTCATTTTTTTTTTTATTGTTTATTTTTTTGGAAATTCGCTTTCCACGCCACTTAAAGGTAGATCTTGTGTGTGGCGTGGGATTCATCATTGATTTAAGTGTTGCATAATTTATATTATTATTTTTTCACATTTTTTACATAATAACTTATTTTTTTTTAGAATATAAAATAATATCATTAAAATTTATAATTTTTTTATAGTCGAAGTGATAATTTCAGCATCATTTACATATGTAAATGATGCTGAAATATGAAATGAATATTTCGATTCTTTAATAGCCTCGACCCATCTAAGTCTCAATTTCCACCAGACACCTTTTAATGAACTTAATATAATCAATACCTTTTTAACAATATAAATATTTTATACAATTTATATAAATTCTATACTTATTATGCTTGGATCATATACATACAACTACTACTTAGTACCTAGCTTGAATCATATACAGATAATATTTTAATTTTCGTACTGTACTTCATAAATTTGGAAAAACATTTCTGTTAAATTAATAGATAATTTTATTAGCAGTTAAATATACATATACTATACATAAAAATCCTTAAACGTGTCAATTCATTCAGAAAAAATATCGGCGGGAGCGGGATGCGAACCGCGGACCTTTGGAACCAACCATTTTTGCCCAGGTAATTATACCGCTCGGCCACCGGCCAATTTCTTCCCCCTGAGATGATTCGTCTCTAATCTTCTAATAATTTTATTACTCAAAATATTTTAAACAAAAAAGCGGTGTAACTTTAAATGACCTAATGATCTATTAACCTGTTGGTAGCTGATATATGCCATGTAATATTTCCCTACCGTTAACACCGGTATATATCGTTTTGCTAATTTCTTAGAATAGTTTAATATGCATCATCTGATAGCTAAAGGGTACAAGAACCAATGTGATATATGAAAATAGACCAGATAAGTTCATTTATGCTTCAAATACTAGTTTTATAATTTACAGTATAATTTGTATTCCACCTAACCGTAACGAAAGGGTTAAACACATCACAGAATTATTTTCTTACACAAGGAAAATTTTCATAACAACATACAAGGGTTGCTAACTCTTTGGTAGGTTTTCAGTCAATTCCACTGGTTTTGGCGCCCCTGAATTTTACGGCGCCATTATTTTACTTTATGCGTCTCCGACTCCGTCAGGGCCGGAGGCAGGGATGGGGCAGGGCCGGGGCGCGGCGGGGGCGGCAGAAGAAGGTTATTTTTGTCAAATTTTATTCCCGTGTTTGAATGAGCGATTCGCGCGCTTATCGGCGCCCTAATCAAAGCTGACGTCTCTCGCAAACATTCGCGCAAATTAGATTTTCAAAGGGGTGGCATTCCATTACTCACACGCGCGCAGTCCCCAAACTCGATAACAAATAAAAATAAATCACAAGTTTATTAGTTTATGGGTAAACTGTGGGGTTTAGAACTTTTTATGGCGCCACTACCGAAACGATGGGAACACACTACTTTTTTATGTAGTTATACACACTTGCAGAAAAATACAGCCATATTACGAGTATGATGTATTGATAGAATCAAATAATACTATGAAATACATAGATTAATAAATTATCATCATCACCATGTTCGCTCTAGGAAACTATGGCAAATTGTCGTCACTTATTTTACATTTTATGTATAGTTCCCGATGGACAACCAAAACAGCCTGCTGTAGGAGTACTCTTATATTTGTTTAAAGTCTTCTATGGCATTCTAAGTATAATGATAAATAAAATTTCATAAAAAATACTATTTTTTGTTTAATTACTTTGTATTTACTTTGACGTCATTTTGAACACTTTATACATAGTATTTAATATTTTCCTTGTTTAATATGGATTATGTAGATAATCAGTTAACTATTTAAAACTTTTACCGTAATAAATTAGTATATTTTTTAATATTTTTGTTCCGCGTCATTTCCTTCTCCTGGAGATCCTCCGAGTTCATTTTATGTACACTACTCGATGGTCGTTCTAGACGGCGACAGTACATCGTCTTGTAATGTTAATATAGCTTTAATTACGTTGTTTTTAATCGTTGATTGAAATGTGATTTTATTAGATGTTTACTCTTATATTAATTACATAACAATTTATTATTTTGGTAATATAATATGTTTAGAAACCAAATAAAATATGACTTTTATTAATAATTTCTTATAAATTGTCTTTGATATCAATTTCATGGTTAATTAGTATTGTAACATTGATTTGTTGAAATTATTTATAATGAAAGAAACTGTAATAAACAAATACGAGTATTTACCAAATAAAAATACGTTTTCACATAGTAGAACATATTTCAAATTTCTTTCTTGCGATAGTGATGACATGCTTGTTCGATAAAATGTTAATTTTTTTCGTCTTTGAATTCATTTATAAATTAATCGTTAAAATTGAATTTGTTTGCTAAATTTTAGTGACTAAATGCGTCAACTTAGTTTAAAAATTATAAATAAATTATTCAAATGAAATGGCTTAAGAAATGATCTCAATTTGAATTGTATTTTTTATTCCAAAGCCTTATAATATTAGTAAAATGATCACCACAATTATCTGCCTCTATAATATATCAATTGATATGGTCCATGACTTGTTCCAACAGATCTTTGCACCAATTCCACCCGGAAATATATAAATAGTTTCCGATAACTTCTAGAGCGCGAGATGCTACAGTATCTAATCATATGTTTAAGTTATATATTTTTTGAATTCTTAAATAGATCCAATGATGAATCTGAATCACTCAATACCTAAAGTATTTGCTTTTAAGGGGCGAATAAACCCAATAATAAAAATTTATTCCTTTAATTATTCTCTGTATTTAATTACTCAGGGAATCGGATTTTTTTATAAATAAGAAATATGTTGTACTGATGTATAAAAGCAGCTTTAGAAGCTATATACAACATAGAAAAACATGAAAAGAATGTAAATTTATTTTAATGAAAATAATAATTTGCATTTTTCCTAATGGCTTAAAAGAAGGTTGACTTTATAATGGTGATTATTCTTTTAAATAAAACGTTACGTACTTAAATTTCATCAAATTTCTTTACGTTTAATTATTTTGGAAGAAAACATTTCATTTTTTACAAAACAGTCTTAAAATAATAACATAATGTATTTTTAATTCATATTTGTACACATTTTTTACAGCTCATTGTAATAACGATAAATAACCCATTTAAAAAAAATGAATTCTTTTATTACACATGTATTTATTAATGTTTCCGAATCAAAAACAATAACAATTGTGCAGCATAATAATGTTTGTGAATGACAATTAAATGACAATTATTTGTGATTTACTTAAATATAAAATTCTACAACTGCAAAAAGACTGATTTATTTAAACAAACGTATAAGTATACTCGTATATTGTTGAAAATATGTGAGTCAAGTATGTAAATATATATGTAATATTTTTTTATTTACACACATGGGAAAATAACGACAGATGATGATAGTGATTCTGAAGTTTCAACGCCGAATTCACACGTACCCAAAGTATTTTAAGCTAAGAACATTTTTTTTTATACTATTTTAATCTCCGTCGAAAATCAAACCCACAACCTTCGGCTTTCCAAGTAAACGCTTTAACCACTGAGGTACACCTGCCGACAATGTCTTACCCATTTCAAAATAAAAGGCTATTGTCACTATAAATCTCTATCAATAATTCATTTATCTGCTATTCATGTATTAAGAGACGTTATCAAACTTTTAAGTCACTTGATGATCTCAAGGTATCTGAACCGATCACTTCCTAGCATCCCATATCCCCTCCAGGCATGCTTAAGCTGCTTCTTATTCATACTTCTTTCTAACAACACAACTAGGCCTCTGAAGCATCAACACAATCACTATGTTCTTAAAATTGAATGATTACAAATGATACGCGTCAGAAACAGTCATTTCTACACTATGCAATAACTATGGCATTTAGACTTGCAATTAATATTAAATATTTATATTCGTTTGTTATTGCACATATGGTATAGAGATGTAAAATAACATGTTTCAATCATCAATTATGAATTATTCCACAAATGACCATTTTGTCGCAACTTTCGTCGATGAGAGCTTTAAATGTCGCCATTCAGAGTCGCGCGATTAGAAATTCGGTCGGAGGTTTGAAATTTGGCAGACACCGGTGCTGTTAGTAGGCAAACGTTTCAACAATTAGTGGCATTCAAACCTGGGCAGGGCTCGGCCGGGACGCCAGCGGGACGGGCAGTTACCGACCGGGATCGGGACGTGCCCAGCCTGACTAATCCCTGCGAGAGAGCTTTGATACTTTTTAAGGGACACTAGTCAGTGATTATCAGTCTTTTTGAGAAACTAAAAATAATGCAAAAAAATAAAAGCTTGTATCATTATCTTGCTTAATCATATAGCCCCTTAAAATATTACAATAAAAATTTAATAATGATCAACAAAAGCCATTGTTTAGAATTGACTCGTTAAATTCCAAACATGTACAGTCACTTAAAAATAAATTTGAATAAAGCATAATATTTTTGATTCGTTAATATGAAGTATTGTTTTGTGAATTATTGACAGTTAAAGAGCTTAACGTTATTAAACAGCGACAGTAGCAAGCTATAATCGCGCTTTTCGTTAGATTATTGAAGGTAAGCAACTTTGGATGCGGAATAAAACACATAAAGGTAACCTTGCCGTAAATTACGAGCACTTTCACCTCGTAGGTTGAGCTGCCTTTTACAAATAAATGGTCCATTCTCCGAGATCTTCAGACTTACCATGCTATCACAGAAGGGAATATAAAAATCAATTTATCAAAAAAAAAAATGCCTGCAGTTGACTGCAATCGCCTCTGGTCATTGAGGTGCTACTTTGGACCGAATATTTCAGGGCTTGAGAGTGTCGGATTAAGCATCCGTTTTCCTTAAAAATATCCGGTCTGAAATCACCTAAGAATTTGCTTCAGATAAATCAGCAGCTGTTTCTTCAATTTTTCAGGTTTCTTTCGTTTAGGTTGCCGGGAACCGAATCAAGTTGTCGAGTGGTCTTTTGCATGCAGAAATGTCTTGAAACAATAAGTGAACCACCATTTTAATTGAGTAATGTATGTTCTTGCAGTTGAGCGGCAAGATGTTATTTAGCATACATTACACTCAGTGATATACACGAGCATCTGTGATTGTTAAACCCTCGATAACTAACTTCCGATAGTGAGTGCCTACTAGATACATTGATTGTTTTTAATAATGCAAAGCTGAGGAAGAAAATAACTTTGATTATTGCACTAATACTTCATATAATTGATTTTATTTTCACAGATGCTCTCCAAAAGATGATGTAACACGTGTATGTTTCTTGCATACTAAAAAATATTTATTTCTTATATAATGAGCTTCAGGACTTTTTAATAATTGATTTTTATAATTGTTGTTGACTTTCTTCTTTTCTATTACTTTAGTACTTCATCATAATTACATAGTGATATTAGCTTGATAAAGCTCCTTTAGGCTGTTGACTTAAAGCCTCGAAAACGATCTTTTGTCCCTTATTTTTACGTTTGTAATTTTTATATTTTTTTTATTTTTTTTTTAAATGAAAAAATTTTTTTTAATCGGTTTGTCAATTCTAAAAAACTTGACAGTTCTCATTAGATAACAGTTAAGCCCAAATATTTAATAAACAAATACAATAAAATAATTTATTTTAATACCAGCTGGAAAATTATATTATTTTATTCTTACGCTGTGATTTAATCAAAGGTTACGGTCACAACTCAAGAGACCTGGAACGCTGTATGTTCAAACCTCCCCGAAGGCCGGTAAAAATATTGACTCAAAGGTTGATCTCAGCTGCCAAAAGCCACCCCATCGGAAATTAATTGAAACATATTATTCCATTAATTCGGGCCAATAAAACTTAACGGCATTATTGGTGGGTGAATTTACGTTTTGAATTTTAAATGTGGGCAAGGATTTTCAGGGCTAAATCCGTGACTTCTGTATAGAACAGAGAAGATGATGCCACAATAGGCAAAGTGGAAATGATGGCGCTTTATCCCAATATTGTTTATTAGGATAAAACGTGTTATATGCATTAGATTTTAATTAAACAACACTTATTAATCTCTATGACATATTTATAGGTACACTTTTATGTAAATATGTGTAAACATTTTTTTTATAAGAGTCAATGGTAAATGAGGTTCATATTGTGGCAATATGCTGCAATTTTGGCAAAGAATTTGACGAGTGAGTGATATATATATGAATAAGTGACAATAACATTAAGGTTATCAACTGATAATACTAAATGAAACTGCATAGTTATAATTTTAAATATTTTTTTTATTAAAAAATAACAAATCAAAAATATTTACATGTTTCGACCTCCCTGGAGACCATCTTCAATAATGATTAAATTAAAAACTGTCAGTGGCCTTTATATGTATGTATAAGTATTAGTTCATACGTTAGTACACACATATTTACAGATTGTTTATGTTTGTGGGTAAAACCGTTGTAAAAAGACTTTATAAAATCAAGGGGTCTTCTTCTTCGTAGTATCAATCCGGTGGATTGTTTTGCAGCAACAGAATCTTGCATCTCGATTTCCATTCTTCTCGGTCCTCCACAACCCTTTTCAGCTCAGCATTAGCAAAAATCAAGCGTTATTTATTTATTTCTTTATTTAACAGAGCACAAGCTCCAATACAATATACATAAATTTAAAAAGATACACTTGGCAAATGAAAGAAATTACAAAATATATGGGGGTAAAGGGTTTGTGTTATCATAATGTATTATATAATATATATATATATATACATATATTATATGCCATTATATAATATAACAGTTTTGTGTTAAATTTAAAACAATCTTGTATTTTTTTTTCTTTGATCTTCAGCGTAGACGACGGTTAGTCCATTGTGTATGGGCTTATCCAGTTTGTGACTATTGTGACAATTCAACTAATGCAATAAATACCATGCAATTTTGTATTTCTTCGATTAATTATTATTATTATTACTACTAACTTACAGTTTCCGCTCGCTTTCCCAAGTCATTTTTGCTCTGAGAATGGTACATGGGAATATACATAAGAGGTATATTCAATGTCTAAAGACTGTTTGGGAGTTAGGTTAGGTTAGATTTTTAAGAAAATTTATATTTCAAAATAGACAAACAATTCATACAAAAAGAGGCGCCTCAGCGTAGCCAATGACCCTCAGTGTAATAAGGCGGTCACCATCAAAAAATGGTTGGCGTGAATTGTTGCTTAACTTAAGTTTAGGCATTTGATCCTTGTCATAAATTGGTGATATTAAACTTATAAATTATTTTGCAGAATGAAACTAAAAGAAATATTAAAATTGACCCATGTACAATGCTTATATCGATTTATTTTAATAAAAGCGAAAGAAGACCTAGCCCCTGGACACGACCAGGGATGGAATATATGGTGGTCTCTTAACAGACTTCAGACCAAAGTATGCAAGACAAGGGCACAAATAAAAGCCTGGCAGTTTTACAGCGAACCGACTGAATGTTACAGCAGCGTGGAGCAGACCCTGTCACACCTTCTGGAGTGTGCGCTGTGTCCGATTAGCTGCACCCAGGAAGACCCGATGATGGCCTGGAGCAACGCCATTGAAGTCATACACTTCTGGGCAGACAGGATCTGACTTATTATATATAATGAAAGCATCATTTCGTACTATTTGAGTTCTTATTATTTTATTTTCATATTAAATCATTCTTAATATAAAACCTTCCTGAAATATTTTATTGAACATAGATATTTTTAAGCCAATAAACGTAAATCTAACTAACCACCGAATTCTGGCATCCGATCGCATTTCAACACGTGCAAGGTTATTGTCCACCCATAGAAGCTGATTACTTTTAATCGGTCGTTTGCCCTACAACTTTAACGGCGTTCGTGCACACGTCCGAATGGCTTCTTACTGCCATTTTCAAACATGACGCAAGTCGAACGTTACCACTGAAGCAAATAAGGTTTTTGTATGATAGAGGGCTTGCTTCTAGTTGCTTATTGCCAAAAATTTTGAAAAAAAAAGTCTAAATTCTTATATTTATTTTAAGTGTAAGCCGATGTTTGAAGCCAACATTTTCTAGCTGGATAAGTCGTGGCAATCTCAATTACTGTAGCATTAGTCTAAGTCAGCTCTTCAATACCTTTGTCTCAAAGAACGACGAGAGTTTGTAAGCAACGCTGTATGTTTTGCCAGCGAGTATGGCTCAATGGTCAAAGCGTTTGCTTTGCAAGCCAAAGGTTGTGGGTTCAATCCCCGACGGAGATAAGAAAAAAGGATTTTTAATCGATTTCTGAGCTCTTCAATACCCCCGGTCGGCGTGAATTTGATCCCTCACCTGTAAACATGACAATCATAGCCTATTCATTAAAATTGGTGGTAGACGAAAGTCGTCCCGTTAAGACCACCCATTCATAATAAATTCCTGTAATAATTAACGATGAAGCGTGAATCTCGGGCTGTAGTCTATGACGTTGGAGGATCAATATTCCACATGCAGCGCTTAGCCATATGCACCATGATAAGCGTCATAGAATTCCACAGATGAGAATTCAGAATTACTATCACCATCTTTCGGTATTCTCCTGTATGTGTTTACGTAAAAAAATGTTCTTTTATATTTCAGAGTATCCATTACAGTGAATTGAACCTAAAATTAATATTCTAAAAGTATGTTTATAATTAGAAAAAATATAATATTTTCATATTCTGCACTGTATAGGCTTTAAGGGGAGAAAATAACATCATTCTTCATATATTTCTCTTTCATAAAATCTGAATATATTCAAGTAACATAATTATTTACACCAGAAATCTTTTCAATGCATACATAAACACAAGCGCTAACAAATCACACTATTTGTATACAACATCTAGTAATCCTTATTTAACATCAAAGACTCCAATGATCTCGAAGTTACTTATAATGAATCAAATCATCGCGTAACATGTTTTTAATGCTTTGCATCGATAGTAGAAGTGCTTGCCGTTCAGTGTCGCCATTCACGTTTGCTTAGAAATAAAAACGTCCTTCCATGGTTGAGGCTGTCCCGAGTCTCGGTGCGTGCCGGGCCGCGATAAACGTGGAACTAAGCCTTCGCGGTCCGATATTTGTTTTATTGGATTACTTCGGGTCACTGGGGCAATTAATTTTAATTTAACACCACTTTAGATTCAGCTTTAATATTTTTGGATCTAACTTCCATATATACTCGTATGTGATACTTTGCTTAATGCGCGATTGTGTACAAAGATAATGAATTTGTACGTGTATTTTTACAAAATATGTCTACATTTTTTTAAAATAATTAGCATAGAGTGTCTTTGTAGAATTAATTTAATAAACTTTTAATTTAACACACACCATCTAAATATTTGTCATAACTTAATCCAATTACCGGTAATAAATATTTATGAAATGGTCAGTAATAAATACATAAAATATTATAAATAAAAATAATAAATTTGCAGTAAAAAAATAATAAATTAATATTAAATCCTTTTTGACAGGTTAGGGTAGGTTAGATTTCCATTTTATCTGCTAATTATTTATTCATTTTACATTAATTATTGCCGGTTTTGATTATATTATTGAAATTTTTATTTTATAACTGATAACATTCGTACTGGCACTATGAATACTGAAAATTTTTTAATATACTCCCAGTTTATTTTATTTACTGTCCATTCAATTAATATATTTTAAAAATGTTGAATTAGTTTAATGAACAAATAAATACAGGCCTAAATTTATAAAGATCAAAGGAATCTGATACTCATTTTATTTAGCTATAAATTTGTATTTCTAGTAAAATGCTGCTATTTCACTTAGGGAAAACATTTTAAATGTCTTTTCTAGTCAATATTTTAAGCGTATACGAAATATGAAGCTTTGATGTGGATTAAAAATAGTTTTTTTTAGCCTGAAAAGAGGATTATTTTTAACACACTTGACCTGGTTAAAAAAGAAAGTAAAAACCTTCCAATTACTATTAAAGATCTAACATACGGGTCAAGGAGACTGAGATGTGCAAGTCATGTTGCTCATGCTGACGACTTCTGGGACATAAAAACGGTCCATTGTGGAACATAAGGAAAAAAGCTGTGGAGAGTTTTTATAAGCAACAACTGAGAATCAGCAGCTTAAAACTGGGTTACTTGGAGTGTAGTCGTACTATGGTTTTACATCTAGTCTATAACAACAACGGAGTATAAGGAAATAAGTGAATTGAAATATAGTTTTAATTAATTTTATTACTAAAGCTTGTTACATGATTTTGAACTAATAACCCGATTAAAATGTTTTAGAATCTAATTAACAATTTCTCAAATATGCCTTAAAGACTATTGTAGCTTTTGTTTTGAAGACTTGGGACAGTTGTTTTTGAAAGAGAAACTACATAAGAATACAATATACTTGATCAAGCTTCAAGGTGAATAAGTGTCTAAATTTGAGAAAAAGATTGTGGTATGTAATTAACGAAAATGGAAATAAAAATATGGTGGAAAGATATAAAAGTAAAAGTGTTATTCTTTACAAAGATAATAAAATTAAATTGTTTTTATAAATTTAGCATCACGTATTTACTTATGCCCTACGTTAATGAAATAGTTAAATTGAAATGAACAATTTTGTGCAATATTTAAGTATTGAATTCGTTGACTATTCATTAGAAAATACATAATTATTATTATTAATTAAATATACATATTCTAAACATAAAATTCTTTTTTCAACGCATAGTTGGTTTCCAAGGTCCGCGGTTCGCATCCCGCTTCTGCCGTTATTTTTGTGCTTGAATTGACGCGTTGAAAAAAGAATTTTATGTATAGGATATGTACATTTAATTAATAATAATATAGTAATATAGTCAATGATCTATAAAAAGTAGATTAGAACATTGAAATAATAAAATAATATTATAATACAAATTTTAAAAATCTATATACATAATTATTATATTTTGCTCATTTATTTAATAAAGGGGAATATAAAACTTAACATTTCAGATGTTAATTTTCGCAATTTATATATTGTTAAGATGGACTTATGTTTTTTTTTTAATAAATAATCTGATTAACTTGCTGTTTATCGATTTGTAGACGCTTGTATAATATTTCTCAAATTATCAGTCGTAATATCGGCAAACCAGAACCGAACAAAACAAGAAACTTTCTATCGAAACTTATCCAAAACATGAATAAAACACAGCGTTTCGTTCTCTTAACGCTCATTACAAGTCAATGAACAAATGTTTTTTTCTTTATGTTCCCTGAAAAGTTTTCCTTCTTACCTCGGCAACGCGGCGCGGAAAGCGATAACGGAAAATTAGCTTCAAAATGGCTGCTAATCCTCTTCCGGCATCGATCGTAAACCTGCTACCTCGCGCCTGCTTTGCATTTCCGGTGGCCATTTTTCATTTTCAACCGGTGATAAAAATATGCTCCGCGCTATGGCAATATTAATGAATCGAGGCGCCTCTTTCGGCAGATTGATGATTTTTTTTATGTCCTGGCAACATTTTATATCCGCTGTGATTTTTTTCATCGGCAATGCGAATTTCATTGCATTCACATTTTGTTAAATTGACTTAATATGCGATGCGGATTCATCGAACGGATATTTTTAACAATAAAATTTTGTTAACAATTATTTGAGCTTGCGATTGGCGAGTTATTAAAAAAATATAATCAAAGTATGTTTCGTAGAGCGTTATTAATTCAACGTAATTATTAAAAAAAAAATATTTTTTATGAGTTGCATTACTTTTTTAAATAAATAAAAAATAAAGCACCAACAAAGGACTAAAGCCTTGCAATGCATTTTATGACTTTCATTCAGGTCAGATAGACACTGCGTGTGGAAAGGATGTAATGTTGGTAGATGCGTGTCGGAGTTAAGAGATTTACAATTGCTTATTATTCTGTTTCCTAAATTTATTTATATTGTTAAAGAGACAAAAACATATATTGACAAAATAATTCAATGTCTTCTTTGAAATTGTAGCTGGTGCTAGTGAGAACGCTACAAAATATTTCAATAAAGGTAGGATTGGCTAGGACATGTACCTCAGATGTCGCAGGAGAGCATAAACAAAAGCAATATTTTATTAATTCTGTCCTGGAAGGTCATAAACCCTATCGCATCGGTTGTCGGCATATGCCGTCATAAGATTCCCCGACCGTTGACATCGGTTGACGTTATATATCGTTTTGCTACTATCTTAGAATAGTTTTGTATGCTATCATCTGATAGCTAAAGGATACAAGAACCAATGTGATATATGATAATAGACCAGATAAGTACATCTATGCTTCAAATACTAGTTTTATAATTGATAGTATAATTTGAAGTCCACCGAGCCGTAATGAAAGGGTTAATAAGTAAAACAAACGTGGAATGAGGCGAGGACCATGGCATTTTACAAAACTTTTTGGCGGAAGCTCGTTACAACCATATATAATTTTAATTTCTTTGTTAAATTATATACCACAAGAAAAACGAAGCAGGTCATTTTTAATAATATCTATCTTCTTATTTCATAATATAATAAGTTAACATACAACTTGATGATCCACACACTTAAATATTCTGTAAAAAATTAATAGTAGTAAGTACTAACATCCTCTTCTTTTTCAAAAAGTTATTACTCCGGCGCGTGAAGGCATAATTAAGGAGCAGTTTAATAACACAGACTTTTTCTGAAGCACATTGACATATATTTACGATAAACTTTACAAACTTATAGCCCAACCTAGTCACTGCATTAGGCCGAGCCACAATACAATATGCTCTCGCCGACGGGTGGCACATGGCGCGACACACCCGTGTTGGGCTGTCGCATACGCTACAAGTGATAATCTCCGTAACTCGTCAATATGGCGGACACATTAAATGTATAACGAGCGAACAGAAATAAGACGAAAGATTGTAAATCAAGGTTTTCGGTACCAGTCAACAAGGGCTATATCATGCTGATGTCAGATCTAAATACTTTTTTATATATTACCTTAATAAACGTCAGTTTATAATTAATCCATTGCTTAGGGTTAACTTGATGGAGCCTGAAATATACACAATTACTTTACAATATTATTACTTATTAAATATACACATACAATTAAACATCAAATTTTATATGCACCAATTCATTCAGAAAAAATATCGGCAGACGCGGGACTCGAACCACAAGCCTTGCAACATTTGCTCTATTCTTTTATACCGCGCAGTCCAATCGACTATTTCTCTGCCTGTTCTTAATTTAAATGAAAGTAAAATTATAAAACGTGGTTTAATAATACAGTTTTTACAATTTAAGTAACTTAACCGCATAATGAAATGAACATGGAGTTCTCAAATAGTTTACTTGTTATAGACATTTCGCATTAAATTTGTTATTTGTACCTGCTTGTGCGCCGTACCTAAAAGTGCATTCGCTTGCATCGCCCAACTTTACAAATACGAGTTTAATGATTATGAATTCGGTAACAAACTGTAAAGTGCAACTTTGCGGTCTGAAATATCGCAACTGTACAACTGCGATCCAAAGCGGATGGTTTCGCTCAAACAAAATGCGCAATCCGTAACCGTAACGTCTGAAGTCTCGCGTGGCTTGAATACAATTTCGGACCGTAAAGCATTTTCCTGGCTATGATATTTTGTTCGGAAAAGTTATTTGCACCGCGCCGCGCAAATATCAGAATTTTCAAAATATTAATTACAATAATTAAAAGTTTGCATAATTATAACCGAGTGTAAATTTTTCGACCATATCAAATTTCTATTTAGAGATTTATTATAGTTAATTGCTTAATGTAAGGATTTTAATTTTACAACATAATACCGAAAGAGATCTCATTTAGATTTTATGACGTTTGCCATGTTTGAAAATAATTAGTTAGCCTAGGCTCTAGGCTAGCGGCTGTACAACCGCATGCGGCTCTTTGCCCAGACGTTTGTGGCTCTATGAATATGAACTCTAATTTAACCTTTTTTAATGCAGCTATTAGGAATTATTTTCTTCACTTTTACATTGTATAACTTACATATTGACTAACGTATTGCATAAACAATACACTATAATTTAAAAATTAATTTTAATTAAAAAAATAATAAATAACTAAATAACGCACACGTATACAACCTGTAAATATGTGTAAGTAAAAGTATGTACATTTTATATAAGGAAATAAATATTATGTACATAGTGAAAATATATCACCTTGACGCACAAGTACGAGGAATATTTTATACCTATATCTTAAAAAAGGAAGCAAAACAAATTAAATATCCAACATTTTATCCAATTACTCGAATCAACAAAAGTAACAAATACTGTCTGAATGGATATACTATTATAGAATCATATTTTATATATTTTCGTACTAGAATTCTATGAAAAAATTTCTACTTAAAATTGATTTATGTAAATATGTATAATAATTTCGTTTTATATTATATGCTTGAAATATCTGAAATCTCGTAGGTATATAATGTTATTTGTCAAGCAAAAAATCACTTCGAAAACTGGCACGTGTTTCATTCTAAAAACAAATTATGTGCAAGTAAATAGCTCTAATAAATATATTTATATTTTAAAGTAAAAATATATATTATTTAAATGCCAAAGGTCTTGTATTATATGATTTACGTAATATTAAGTCTAATGTTGATATATATGAAAACATTTCTGCGAAATAATAACAAATATTACATAAAAACTTTCGATCACGAATTATTTGTTCAGCACATAACTTGTTGTAGTGTGTACCTAAATTCAACATATGTATCTTTTATTATTCGTGTACAATAGTTATATACTAAGCAATCATATTTTTCAATCTTATTTCTTTGATTTCTCAGATTAAATATTATTTATAATATTCATTAGAATCATTTTAAAATAATCTAAATGCTTACGGCATATTCGGATATTTCTTTACATATTGTTTTTATGTAAGCACATACAGGAAAATACCGACAGAGGATAATACTGATTTTGAAGTCTCATCTGTGGAATGCTATGCCGCTTACCGTGCTGCATATAGACAACAACGCATGTGGAGTGTTGATTCGCCAGC
The DNA here is from genome assembly GCA_022606575.1 of Glossosoma conforme. Classification (NCBI taxonomy): domain Eukaryota; kingdom Metazoa; phylum Arthropoda; class Insecta; order Trichoptera; family Glossosomatidae; genus Glossosoma; species Glossosoma conforme. Next base: position 3,584,706 of record JAGTXR010000025.1, on the reverse strand, counting down.
CTCAGACTTCAGCCCGACATTCACACGTCATCCTTATTATTATAGAAATTCACTATGAATAAGTGGTCTTCACGGAACGACTTTCGTCTACCATTAATTTTTATTAATAAGCTACAACTGGCATTTTACGTGTAAGGGATCAAATTCACCGGGGCTAGTTAAGAGCTCATAAATCGTTGAAAAATATTTTTTTTAATCACCGTCGAGGGTCGAACCCACGATCTTCAGCTTACCAAACAGATGGTTTAACCATTGAGCTATACCCGCCGGCCGTTAGCTAATAAACAGAGAAAGACCTGAAGAATTCACCTGAAAAAATAAAGTTCCTTATTTTTTCAGGTGAATTCTTATTTTTTCTTTCATACTTTTATTATATCGGTCCAAATTTATATTGCATTGGTACAAATACTATAAGTATTTCATTTTCTTCACATTAATCTTTTGTTAACAAAAATATTATTCCTGTTTATTTAACTTATAATGTTTATTTCTATTATTTTCAAGCAAATATTAAGACAATCTGTAAAACTATATAAATGAATTTAACAATGAATATGTATTTAAATAATTTGATCAAATTTTTATTCACACTGATGTAATTAAACTTAAATGTCCCTTAACCAAATGTTCAGCTGGCCAATTGTCCATTCAGACTAATATTCGTAAGTCAAATGGTTTTAGGCAAAATGTCCGCACACATTCTAATGTCATATAAACTATTCTCTCGATCAAGAAATAATTTAAGTTTTTTTTTTTAAAACAAAACGTCGACATTCCATCTCCCCGGTGTGCATTCTCCAGCAACCTTCAAACAAAAATTGAAACTGTTATTCATATTTTTTCCTCCATCCGGCCAGTGATTTTATTACACAGTTACATTTTCAATCTACTCCGAGAAAAAAGTGCGTAGAATTTTCGCTGTTAACGGCCTCCAGAGGACATTGCCCAGTAAATCGCAGTCCGGCTCGAAAAAAAAACGAAACGAATTGAAATAACAACACCGCTTTCATATCCAATGAATATTTTTTCTGGCTAGAAAATAAACGATACTTTTATCATCATCGTCATTATCATTCCAATTTCCACTTCCCTAAATGGGGCATAAAATCCTTATAAACACTTGCCATACAAACTCTATTCAATTTTATTTACTTTATTTCTTTCAGAAACATTACAAGCAAAATTATATTTAATACGATCCTGAAATAAGATATAATACAAGAGAAACAATTAGGTATTTACTATTATTAACAATAATTATTAAAAAGTCCCGAAGCTCACTAAACAGAAGACTCCACGAAATAACTTTAATAAATTCTTGGAGCTCATGTCAAAACTGGGCTTCTCTTAAGTGGAATATATCAATATTCGAGGCGATATGGTTGAACAGTCTGATCACTCTCCCAAGAGGCATAGTCTCTGGAAGGTTAGTCTCTATCAACCACTGTAGTCCTCATCTCATTCCATGTCAGCTCTGCCTCTCGGAGCTTCGCAGAGTACATAATATGTATAGTTCCCGACAACTTTAAATAACGCAGAGAGTACGTGGACGTAAGTCCGAAGAACATGTCTAAGCCAGGTTTATCTCTGTGTCTCAACCGACTATAGTTTGGAAAGCTTTCTTTTTCGCTTCGTAACAAAGTCAAACCATAGTAACCCCTGTACCCTGGGCAAACAACTTTTTTAAAGTCATTATACGGCTGCATTGGTTTTGAGTGAGATGCTTAGGATCATAACTGTATAAATAAATGGGATGAAATTATTATAAGATACGTGGAGCATAATCGTAATGTTATAGATTGTAATAATATGAATATAGATCACTAGATAAATTGGTAAGATCGCAGGCTATGTTGTATTTACCAAAGACGCATCCAACGGTCTTCCAATAAAGTCACACCTCATGCTAATGTAGATAAATCATTTGCAGATTGTGATCAAGTTTATGATGCCACTGCTAAGCTTTGGAATGCTCTTCCAGCGTCTGTGGTACCTCTTTTCTACAATCTGGATCTCTTCAAGAAACAGATAATTATACACTTGCAATCTCCCTAACTCACACACAAACAACACACGTTTCCTGCATGCAGCGTCCAGAGAGAGTGCATGCGATTACATAAAAAAATATATAAATATTTAAACCGAAAGTATTTTTTCATATAATCATTAAGTAAAATTAAAATACGTTACTGTTTTCTTAACAACCGCTTATTTTATTTATTGGCCAATTTAATCAATAAAGGTTATTACGCTTCACTACAAAAAGGTTTTTTTCTAATATAAAATGATGCGTATCTTCTAATGTATATTATTAAAAAACTGATAATACTATTTTCCGTTATAAAATATCATTTATTATACTTGAATATATTTATATAGAATATAAGAGTTAGGACATATTATATAACTGCGTATGTCTTTGCCTCGGGGGACACACGTATACAACGTAACCGTATTATGATAATTAATCCACTGCTAGTATTATATAGTAAAAAAATAATGGCAGCCTTGTAGTGGCTGGTACCGGTGGTTACTCTCCCCTTTTGGTACTGGTGGTTAGTCCCCCTTCTAGTACTAGTGGTTAGACCCCCTCTGGTGCTGTGAAGTTAGCTCCCGTATCTCTCCAGGAGGATATTTCCCCCGAGGGGTATTCAGTTTAATCTTACAGAGAGAGAGTCTTAAGCTAGCCAAGGAGTTCGTCAGTCGGCCGTGAGAAAGTGCTGCCAAGCGTGAAAAATAAAAATATATATGTGGATGCGCATATGAGAAGTATATTGTATGACGGTTATGGAGAAATTTCATACGGTTTTATAATGTGGCCAGCAGCAATAGAAAAAATTTAGCGCGATTTTCGATAGATCTACAAAAGTTAAGCAATACTTCGCACGTACCAAATCTCGATTGGTCACCGATTGGTCACCGATTGGTCACCGATTGCTGTTAAAAGCATTGATAGTTGGTTTAAGTTAATCTTATCGACTAATTTATCCTCGCCTTAGAGCTTCGTGCTTTTTAAAGAGTTATATAATAGTCAAATTCCTTATAAAATCCGATTTACAAATCACGAAAAAATATTCTTCGGATAATACAGCAGGATAATTATATATTAAGTATTTCATTTATATATGTTCCCAAGTTAATTATTTTACTTTTACGAATACCTTCACGGTGATAGTTCATTATGTAACTCCATACATGTGGTGGCATTGACACATGTGGTGTACAGAATAATCACTCCAATGACGAAACCTAACGATATTTATTTACATGCTGTAAATATTTCTGTAAATAATACATGTTAGTTTATAAAAGGAATGACTGCACTTCCAATTTCCTACCGTAGATGTCACAATGAGTACTGAAAGTAGCAAAACGATATATCACGACAACCGACTTCAACGGTCGGGAATTCTTGACGGCATATGCCGACAACCGATGCGAAAGGGTTAAAGAGTTCGGATTATTAGACCAACTACTCAAATCGATACTATGAAAAAATATAAATATTTTATATTATGACAACACTGTCCGACACTGAAATGAATACGATCCCCCGCACAGTCGACCTCCTTAATAATAATTGTGTTTCTCTGCTTTGCCAAGGACGTCTTTAATCTGGCCGCTTGTGACGTTTCAATAGACCAGCGATGAGATAATCCACGTCCTAATATCAGAATGATAACCGGAGAACAAATTATTAATATCGTTGTAGCAAAATAAATGTATTTTTTTATTTAGTTCAATATGAGATTATAAGGATCGGAATAATGGAATTGTGAAGTTAAAACATTATTGGTTGTGAAAAGAAAAAGAGACAGTTTTTTTATAATGTTCCAAAACATACTTTAGAGAATAGGGCTTAAAACTGATCTTGAATGAGTTGATATGGTTCAGGCCGCAAATGTTCTCGATAAAGCGATACCATATTCTCCAAGCTGGTGATGAATGTGGCATAGTAATTAAAATAAATAAATACATAAGAGCAGAATAAAAAATACTAATTAATTGATAATTGTTTTTACAATCAATATATTTTATAATGAGCCAAAGAGTAGGGCAAAAAGAAAAGTTTTTGCCTGATAAAACGAAGCCGTGGCAAAACTGAGAGAAAAATTATTTAAAGCCTTTATATTGTTAACATACTAAAATACTCCTGATTTCTCACCAGTAAAATACCAATGACATATTTTAAATTAAATCTCGTCTTGTGAATACTATGTGTTAAGACCAAATGACTAGAACTTAAAATATATGAATTCAGGGTTGCAACTTAACAAAATTTTCGTATAATCAATCTACTTATACCACTTAGCCATCTTCAAGTATATTTTTAGAAAAAAAAATTTACTCAATCTACATCTATTGGTATTCGGTATGAGTTTACAAAAAAACTTGAAAAATCAACATCCGAGCACTCACTTTTATTGATTTCATGAATATGGTTCTTTACTTTTAAGAAGGTCTTTTCTTTTTACTAGCAATATTGCGAATAACATATGTGCGCATTTCCGGCTCCCATAAATAATAACAATATTAATTAGGGGCATCTATTACATTGGAAGTTACTAAAAGAGCCTGGTTTGACCTCGTTGTAATGTGGACATAAATATTTTCCCAATATCTCAAAAATACATTAATATATTATACATTTCTTCAAATTAAATAATTGTTTATTCATTACACATATAGTATATTAAACATAGTTCTTTTACGTAGTATCAATCCGGTGGATTGGTTTGCAGCAACAGAATCTTGCATCTCGATCTCCATTCCTCTCGGTTCTCCGCAACCCTTTTCAGCTCAGCATAAGCGCTACAATTCATGTCCTCGAATACTTGCTGCAAATACTCCCATCTAGGGCACCCTCTACAGTTTCTACCCTCAACCATCCCCTCCACAATATCGTGACGAAGACCATCGTGGCACATGATGTGACCAATCCATCGGGCTCGCCTCTCTGAGATGGTTCTTATTAGTTGCCTATCTTCCTTGATTATTCTGAAAACCTCATTGTTCGTGACGTCGTCTCTCTAGGGAATTCCGAGAATTCTTCTGTACGACCACATCTCAAAGGCCTCTAGTCTTGTTTTGAAAATTTAAAATTTTTCTTTCTTTATTTTGTAATGTTATGTATTAAACATAGTTATCTAAAAGTAATCACGAAATCTTCTATCTAAAATTAAAGGATCTTTTAATGTTTTTTTATTAAACGATTTGATGTCGTCCATGTATTCTTGAACAATAATATATTCTAAAAATTATTAGACCACGTGAATGAAAAAAAAATAATTTAGCCATTAAAAAAGTTGTACACAAAACTTATCCATCGAAACTCTGGAATCGATTTCAAGGTTAAATTAAGTTCAGTGATATTTAATAATATATTTTAGTTACGTTTTTTCGTGTTATTAAATTACAAATTTAAACATTTCGTGAGGCCTTTTTCAGCCGAGCTTACCTGCCGGTGTATGAATTGGCACGAACGATGTACTTTGGCAATACAAAGAAAGGTATAACCGAATGGTTGCGACGCTCGACTGCCACGCGATTGTTTGACAGTTCGTTCTTCGCAAATCGCAATTTTAATATGAACAAATTATCCTGTAATTCAATAAAAAATTGGTAGATGACGAAAGTTGCCGATAACCATTACTCGTATTTATATTTATTATATTTAAATTCGATTAATTTTTATTTTAACCACCATTTCATTACATGGTTTACCTTATGTTATATTCAATAAATAAGATAACTTCTAAGGTTTTTACGGTCTGATTTAATATTGTGTAATGGCGGTCGAAATATTGGAAAAGAGTAATTTGCCACACACAACTAAGCCCAAAAGCTACAATATTAAAAATTATTAATTCAAAAATTATTAACATTATCAATAATCTGTACAGCGAGTATAACATACGAGTTTATATTAAATTCAATGTTGGAGCAGTTGTAAGAAATTAAATGCGGAATTTTATGATAACCACATTTATATGAATATCAATTTCAAAGCCATTAATAACCATTTTTTCTTTGAAAATACCAATGCAGCCTTATAAAGTTTTTTAAAACACGTCCTTTCGTATACAATCGGTTTGAGTATGTGAGGTATGACAAGGAAAAAGAACGGACATGGCAACCTTACATGCTATAGTCGCTCAAGGAAAAATCATTAATAAGAGTGGTACATGTTTTAAGACTGCGAATGGGATCATCAATTACAATTGCTTCATGAGTTTCATTTTTTCAATTTTCAGGCCCCTAGCTTTCTCGTTCAGGAAACAAAGAAATTAGTTTGCATGATTTTTAATGATTTGTGTTTTAATAATCTTAAGGTGGTATTTTCTTGTGTGCGTTTATATAAAAAATCCTATCTACGTGCTACGAAGGCTCTGTATAGGCCGAATCTACGTCAGAATACAGCCTTAAATTCAGGTCGAGAGGTGGGCGGATGGTTAATGAGCGCGTGATTCGCTTCGCGTCCGGTCAACCGAACAATTAGCGGAGGTCTTCCTGATCAAGGCTTCGGGAAGGTTGTATTTCAACGGGAGTTTTTTTTTTTATTTCAATAAAATAATTAGATTTACGAAACAAAAAAAAATCAGTTCGTTTTTTTATCGGGCCGTTAATTTGCCGCCGTTGTTTGAATTAAAATGAACTGAATACGGCGAAGCATTCAAATTCGAACCGTTTTTTTTAACGAAAATATATTTTCTAGAAAAACACTTTTTTGATAAATAAATCATTAATTTTCACTTGTTTGGAATCATATTTTTGTACTTATGTATTTTCTATACATTGAAGCATAAGGTTACTATAAATGACTGCCTTATAAGCACGTTTTCGCTTAATTAGTTCATAGAGTAAAAATGTATTTCACAGTCCATTAACAAAAATCGTTGGTAAAAAAAAATCTTTCATTGAACACTACCAAATCATAGTGGGTTGTTTTAAAATATATAATACTTTATATAAAATTGGTATGAAAATGAAGATGGATAAAACTAAAGCCACAATAAATAGTCATATTTCCCATACTTTTGACTCTATTTCCATCGGAGGAACACAAATAGAGGTTTTAAACGACTATACCTATCTGGGACAAGTAATACAACTAAGGCGAAATAACTTCTCAAAAGAAATCGACAAGCGCATACAACTGGGATGGGCAGCATTTGGAAAACTAAACTACATTTGTAAAGCAAAAATTCCGCAATGTCTTAAAACTAAGGCGCTTAACCAATGCATCCTCCCTGTATTAACTTACGGCGCAGAGACGTAAAATCTACCAGCAAGGCTTACCCATTAAATAAAGGTAACTCATGGTGCTATGGAGAGATCCATGCTCGGAGTGTCGCTAAAAGATTGAATCCGAAACGAGGAAATACGCAGAAGAATTCAAGTAGTGGATGCTACCCAACAAATAGGCACTTCAGAGTTTTATGACCATTGAAACCTTCGAGTGCCTGCTTTAGACACGTTCTATATTTTTTCAACATACTTAATAGTTCATAAGACTATATAAAAGTGGATTAACTGTGCTTTTTACGAGTATTTTTAAGTATTTAACCTAGTTATGCCAATCTTTTAAGATCTACACTCCTTCGCGATATCGGTCGACCGTGCCATTGACAGCACCTATTTTTGTTTCCACTTGTAACGAGAGAGGTTCCATTAAGGTACGGAATAAGTAAAATGTCTATTTTTCAAATACAACCAAGAGCCTGAACCAATATTCTTCAGCCATAAATTATTTACAACATTAAACTTTATTTTACGTTTCATGACAATAAACAATATATATAAGCGCTGAAAAGAGCAGACTTTTGATCTAGTATTAATAATAGAGATATGTTATTTTGAGTGAAAATACCATTCAGCTTTAAATTTTTTTCCATGTTTTTTTCAATATCATTTTTATAATTTAAATTTAAATTTCATTTTAACATATTTTTGGTGACTTATTTTCAAAAATATTTTAAGTAATTTGTAAGCCTCTTAACAAATTACTTAAACAACGTAAAGACTAAAGTATACAGGTACAATCGACTATTTATATTTTTCAGATGCACCTTAAACATTGTGACATTAGCATGTAATAGCCCTTGCTGATTGGTACCGAAAATCTCGATTTGCAATCTTTCGTCTCTTATTTATGTTCGCTTGTCGTGCATGTATGTGTCACCATATTGGCATTTTGGACAAGTCCAGTCACGGGTGTGACGTTAGTTATAGAGATCGCCACTTGCGGCGCTGGGTGTTACCGACCACGACGCGATGCCGGATTCAGTAGTTGTCCCCCAACCATGATGAGAGTGATTTTGCCTGGCCTGAATGCTGTGAGTAGGTCCGGGCCAGAACTTCGTAAAATTATCGAAATATATATGTTAATGTGCTTCAGAAAAAGTCTTTGTATTGTTAATCTGCTCCTCATCCTGCCACCACTCGACTGAATTACCATATTTTTAGAGAGGAGGATGTTAATTGGCAACATGAATAATTGAAAAAATACGAAATCAACCAAATATCACTCTTGCTTAGCTTTAGTTTAAATTATGCACTTTAAGATAAGGCAGATTAACACTTCAACTATCTCTGATTAGGATCTCAAAAAAATTTAATCTTTGTTGAGCTAATTACTTTAAGTATTTTACTTTTTGATCAATAATGTCTAGAGTCTAGACAAAAAATTATCTAAGCTTAGAATGTCATTAAAATAGAATATATATTGATTTTTTAGTTAATTTCATAACCCTCTAATTTTTCGTACTCTCTATTCTTCACTCGTTCTATCTGTTCTGGAATATGGGAGTTAAGTTTGGAATCCCAATAAACCCAAATACATTTTCATGCTCGAAAAAATTCATAAGAAATTTCTCCGACGTCTTTATTTTTATATTTACGGTAACTATCCATTCAATTCATTTAATTCCGAACATTACCCAACTCTTTTTCTTCTAGGGATGCTTTCTTTCCCTTCGGTAGAGTCCCGGAGGAAAATTGCTGCACTCAAACATTCATTCCTTCTTCTTCGCGGTTCAATTCACAACCCTGGGATTCTTGAATGTTTTAACTTATATGTTCCAGATAGGTACACCCGTGCTCGTAGCCATCCATTGTTTTTGATTCCAGTCGATACTTGTGGAGCTTCAAGCACTCAATTTGGTACAACGGCAATGTCACTCCTGAATGGCCTACCAGCACACCTCGATCCTTTTCTTACATCCTTTTCCTCTTTTGTCGATGGTATTGTTCTCCTTGATCTCTGTGATCTTTGACACATGTCATCTTCTTATTCTTTTGTGTTATTTTTATTTTTTATTATTTTCTCTACTTATTGTATATTTATGTATACTCAATGTTTCTAAATATTTGTAAAAAATTGGAATTTCGATTCTGTATATAAATAAATAAATTTGATTAAATCCATCATATTTTATAAGCATTATTTTTCGTATATATATTCCGAACCATATTAAAATATAAACAAACCAGTTTCCTGCAAACCAATCCGCCGGATTGATACTACGAAGAAGATTAAAATATAAATACAACTTTGTACTTTAAGTTTGTTATTTGATGATAATTCCTCAAAAACGCAAAATATTATTCATTTGAATAAAAAAAAATACAGCAATGCGGTATCTGTCATAATAAGAAGGTAACCATTAAATAAGTGCGTCTAATATCTCTACTCGATTCCGGTAGTTATGGTCAATAGCGCTGTACATAGAACAGATCTGAGGTTGCCTTCGTGGTTTGAATCCCAGTGTCTGCCGTTTCTTTTTCTTCACAAATTGATGAGAGAAATTTGATTTTAATTTGTATGTAGGTAGCAATTTATTAAAATATAAATTAAAAATAAATTTCAATTTGTGCTATTGCTCTTAGCAACACAATATCTTAAATTTTATATAGAAACAGGTTATGAAAAAGATTGCCCTAATCGTAAATTTAACTTAACAAAAATATTCGCCATGCAAAGTAAATGTTATCAGAAAACCCGAGAATACTTTGCCCGAGTTTAAAATTCTCGAAAAAATGCAACGATAAAAGATAACGCCTCAGAGTAACGCGTCCGTTAGACAACCAGGGGAAATCGTTAGGGCGGAAGCAGCTCCTTTAGATACGGAGAAGCCAGTGTTCTATGTGCGAAAGCTCGGATCTCGCGTGGAAAATGACCGATAAGTGTGAAAACGGCCACTGACGGAAAACAAACGTGGAAACTTCAAAACGCCAATGCTCTTACCGAAAGCACATCACGTAAACATTTTATATTTTATTAAAGTATCAATTCAATTAACTTGTTATTGCGATATATATTTTTTATTTTAGCAGTTCCTTAATAAATGCATCTCTGTTTTCCTAGTTAAAAACTTGATACTTTTACTACTTCATAAGCATGCTGCTTAACTAACGTATGCAACAATCATTTCTTGCATCTAAATGTTATAACAAGATACCGTCCTGAATAAAGTAAAAGAAGAAAAATAAAAAAAAATTACGATTAAACGTAATAACATTTATTAATTAAATTTTTATTAGAATATTATTTTATTATTTCAATATTCTAATCTACTTTTATAGATCATTATTACTTAAATATATTTATATAAAATTCTTTTTCAACGCGTCAATTATTGCGAACCGCGGACCTTGGAATCATATGCCCAGGTATCACGCCATTACTGTGCCCAGACTGACTGCGGTGAAACTAGTACGTAGCATCGTACGACAGATGTCGTCATAGTATATATTCAAAGTATGTATATTTTATTATTATTCTATCAGTCTTCATTTATTCACAAGCTTAATATTATTACTTTCCGGCAGTCTATTTATTTTAGTAAGTACCACTCGGGTCTCGAACCAAACTATAGACTGAATGGATGTGAAACGACTACTTATAGTTCCGACTCGGACTTTATAACCAATCATTTACCCGTATTTTATTATTTCAATATTCTAATCTACTTTTATAGATCATTGACTATATTACAATATTATCATTACTTAAATATACATACACTATACATAAAATTCTTTTTCAACGCGTCAATCCAAGCACAAAAATAACGGCAGAAGCGGGATGCGAACCGCGGACCTTGGAATCCAACCATATGCCCAGGTATTCATACCGCTCGGCGAATCACGCCATTACTGTGCCCAGACTGACTGCGGTGAAACTAGTATTTATAGCATTGTTAGCATCATACGACAGATTATTATTACTTTCCGGCAGTCTATTTATTTTAGTGTATGTATATTTAAGTAATGATAATATTGTAATATAGTCAATGATCTAGTAGATTAGAATATTGAAATAATAAAATAATATTCTAATAAAATTAAAATTAATTAATAATGTCTCTTTGAGACAATATCAAGAAGGTTTATCCAAATATAAATGATTGGTTATAAAGTCCGAGTCACACTTACTAAAATAAATAGACTGCCGGAAAGTAATAATATTAAGCTTGTGAATAAATGAAGACTGATAGAATAATAATAAAAATATACATACTTTGAATATATACTATGGCGACATCTGTCGTAAAACAATGCTAAAATAAGTTTCACCGCAGTCAGTCTGGGCACAGTAATGGCGTGATTCAATGGTTGAAAGCGCTTGCTTTGATTGACGCGTTGAAAAAAGAATTTTATGTATAGCGTATGTATATTTAAGTAATGAATTGATTTATTGCTCCTGCATATCCGCTTATGTACTCGTATATGATCAGCTGCCATGATTCAATCCTGTATCAAGTCAATTACGCATCCTGAAGCTCTACTTTGTGCATAATACTCGTATTTAATGTTCGCGCTGGCCTTTTATAGCAGTTAAATTGCGGAAGCATAATTAAAAGGTATCTATATTTGATGTTCTTTTAATTTTTTACTTATTTTATATGTAATTACAAAGCATAATCTGGAATCATTTAAAATGAATAAAGTAAACCTGGTGATACTCACAGATTTTAAATATAATACATTTTTACTTACGTCATTTATCAACAGTTATTAATAAATAAAATATATAATAATTAAATCAATCAAATAATTATGCCACCGGATGTAGCTCAATGGTCAAAGCGTTTGCTTAGCAAGCCAAATGTCGTGGGTACGATCCCGAAAGAAGATTGAAAAAAAGGGTTTTTTAATCAATTTATGAGCTCTAAGATATTGGCGTGAATTTGACCTCTCACCCGTAAAATGCCAGTCATAGCCTATTAATTAAAATCGGTTGAAGACGAACGTCGTCCCGTGAAGACCACCCATTCATAGTAAATTCCTCTAATAATAAAGGATGATGCGTGAATCTTAGTCTATGACGTTGGCGGATCAACACTCCACATGCAGCGCTTAGCCATATGCACCATGGTAAGCGTCATGTTAAGTATGCAAGACGAGGACACAAATGAGGGCCTGGCAGTTTTACAGCGGACCGACTGAATCTGACTGCGGCGTGGAGCAGACCCTGTCACACCTTCTGGAGTGTGCGCTGTGCCCGAATAGCTGCACCCAGGTAGACCTGATGATGGCCAGAAGTAACGCCATCGACGTCGCCCACTTCTGGGCAGACAGGATCTGACCCTGTTGTTTCCGACACGATTATATATATAGCGTCATAGAATTCTTCAGATGAATTCAGAATTACTATCACCATCTGTCGATATTCTGCTGTATGTGATTACATAAAAATAAAAAAAAATCTACGTAACAAAACAATTCATACTTTTAATACTTTATATATACTCGTACAATTTTTCCATATGTAAGGAAATAAATAGTAATACATAAAATAAAATGCTTAGATAATCGTACTGATAAATTTAAAACGTTTTGAAAGAGAGACATCGCTTTATAATGAAGTGCTTTTTTAGTCTTTTCTGTTCCAATAGAAGGAGAACGATAATGGCAAAATAATAATTGTGCTCCGTTTTCCATCACGAAATGTAAGGTGGGCGGAAAATTCGACGTTATTGAACAACCACTTCCAAATTCCATTTAGATTAGTCAATTTTCTTAACCTGTTTTGTGTTTGAGTTTTCTGTCAATCGGGATTATTTTATTATTATCTTGATAAGCCGTCCGTACAAAAGCCTACACAATGAGGGGGGGAAGGCAGCCCGAACAATAATATTGTAATTTACAAAATGTTTTCCGTTTTAATGTATTTTTTGTATTATCGAATTAAACGCCCGCAAATTATTCACGAATTGTATAAAGGAACAACAGGAAACGCTGGATAGAATACAATGAAACATACCGTTTGTGAAATATTTTATTTTCGACTGAAAGAATATTGCAGGCGTTTATTGACACGTTAGAAAATATTGTACCGATATTAACGTTATGATAATTAAGCTTTCATTATGCACGAATATTTTCATATTAATTTGGACGCTCTCATTTTATTGAATTTTTAGTATTGATGATTTTGAAACTGAATAAATGTCACATTATTAATTATATTTAACACTTACATAAAAAATTAACATACATGTATAACTTTGCAATTTTATATTTTTCACATAAAATAAGCATTAAATGATTAATATTCATTGATTCTAATAGAATGTTTTACCCACTTTCTTTATTTGGGTTATTTCATGTCATTCATTTATTTATTTATTTATTTAACAGAACTGCAGTTCCAAGGTATAAAGAATAAGAAACAGAGTATACATAAACAAACAATACTTACGAAAGAGAAAAAATAACATAAAAGAAGATGATCTAAGAAAAGGATCTAAGAAAAGGATCTAAGAAAAGGGATTGAAGTAGGCCATTTAGAAGCGACAGTGTCATTGTACTAAATTGAATGCTCAAAGCTTCACAAGTATCAACTATAATCAAAAACAAAGAATGGCTACGAGCATGGGTGTACTTATCTGGAACGTAGAAGTTAAAACATTCAAGAACCGCAGGAATTAATGTTTGAGAACGAACGGAAAGAAAGCATCACTAGAAGAAAAAGATTTCGATAATGTTGTATCTTATGAAGTTACTGAATAAAATTGATATCAAAAAAAAAAGATGAACGCTAATTTTTTTAAATACGGTTCATAACAGAAGAATATCGTCGCCAAAAACCACAGCCACGCAGTTTTTTTAACTGATATTATTCTTTCATTCTTAAAAGTAATCTCTGTTTTCAGAGCATCACTAAGGTATTAATACTATAAATATACATAGTTTCCAATGACTTCAAAAAGTGGGAGATAGGGCAGCAATATAATAGCATAATTAGGTGTATTGCTAATAAGAATCTTAAGGAAATCCAGAACTATTTGATCTTATGCGATTCAAGCCAACTAACGACACATCGTATACTCAAGCGGTCACCCATTAAAATATATAACATTTCAAATATTGCTTAACTTCAATGATCGGATAAGATTCTGTAATTTCACAAATGATGGTCATTGTTCAGTAGGATACTAATAAAATATGATTAAAAATAAAAATAAAACAGTAAATTAATATTTTCAATTACTAAACGCATTTCTTTTCCTTAAAAACATTAACAACTGTTGACAATATTTCTTTAGGGAGAGATGAAATGCGCTTATGAGTTGTAAATAAATTTTAAATATAACATGATAATTTAAACTAACTGAATTAAAAAAAAAATATTTCTGTTCATGAGTAATTTCAGCGTCTTTTTTGATACAAACAAAAACATTTCACTCCTTACTATGCAAATACTTTTCGCATCTCACCTGGAATTCACTGTTCCCGTGACTATCATCTATTTATTTTCTCCGGAAGTGAGCTCCCAGTGTTGCTTCCGGTTGTTTATGTCCGTAGTAAAGCGGCTCAATGTAATTACTCCCGTTAAGTAAACATTTAAGGCTCCGGCGGGCTCGCCCACGAAGCCTTCGAGAGGTAGCCGGTTACTTAATGCATATTGTTGCACTTTATGGAACAGTGCGCTGTTAAGCAGCACTGTTGCATTCTGCTGTAAGAGTTCTATTGTGAAATAAAACCTTTACTATAATTGCTGAAATGTACAACCCAATGTTTTTTAACATTACAATGCATACTGTTTATACAGCGCCTGTTTTTCCCACATTATTTTATTGTGTTACAAATCGTAGAATCATACAAAAACCTAGCAGCCGTGTTATTTAAAAAAAAAAATGCTGGCAGTTATAGGTCAATGGTCAAAGCGTTTGCTTTGCAAGCCAAAGGTTGTGAGTTTGATCCCCGACGGAGATTAAAAAAAATATTTTTTACTGATTTCTGAGCTCTGAAATACCCCGGTTGGTGTGAAGTTGATCTCTCACCCGCCTATTAATTTTATTAAATATAATTCCTAATAATTACAAATCATCTGTTATAAAATAAAAATAAGTACCTGAACACACTACCACTAAATATTTTGAATAAATTGCGCTAATTTTAAAGTTAATTTAGAATTCTTTTTTTTTGTATGTAAACAGGAAAATACCAATAGATGGTGATAGTAATTCGGAAGTCTCGCCTATGGAATTTTATGACGCTTATAATGGTGCATATGGAGTGTTGATCCGCCAACGCCATAGACCACAGCCCGAGATTCACGCATTATACTTATTATTACACAAATGTACTATGAATGGGTGTACTTCACAGGAGGACTTTTATCTACCACCAATTTTAATTATGAGTAGCATTTTACGGGTAAGGTATCAAATTTACACCAATCGGGGGTATTTTAAAGCTCAGAAATCGATTTAAAATCCTTATTTTTTTTAATCTCCGTCGGGGATCGATCTCACGACCTTTGGCTTGTAATGCACACGATTTGATCATTGAGCTATAACCGCCGACAAAAAATGTATTTTATAAAAGAGTAAGTTGTGGAAGTTCTTAATTTGCTTTCTATACTGTACTCAAATATAGTAAAAGTAATACGTATTATATACAAAAAACAGATTTCCAAACACTATAATTTTAATTAGTTTTTTTAAGTTTTACGTCACAAGTTTTTCAGTTTATAATGAAACTGAAAATTGCTTATCGCAATGTCCATCATACTAGCAATCACTTTAGTGTATTTGCTCAAAAGTAGTTATGTCTGATATTGATTTTAGCAGTCGGTAAAACCTGTTTATTTTCAACCGGCGGGGTAAACTTTTAATTAGAACTGGCTGTCTATACCGACCTCTTACGTAATAATTTTCAAACGCAGAACTTTGATTTAATATAAAATCAATATCGCTAGTGCTGTGCTGAAGTTTTCAGGTAGTTTCAGTCACACGATAAACAATATTTTAAGCGGGCTGCCTGCTAACTCTATTTCCGTTGCTGAATTAAAGTAATATCCCATGTTTAATTGAGTGAATGAAGTTGTTTTAACATTAAATTGCTTTTAGAAAGCGTTAATCAACATAAAATGTTAGTTTTAATAATTATTTATGTCTTCAACTATTAAGTGACTTCACACTTAACATTTTATATATTTTTTGCTACTTATTCGCAGTAATAAAAATTATTAACAAAGTGTATATAAGGTTTGAGGTTTGAATGACCGAAAATTCTCTGATCGTTTTTGTCTTCAATTTATGTTTTGTAATTTATTTGAAATTTTTCCACCGTTTTTTTGTTAACTTATGTAAATTTGTATGTGTATCAGTTGATTAAAACTGTTTTGCGTCCGTTGTAAAGAAAAAGTATGTGCATCTATAAGAAAACCATCCTGTGATGAAACTAATTCAAAGTGATTCCATTTAAAAACTGATTGAACGGAAATTTTAGGCCGAAGTCTGTTATGATTTTAGTTGATCAAAAGTATCACATCATCATCATCACCATCATCATCATCAGAAAGTATTTGTCCTCAATTATAATAATAATAATAAATAATAAAATATATTTATTCAGCCACTAGTGCCATAATCAAAATTTTACATACAAGCAAATACAGAAAATTTCAAAATTTAAATTAAAACTTACTATTGATCGTAGACCTCCCACATGAATCTCCATCTTCTTCGATTCTCTGCCTTCCGCATCCACAATGTCACATACAAAATTTACAATAGCATCCATTATACAATTCAAATAAAGTAGTTTTTTAGCATTATTTTCTGATATTGTACTGAGTGTGTTTACAAGAATATGCTTAAATAACACTATAATTATGTTGTTTTTTGGTGTATGGTAAGCATTTAATGGAGTTATGATTAGCATTTTTCGTAAAGAAAAAATCTCATAAGAGGATCGTTATTTATATTTTAGAAGCCTCAGTTAGATTTAACTGCCGTGAAGAGTTGTTCCATTATCA
The DNA here is from genome assembly GCA_022606575.1 of Glossosoma conforme. NCBI lineage: Eukaryota > Metazoa > Arthropoda > Insecta > Trichoptera > Glossosomatidae > Glossosoma > Glossosoma conforme. The sequence continues at coordinate 3,567,434 of JAGTXR010000025.1, read as the reverse complement.
TATTTTACAAATAAATCTTGTACTCGAGCTTTTACGACTCGTACATTTTATTTATTTGAGTAGCAGAGCATTCAATGAATTAAATTATTATTCAGTGTAGTATACTTTCACGGCATAACTCGTAAAAGTAAATTCACATAATTAAATTGTGAATCATTAAATTTCATATGTTATATTAACAAATAACAAATAACATTTTTTTATATCCACTCTACAGCTGGAGTCACAAATTGCCACGAAATTTTTATGTCAGCTAGCATTATATTTGTTTACCTTGTGACAAATAATTTCTGCTCCCAGAACTCCGCCGAATACGTATTGCGCATATTATTTGACAGCCTCCATGACGAGAGTTCGAAGATTGGAAGAAAAAGCAAAAACAGTATCAAGTGTACTTGGACTTAGTACTAGTTAATTTGAATTTTTTGGAAGACCGAATAATTAATCCCGATAATATTTACGTGTGAACTTGAACTTAAAGGGTTTCTCGATTCAACAATATTTTTTTTTTTTTAATGGAATATTTAATTCTTCTTCATAGGATAAATCCGGTGGATTGGTTTGCAGCAACAAAATTTGGGATTGGATCAAAAAGCTATCAAGGATTTTAAAAATATATAAGGATATTGTAAATTATCTAAAAAAATATCAACGTTCTATCAAAGAGGATAATCTCATTAATTTAAAAATAAACATCAGTTTCTGAACAGTCTTACAGAAAACATCTGTTTAAAGGTAGTTGATTTTTTTTTCAAATGATTTTAAATTTTTTAATATGACAAAAATGTATTTTAACATTTAATCAAAAGGGAGATTTAGTTTTATAAAGAGCTTATAATTACAATATAATTATACCAGAGGGTATAATTATGTACACAAAGTATACTCAATTTTAATGATGTACTATAAGGTTCTTGTAAACTCGTGCGTCGTTAATTAAAATGGATTCCAATAAAGCCTTTTACTAGTTCAGTCGAAGGGATGAAATAATTTGTTCAGAAAATCCCTTAGAGTCAAGGGAACCCTTGAGACTCCTATCCCTTCAAACCCACTACGTTCTGAGGTTTTTATGGGATGCGTAAATTTGGAATAATTTATTATATGATCGCTTTCACCGTTCGTTAACAGATTTATTACATTTTGGTTTTGTAAGAAATTCAATTTAGCCGTAAGTGGGATATTATCCAAGTTGCACAAAAACGTTTCATTTATGAACACATTTAAAATGTATCTTTGTGATTCCATATTCTTATTTCGACGAATATAAAAATCTATAATCTTCCGTAAAAGCGCAAATAATATACTGATTAATAAAAAATGCCTTGTATTGAACGCTTGTATAGTCCCTATTCTTCTACACCACTGCGAATCGTGGCATCTAAGCATAAACCAATGCAGCCGTTTAATAGGTTTCAAAAGCAGATGCCTGCGTACAATACTGGAGGGTTTCAGGCTCGCGCCATCCTGGAAGGCCGTCGGGAATTATACAAATATAAAATGTACTCGTAAAAGCTGCGGGAAAGCAGAGCTGACATGGTGATGATAATGACGAAACCATTTCATCCATTCTGAATACATATTTTAAATATTTATTATTAATATTATAAGCCAATTATTCGTATTTCATTAAATCAAAAAAAAAAAAACGATTTGTCAATAGTTATTTGAGATTATCTATTCTTGTTGTTTTCGTTGTTAAAATCGGCTTACTTCACAACTAGGCATAACAATTAAAGTTTATTGTTCAGTCTTTGCGAAATTACTACAATTAGAGAAAGACATTAGGCAAATTAATGATTCAAAATCGAACCGTAATATTATTACGTTGCCATAAAGAGCGATTTAGTCTCAAATTTATTGTCTTTCATTACCGTCTAGACTCGGCCGAGGCTTTAGTGTCTGTAAAACTTTTTACCTGCGAAGATAGACACTCTGAAAGCGACTCATAGTATCCAATAAAGAGATAAAAGGTGATTAAAAGAATAAAAAAATGTTTAAAAAAGAAATTTAAAATAAAATCATGTACGAAATTATTCACTAGAGCACAAAAAATTAAAACACAGAAAGGTCAATGACTTTTAAGCAAGACTTTTGAATAATTTATGCATGTGTAAGAAGTAGAAATCTCATTGTCATTAATTCGAATTATTATTTATTAATCGCTTAATATATATATAATCGTGTCGGAAACAACAGGGTCAGCTCCTCTCTGCCCAGAAGTGGGCGACGTCGGTGGCGTTACTCCCGGCCATCATATGGTCTGCCTGGGTGCAGCTAATCGAACATAGCGCACACTACAGAAGGTGTGACAGGGATAGTACGAATGCCGTTAGTTATAAAATTAAAATGTCAGTATTAAACTCAATAATGCTGGGAATTAATGTCAAATTAATGTATAATTAGCACATAAAATGAAAGCCTTACCTAACTTTACATATAATTGATTACAATTCATTAATTATTTACTTCCAATTTATTTAATTTTTTACTGCTAATTTAAATATTTATTCTGACGATTTATAATTTTTATTGACCTTTTTTATGTATTCATTACTGATCATTTCTCAAATACTAGTGACCAACCATTGAATTATAAAAAATATATTTAGTTGCTTTAAAAATTGTGCAATATGCATTATATCTAATGTCAACTTTTTTTACAGTTCTTTCAGCGCAGCGCTCTCAAGGCAAGCAGGGCGAAGGAGGCTCCGAGGCTAAGGCCAGTGGAGGGTCTGCCGACAATGCCCTGCAGAGGGCCGGAGCTGGGGCCTCCGGGGGGCCCGCTCCGGGGACCAGCTTGAGAGTTGGGCCCTACTTTGATGTCGTGGCCTCCAAAAACGTGACGGCCCTACTAGGAAAGACAGCTTACCTAACGTGCCGAATCAAAAACTTCAACAATGTCACGGTGAGCAAACTATAATCTTTTCGTCACCAAATTGTTTCCGTCTCATATATAAACACAAGTCATACTAAAATACTGTTTTTAATATAATTGTGAACATATTCAGGTGAATATAGATAATTGATAATGTAGATAGTTTATATATGGATTATACGCACTTGCCATTTTTTAGTACGGTTAAGCGCTGCATATACATTGATGACCAGCTGACGTCGTTGACTACAACTTGGTGTTCCCGCATCATAAATTTTTACGGACACTCTCTATGAATGCGTGGGATTAAAGGATCATATTCGCTTACGACCGACTTTAATTGATAGACTATGAGTGAGATCATACGGGCGAGGGATCGAATTCATAACATACTTAGGGAAATACATAATCAAATGAATCGTGTCACTACAGTCAAATTATAATCAAAATATAATTCTAAAAATTGGTGATAAAAAATTTCAAAAAAACAAAATTGTTTACGAATATTGTCTAGCTCAATACAAATAAAACTTTGTTACGTAGACATAGCACAGAACAGTTAAATCAATTGAATGAAGAATATAAAGTTATTAATATTTTATATATTTTCCATTTTTCGATCGATAATTGTTGATGGAATTCTACGGTTTCATATTGAATAGTAATATATATAACATACCTTTTCTGATAATAATTAGAAAACCTATAAAATTAATGCATTTCTATCTAAAAACTAATAATAAACCATTTATTGCTTAAACTTACAGCATACATACAAAATAATACGTAAACCTGCAAATATACATTTTATCCAATCGCTTTGCACTTTGCTTGTCAGTGAATCTCGAAATGAGTTCATTTATGAATTATGCCTTACATAATTCAGTAATATAATAATGTTTAACGAGCATTAATATTGCTGCGGATGCAAGGAAGGAGACGACACTATTGGAACATGACGATTTGCAATAATCCGCTTGGTCAAGCTCTCAGGACATGGCTCGGTCGCCACTAGTGACAGCGTTCATGCAAATTTCCTATTACAAACTATTTGCATACTATGCAAGCCCTCGACAAGTACAGGACAAGCTCACAGCTCACTTAGCACGAATCTAATTTATTTAAAATTTAATACGACGTGTCCAGCAAGTAGATTTGACTCTAATGGCATTATTTATGCATTTTCGAGGACTTAGATAAAATTGTATTAAGCTACCTTTAAGTACGAGAGCACTGGACTTATCATTTGATCTCAATAAAAAATGATTTTTGATTAATACACAAATATGCTTAGAATAATCGAGTCGATATCTCTTCAACTTCGCGGGTCACTGTCCTGAAACCATGGAAAACATTACATGTTTTCATGTAAAGCATATTTCATATAGACAATTGTATGGTGACAGAACATTATACTCGATAGATTCAAATACTCCAGATATCAAACGGATATGGAAATAAAAATAAAGGATATTTTTCATCACGTGATGTTAGAGAGATTACTGTCAGCTTATAGATATAAGTGATATTTAATCAATTTATTAATTCTATAAATACACCTCTTTTATGTAAATTTATCCCATACCTGTCAACAGAAAACAATAAAGAATGGTAGAAAGCAGTCCTTCATGTGTACACTTTTATTTCATAGTAAGTCCCCGTAAAAAACATTATGCGTGAATGCCGGGGTGTGGCATAATGATGTGGACGAATCATCATTCCACAGTCAGCGCTTAAACTATTTTCAAAATGGCTACCGTCATAAATTCTACAGATAAATATACTTCAAAACCTTTTGCCACTATTTTAAAATATTCTATTACCATCTTACATTTAACTCGTCACAAAAAATATTTTTAATTCGTAGCTAAGTCAGAAATCTGTTCATAATATCAGATAAAATAATTTACCTCATACAGCTTAGCTCAAAAGCTGTGAATTTAAAGTCTTTATCAGTATTCTCAAGTAATGGGTTGACCTAATTCAGCGTCTTTTGTGTTGTTTTGTTGTTGTTATTACAGAAGTAAAGCCTTAAGTTTAAAAGCATATAATAATGTGAGTCGTTTAAGGATAATCTTGCACTTAAACTGAAAGAGAACTTTCTAAAATAATTGACCTTTATCTATAAAAATAAGTTATATATTTTAATGTACAAAACGAGTACAGAATTTTTTTTATCACCCTAATAAAATTGTATATGTAAGGATACAATTTATTTAAGAGAGTAAAGGTTGAATCAAACAATAATTCATAATTTTTAAACTTGAATAATTATCAGACGTCATTATGATTCTATAAACACATGATATGGATATTTTGCATTAATTGTTATCAGTTTGTATCTATCCTCTGTTAAACAAAGAAATTACGCGTATGATTTGTTTTCCCATTTTAATTCTTAGCCTTATTATTCTCCTGTATGTGTTTACATAAAAAAAATGCACACCAACCGGGGTAATTTATACAGATTATATATTTATCGATGATCAAACTCACAACCTTTGGCTTGCTAAGCAAACGCTGTAACTCTAAGCTACACCCAACGTAGAAACATTTTTGCGAAATCTATTGAGATTACCAAAACGGCTATAGAATACATATACTCGTAGGTGTAAATCCTACACAAAATAAGATTCAAAGTACAATATAATTCAATTTATTCGGTATAAATTTCAAATTTTCCTGCTTAAATACAAAAAAAGATGTGTATATTATAACTAAATAAATAGAAGAATGAATAATATAATACAAAAATACATTGAATGGAAATGTTTCAACAAAAGGTTCTATGATTGAGTGGGTTTTCCAGAATCTTTATAATATTTTGATGCCTTAAAAATATTATAAATCACACTTATAAAATATAGATTCGCAAAGTATCGCTTAAATATAGTATTTTTATTATAAATTCTGTAACTAAAGATAAAATGAATATTATATTTTTTTATAAGAGAAGCGTAGGTGTTAGTGGAAGATACACTCGGGACTACAATGCGTTTTTAACGGGCCTGAAAATTGTTTCGATAGCAATATTCACCGTTTCATGGTTCAGTAGGCCGAGCGTGGGCGAGATCTATAACGGTGGCACCGAACAAGTTACCTGTTATGTTGGCGTTATCTCGCTCTCTCTCGTGACCTTTAAACTTTATCGCGAAATCTGTAGTTTCACCTTACGAATAAGCAAAATCGCCTGAATTTCAGAGGCTTTCAGATAGGATATCGTATTTAAATAATCTAGAGCAGTTATTTTAATATCATTCCAAATGTTGAACTTTATTTAATGTTTTATAAAATGTGCTTTTATCGATTTTGATTTATAAAATTAAGCATATACCCACTACAAAAATAATGTAAAGGATTTTAGCTGCCGAAATTATTACTAAAAAAATTATTATTTAAAATTCTGCTGAATGAAGTCAGTAATCTACAGACAGTAGTTAAATTTAAAGTTTCATTGCATATTACTGTTAATTAATAATCATATAATCTCTCTTTTTATCTCCGCAAAGAGATATTTCGTAAGAGTCGTTATTTTTGTTTTTTTAATAGATACTCAAAAATAATAATGGTGATTTTTTTTAACATGTTCGCATCGTACCAGATATATGCCGTCTAAGATTACCCTAACGTTGACATCGGTAGAAGTAATATATCGTTTGGCTACTTTCTTAGAATAGTTTTTATATGCATCATCTGATAGCTAAAGGATACAAGAACCAAAGTGATATATGAAAATAGACCAGATAAGTACATTAATGCCTCAAATACTAGTTTTATAATTGACAGTATAGTTTGTTTTCCACTGAGCCGCAATGAATAGGTTAAATATACAAAAATTAAAAATGTAAGGAACTGGGATTTTAAAATTAATATCAATTTAATAAGCTTAAACTCGCATGTGCATGGAAAATATGAATAAATAAAAAAATGTGTCTGTATAAGACTATCAAATCTTTAAAACCATGAAATTCATAAAACTTATCTATATCTTTAAATATTATTTGGGAGGACTCTGTTGAAACGTTTGATACTGTGCTCAAGATCTCCAAATAAAATCCGTATTATAAAAATGTTCGTGAATACATTCAAAATTGCATCAGATGTTCAAAGTGGGAAATAAATTGAAGGACTTATAAATGTTTGATAGATCAAACATTATGCGTACAGCAAATAATAAAGAAACACGTGTGTAATATTTAATGAACATTGTAGTGCCGAGAAAAGAAGCGACAGGCAGAGCGGCGGAGTGATAAGTGAGGTAATCTGCTCCATCAATCATTACAGGTGATTGCCAGGCAGCGATAAGCGCCAGGTAAATTGAAAAACAGTCATCACGCAACAAAACCAATTAAATAAATAAACAGCGGGAAGTTGTGAGGTTGGCGTGCGACTACGCGCCTGGGGAGCATGGCTTTGACAGTGAAGTACAACTGTCAATTTGAAAATCTTGAATATGTATCAGAATTTGTATATAAGTTGTTGAACCCAACTTGAGTGAAGATATTGACATATTTTAGTGTGTTGTTGCTTCGGATTCAGTGCAGGTGTTGACTGATATGAAATGTTGGACGTTTGTTTTTGTAACAATAATGCCCTGTTATTTGTGTGTCCACCATGATATACTTATAGCATGGTTTTTGTTGCTGCAATTCCAACAATTTGCATTGAAATATTTCGACACTAGTTCTGAGTATGAGGTCATGGACACTGAATGTGACAATACACTTTCAACGCCGCACTAATAAATGTTAGTTTGAGTTAGAATTTAAAAAATATTTTGAATTTCTTGATAAAATATCTGATACTATTTTTACTTTCTTAATCATGTTTTATTCATTTGCTAAGTGTATCTTTATAAATTTATGTATTTGTATTGGAGCTTGTGCTCTGTTAAATAAATAAATAAATATAAGTGTAGTCAATGGTGTATTACCTTAACCCTTTTGTTACCACTCGGTTGAATACAAATTGTGCTATCATCAATACGGCGTGAATTTTTCAAATATTTTTTTTGCTTAAAACTAGTATTTGAAGCATGATATTGGTTTTTATATCCTTTAGCTATCAGATTATGCATAAAAAACTATTATATTTAACAAACGTTCGTTATGTAACTTCATACATGTGGTGACATTGACACATATAGTTTACAAGAAAAATCACTCTTGTGACGAAACCTAAGGATAATTATTTACATGCTCTACAGAATCCTCTAAAGAAGACATGTTGGTTGATAAAGGGAATGACTGCACTTTCAATTTCCTACCGCAGATGTCACAATGAGTACTGAAAATGGCAAAACGATATATCACGTCAACCGATGTCAACGGTCAGGGAATCTTGGACGGCATATGCTGACAACCGATGCGAAAGGTTTAAAAGCGCAAAAAACTCACGATTGCGGCATCGAAATCTTGAGAATTTCAACAATTTTATACACACACATTTAATTTACTTATTATTATGTGAAAACGAAACAAAAAATGCATTATCATTCAACCTTTATATTACGATCCTTTATGTATATATCGATAGGTAATTTTTTGCGCATTGAGTTTATCATTTATCCTTGAACCGCTGCATTGCATGAAATGTACCTCGAAAAATCTAATAACAATAATTATTGTCTAGTTATAAAAATGACAGTTATGTCTCTCATTAAGTTTATAGTGATTTTGTAAGTACATTTAAACCATTTGAAAAAGTTGCATTTTTAAATAAGATGTGTTAAAACACAAAAGTAATGACTTTAAACACGAATTAACCAAAGTATACGTTAATTTTAAACGATAAGTACTGAATCATTTTAAATTTTTATTAATATTTTCTGTTAAGATGGACGTCAAATAAATTTACGACACGTGACGAAACAAAGCCTCTAATTCATGGATAGCTTTTCAGCGACTCACTAAACTGCTTAAGTTGGTAAAATACATTTCACACACTCAGCTGATATATTTTGCAATCTAAAATCTTACGATCCACTTTATTATATTTACTCTTATAAAAACTATGTTAATATATTATCGTTATACTGAAAACTACGTTATGTAACTGAAAAAAAAGTTATTTTTTCACCTTAAGAAAAAACACAGTAAGTGGTAAATTTAAAACTCACAGTAAACATAAATCCATCTTAGTTCTAAAGCCATTGTTTGCCCATCACTCTGTAGCATTCATCACCTGGCTGTTGAACACTTGTCTGTTTTCTCACGCGTTAAAGGCTCCTCGGGGAGAAAAACTGCGTCTTACTCCTCTCATTATTCCAGCCCCTACTATTAACCAACCTATGTTTTGTTGTACATGTCGAACAGCTCTTACAAAAATATTACCAGCCTTTGAAGATTTTTTCGTTAACATACAGAAACATACTTCCAGACGGTGAAAGAGAAATCTAAGGTATATTTAAAATTATTTATTTTCTGTCGACATGCATTGTAGACGCTCAACAAGAGATTATTGTCAGACGTTAATGTGGATATTATATTTATATGCGAGTATACTGATTTTATATTTTATTTCAAAACTGACATCCCCTGTTTTTAAAAAGACGACAAATCGCGGATTTGTCACATGGCTGCGTGGATGAAAGATGCAGAAGCAGATTACCAAGCAAAAGAACTAGTTTTTGAAGCACAATTTGCATTTATTTCCGATAAAGACTGCCCCGTTCGATCCTAACATGATGTTAAATCCGTCTCGATTGAATGGGGCTTGATTGACGACTGCCCGGAACACTGTGACAAGCAGCGCCGCCAAGGCAATCGTGGCAAAAAAGCAAATTCAAGATGACAGTTGCACCAACAAGAAATGGAGCAAGTGTCATTACAAATAAAACGGCGTATGCAAACGCTGTGTAATTTTATATATTTAAAAGTTACATTATTAGATGTGCATGTCAGGCGAGCGAACAAAAATAAGAGACAAAAGATCGCTTTTCGAGGATTTTCGGCATCGACCTAAAAGAGCTATATTAATCTGATATCAGTACATATTTTACACAAATAAATCACAATATCCCTATGTACAATATGCAAAAAAGACTTTTAGCTTACATTTATATAATAAATATAAATGATCTACCAATTTCTAGAGTATCTGATGTGACGAAATGGATCTGAAGTCAGCGTCAAGTGTAACAAACAGAGCATAGGTACACAGTCTGTGGTTATAACTTATACGTCCATAATATTTTTTTTTTATATAAATTCGTTGATTAAATGTGTAACAAGACGGTATTTGCTAAATAATTGTGTTCGTATCAAATATTTTTCAAATCCTTTTTTTTAAATGATAACCAATAAAAAAATTACATCCAAAAACATGCCATTGTTAGGATGCCCAACTCATGCATGTGAAATGTTTTCGACAGTGTTTTAAGTCTACAACTGTCCGTTTTAAATGGGAATCCCTTAGGATATTTTTGTTAACTAAGTTTTTTTTTGGTATTTTCTGGCCAAATACACCATATTGGACGATGATTACTCGAATTTTGCAAGTTAGGGAGTAGTTCTTAGGTGACAATTATTGATGCAATATTAGAGTTTAAATATGTTAATAAAATTATTTAAAAAGGATTAGACTCATCACCTCGCACACGACAGTCGATATGATCTCAAAGCCTACAAGCCACTGCGAAGGTATTGAAATACCGGAAAATATAAACAAAACCTATTATTTTTTATTATTAATATTAGGTTAAACGATTGTGATGATAAATTGTTATGTTGCGGCGCATAGAGTGACATATGTGATAACATTTCCTTTAAAAATAATTGTTTTTTCGTATTTATTTAATGACGTTTTATTTTATTCATTCGTAACACATGTTTATTATCGATAAGGATCGTCAATTATTTTATTGAAATACGAAGAAATTTACAGCACAAAAGTAACTGTTATTTATTTTTTTACTACGCAATGAAAATTAAGTGTTTTTCGTGAAAAAAAAACTGTGAACCAAACGTTAATATAAGTAAGCGATCAACCATTTTAAAAATAGCAAGCATCATAAAATGACTTCATCACCATAAGAAAGTTTTTTACTAGATGCTTTTACATAAAAAATATTGTTATATATCTTTTCTATTTTTTTTTCATTTTTTTTATTTTCTTTTTATATTTTATTTTTTATTTATTCATTCATTTTTTTTTATATAAATATAAATATATTTATATGTATATTTTTTTTTTTTTTTTATATAAATATAAACAAATTAAGTTATATTATTTGTATTTCTAGCATTTACTTTGGACATCCATTTAAATATTAAATACATAAGTAATGTATACCTCGTTTTCATATGCAAAACAATGTATGTTAATAATTGGAACCAAAAATATTATTTTACTATTTATTTTTAATTTATTTTTAATTAGTTTGAATATATATTAAAAATATTATTTTCGTCTGTACTACATTATTTACCTCGATTGCACATTATTAATTCGTTTATCACTTTACTGCTGGAACAAGAAAAAATATTTATTACTCGACTCGACACTTTATATAGGTTATATTAAATAATTATTCTAGAATGTTCTATAAGGCTTTTTTATTATGTCCAAGCTATGTAGTGCAAATCAAGAATGTCCCTTTTGAAATAGCTCTTGAAGCATTATAAAATATTATACTACTTAGTTATTACACGATATTGAACAAATAATCTTTTTATTTAAACACATACAAGACAATACCGACGTTTTTCATCTATGAAGCTATTCTACGTAAGGATAAGCGCTGCATGTGAAGTGTTGATTCGCTAATATTATAGACCAGTGCTCCGCAATCGGTCTGCCGCGGCACACTGGTATGCCGTAAGCCGATACAGGTGTGCCGCGATCAAATAAGGCAATATTATAAATAAATAATTTTACAACGGACCTCAAGCTTCCAGCACCTATCGCCTATTTATGTAGACATACAACGAGGAACTTGCTTTATTAATTTCTAAATGAAATTAAAAAAAAGTGAAATTGATCAAATTAATATCTATTTTTGGCTTTTGGTGTGCCGCGGTATTCAAGGTGAGAACTTTGGTGTGCCGCAGAATTCAAAGAAGTACTTTGGTGTGCCGTAGATGAGAAAATGTTGCGGAGCACTGTTATAGACTACAGCACGACATTCACGCATCATACTTATTAGTACAGGAATTTACTATAAATGTGTGGCCTTCACGGTACGACTTTCGTCTACCACTAATTTTGATTAATAGGCTTCGACTGGCATTTTACGGATGAAGGCTCAAAGTCACATCAACCGTGAGTATTTTTAAAGCTCAGAAATCGATTATTATATATTTTTTAAATTTTTCTTTCGATCCCCGTCTCAATCGGCGATCGAAGCGACGATAGTTGGATTGCCAAACAAACGATTTTACAACTGAATTGTATCTGTCAGCTCCTTTCATATTCATTGCAAAAAGTCGCTGTATAATGCAATATTAAAATATCTTAAGACTACCAAATTCCGGTGAAGCATGAAAGAGTTTTGCTTAAGTCTACAACCATTAATTATGTTTCATCGACACATAGCGGTGGAATTAAACAGCAGTCATCATTCATTAGATTTGATTAAAAAATAAGCTTTAAGGGAAGGTCTGTGGAAGCCTCCAGTGATTAAATTCGTGGCGGTAGTGGAAGTTGCAACATCTGGAGAACACGCTCCTCCACGCTCGGTCTTGATTTATGAATTTTCATAATGAATTTCATGTACTCTTCTCCGCCGGTCGCTGTTTTGCTGTTTTCTTTTCGCAGACTTTTCCCATACTCTAGTTATTCTGCGAGTGGCTTTCCCGGAACCTGATAGTAAATATTTCTGCCTTTGAAAAGTTTTTTTTTTTTTTTTTTTAATCAAATATAAAAGATACATTTTTACACAGTAATTTACATTCCATCTTTTTTTTTTCTTTTTTTTTTAAATTCGCTTACCACACCACTTAAAGATAAGATCCTGTGTGTGGCGTGGGATTCATCTATGTTATTTTACAGTTATATATTTATACAGAATTTTACATATACACATTTATACATTGTCATAATTTTGATATGATACTAACATTATATAATTAAAATTGTAAGATATATAGAATTAAATCTAAAGTATATATAAATTAATCATGTTTTCAGTTATTCTCATACAAAATAGTGTTACACCATCATTAGACTTTTTTTTCTTTTTTTTAATACTTAATGACATCAGCATGATATAGCCCTTGCTATCTGGTACCGAAAATCTCAGTATGCAATCTTTTGTCTCTTGTTTCTGTTCGCTTGTCAGACATGAATGTGTCCGCCATACTGGCAATCTGGACAAGTCCGGTCATAGTTATATAGACCGCTTGGGGCGCGGGCGAGAGCCTATCCCGAGCGCGGAGCAAGTCGTTCCCCGCCCGTCGGCGAGAACATATTGTATTGTGGCTAGACCGAATGCTAGGTCCAGCCATAAATTTTTAAAGTTTTATCGCAAATATATGTCAATGTGCTTCCGAAAAAATCTGTGTTATCAATCTGCTCCTAATCTAATTCTGCCATCAAGCGACTGAATAACAACCTTTTGAGAGAGAGGAGAATGGTATTATTTATTAAATACATTTATAAATTTGATTCTGTAAATTTATAACCAAATTATTATATACATGGAGCGGCAAAAAACAACTGACGGTTTTAAATCAAAACAACGACGAAAGCCGTCGGCTTTTATTGCCGCTCCCTGTGTATGTCTTTAATTGTATTTTTCTTCGTTTCGCCGAAGAAAACATCACATTGTAATCGCGGCTTCCATTATATTATTGAATCTTAGCAAAATTAAAAGCATCGGACTAATCGTATATTTCTCTTAAAAACTTTGAGTAACAAATGACTCAAAATATACCGCGGATACTAAAGCTGCTGACTCTTTTGAATCCTTAAGGCTCATCTTTAAAGTACTTTAGAAACCATTAATATGTTCCCAGGTAACCTTTTAAGTGTAATGATCTTGGGTCATGATATGAAGAATGACAACTGTGTTAAATATAAGTGCAGAAATTTGTGATGACATTTTCTAAATATAATTTTAAAATGGTATGAATTAACAATAATAATAACCTTTTTTTATGTGTTTTTTTCGACTCTATGAAGTGGAAAATTTGATTCAGTTGTCAATGCTGTGTGCAATGAATTAAAAATGGGTTTACGGTCTGCAATTCGTATATCTGGTCCACTGTTTATTTTTATCTAAATAATTGATATACTAAATTGTCATTATAATATCATTTGTTTATTTTTTTTTGACATTAAATTATACCCGCTACTATACCCACGCAATGTGTATGGTCAAAGCGTTTGCTCGATCCCCGACGGAGTTAAAGAAAAATGAATTTTAATCGATTTCTGAGCTCTCTACACACCCGATTGGTGTGAATTTGATCCCTCACCTGTAGAATGCCAGTCATAGCCTATTAATCAAAATTGGTGGTCAATGAAAGTCGTCCCGTGAAGACCACCCATTCATAGTAAATTAGTGTAATAATAAGGATGATGCGTGAATCGTCGGGCTGTAGTCTATGACGTTGGCAGATCAACACTCCTCATGCAGTGCTTAGCGCCATGTTAAGCGTCATAGAATTCCATAAATCAGAATTACTATCACCATCTGTCGGTATTCTCCTGTATGTGTTTTTATATATTTATTTTTTTTCAACTGTAGCTATAATTATTATGTAAATGATAATAATATTGAAGTAATACATTATTTTCATCATCGTCATCAGCCTGTGTCCGTCCACTGTTGAACATAGGCCTCCCGCATGAGTCTCCATCATCTTCGATCCTCCGCCTTCCGCATCCAGGAAGGACAATTCAGTTTAAATTTAACAATATCTTACGCAGGAAGCTGTGTTTAAAGCGCATTACACGGCTGCATTAGTTTTTGGTGAAGTGATTTTATACGCAGTCGATAAGTGTTATATACTTGCTGTGTATATGCTACTTTGTTTTGATTGAGTACAGGTGCGAGTCCCTGATATTGCGCATCGAGTTAAAAAACGCTCCAGCATTTCCATAACGAATCGCAAGCTCTCTTAGTGCATCACTCTCAGTGATATGTACGCAAAAATAACTAAAACTCTTAGGAGTGTTGATCGATTCATGTAAACAATACACGATAGAAAATAATACATGTTGACAATTTTCGCCATTATCATGGCAACCGTTCGTACAAATATTTTTTTGGCCCTCGTAACATTTTTATAGGCGGCCTCCCTACCGTTAAATCTCGCTAATAACGGAAAAGAGATGCAAAATAAATAAATACTTTACGGCCCCACCGAACAGTAAAATGTTCCGCGGGCGAAATTTATTATTTTCATTGTGATTCATTACATTCATCTGGTGGGATCCGAAAGTGGCGATAGTAAATTGTTAAAGACAAAAAAAATTGCACCTAAATATTTAAAAAAATACGTTTTTGTCTTGTTTTTTTCTTACATATTAAATTCATTACTTATGAGAAATCAACTTGCACACTGGTGTCGATAAGCCACGATACAAAATCTTTCGTTTCTTATTTCTGTTCGCTCGTCTGAAACGCATGTGTCGCCATTTTGTTTATTTGACAAGTCCTGTCGTGGGCGCGACATTAATTCTATAAATTGCCACTGTGTTGATTTCGGCACTGGGCTGTCACTGCGTGCATGGAAGCAGTCTGAGTCTGCCCGGGGTGTAAGCCACATCTTTGTTTGTGGTACCGGGCAGAATATTGTTTGTCAATTTATTGTCGTAAATTTATTTTAATGTGCTTCTTATTACAATCTTTGTGTTACTCATCTGTTCCTCATCCCTTGACCACGATTTCTAAAGACTATCCCGGTGACGTGTAGTCTTTCTCTAAGTAACGATTTTAACTGCTAGTTTTCGAAAAAACACTCTTAGTAAACAATTTATAGGTATGTTTGCTTATTTATATACTCGACGAAACTGGAGAATGCCGAGTTGACGTTGGACGTACATGGCAGCTGACAAAGATTTATGGTCGTGGTGTACGAAGACAAAATGTTCCATTTACTGGAGCAGACAAATAAATGATAAGGTTTATATTTTATATTGTCTATATTTTATTTCTTATTAAATCGATCATGTGACTTTTTAGCACGACATTCAAATACTTATTTTCCTTACAGTAAAGCAAAAACAAAAACATTTAAATTAATTAATAATTATTTCGTGTTTAATGGCAGCATTACTTCACAGAGGCGGACCGACGTCGCGAAATTATCAATAAACAATTTAATCGTCAGCGAAAAGGCGAGGAATCACGCTCCGAAACAAATGGACGACATTAAAAGAAAACATTCGAGTGTCGTTCGCGACGGGCGAAAATAATCACTCAAATTTTCTAACGGCCCCGTTAGGCTTAACGCCCGCCATTTGTCATGGGACGCAACACAAGATGGCTGACGCGGCTGACGTTGGCTGATGGTCCTGACGCCGAGTTTGACTGTCAGGTTATTTCATAAATTGGGGATCGTTCAGAGCGTCTAAACTTGTTTACCAAACGCAACCATTTTGCTGACTGGTACCGTTTTAAATGAGGGATGGTGTTGAGTTAATACATCATTGAATTGAAAAGCCTGTTAAGATCAAATGGTACTAGCTTATATGGTTTCAGAATAATCCACGGATTATACAAGTATGTAACAAATATTTATAAATGCCACTTTAAACCACAAGATTTCGTAATGATGGATGGGTTTTGTGAATAATTTAATATGTTTAGTTTGAATGATGAAGCATCTTTCTCAACCAACACGCATATATAAATATCACATTTCAACCATGTCGCCATAACCCGCAGATCGCCGTAAGCCCACCCGTGGGCGCTTCACAATATTCCAACATACAAAACTAATTACGATTTTCTCACAACGATATCTATGAATATTTTTAAATATTAAGAAACCGAAATAAATTTATATTTTCGATAGCTTGGGAAATATTCATGAGATGGTGTCGAGGGCTCGCACTGATTTTTTTTTCGAAAAATAATATCAATTATGTAGTATGTTAAATATTTACAAGAAGAGTGATGCGTTGGAGGTACATACGATGTAGGGAGACAGTTATGTAAGTAGTTAGTCAAGGATAGTCGAAGCAAGCAGTCGAGTATTTGATCTGTAATCTATTTTGTGGCAGCCCTAGTGAAAAAAAAAGTTTTTTTCCGTGAAAATTTTAGTTCAGTCGATTGTAGCTCACAAATAATGTGAGTTAAAAATATTATAATAATTTAGTCATTAGCAAAAGAAGTGGTTAATATGCAATATTTTTATTATTGATTTTTGTATAATGTAAACATACAATACGTTTTCTCATTAACATATCAAAGGTAATATTATGATTCTTCGTAATTTTCAAATATGTAAGAATTCCTGTATCAGCAGTTTATATATCTCCAATACTTGATATTAAAAATATGCTGTAATACGATATTCAATGTGAATTTGAATGTTTATCAGTAGTAATAAATTATTAATTTTGTAATTACACAGCACGGATGTACAAATAATCTTTAAATGTACATCGAGAAGAAAATCTTAGTGAATCACACCGCGATATGTAGAAAAAAATATTGTGCATACATAGTAGTATACCTTATTTAAGTATGCCTTTTATAGCTGATGAATTCAATAAACTGTACACTTAGACATGACCTCACGTTATGTTAGAGCGAATTTAATTACAACATTAAAAATCAATTTCGCCTACATGAAAACTGAAAAAAAAACTTTGCGAATAATTCTAATGCCCATTGCCATGCGTGTCGCGTGTCATTTTTGCCTCGCTAATACATTTTATTTAGTCAGTACCTTTACTAGTAGCAGTACCGTAATTTAGTTTGCAAACTTTCTCGCTGCCTATGGGCGCTGTTCGAGAAAATGTATGGGGTTAATTAAGCCGGTCTGGATACAATAAAACTTTACGTTCGCATAACTAGATTCATTATAATTATCATCGCTGGGTTGCGTTGTTATTAGAAGCCTCAACGGGGAATCGCTGACAATATCGTCGTGCAAAAATTAAAGTTCATTTTTCTATTATGTTACTTTTTCATTGTACAATGTATAGAAATTGTTAAAATTAAGTGCAATTCATAAAAAACACGACTTTTATTTTTTTTAAAAGACGCTTCAGCCAAAATGTTCGTATGATATTTGAGAACCATTTTATTATTAAATAGGTAAAAAAATTAAACATTGTTTTTAGAAAATCACACTGAGCACTGTTTCTAAACTAGGAGTATTATATATTACGTCGGTATTTCAACGATAAACCACTTCTTCTTCTGTTTAAAGGAAAAATCTGACCTATCCTTGAATACGGCAGTAACCTTTAGATTAGAGTCCCAAAATACCTTCTAAACTTAATTGACTCTCTAATCTTAACACTCTTACGTGTAACCTGCAATCAATGGAACACAGGCGTAAGATTGGTTCACTTAGTCTTTTCTACCGTTATTACTACGGTCGCTGCTCTTCGGAACCAATATAATTACTTACTCCTGCACCCACCCACAACCGACAAACTCGTCTTACACTTGCCGAACACCCATACACGGTTGATGTGTGTCGATAAAGAACTGGCTGTGTAAGCTTTGGTATACTCTTCCAGCGTATGTGTTTCCTCCTTTCTACAATTTGAATCTCTTCAAGAAACAGATAAAAGTAGACTTGCAATCTCCACAACCCACATACAAACACGAACACAACACACGTTTCCCGCATGCAGCGTCTAGCCTCCCTGGCTGAGCGACATAGAGTGCACTGGTCTTGACCAGCTGTGAACATAAAATCTTGTAAATGAATATTTACCTATAAAAAAAATGTTTCATTACAGGGTTATTAAGTATTAAGTAGAAGTGGAGATATGTATTTATGTCTTGGTACTCGATAAAATTGCTATTATTTTGGCATACGCATAAGCCAATTATATTTTATTTTAGATTTAATGCAAAATGTGTAGTAAACTCTTCGTTCAAATTTCACCTGAAGTATCTGTGTCATTTCACTCATAAACATGTATGTTTCATAAAACTAAATGACAAAAATATCATAAATCTAGGAACTAGTAATGCATCAAGTTTTAATAATACCATTAAGTGAAAATACTAAAAATATATATACGTAATTTACCATAGTAAAATTTCAAAAGCAATGACCATAAATTCACTTTAATCAAGCTTATCAGAAGTTTCTTGTAATTATTACTTTATTATCATTGGACTATAAACTCAAATTTGAATTTTTTCATATGAGATTATTTTATAATAAATTTCAAATTATGCATAGTTCTAAAAAGCATTTATTCTCGAGTCATTTAAAGCATTTTTGTTGTAATTGAAAAATATGGTTGCTAAGGGCTTATGCGTCAAAAAAAACTGTTTTGTAATTTGTTTTTGAGCTTTTCCTGCAATTAAGCGGCCCGTGAAGTAAATTTAAATTATCAACATCAAACGCGCTCGTTCCAAATGAACGGCCACATCAATCTCTATCAAATTGTGAAACTACTATTGATCCAGTGTGGTGGACTGCACACTATGAGGGTTGCCGAATAAAGAAATTAAATAAAAGCCGTAATGTTTTTTCTTAAGTAAACATATACAGGAGAATACCGACACATGGTGATAGTAATTTTTTGAAGTTTCATCTGTGGAATTCTATGACGCTTACCATGGTGTATATGGCTAAACGCTGCATGTGGAGTGTTGATCCGCCAACGTCATAGACTACAGCCCGAGATTCACGCATCATCCTTTAATATTACAGGAATCTACTATGAATGAGTGGTCTTCACGGGACGACTTTCGTCTACCACCAGTTTTAATTGATAGGCTATAACTGACATTGTACGGGTGATGGATCAAATTCACACCAACCGGAGGTATTTTAGAGCTCATAAATCGATTAAAAATCCTTTTGATTTTAATCTCCGTCGGGAATCGAACCCACGAGCTTTGGTTTGCAAAGCAAATGCTTTACCATTGAGCTATGACCGCCGGCATTGAGTATTCAATTTTCTTTATTTCTTTCAGAAACATAACAAATACAAATATATTTAATACGATCCTGAAATCAGACATAATACAAGATAAACTATTAGTATTTACTTTTATTAAATATAAAAATAATTAATAAAAAGTCGCGAAGCTCGCTAGGCAGAAGGTTCCACGAAATTACTTTGATAAATAAATTCGTGGAGCTGATGTTGAAACTGGGTTTCTCTCAAGTGGAATATATCAATATTCGAGGCGATATGGTTGAACAGTCTGATCACTCACCCAAGAGGCATAGTCACTGGCAGGTTAGTATTACCTCTAGGACGAACATTAATCTGTGCTTTCTTATCTTTAAATAATTGTTAGGGACAAACAAACCGATTTCTAACAAAATATCGGGATTTCTGCACACGCCGCGCACTGGCCGAAAGAAATGCATACTCAGGCACACTTACAGGAAAGGTATCAGCATCGATTCTCAAAAAAAATATTAAAGTGCTTTTATTCCAGAAGGATTGAGTGTGTTGTGCATTATCCAATCTGCCATATATATATACTACCTATGATATTTTGACAAAACAAAGAAAACAGCATTCCATCTATATTTTTAAATACATACTAGTAAATTGAAGTAAATTGTTTTTTTTTGACAATTCATTATTGGTGTTTTAAGGCGCATGTTGCTACGTATTAGAACATGGACTTTATTTTAAAGTGTTATTTTAATTTCAATTAATTATCCCATCACTCCCTTATTCACTGTTCTATCCCTGTTACCAGATGTCCATCAATACTGTGGATACTCTTCCTGCAAAGTACTAGACCGCATCAGTTTGTATGTTCGCCTTTATTTCTTACTGGTTGTTTTTCGCAGTCGATCTTTCCAAAAGGGCAGAGGTTTTTAATAAACAAATAATAAAAAACTACTTAAAATCAATGTTAAAAAAAGTAATTGGGTATCATAGCTTAAGATTTGTAGTTTCTCTCACTGATAGTGTACGAGTGACAAGATACGCTACTTCTTCGTAGTAGCAATCCGGTGGATTGATTTGCAGCAAAAAATCTTGCATCAACGCTACTAAAGAGAGGATATTTTCAAGATTTTTTCCTCATACATATGGATAGCTTAGCAGGTATAAATTCAAGTGCTAGCATAACATTGCACGTAATAATTTCGGCTGCGTTGTCTACACAGAATTTCATATTTTTTAATGTGTCTTTAATCGTTGGCATTTACAAGAGCTGTCTCCCACGTAATTACCGAAACCCTTTGTAATATAAAATTGCTCTGCACATTACACATTACACACGAAAACTAGCTTAACTTGAATACAGCTTAGCAAGGCCGTAGTGAATGGGACTTTTTGAAATATTTCTGCAAGGCGTCATTTTCCGTTGGTCGTTAGCGACGAGGCTAAATTATACCGCGTGATTTTTCTACCGCTATTGTACCGAACATGTACCTCAGATGTACCGCATCCGCAGTAGTATAAAATTTTAAAATATTTTTTATCATTTATTTTGCGCGTATTATTGTTTACGTAGTATTATCAACAAATATGGTTGGGAGCGCGATTCTTGATCATTTAAGTAAAGAAAAATTAGACCTGAACCAAAACATGGATGGTCAAAGCTCATCGCATATTATTGTTTCAGTTGAGCATATATATATTAATTTGTTATTTCTTGGGAGCGTCGGGCATAAATTATTTTTTTCTGAATAATCCTGAAAAAAAAACACTTTTATTTATTTTTACAACAGTTATCATCTCTTTCAATCTCAAATCTCTCGTCCAGGAGGCCTTTATGTTAACAATTTTTTGACAAAACAACCTTCTATCGACTTAGAACAAGTTATTGATAATGGCAACTGATATAACTGTGAAGTGACAATTTGTGTTGACATCAGCATGATATAGCCCTTGCTGACTGGTATCCACAACCTCGATACACAATCTTTCGTCTCTTATTTCTGTTCGCTTGTCGTACATGTATGTGTCGCCATATTTGCATTATGGACAAGTCCGGTCACGGAAGTGACGTTAGTTATATAGATGGCCACTTGCGGCGCTGGGTGTCACCGACCAGTCAGTTGTGTGCTAACGGTGGCAAGGTCATATTGTGGTTGGCCCGGCCTGAAAACTGTGACTAGGTCCGAGCCAGAAGTTTGTAAAGTTATCGAAATAAATATGTGAATGTGCTTCAGAAAAAAACTTTGTGTTGTTAATCTGCTCCTCATCCTGCCACCACGCAATGCAATATTTAACTTGGAGAGGAGGATGTTAGTGTCAATAATATGATAGTTGTACTAAAAGAGCGTCATGCTTTTGAAATATTACTATGAAATCATTGATTTTTATTTTATTTTATTAAGTGCTTAGGTTGCAAATTTATTTGTAAAAAAAATGGATCAAAATGCCTTCAGAAGGAAACCAAAATGTGTTCAGAGACATCCGACCCTGACATCAGACTGAAAGCATAACTTTTATGTTGAGCCATGCATAGAAATTTTATCTTTCTCTCCTATATTTCCGGGATCATCATTACAGGGGTCATCATACCAGTGAATAATTCGTTGTAAAGATTTGAAGCAGAAATTTTCCATGTGCGCGTTAACATAAAAATCGTTATTCCACTTCTGAACGTTAAAAACTATGAATTTACACAGTTCCACCTGTCCTTAGAAAATTCCCTAATGGTACTAGCTGTACCGCAGTTGTTGTACCGCACCGGTACAGCGCCGGTACCGTTCCGAAAGCGGACGTGAACGGTTCCGAACTCAATTACCGCTAGCGGACCGCAGCGGTCAGGTCGAGGTTACCGCCAACTCGTCCGTGACCCGAACAAATATAGCCCGGAGATTCGACTTAAGTTTGAAATGCAATTCAATTTGAAACATCGTTACTGAAATTAATGTATGACACTTGAACAATAACGCAATCACGCCTTAGCGTTGATCGTTGAAAGACAGAGACATTGTACGAGTATTCTTACCACAGTTGCTAGTATTTTAATATAACTTATTTAATACTTATTTAATCCAACCACAACTGAGACACTCGCCGTAGTATAGCTTAGCAACCAGAGAAAGTCTATATTTGTTAAAGATCGAATTTTAATTTATTTTTTTTCACACGTCGATAACAGTCTTTTTACATACGTATTTTATTTCCTTATATGATATTGTGTAATACAAGCATCTTCAATAAACAAACTAGTACTCGTACATTATTCTTAAACATTTCTTAAACATTTTTTAATAATTAAGGTTTTCATCCATCTGTTTTGTTTGGAAAATATTGAGCCTAGAAGATTCTTACAACATTTTTTACATACTTATATTTTATGTGATAATACATTGTTTGTCCGGAAGCTTTTTTTACGGCAATTTTTTTTTTTAATAAAGTAGAGCTTAAATTTATTAAAATACGTAACTTTTCTTTATAAAGTCGAGTGCTTGATTGTAGACTCAGTTTATCATTAACCCTCTCATATTTACATTTCAATTTTTATCGCTCATTTTTCTTATAGCTTTTGCGGTGATTTTTCATTTAAAAATGTCATGTTATTTTGGAATGATCTGTTTCTTAAAGCTAAGTAGTCTAGGTTTCAAGAATATCGTAAAATCATTCGAACTTATGAAAACATTGGATTAGAAGTAAGAATGTTCTTACTGCATAACATATTCTTCGGCCTGTATTTCTTTGTTCAGTAACTAATTCAAAGTTTTGGCAGTATGTTAAATCAATTGGCAGAAGAAAAAAAACTATCTGAAAATTAATGCAAGCGAAATTATTTCAGTATGAAAGTGGTCACTTATAAAATTAAAATGGTATTAGTATATTAAATATTGGTAAAAAAATATGTAACATGAATGAATCTCATAAAATGTTAATCTAACCTTCATCATCATCATAATTGTCATTCATTAATTATTTCTCCCAATTTCCATCCTGTTCTACTGCCGATTGATCCAGGTTGCACTGCTAAATGATTATTTGTAAGTCAACTTTTTAGGTATTTGTTACGGGCCGTCTTTTAAATAATTATTGCACGCCAATTGACCGTATATTAATTTCTACATCCACCATCCCACGTCTTCAGGTGATAATGCTGATGA
Organism: Glossosoma conforme; assembly: GCA_022606575.1. Lineage (NCBI taxonomy): Eukaryota > Metazoa > Arthropoda > Insecta > Trichoptera > Glossosomatidae > Glossosoma > Glossosoma conforme. The sequence goes on along the minus strand of JAGTXR010000025.1, from coordinate 3,543,410 downwards.
AATCCTGTTAACATATAAATATAATACTAATCCTGTTTTAAATAAGTTGTAACAATCGTTGACAAAAAAATATGCTTTATTTCACGATATGCACTGCGGCGTATGCCGACCGTCAAAGCTCGCTGCCAATTTTAACAGAACGTAGAACTCACACAAGATTCCCTGGGGTGACTTTGACCCAGGTGGTCGTGCACGTGATTACATTTAAAATTGATACGTAACAAAGTGCGTTGTTACGGGTTAAGGTGGTATTTAAATTCAATATTGTTTCCCGACAAACGTGTGCCTTCACAATATCTGAAAAATCCATTTTCCAATGCAAGTTTATTGAATGAATATTAATGAACTTAAATAAATTGAAATTTAATGAAATTATGTATTTTTTTTTTCAAAATCATACACAACGCCTAAGCAAAAGTCGTTCATCTGAAATTTTTTTCAGAAATAATAAATATAGATAAATATTTGTAATATATAGTAAAAGGATTTCTTAAAAATAATTTTATTTATTTCTATTAACTTTTGATATTTAGACAATTTAATCAAGTAACATTTAACTTGATCAACTTGAATTTACCCAATAACTGATGTTTCTACGCATTTAATAATTAATGGTATAACAATGTGTTAAATTTTTGTAATATTGACGTCTTTATTGAATTTGATTTGTTTTTCCCATGTCTGGGAATGTAATAAAAACATATTTTTTTTCATGTAAGCACTTACAGTAGACTACCGACAGATGGTGATAGTAATGCTGAAGTCTCTTCTGTGGATTCTATGACGCTTACCATGTTACATATTGTTAAGCGCTGCATGTGGAGTATCGATCCGCCAACGTCATCGACTATAGTCCGACATTCACGCATCATCCTTATTATTACAGGAATTCACAATGAATCAGTGGTCTTCACGGGACGACTTTCGTTTACCAACAATTTTAATTAATAGGCTATGACTGTCATTTTACGAGTGAGGGATCAAATTCACACCAACCGTTAGATATTAACATAATTTAGAGCTCAGATTTTTTTTTTTAATCTCCTTCGGGGATCGAACCCACGACCTTTGGCTTGTCAATCAAACGCTTCGACCATTGAGCTACACCGGCCGGCTAATTTTATCGTATTTTCAAATGACGGTTTATGTTTCTCCTATCCTCATACAAACCATAAACAATTTGATTGATTAAGGTAAAAAATGTAAGAATAAATCTGTGAGCAACAAATATTTTTTTGAAAAATAATTCAATATTTAAATTAAAAACCATAAATGTTAATTTTTAAGGTGAAAATATATGAAATTATATTTATAGATGAATGTTTACAAATAAATGTTTACAAATAAATGTAAGAAATACACCCACTTCTTGTTATGAAAAGCATGTTTCTTATTAAGATTAATAATATTTAAGCTTAAGTGTATACTTTTAAAAGATTACTTATTTATAAAAATGCTACTTGTTTACATACGGTATTTAAGAAAAAAAATGCACCCCTCTAATTCTAAGCATCAAGAGAGCGAAAATAAAATTAATATAAAAAAAAACATCGCGTCATCAAACGTCAAGGCAGTAAAAAACCAAAGCCTGGCGTCAAAAGGCGGTATCTTGCTCCTAATCCAGTATCAAGAGACACTGAGAGAGACAAATGGATGTCTCTTGTAGGACTTGGCAGGTGATAATCCCTCCGCAATATGCGGAAAAAAGTACTGAAGGACCGCGAAAGGAGAGAGGCAGAACGGAGATAGAGAGAAAAAAATATTTAAATTAATTTTCTAGACTCACGCGCTCACCTTTTTTGTGTGAGTACAGGAGAATACTGAAAGACGGTGGTGAGGAGATCTTTTGTGAATTATATGACGCATACAGTTTCATTAAATATGACTTACTCGAGTATATAAATTCAATGATCGTCCCTTATTCAGGAACCTTTTTAAATTTTGTATTAAATTTTTGTATCTTCAAAAAAATGTAGAAAAAAATATAGAGATGCGTGTTATACCCTGCAAGTTACACACAAGGTTATAATATACGTCTGACAAATAATTGAAGAACGTAGGAGCCTATTCCATGACAGCCTCGTTAACCGCGCGTGTAGCCCCGACGATTTCCTTGATGAAGTTTATCAGCAAGGCACCGTCAGAACTAAGCAGCAGTTCAGGAAAATCCTCGCAAGAAATGGCAGAGACTCCCAGGCGACAACACAGAATGCGTCTCCTATTCTTAATGGATGATGCACTCCATGAGAGAGTGTCTCACTGTCTGTTGTATGCCTGGATCACGTGAACATGCGTCACAAGAAGAGAGGTCAAATCTTTGTAGGAATTCTCTGAGAATTCCGTGTCCGGTAAACGCTTGCGTGAGATGAAAGTCCAGAGTTTGTATTTTTCCACGTCAATAAATGTTCGATGGATGGAAAGAATGACTTGGTTATTCCTCGGGAAGTTGATTCTTGATATGCAGTGTTCCAAGCAGTTAGCGAATCATGCATTATCTTCTTCAAGGCGTAGCAGAGAGGATTCAGGGAATAACCTTAAATTATTTTCATTCGTAGATATTCCGGTGTATTTACACTCAGAAATGCCAGAAAAATATTTTGCTCGTCTTTGACTTTAACACGAACACACTGGTTTGCTGCATGCTAGTTCAGAAAAAATGCCTTGGTTTTGTTTGGATAGAATCAGGAAGCAAATTATTTTTCGGAATACAGATGCTGGGCGAGCATATCAAAGCATATATGTGTAATTACAGAATAAAGTGAAGAACTGTTTAATAATAATGATGACATGATGAATAGTATTTTTGTCTAGTACGTCACTTTCAAATATGGAAGATATTTTCTCAGTTTAAGTAATATTAGACATTCAAGACAGAAAACCTTTCTGTATTCACTATAATTTGACCTTATAAAAAACGTGTTATACCTGTATACATGAAATGGTCATGTATATTAAATTCAATAATTTTCTAGAGGGCTGCATATTTTTTGTAAAAGTTTATTTTAAATAAGGAGAAACTGGAGTTACGGTTATGCAAATTGGATAAATATCAAAAGAGCTAGAAAATATAAATTGATAATTGATATCAGTTTGATATTTTAGGCTGATATCAATTATTAAATGTTTTAATTATATTTAAAATTATACGACGTTTGCATTTTCAATTTAATTTGATATCACATTTGTTCCATTTCATGTTGGTTCGTCAGTCGTCAGTCAAGTCTCGTCCAACCGGTGAAACGTCATGTAGCGGTCGGATGAGGAAATCGAGTCTTTATTTAAAATAAATGCGAATTGTACTTAAAAAACAAGTTATTTGTCATGCAACCTGCTCTTGCATCCTTCCTCCACGCGGCCACGTGACGAACCCGTGACTTATCGCCTTTTCATTAAATACGAGGGATCTCATATTATTTTTAAGCATTTTCGAAGTTATATAAGCTTTCTTAGTTGCATGCAATTCAATTGATACAAATGTATATTGTATATTCATAGCTAACACTACCATGTGTAACATATATCTCATCAATCAATCGAAGAATAAATAAACGGTGGAGGCGGTGATTTGAACTGCGGTATCTCTATGTCTTGTTCATTGCCCTTCGCGATAACCATTCACCATATCAATTCCATTCATATATTTTCATATTTCGACGGGAACCAAGCCCGTTACCTCTTGCACGATAGACGGTTTTAATCTTTCGGCTATCCACCACAGCAAGAGATAAAGCGGAGATAGAGAGCGAGAGAGATGGAAATTAATTTTCCAGTTTTACGCCAACCGTCTTTGCGGCATTAAAAATTTGTCGCGTTTAGTGCCTCCATTACCGGCAGGTGGGAAAGGCAGGTGCTTTCGCTTTAATAGTTCCCAACTACAGGACCGCACTGAAAAGTTACGCCGTCCATACTTCAGGTGAAGTCTCATTTTTCCACGATTATTTTTATCATCGTCACATTATACATGTACGAGTTAATTTTACTGAATATTATTTTATTTGTTACAGTTTTTTTTTTTTTCAATACCGACAGATGGTAATAGTATTTTTTGAAGTATCATCTGTTGAATTCTATGACGCTTACTATGGTGTATATGGCTGAACGCTGCACGTGGAGTGTTGATCCGCCTACGTCATAGACTACAGCCCGAGATTCACGCATCATCCTTTATTATTACAGGAATCTACTATGAATGGGTGGTCTTCACGGGACGACTTTCGTCTACCACCAATTTTGATTGATAGGCTATAACTTGCATTTTACGGGTGTAGGATCAAATTCACACCAATCGGAGGTATTTTAGAGCTCATAAATCGATTAAAAATCTTTTTTTTTATTTTAATCTCCGTCGAGGGATTGAACCCACGACCTTTGGTTTGCAAAGCAAACGCTTTACCACTGAGCTATGACCGCCGGTAATAAAAAGGAAAAATTATTTTTCGTCTTACATATTTTTAATAACATTAAAGTTATCAACTGACAATACTTAAAACTGGATAATTATAATTTAAAAATTAATTTTAATTACAAAATTTTAGTGGTTTCTTGCATGCATCTTATTTTAACCCTTTCGCATCGGTTGTCGATATATACCATCTTACATTCCCCTACCGTTGATATCGGCAGCCGTGATATATCCTTTTGCTATTTTCAGTACTCATTGTAACATCTATGGTAGGAAATTGAATTTGCAGGCATTCCTTTTATCAACCTATATGTATTATTTTCAGTAATCTGTTAAACATGTAAATTAATATCGATAGGTATCATCACAGGAGCAATTTTTCTGTAAACCACATGTATGGAGTTACATAATGAACGTTTGTTAATTATAATAGCTTTCTATGCATCTGATAGCTAAAGGATAGAAGAACCAATTTGATATATGAAAATAAGTAAGATAAGAACATTTATGCTTCAAATACTAGTTGTAAGCAAAAAAAATGGTTTGAATTTAATGAAATTCACTCCGTATTGACAGGATAATTTGTATTCCACCGAGGCGTAACGAAAGGGTTAAAATAAACTTTAAGTTCACCACAAAAAAAGTTTACAGAATTATTTTGCGTATTTTTTTTAACTTTAAACCATGCTGTATTCTCCAGGGCTGGTTCTGTTCTCGGCTTAATAGCGTCAAACCACGAAAATTTTCAACCCGGGGCCGTCGCTAGATCTGTCCCGGCCGCCCGGCTATTACTTAATCATAAACCCGACGCCGCCCCTGTATTGTACTAGTCTGAGGCGAGGCATCTACCCACCACACCTACAAAATCTACAGCTATCGGAGCAAAACCTAAGTCAAAGCATCCTTCTTCATCTAGCATTCACAGATAGTTTTCCTAAAAATTAATGATACGTGAATGATAGACTGCAGTATAATGAAGTTGGCAGATCAACACTCCACAAACTGCAATTAAGTATCTTTAAGAATCACATTCTAATTAACGAAAAAGATAATATGCAAATTAATTTTTCAATGAATAATTGAATGATCAATAATATATTACGTTTTTTTAAAGTAATTTCGTTCAAAAAAAAAAAAAAAGTTTGAAATGGCGTGCACGTTGAAAAATAGATAAAATTAATATTTTGGTGATCTCACGTTAACTGCTTTGCTTAAATATATGTCTTTATTGTATTTTTGTTAGCTTAAGCTAGCCTTCTGAAACGTGGTTCATTTTAACATAAAAATTTCAGGACTGATATATTGTATATCAGCTTAAGCATTGACATCAGCAGGATGTATTCCTTGCTGACTGGTACCGAAAACCTCGGTTAAATATCTTTTGTCTCTTACTTCTGTCGCTTGCCATTTATGTGCCCACCATATTGGGACTAGTTATATAGACCGCCGTGTACGGTGCTAGTGACCGACCACGGGCTGCACGGGTCAGTTGTGTGTGGACAACCGGGAAGGTAGCATTACAACCGGTGGCATGTTATTCCGCCTGGCCGGAAGTTTGTAAAGTTTTAACGTAAATATATATCAATGTGCTTCTGAAAAGTCTTTGTTTGCTGACCTGCTCCTCATACTGCCTCACGCGACGGAATAACACCTTTTTTTGAGAGAGAGGAGTATATTAGCATAAATGTTCTGCGAAGTCTCTTCTCAATTCACATGATATATTTTTTTATTCCTTAAACACAACTTTTACCTTCTTGCCGAGAATACTGCTATTAACTTATTATTAATATTTAACCGCTTCTGTGCCAAGAACGAGATTACTCGCATTCTTAGCCGTGCCCAGCAGGCCGGTTATAGAAAAAGAGCGAGTATTCTCGCTCTGGTTTGAGCCTCTGTGTCGTCGTATGTCCCGTTTTTTTGATTAATTTCAAATATAGAACACACAGTGACATCTCTTGCTGCCATGTTTAAATAATTATCTACTGCGTATTGTCAAGAATTATCGATATACATCGATTTTAAAAAAAGGTTTTGATTTTTCAAAAAAATGACGGTCCTCGGGGTCTCCCCATACGAAAACCGCTTGGCATAGAAAAGGTTAAAAGATGATGACGAACATTTAAAACATTTATATTGTTTTTTAAAAAATCTCATAAAAAAGCCTTGTTATAACATCTGCAAATATATATAATGATTGTGCAAAATCGATTTCGTAAAATATACAATCCTGTTCTTAATTGAAAAAAAAATTGAAACAAAATCATGAACAACCTAATATTACATGGACTCTCAACAGGGGCACTTAACACATTTCGCGAATCACATGTGGATGTGTAAATTTTCCACGTTGGCACTTAAAAACTGCTCTTAGCAGCCGCCGTTGTGAATTGAAGGATTAACATTTCACGATGAGATATTTAAGGGAAAACGAGATGCTTCTATTTATAGTGAGCCCGAAATAAACCGTAGAATATAGTACTTAGTATTTCGCCCTCGAAAATTACCGTCACCGTCACCGAAACTCGAGTATAGAACCATTACCCATTTTTTATTTACTTTTAACATCACTTCGCCGACGATACAACTTCAGTTTTTCTTAAAATAGTATAATTTTTCCAATAACTTGTCATGTTGACGTCTTCATATTAAAAAAAGTTACTTGCTTTATACTTTTTTCCTAAGCTTAAGTCGTTATATTTTGAGCACTTATTAAGAATGTGTTTGCGTGGGCGTTATTAAATCGAAAATAGTTTGTTTGCAAAAAGCAATATTTTACCTAAACTGATATTAAAAAAGTACGAAAATAGAATTACTATATGGTTTAACCTTATTTTTACATTTTTTCAAGATTTTTGTGCACAAATAAAATTCATATGAAATATTTTTGATACCTGAAGTTTTGTGGATAGCTTAGCATAGAATGTATACTTTTGATACGTCAACATCATTAAATTACACCTCAGCATTCATTCAACGTCAATCATGTGGCTGTCATTCGTCCAATTCATTTGTATTTTTTGGTGCTCTCTATTATTTATCTCTATATTCCAGCTTACTCCATTCAGAAGTAGTTCGTTTGCTCAGATTTTATATTTTTCAGTATTTCTTTTAGTAACATATGTTAGGTATATTTCTTTTATTTTTATGTAACCACTTACAGGAGAATACCGACGGATGGTGATAGTGAATTGAAGTCTTAAATGTGGAATTCTATGACGTTTACCATGCTGCACATGGCTAAGCACTGCGTGTGGAGTGTTGACCCGCCAACGTTATAGATTACAGCCCGACATTCACGCATCATCCTTATTATTACAGGAATTTACTATGAATGGGTGGTCTTCACAGAACGACTTTCGTCTACCACAAATTTTGATTAATATGATATGACTGGCATTTTACGGGTGAGGGATCAAATTCACACTAATCGGGAGTATTTTAGAGCGCAGAAATGAATTAAAAATCTCTCTTTTCTTAAATCTCCGTCGGGGATTGAGCCTACGACCGTCAGCTTGTCAAAGAAACACTTTAACCATTTAGCTACACCCGCCGTATGAATAGTTTTAACAATAATTGTATATAAAAATAAATGCGTCACTTTTATCCATCTTTCAAACATAGTGGTCCGTCAAATACTTACAGAAGGCTATTTTTACTATTATTTGAACAGTGTCAAATCTGCACAGCACATTTGCGTAGTATGATAAAATAAAAATTAAAGTCACTAAAAATTTTATATGCTAAATATACATCAATATAACTTTCAATGATCTCAAAACTGGAGGCATTTTTCACGTGACTTTTATAATTATAAAGCTGAAAAAGGAGTGCCAATTTTTTTTACAACTACTTCAGGCTAGTATGGCTCCAAGAGTAAATGAAGAATAAGATTAAAGTAGAAGCGAGTTGGCCGGATATATGAAAACTTTATAAAGCGACAAGAAATTATGTTAATAAACAAGTTAACTTCGCACGGCTTACTTAAGCTTATGAAAAATAAAATAAGTCTCTAAATTTTGTAGTGTTTTTTTTATGTAAAAACACACAGAATAATACCTACAGACTGCTTATGTATGAATAATTTATATTAATTATGTCATTTATATTTAAGAGGATAGCTAATCGCAGTGTATATATAGTGACATTTTCATTACACCTTCCCTAACGTGTTTTTAAAAAATAAATTAAATTGGTAATATTCTCAGTGTTGAAAGGTGATATTCACGAAATGACTTTTATGCAGCGCCCATTTTGATAACTTGACTCTTATAAATACGGATAGAGCAAATATTATACTTTTTAAAATATTTTAAGCAATAAAAACATGTAAAGTGACTAAAAATAACTATAATTTAATTAATTATCACCAGGTAGACGAGCCCTGAATCACAAGTATAAGAGTGAAGTTTTTTTTAAATGTATTTTTTTGTTAAATTTTATTCCAATGATCAAAACATGACATGATCAATCTCTGCTTATATTTGTAAATTTACAATGACGTACAACGTTCAAGTTTATGTAAGTTGAGAAATATATTTCATTCACTTACAAAAACATAACCTAATGATAAAAAAAAAACCTTAAGTCATTTACAAATTCGCGGGTATCTCAAACACCAATGAATATTTATCCGTAGAATTTAACAGTAAGTGACAGTATTGCTATTATAAAAATATTACTTCAAATCGCTAATATAGTATATTGCTATTTTTTGTTGAAATATTTGAGAGTCGTGTTAATTATGCAATTTTTTTGAATATCGTTTTAATTATATAACGCCTTGGATACTATAGCTGCTGTCTCATTTACAAGTACACGGGCTTTTGTCAGGGGCAGAGATCATTTAGGAGTATGTTTCAAAATGAACTTTCTGGTATATATGTCCTGAAGTAAATAATCGTGTCGGATACAACAGGGTCAGATCCTGTCTGTCCAGAAGTGGGCGACGTCAATGGCGTTACTCCCGGCAATCATGAGGTATTTCTGGGTGAAGCTAATCGGACACAGCGTACACTACAGACAGGGTCTGCTCCACGCCGCAGTCACATTCAGTCGGTCCGCTGTAAGACTGCCAGGCTTTCATTTGTGTCTTCGTTTTGCATACTCCGATCCGAAGTCTGTTAAGGGACTTCCATATATTCCACCCCTGGTTTTGTCCAGTTAGGTGCCCTTTGGGGCGATCCAAGTACTCCCCTCAGTTGCACCACTGCACATGCTCAGCCGCAGGGTGGCCTCAGGTATCACCAGTTCCATTGTCGACTGTAGGAAACTTCTTCTTGATTTGAGCCGTGCTTGGTCACCTTTTGATACCCAAACATGGTCTTGAAGAAAGGCATGAGTAATGTCAATTTTATAATTACTGTAAATTACAGATATAAAATGAATATGGGAACAAATTGACATCCCTTGACTTATCGTGTGTCAATCAAGCGCCTTCATTTTATGTCCTCTTGATTTTATCTCTTCGGAATGACATTTTATAGATGTTTCATGTGTGTTTTTGAAATAAATCAATACCTGAAGCATTAAATTTGCATATAATTTAACATTGTATCATCCGCACATCACTCTCTTAAATTTTGAAATTACGTCACTACTGGGCTGAAAAAAAAACCAAAAAAAATTGAGACTAATTTTCTAGATTTTTAGACGGCGCGAAAACAGCACTTTTCACTTAAGAAAATACGCAAATTTGACGTGCATGTGACATAATAATGTCGCGAAAGATATTAGGCTTTTCGGAATATAATAGACCGTGCCACGTGTGAGTTATTTCGGCGTTTTTTTTTTCTGCTCGGCTATTACGGCGAATTTCCGTCGCGAAAATGTGATGACGCAAATTTATCAAAAAGCCGAAACTCGCGAAGATGGAAATGAAATCAGGTCAATAATTCCGTCATGACATATAAGTATAATAGGCTGTGACAGTGAGCGTAACGTTTTTAGGCCTATTGAAAATTCTGTTTTTCCTGAAAGAGGAAAGAAAAGCCTTAATTTTCAATTTAAATCTTCTGTACTTACGGAGTATTCAATTACATATTCCTGGGTTCAGACGTAAAATTCATTAATATTTGTAGACAATTTTTATCAGTAATATTTTAGCTTAAGCGGTATTAAATAAACTTTGATATAATCATATTTTTGTGCGTTTTCACGGACTTAATCATGGCTTTTGGGTTGAGTTGTGTGTGGCAAAAAGATTAAAGTTATAGTCTTTTCTACATTCCTTTCATAGTTGGATCATGTGATCATAACTTATAGGCAACATGTAGATGTAATTCTTGCCTTCTTACTATTTATCTCTCCACCTAACGTTTGGCAATAAAACGTTTTCCCACCCCTAAAATATTCTTCTTACAAAGGTATTTTTGAATGCTACTTTTTGGTTATTTTAACGTTTTTTGCAAGTATCAGACATAAATAAAATATTTTTTTAGATTTTTTTCAACATATTTTTTTTGACGACATGTTTCAGCCAGGTCGGGTGGCTATTCTCAATTCAATTAGTTAAATGTTTTTGGTTCTATATAAAGCAAAGAGTGAGTGAAAGGGTGGATATGAATTGTGTGATGGGTATATGTGGTTTAGGAAATCATTAGATCATATCAAAAAAATCTAAATTATTTGCATTAATGTTGTGGCTTTTGGGTTGAGCCGTGTGTGGTGAACTTTTTTCAACCAAGATTTCGACCGCCATTGCAGATTTACCACACACGGCTCAACCCAAGAGCCACAACATCAAATCTGGCCGTGAAATCCTAAGAAGTTATTTATTTACTTTAACTTTATTTTATGAAACAGCACTGCTTATATAATATTTAGATTAAATTTCAAAATACATACCACAATAAAAAAGTAACTATAATTTCGCATTTATTTAATGAATGTTCGCGTTTCATTTTCCTATGATGACTCCTTAGTGAAGTGAAAAAGTTTCGGTCATTTAACCAACGTGAAATAAGTTTTTTATTAATATATTATGAGTACCATGTGCATAGCTTAAAAATGTGTTCATGTCTAATTCTAAAATTTTATAATAACGAAATAATTTTATCTTACTTCAGTAAAAGTGTTTTTTATATTATTATAAAAAATATACACTTCAATTTTACATGTACATTGCATTAAAATTAATAACTCTAGGTTCTTCTTCTTCTTCGTGTCAGCAACGTCTAATTATTTTTTCCCAATATCTGGCAACATCGATAGCTCGTGTGTTGCCCAGCATTAGTCCTGAGATGTGCAGCTTGTTGAGCACATGGAGCAGAATCTAAGGTGTGAGGCGGTCTGCAGGTCACCACAGTCGTACAACAGTGACTCTCCCTGCAAAAGCATTCCCCACCGATTGAGGTTGTCTTTTGTTCTACCAACTTCAGTTCTTAATCTGTTCAGGGATTTCCAGGTCCGCCAATCAAGGTTCTTGCCAGTTGGGAGGCCTTCTTTTGGAGTAATGAAATCCTCTGATGCGATTTGTTGCCAGAGCTGGAGTCTCTCATTTTCAGGGGAGCATGAAAAGAACCTCCACGCGGTGCCCCTGGAATCGGAATCTCTGACTTCCTCCTCCAGCCAATCTTTTCAACCCAGCGACGAAAACTCTAGGGCTTATAACTGACAACTGTTGGTGAATATTTCTCAGATATTATAAAATTAACTTGCAATTGCATTACGATTCTCACATGAATGCTTTTTAAGAAAAGAAAATCTTCCAGGTGTGTGATCCATATCTTAACCGGCTTAACGTAGCGCTCGTTATAATTTCGTGGCAGCCAGGGCCGGAGGAAGTAATTTATTGCGCTTCCCAGCCAGGCCCGGACGAGGTTCTCTGGCTAAATATTTTACTGGCCGAGGCATCGGGCGGACGCTAAGTGGTCAAAACGCCATACTACAGGAGTGTTCAACCATGCAACTCTGAAATATTATTAAAATTTCGCTATTTATATTATTAGGAAGGAGTATAATATGTTAATTATGACTTAGATATATAATAGCAATAATGTGTAATGAAAATGAAGAGTTGTGACCTGGCGAAGTTTCAAACTAAAAATAATAAAAGAATAATAGCAGCGGACTTAATTGAGCCACCTTTGAAAATAAATGGTACAAGCCTTAAGAATTAAGGCTAAATCACCCGATTTCCTTCAAATTACAAATAACAAAGCACCCAAAATATGATGCGCTTTCTATGACTGTCACATTTGCAAATCTAAAGGCATCTCCCTCTCATACCAATATTTCGACCACCATTGCAGGGTTCATCTTCAGGGTCGTCGCCTTTTCGAACATGATAATAATGAAAAGGTTGACTATCAATGCCACAGAGACAAAGTGAGACGGTAAGAGAAATGACGGTACAGCATACACCCCCTCAGCTCCCTTCATAGGAGAATTTCATTAATACGTAATATACACTGAAGAAGTATACACGGTGTGAATTTTAAGTTTATTGAGTTGTATATCCGTTTAGGGACGAATAAAGCTGAGCACTCGAGAAATTCCGAAGACTTGTAGAATTATGTTTGGTATTTTATTTTATATAATATAATACCGACAGGTGAAAGTGATGCTGAAGTCTGATCTGTGGAAACTATGACACTCACCACATTACAAGTGGTTAATCGCTGTATCTGTAGTGTAAATCCGTCAACGTCAAAGATCAAGCCTAGCATTCACGCATCATCTATATTTTTATAAGAATTTACTATGAATTGGTGGTCTTCATGTGACGATTTTCTTCTACCGCCAACTTTAACAAATAGGCTATGCTATGACTTGCATTTTACGTGTGATGGATCAAATTCTCACCAAACCGGGGGTATTTTAAAGCTCATAAATCGATTAAAAATCTTTTTTTTTAATCTCCGTCGGGGATCGAACCCACTACCTTTGGCTTGCAAAGAAAACGCTTTGACCATTGATCTATGACCGCCGGCAATATCGCTGAATCTGATTCGAATATATATTTTTTAAATTTAGCATAAAAAACTCCTCGTTGCATATTCACTCTCCAATTGGAGCATATGGTAGTCACAAACTGCAGCAATGTTCTATCAGCCTACATTGTCCTAGCGTTTTCCGATTTTAATTATAATAGTTTCTCGCTTAGAGTTTTTATTGATATTTTTAACCATATCAGATAATGAGTCTAATGCTGTCTATGTATGATTTCTTTGGATATGAGAAGAGGCTCATCCTACACGTATAAATCGATTGTTAATTTTTTGCGATAAATATATTTTATAATATTTATTTCGAACCATTCTCCTGGATTTTTCACAAGTGGATCATGCAAAAAGGTGCAGAATTGTTTTGAAATAAGGCATAAAAGAAACGTACAGAACTGTTTGGCGGTAATTTAAGTTTAGATAATACTCAAGAAAAGTAACTTTTACGTGAAGAATAAAATGTTCAATGTGCAGTTTCGTTAAATTTAACTGTCATGTACGAGTATATACTTGATACCATTATAGAAGTCATTAATTTGATATATGTATTTAAGCATATTATTGAGGTCAATCATTACATTTAAACATCAAATATTGCATCTATATCCCTTTAAATTTATCTATGTGTCTTTCTATTAATGTATTTAAACGTACAGTTTACAAAGAGTTTACTATTCACCAGGTAGTGGATAATGGTACACGCAAAATCCATCTGAAATGGAAATGTATCGTCATTAAAAATTCATTCCATCTTCGCGAAGCATTCATAAGTTTGAATATAGTTTCAAATACTGAAGAGAATAATAAATTCACCATCGATCTGGTATTTAAGTCTTCGTTTCAGTAGTATAACACGAATCGAAAAAGATTATCGAATTCGCTTTAATTTCTCCATATTATAAACCAAATTTGATCATATCCCTTATATATTATATACCTTGTCGTGGTTATGCATACAAAAATACATACTAACATCCTCCTCTCTCGAGGAAAAAAAACGACTTCACGTCGCCGGGATAGTTATGAGGTTAATAATAAGGTAAATATTACTTATGATAATCAAGGTATGATTAGTTATGATATTATGTTCAGAGGTAGCAGCAAATTTTCCGGCGGGCATAGTAGCTCAGTGGTTAAAGCGTTTGCTTTGCAAGCCGAAAGTTGTGAGTTCAATCTCCGATTTCTTAACTCTTAAAAACCCCGAGTTGGTGTAAATTTGATCCCTAACCCGTATAATGCCAGTCATAACCTATTAATCAAAATTGGTGGTACACAAATGTCGTCCCGTGAAGAGTACCCATTCATAGTGAATTAAGGTAATAATAAGAATGATACGTGAATGTTGGGCTGTAGTCTATGACGTTGGCGGATCAACACTTCACATGCAACGCTTAACCATATGTAACATGTAAGCGTCATAGAAACGACAGATGAGACTTCAGCATCACTATCACCATCAGTAGGTAATATCCTGTAGGTAAAGTAAGCCAATCCTACTTCTGCGATGCAATAATGTAGTGTAGTTGTAAGTGAACCATATTTTACTTATAATAGTTGTTAGCTTTCACAAATTATATTATTATTCCACAAAAATATTGTAGTATTTTTTGGACTTGTTTTTCTACAAAAACTAATAGATAACGAGTTATATGGTATCAGTATAAAAGCAATAAAACGGAAAATTCAGTGAATTTCGATCACAGAAATATTATATTTTTGACATTATAACTTTTATAATTATTTCAGCCTCTGGGGGCTTTAAGCATGATGGATTTATTATACACGAAATAAACCTTTTCAGTGGCTTCGAGCAGCTTTCTAACTTGCAGAATTTGCATAAAAATATAATTGACATTAAGTTTTATTGGTCGTATTTTTTCAGAGTCTTGAATAAAATTCGGCTAAGTGTTTTCTTCAAATCTGGTTGGGGCAGTAAAAAATATTCAAGGGAAGACGATGGCATATAAAAGTTAAATCCTAGGACTAATGAATAGCAACCAGGCAAAACAGCTCTAAGCTCGTTCATTGAAATTGAGACTTGATATTCTACGATTTTAAATGGTAGAATATTCACACATAATAATTATTATGTTTTTTCATTTTTTTATATTAAAGTTGAACACTTATTCCCATTTATATATTATTTTTTTATTAAGCCAATGAACATTAACATACATTTTATTCAACTTTCATTATGACATTAAGAAATATACATAAGGTCCTGCTTTAATGTTTACGTATTTAATACAACCTTACAAAGAAAAGCGCATATAATTCATATCAAGTTCTATCTTTGAATACGCTCGTAATTATTGTATATTTCTTTCCAATTCCGTTCCATATATAGAACATATGTTGCTCAATTGCCGCCACTTAGATTTGTCAGCTGCCACCGTCCATTTCTCGTTCTAGGACATATCTACACCTAAAGGTTCACTTAAAACATGTATAGTTCCCAACTACGTCCAGAGCTGAAATATGATTACTTGAAGGAAGGATAGTGTAGTATCCGAGGCATATTCTTAGGTGATTTGTTTGAAAATTTTACTTTTGATACAATATTAATTTTCACAATGATCAAGTAGGGAACAAGATAAGTGATCATCGTTGTGTGTAATATATAAGACATAGTCTTTTGTTTTTTTTTAATTCGAAATTCATTTAAGTTGTTGGTAATTACTCTAATCAGCAATAGCTTAAATTCTAGTTTAACCGTGCTGGTTAATAGCTGGTTTAACCGTGACTGTGCCGAGGCCGTAAAACGCAGGAATACCGCATACAACAAACTACGAAAAAATAACGACCCCATAAGTCGTGCAGCATACAATTTAGCCTCCAAAGAATGCAAGAAAACCATTAATGACTCCAAAAACAAGTTCAATGTACAAATTTGCAACAAGTTGTCCGCTTGCCCTGCCGGTAGTAGAGCATTCTGGTCTCTCGCTAACTCTATTGGCAGCAAATTTTGCACTTCTTCTTTTCCACCACTGACTAATGCCGATGGCTCACTGGCTCTAGCCTCCAAAGAGAAGGCTGAACTTCTTGGTTCGCTGTTTGCTTCCAATTCCACACTCGACGATGGTGGGGCCAACCCCCCATCCATTCCTCACTGTGGCAAGCAGATAGGGGCTGTAAAATTCAGCCTCAAAGCCGTACGTCGAGAACTTCTCCAATTAGCAACCAACAAAGCCAGTGGCCCAGATGGCATACCAGCGGTGGTATTAAAAACTTGCGCTCCTGAACTTAGTCCTGTGCTCACCAAACTTTTCAGATTGTCCTTTAGATGTGGTATTGTTCCCCTGGGGTGGAAAAAAAGCCCTTGTTCACCCAGTTCCAAAAAAGGAGACCGAAGTGAGCCCACAAACTATCGCCCAATAGCCATCACATCACTACTTTCCAAAGTGATGGAACGTTTAATTAACAGCCAACTTCTAAACTACTTAGAGAAGAATGATCTTCTGTGCGATCGGCAATATGGCTTCCGCCGTAGTCGATCGTGCGGCGATCTCTTGGCATATGTCACACATGTTTGGGGAAATCCGTCGAATGCTATGGAGAAACGCAAGCTGTTGCCCTGGATATCTCCAAGGCGTTCGATAGAGTCTGGCATCGCGGTCTAGTGAATAAATTACCGTCTTATGGACTAACTCCCTCCCTGTGCTCCTGGATTGAAAACTTCTTGAGTGATCGAAGCATCATCACTGTCGTAGATGGCTTTTCTTCTTCCTGCCATAAAATCAACTCAGGAGTTCAACAGGGCTCTGTGCTGTCGCCCACTCTTTTCCTTCTGCATGTGAATGATCTGCTTCAATGCGCAAACATTCACTGTTATGCCGACGACAGCACTGTCCATGAGAGTATAATCTTCCAAAAACCTCCGAAACATTCGGAACTATCTGCTGCTAGGGAATCTCTGGTGAAGAAGATGAACATGTTTCTTGAAAGGATTTCACGATGGGGCGACCTCAACCTCGTCAGTTTCAACATTTCAAAAACCCAATCATGTACTTTCTCCAACAAGAAGACTGCTATGGATCCTGTATCTTTCAACGGTTGTTCTCTTCCGAAAGCAAGCTCCATCAACATGCTTGGATTATCAATATCGAATAATGTCAAATATTACGAGTCAATTAAGTGTAAAGCCGGTCTCGCTTCCAAAAACTAGGTGTATTATATAGATCACGTCGGTATTTCAACGATAAACAACTTCTTCTTCTATATAAAGGACAAATCCGACCTATCCTTGAATACGGCAGTCACCTTTGGATTGGAGCCCCAAAATACCTTCTAAACTTAATTGACTCAGTTCAAAGAAGAGCAATTCGTTTGATAAGCAATGACACCCTTACGTCTAATCTACAATCAATGGAACACAGACGTAAGGTTGGTTCTCTTAGTCTTTTCTACCGTTATTACCACGGTCGCTGCTCTTCGGAACTTAAAGAACTAATTCCTCCTGCACCCACTCACAGCCGACAAACTCGTCTTACACTTGCCGAACATCCATACACGGTTAATATATGTCGACCAATAACTGGCAGCTTCCAAAGTTCCTTCCTTAATGCCACCGGTAAGCTATGGAATGCTCTTCCAGCGTCTGTGTTTCCTCCTTCCTACAATCTGGATCTCTTTAAGAAACAGATAAATATACACTTGCAATCTCCCCAACCCACACACAAACACGAACACAACACACGTTTCCCGCATGCAGCGTCCAGCCTCCCTGGCTGAGCGTCATAGAGTGCACTGGTCTTGACCGGTTGTGCTCTCCTGCATGCGTTTACATAAAAAAAAAAAAAATTCAATCACATGATTCCCCTTTCATAAATGAAAGAAAATTACTATTCAAGAAAAATAAATGCATATTGTTTTACAATATTATCGAATCAAAAAATAAAATTTAGAACTAAGCGTGAATTTATTAATTTACTTATTGTTACGTTATATTCATAGTTTTCAATTTCAAATTGATATTAACTCGGCTTTTCATGTTCTTAATTATAACGAATTATTAACGTGAACTTGAGCTTTGAGATGTAATACGTCACGTAACAGGAAGTCGCCAAAGTTTTCCATGGAGTTTCCCGCTATCTTTGATGATCCCTTTTCTCCTCCTTTAATATGGACAGTGTGTTTCCCCGGAAACATAAATGTTGAGATGGAAAGTTACTTTTGTGAGAAGCTGATAATTTCGGACGCCGGAAATGCGTCACTTCAGTCCTTCTAGTGATTCCGCTGTCACTTAGCCCCCTTAAGCCCAGAAAGTCAAATGAAAACTCAAAAATGTAATTAATTAAGAATTTTTAAAAACAATTATCTATTTATTGTACATTTAATTGGAAGAATGTGTTTTGATATAACTTTATTTTTATCCTATATGTATTTTTTGGTTCAATGATTATAATGGAATGGATTTTTTTTTTTTTAATTATTTATTAAAAGCTTATAATATGAACCATTAGAATTGCAAACAGTGCAAAATCAGTTATTTTTTTAATTATTTAGATATTTTTTTTGTTAAATTTTCTTTTTTTTTATTAAAAAACTTACACAACAATTGTATCAATCTCGTTTATTGTCGATAAATTTTCTTATCTTAATTAGCTTATCAAGACGTTTGTTTTTTTTTTCTTACGGTTTCGCTCTATATTAAAAATATTCAGATTTTCAAGTAGCAAAATATATTTAGTATATTATAATATGGCAATAATTCGGAAGCATAACCAAGGCTGCTGTGGTGTCTGTTCTTCAGCAGGTTTCAGAAAACATGTCACACCTAGGGTGAATATCTCTTCGTGACATATTGTAAGAGATTGCTGTCTTCACTTTTTATATTCAGCACACTTCATAGAGTCTAGCGATTCTAACTATAATATTGTATTACTATTTCAACTTAGGTTTTCATTCGTTCCAGTTTATGCTCCAAGTTTCTTGGCTGCGCCACCGTGACATCCATCTCCTCACCTTGGGACAGTATACATACACTTCAGACCAGAGGTTCAGAGCAATCCACCATGCAAGTACTGAAGACTGGATCCTCCAGGTAAGCAAAGATTCCATTAACTACATATGTTTTAAAATATATCGACGATAATCTTTTCAACTTACTCCAAAATTATCACAGGTACCCTGTGTTTGCATATTATGACTGTTAATTTGTACATATATCTGACTGCATTAAAAAATGAACAAAAATTATATTTTGCTGAATATTTTACAAGCATAGTGAGCCTTCAAACTTTTTTGGAAGCCGTGAGGTATCGATTTGCTGGGATCCCTGAAATTCAAAAACATATATAGAAAATGCAATACTATAATCTAAATGAATTTAATTACGAAAATTCGTAACGACAACCTTATTGAAATATTTTAGTGTTTTATAGTGATTATTCAAGATTGTTTCAGTTCAACGTAGATATTGAGTGCTAGAGTACAGCGAGTATACTCCTTACTTTCCTATGGCCGACCAGCCGTGTCTGAGATTATAGAGCGCGTAAACTAGGTTATGAAATATAAAGTCTTAATAATCAAAGCATTATAATTTTTGTATTGATTTGTAAATTATGTGTCTTTTTGTTAATGTCTTAAGGCGTTGGCTTATCAAGATTCTACAAAAACAGCTAAGTCATCCTCGAATTTTCATAAATATGTCAAATAATCCATAACCTTCTAAGCTTAATTGAATTAGTTCAAAGAAGAGCAATTCGTTTGATAAACAATGACACTCTGACGTCTAAGCTGCAATCAATGGAACACAGGCGTAAGATTAGTTTTCTTAGTCTTCTCTACCCTTATAACCACGGTCGCTGCTCTTCGGAACTTAAATAACTAACTCCTCCTGCACCCACCCACAACCGACAAACACTTGCCGAAAATCCATACACGGTTAATATATGTCGACCAAGAATTGGCAGTTTCCAAAGCTTCTTCCTTAATGCCACTGGAAAGCTATGGAATGCTCTTCGAGCGTCTGTGTTTCCTCCTTCCTACAATCTGGATCTCTTCAAGATATATACACAATACACTTGCAATCTCCCCAACCCACACAAAAACATGAACACAACACACATTTTGCGCATGCAGCGTCCAGCTTTCCTGGCTGAGCGTCATAGAGTACACTGGTCTTGACCGGGTGTGCTCTCCTGCATACGTTTTTATAAAAAAAAAACATATATCTTTTACACAATTTTGACATCATAACAAGATATATTGTAATAAATAAACTTGATATTCAATCTGATTCTTTACATCATTGAAACAATAAAATTGCATGCGCCGGATACTGACTGTGAAATATGTAAATACGGATATCCTCCTCTTCCATTTATGGACATCGATTAACTGGATGAAGGATGCAGGATCAGGTTTACAATATAAACACTTGTTTCACATATTAGTTGTTTATTGTCACAAACGTCGCCCGCCACAGCGAACGCACAGGACGCGCGCACTGTGACGGGCGCGAGTCAAACTTCAACTGCCAGCCCACGGCGCGATCTCACATCTCCACGGTACCAACTGCCAATATGACAGTCCTACCAACCAACAATAGGCCAACTGTCATAACAAACAAAATGGCGCATGCAAGCGCCGTGCAACATTATATAATTAAAATAAACATTCGATGTAGATGTCAGGCAAGCGGACAAAAATAATAGACAAAAGATCGCTTGTCGAGGCTTTACGGCATCGGCCTTAAGGAGCTATATCAAGCTGATATCAATACATATTATAAAATACTCGTATTTCGGTTTTTTTATTAACTGGTCACATTTTCAATATCTTCGGGAAGTCATATGTCTCATTAATGTTCTTTTTTATTTTTAACTTTCTCCATCAAACAAAAAAGAAGTGGATCTTTTTTCACGGAAATAAATATGACAACCTTCAATTTCAATTAACGTCCCAGTCCACGGCTTATCGTAAGATAATGTTGGAGGCTTGGTTGTCATTACGGTGTCCATGAAAAAAAATACTCGCCAAGTAAATTTTATGAATTTTAATAAAGAATTTGAAACCCATGGAGCAGAGAAGGTGTTTGAAAAGCATGCCGAAAAGCGTCGGGGAAAATTTCGCTTTGCGTGAACTTTTTTTTTGAATCATAAAAGCTTAGATTATTTAAGGCTTATGAAAAAAAGGTGAATAAATGACGAATTATAATTTCGTTCTTTTTTAGGTATATAAAACTGTGGAGACTAACTAAAAATATATGAAAGAAACAAATTAATTTCTTGTTTGGTTTTAAAATTATAAACATTTGTAAACTTATTTAAAATTCATAATAAAACATTTACTTTAAAACAATGATAAATTAAAATTATTTAATTTGGAAAACATTCATTGTGATACATTTATTGTGATATTATTAAGATTATAACCTAAAAGCGTCTAAGTGCAAAATATTTACCTTTCAAACTGATACACACATACAAATTTTCAGCATACATCATTTATATGAAACTTCTCTCATCAACAAATCGGATTTAAATAAAAGGTAATATTTCTGCGATTTCCTAATGCGAGAAATGTTACATATGATGATATATGCTGAAAATATTTATGTTTGTATTGGTTGTTGAATATTGGGTATAAAATTATCAGTGGTTTACTAATATTAAAATATTGAAGTTTATTTTAGATACACAACAAAAAACAATAATGATGTGTTTTTCATACGTGAAATATTTATAAGACTCTGAAAAATTTAATTAATTAAAAATATTTTTCGGAATCTGGATATGTCTGTTTTTAAGCACAGCAGTCTCGTATTTAATATTTGATAAAAAAAAACACGTCCATTTGTGTTATTTTTATTTTACGAAAAGTAAACAAATGCGAAATATTAACTTGAATTTAAATTAAATATATACAAAATACACAGTAAAAAGTTGTTATTATTCTGTTTTTGTACGGATGAAGAGTAAACAACAAAATAACTTTTTTTAATCTGAAACCAATATTAGGATAACATAAATTTTTAACACAGCACCGCATAAATAAAATCCGCTGAAAAAATGAACATCCGATATTTTTGTATGGAAATTATTGATTTTACATGCCATATGGAAATTAAAAGTCAACATTCGTTCCCATCAGACTCGTTGAACCATCAATGGTCACTCCGATGAGACAATGCTAAACAGAGAACTCGTCAAAATAATACAAAAGCAAAAAAACTTTTCAGTTTTTTCTGTTTTTTTTTTTATTAGAAAAATCATGAATTGTTATTGAGCATTTACTCTGAAACACATTGACAAAGATTTCCGCCATTACACAACTGCTTTGGTTTTCACAGCCAGATTTGGTATTGTGGCTTTTGAGTTTAGCCGTGTCTGGCTAATTCTCTAGTACCAATATTTTGACTACTTGTGTCAATTTGTCGACAAAGTCGTGTCGCCACACACGGGTTAACCCATAAGTCACTACACCATTTTCTACATTTTTTTTAAATGCATCACACTGTTTATTCACTTAATAGAATATTGTAAGTGAAATGCTCTCAATGAAACATTGATTAGTCTTCAACGTATGTATTCAAAACTATGTTAATATAAGTTGGGATCTGATAAAGCTTTCGTTGAAAGTATAACTGTGGTATTCCAGCACGTTAATAACCAGAACTCAGCTATTACCATGTTTACACAAAGGAGAACTTTAAATCTGCTTAAAATTATTGATTGAACAATATTTCCTTAAAATACCATTATTTTGCCATTTTTATAACGTTTCCTGGAAATTTGGCCAAAGAACATTTGACCGGACGAAACAGTCCATTGGATGTTTGAATGAATGAACTTAGTAAACAGCATACACATAAATAAAATTAATTCTTAAGATTAAATTCCATATCAAGTAATATATATATATACATATATGTATTAAGAGTAATTGAGCTTAAAAATATTTTCTTATTATTTTGGCTACCTCTACGTCAATTAAGGAGTTTGTAAATACACACCAGATTATATTATAGATAGATTATAGAAACACAATAAAAAAAAGTTACCTTGATATTGGCTATTTGACTTAGTCAAAGCATCTTGCACTTCTTTTTCTTCGTGTCAGCGCCGTCAAATTATTTTTCCCAATATCTGGCAACGTCGATAGCTCGTGTGTTGCCCAGCATTAGGTCCTGAGATGTGCAACTTGTTGGGCACATGGAGCAGCATCGTAGGTGTGAGGCGGTTTGCAGGTCTCCACAGTCACACAATAGTGTCTCTCCCCACCGCTCGAGGTTGTCCTTTGTTCTACCAACTCTGGTTCTTAATCTGTTTAGGGATTTCCAGGTCGGCCAGTCAAGGCTCTTGCCAGTTGGGAGGCCTTCCTTTGGAGTAATGAAATCCTCTGGTGCGATTTGTTGCCAGAGTTGGAGTCTCTCATTTTCAGTGCCGGATGTGAGAGGTTGTGTGGATTTCAGAAAGCTGCTTCGAGACTTCAATCTTGGTGTTGGGGGTATCTGATTAATCTTGCACTGAATTATAAAGCATGGAAGAAATCGATATGATTTTTTATTTTTTTATTTGACATTAGAAGTGACACGCACGTCATTTGAAAAAAATCTTTTGAAACATTCAGTTGGAAAAAAGTCATCATACACAACCCAGATATTTAATAATGTTTTCTCATAATCAATATTAATTTATGTTTTATTTGTTATTCGCAGATAAAGTTTCCTCAGCATCGCGATTCTGGCATCTATGAATGCCAGATCTCAACAACGCCTCACATGAGCCACTTCATCCATCTTAACGTTATAGGTGAGTAAAATTGTCTGCCACCTTTGCAACCAATTCAGTGCAAACTGGTTTGCACAAACCAAATAATCTTCAGTGTTTGTATACGATGGATTGCGCAATCAAATGTGATGTAAAGCCTGCACGTGAGATCAACCTTTTAACTTTGACTTTCAATAAATAAAGAACGTAATAATAAAATACAAAATAAATAATTTGAACAAGTGGGCAGAAGATCGGGGTGTACTATGGTGTTAGTAAGTTAGGAATGACGATATAGATGAAAATAGCTTCAAAAATTTAATGGAATCAAAAATTGTACAATTTTAATTTACATATTGAAGCATGTAAGTCATACTTAGGTAGATTTTTTGTTTATATCTTATTAGGGATGGAATACTATGGAGAAGAGAGTTTGTACACGAACTTAAAATAGGTAGAAATATTATTCTAGAATAGGCTAGTCTAATTTGTTGCACACAAAACGCTCTTGAATGTTTATTTGTTACATGGATTAGAAGTATTTTTCTAATATTTATTACAATAATTAATTTCATACATGACTTAGCAAAAAAAATAATTTTGTAATGTTATATTATAAATAAATAACCTTGTAAAAACTTAATACAAAAAAATATATAGGGTTTTCACATTTGATTACATTTCTAAACGTAAAATATTATATATCACGTTATGTTAATTAATAACCTTAAAAAAAACTCATTGTATAAAAACATTTAATCAAAAATTGAAATAAACACAGTTTTTTAAAACCATTCCAAGCATTGAATGCAAACTTTTTACCAACAAAAAAAAATGCTTAATAACAAACTATCCAAAATGAATTGTTCGAAATTTTAGTTTCAAATTGCTTAGAAGTATAGTTCAAGAAATAACCTTTGTAACTTGGCGTGTTTCTAACTTATTTATTTTTTCCTGGTAGTTTACCTTTTTAGTTTTCGCCATAATGAGCATTCACTAGAACCATTACCTTGTTTCTTACTAGCTATCCGGATATTTAGTTTAAATTAGTTTTTTCGCAAAGCGAAAGAAACTTATCAAAAGTTATTATTTTTTGGAGAAGGACTGTTCTATGTTTATATTTTTTAATACGAAAAAAATTACAGGGCATAGTTTGTATCTTTATTCATATTAAACTTCATAATATTTATATAAATAGTTTATTATTTAAGACTAGAGGCCTATGAGATACTGAAGAATTCTCGGCATTTCCTGGAGAAACCACGTCACGAATAATGAGGTTGATACTACGAAGAAGATTATTTTAATGGAGACAGTTAAAAGTGCTTAAAGAATAGTATTCCCTAACATTTTTGTGCTCGCTAATTATGTCTAATATCACGAATTTAACCTTTTAAATAGGTAAAATTAAAACGTAATTATTAGCTTCATAAATATCCCTGGTTAGAATAAAATTGATCTCTCGCCTGCGAAAATTGTAATATTAAAAAATAATAATATTAAAAAATATAATATAAAAAAAAAGTATAAAATAGTCATAGTTGTAAATTGAATATGGTGGTAATCAGAAGTTACACCGTGAAACCATCACATTTACATTATGTCTCCGTAAAAATGTACGAGGCGTAAATGCCAAGCTGTAGTTTTATGACGTTGGCGGAACTTTAACCATTCGTTCAAATGACAAGCGTCGTGCTGTATAACTTACAATCAATGCAGCAATTTACGATTGTATATGTAATATTGGCACTATTACTTTAAAATAAATTTACAAATTATATTTCTCTCGTAAATTAAAACATGAACACCTTTATTAACACTTTTTTTCTCTTTTTTTATATTACTAACTACCGAAATAAAGCATATTGGCAATATAAACAGAAGCCTTAAATTGATAATTTTCAGAGACTTCAGTCATTAGGCACCCTAAAGTAACATATATTACTCAGTGCAGTCGATGGTATTTAAATAAAATTTGTTAATATTTGTCTATGTGAATTATTCATCTATGGAATGTTAATCATAGGCTACAGTCGCATACAGTAGCTTTCTTATATTTAGAGCATATGATCGCTGTAATCTTATAAATATTTCAATTTCATGATATAGGGGGAAATAACCCAAGATTCTAAAGACACTTATCCAGACCAACTCTGTAATCATAATCTTTTTCTGAATCATTTACAATGAAAAATATTGCTCATTAAGTTTCAATTAACGTCAAATTAGGTTATTCTCAGATAACGCTCAATCCAAAGATAAAGAGAAGGGTTGAGCCCGAAGCTGTAGTTAAACTCTTATTCAACTTATCATTGCTCCACAAACTTAAAATGTCATCTGGGTTCGGTCGGGGATGAGGCGAGTTCCATCTGCCGCCCAACTAATCAAACTCGAATAGAAACTTTCCGTTAAACGCCGGCCGAGCCCATCCGCAACTCTTTCGTGGGTCGAACGGTGAAAAGTTGTATCGTAGTTTGAAAATGAGAGGCAATCGGACCGACCGACACCAGAGTCCTGTAACTTGGATGAATGTTAACGGTAGTGGACAACGATGAAACAAAGAACTTTTTATTTATAAAGTGTAAGTTGCTTAAAACACATTATTCACATAATGGGTTTGTCCTTCCGGTAACATCGATTAATTCACCCAATCTTCTTCAAAACTAAGATGAACAAATCTTTTAAATATGCTTCGAATACTACATTTGATGTTTCTTCTTTTTTTGGAGGTCGTTGGAAATCACACATATTATTTTTCAACATTGTTTTGTTGCTTGTTTGACAGTGGTGACTGATAAAACTAAGTAGTGACAGCTTGTTGCGACGATATATTTGAAATATAAAATGTATACGGGAAAAACTCGGTAGTAAAGAAGATGAATTCACACTTATATATTTTTTTATGTTTTTTTTTTCCATTAAGTATTGTCATTTGCTGAAAACATTCTTTTATATATTGTTCCTGAAAGATTTCTTTAACAACGAGAGCACCGGCTTGATAAATGGTAGTTATGGTTTATGGTTTCTCAGCCATATTTACATTCGTCTCTTAATTATATGTAGCACGCAATGTGTCTGTTTACATCAACCCAACCTAGTATACTACGCAAAAACCTGTTTTCAAAATCGACTATACAGCAGTATTGGTTTTTGATTAGATGCTATGGAGCGCCACATATACAGGTATTACCTGTTGCATATATTAAAACATGATGTTATACATTCATTAACAGATACTCTTAACAATTAACAGCAAACATCACATTATATGATATTTAAAATATGGTTTTAGGAAATATATTCCACGAATTTCGATGATATTATTAAATTTATAAAGCGATCGCAAAATTCCAACATTGTTTGAAGTTGAAGAGTCGTGTTTGTTCCTTTTAAGTTGAACGGCGCCGGTGTCGCTACGTCGTTAAATGATTATATGTCGTTAGTTCTCCCGGCTAATGATGAAACACTAGAGCTAGTACCGGAGGCTCTACAGTCCACAGCAAGTACCGACCCTTCGAAACGACTCCTTTAAACACAACACATCTACGGTAACGGCTAGACGACAATGTTAGCAACGTACAAGGGGCGCTAAAGAAGTTACACGTTCTTTATTTATGGGTTTTTTATATGCTTAGTTTCGATGACCATCACATCATCACAACCCTTCTCTGAAATGTTCAACCAAATATATTTTAACATATTGTGGCTTTTGGATTGAGCGGTGTGTTGCGAAATTATGTACCGATTTTGCGACTGCTGTTTGCAGGGGTAATCTTCAAGTAATATGATTTTTAATAAAAGATGTGGTGATAAATGATCATCTTTTGGAACATATACACTTTTTTGTCTAATCGTATGCAGAAGAGCAGAAACGGTCATGACCAGTGCACTCTATGATGCTCAGCCAGGGAAGCTGGACGCTGCATGCAGGAAACGTGTGTTGTTTTCGTGTTTGTGTGTGGGTTTGGGAGATTGCAGTTGTATATTTATCTGTTTCTTGAAGAGATCCAGATTGTGGGATGGAGGAAGCACAGACGCTGGATGAGCATTCCAAAGCTTATCAGTGACATTTAGGAAGGAACTTTGGAAAGTGCCAGTTATTGGTCGACACACATTAACCGTGTATGGATACTCAGCAATTGTAAGACGAGATTTTTGGTTGTGGGTGGGTGCAGGAGGAATTAGTTCTTTAAGTCCCAAAGAGCAGCGACCGTGGTAATAATGGTAGAAAAAACTAAGTTAACTAATCTTACGCCTGTGTTCCATTGATTGCAGGTAAGGTTAGGTTAATAGTGTCATTGTTTATCACACGTATTGCTCTTCTTTGAACTGAGTCAATTAAGTTAAGAAGGTATTTTGGGGCTTCAATCCAAAGGTGACTGCCGTATTCAAGGATAGGTCGGATTTGTCCTGATCACTCCACAGACTCCACAAATTGTCATTTCATAGTTCTGTAAGCTCAGGTTGTCTATTATTCCTTTACCTTTTCCATATCTTCAACATATAGTCACAACCAAATTCTGTCATTCAGTTATTTCAGTTGCTACTGTGCATTCTTTGTTGCAAGACAGATTCGTTGAGACCGTATTTGTAGAAATCGAGGCATATTTTGAATTCTTTTTTAATTTAATTTTTAATAATATGAAATGACTAACCCGATGCTCTCAGTCTGGGATCCTAGAAAACTGCTTAACCAAAAAAAAAACATTTTTGAGTTGAGCCGCTTGCGTTGAATTGAACCACTGTTAGAGGAATCATTTGCAGCATATTCGTTTTTTGTTTTTAGTAAGTTTAGTTTAAATTTTCAATTAACTCTTAATACACCCGCCGAATAAATAATATTAATGTGTGGGATGGCTGGGTTAGGAGGACGCGCGGACGGCCGGCCAGTTAACTCGTTAGGGTCTCGAAACTTTAGATAAGAGCCTCGCTGGCCCTAATTGGGTTGAGCCGGATAATGGATTTTCTCGCATTAAGATAACACTATCATGTCAAACTTACACACAACGCCGTCTCGGAACAACGAGACCAGACTAGGCCTCTGATGGTGACCAGTTGACTTGTGCATATCAACAAAACCCTGCGATTAGATTAGGTTAGGTTAAGTCATGTTACGTAAGGGTACGTTGTGTAAGACTTAGTTAGGTCTGTGATAATGATCAATTGACGTCAATTATCAAAAATATTCTATGGTTAGTGTGAGACTGATACATAACCGATAAAATACCTGTCATAGTGTATTAATGAAAATTGACGATAAATGAATGTTGGCCGTGAATAAACACCATATATTTATAGTAAATCTATGTTCTACAAATGTTGGTGGATCAACATTCGATATACAGTGTTTAAGGATATGTAACATGGTATGCGTCATAAGAAACCACAGATGAGATTTTAGTATCACTGTCATCATCTATCGGTATTTTCCTGTTATATTTACATACAAAAAAACATGTTTTACGGTATTCTTTACCCTCTGAAACGTGGTAGAGAAAAATTTAAATAGTGAGTTAAAACAAATATTGTCAAAATGTGAGAAAACACCTTCTTAAAAGCCATCATTATGAATAAAAAAAACGCTTTGTCTAGGCTTTTTCTGGTTTAAGTATTGTCTAGGCACATAAACCAGCAACCCTCGTAATAATTCATTCCAGTGCTCCCCACCCCTTGCTATAATACCATTGTAGAATTTCTGCAAAAATGACCTATTCATTAAAGATAATATACCCTGGTTGATAAATCTCCCCGGCGGAGGTGAATGCCATAACAATAAAGAAAAACAAGATTTTTATCTTTCTCTGCAATTCATTTTCTACAAACATTCATTTTTGTTGGGAAAAAATACTCAATTGAAGCAGTGGTACTTAAACTGCGCTCGATGATTATCTATTTTGTAAACCTCAGTATACTACATATGTTAAAACATAAATATTAAATTTAAATTAATACAATTGGATTTTAATGCGATTTCCCGTACTATTTTCATCAAATAAAAATACAAACTTAAGTTATAACTGTTACACATACAAATTTACAGAAAACTCCAGCTTATATGACATTTATTCCGTCAATAAGTAGGAGCAAAATAAATGGCAGACGCGAGGGCTCGATCCAGGAGCTTTGCACACCACGTTCATTTTTTTACCCATTGCTTGTCGCTTCGACATTTTGCACCACTCATCGAGACGATAAATGAACACGTATTTTATTATTTATAGATACTATATTATTCCTATTGTATTGTTCCTAGGTTAGTACACACATATTTACCGATTGTATATGTGTGCGGATAAAACCATTGAAAAAAACATTTATTTTTATTTAAGCAATATACATATTTTTTTTCTTTTTCAAATAATAGAACAAGGTTTATGATACTCATTTGATCATTGTTGATGTTTTGCATATTTCATTTTGCTCTAATGTTTTTTTTTAAATATTAAGCTTTAAGTTGTTAATGTTTTAAAATTATTACTAAAAACACATGTTAATTTATTCACTACTTCTCTAAGTCATGATATATTTCACCAAAAATAAAAAATAAGTATTATTGTTTGTGTCATTTCGTAAAGTATTTACTCTAAGGTATGTATAATATTCAAACATTTACCATAGTAAAGTTGACTAAATACATAGTTTACGTTAAGCTGTGAGCGAGGTTCGGCTGGCGTCATTCACCGCATATAATATGTACGCCAGGCAGTGTGCTTACCAAGTTAAGGCACTTAGAGTAGTTTCCACAACATCCGTTTCAGTGCGATATCTTCGCGAAGGCAGTGTTAATATTTTCAGTTTGCAGTCTCGCGAACGTTACACTCAGGCAAAGCCTCCATCGGAGTAATACTTACAAGGTGTGGGATGATAAAATATTTTTCTCGTACGAATCAGGAATATTATAATAATACGTTCAATACGTTATCTCGTTAAAACCTTGTTTTATTTATATTTTATATGTAACACACTTCTATTAATGCTAGATTTCATATATTTCTGTCGCATTTTGCCCCATCACTCTGGATTAAATAGTCTAGCTCTCAAATACGTCAAGCTAATCATTTTATCTTATAAAAACGTTATGGGAAGGTCAACTTTACTGATGCACAAACTCAATAAAGTCAAATAGAAATAAAATATTTTTTGAAATTATTCCACAATATTTTATTAGAGGACGACATTCTCAGCATCGTCGGGTAGGCATTTTCGAGTCAATTAGATAATAAAGTGTGGGTGTTGATATCATGCATTTTTGCTTAAAACCAGTATTTGAAGCATAAATGTACTTATCTGACCTATTTTCATGTATATCATTGGTTTTTCTATCCTTTAGCTAACAGATGATGCATAAAAAACTATTATATTTAACAAACTTTTATCATGTAACTCCATACATGTGGTGGCGTTGACACGTGTGGTGTACGTAAAAATCGCTCCTGTAACGAAAACTAACGATATTTATTTACATGATTTACAGATTCATGTAAAGAATACATCTAGATTGGTGAAAGGAATGACTGCAGTTCCAATTTCCTACCGTAAATGTCACAATGAGTACTGAAAGTAGAAAAACAATATATCAAAGATACCAATGTCAACGGTAGAGTAATCTTACATAGCATATATCGGGTACCGATGCGAACAGGTTAATAAATTATGTGTACTACGACCTGAAATCATATTTTCTCGTAAAAAAACCAAACCGCAGCAAGCCACAGAGCAAACAAACCACAGAGTGATACACTTCATTGTGTCTATTTTCTATTCCAGCGCACTTTTGTCGCGTTTCAGTCTCTCTGGCACCGGGCGATATTAGGCGCTGAACAAGCAAGCACCCAGGGTTCAATCTGCGAAATGGAACTTCACAATAACAACGGCCCGAGAACCATACATTATGTTTTCAAAACCAAAACTAATGCAGTTTCTCTTTTCATACAACTAAGAGTCTATGGATTATTTTGTATGTTAACACATACTGAATTATACTGCTAGATTGTATGAGAGAGTTATTTGCCAATGAATTATTTTTAAATACAAACAAACGAAGAAAAATAAAAATTCAGTCGACGCTATGACGACTATGCCTGGAAAGATGTGTCGGGATTGAGGTTTTATATTATAACATTTTATTTATAATCTTGTAAATAAGATTAATGTTATCAAATAATATCAAATAAAAATTTCAAATAGAATTTTAAAGCTTATATGTAGGATAAGATTTTATTTTTATTATTTTTTAATCATTATATTGACATTTTTTTATATGTTATCCCTTTGACATCTGTAGCCGATATATGCCGACTAAGATTCCCCTAACATTGACATCAGTAGCCGAGATATATCATTTTGCTACTTTCGTAAAATAGTTTTTTATGCATCACCTGATAGCTAAAGGATACAAGAACCAATGTGCTATATAAAAATAGATCAGAGAAGTATATTTATGCTTCAAATACTAGT
This sequence comes from Glossosoma conforme, assembly GCA_022606575.1. Lineage (NCBI taxonomy): Eukaryota > Metazoa > Arthropoda > Insecta > Trichoptera > Glossosomatidae > Glossosoma > Glossosoma conforme. The sequence continues at coordinate 3,510,894 of JAGTXR010000025.1, read as the reverse complement.
TTTATAATTGACATTATAATTTGTATTTCATCGAGCCGTAATGAAAGAGTTAACATAGTTATAAAATACTCGTTTAGCAGATTATGTATAAAAAACTATTCTAAGAATGTAGCAAAACGTCACGTCAACCGATGTCAACGGTTGGGGAATCTTATGACGGCATATGCCAACAACGATGCGAAAGGTATAAGTAGACATTTAAATTTCTTTCAATACATTACTTCAATGAACGTATCAAATATCTTTACTGAGTGGATGAATGCTTATGGTGCTTAAAATAATTTTCGGATTCACCTTCTTTCTTCGTAGTATCAATCCGGTGGATTGATTTGCAGCAACAGAATCTTGCATCTCGATCTCCAAGCAATCATTTTTTTGCTGATACATGGGATGTCTTTTAGACCTTTAATGTGGTATTTTCCCCTTTATTTCCACATCCTAATGCCGTTGACCATAAAGGTTCATCCGCCTTAGGAGAGCATTTACTCCCTCCAGGACAATAGAGTGCCCTAACCAGGACCTGATGAGGTTAGCTGGGTGTTAGCTTATTCCGGCCAACATTCGGTCCCTGTCTATATTGGCCGACTGATGTCACTCACCCCCCACCACGAGAAGGAGATATATCAGGATTTTCCTTTCATCGAACCTGTGACCTTAAGGCATTTCGCAGAGTCCTCCAGTACTTTCAGGGGGTTAGGGGATTCACCTATAAGTAAATATTTTCATTAATATTTGAACCAAAAACAAGATCATTTCGGATATTTTTTTCTTTGTTGATTGAGGATGATCACATTTTTCAGGGTAACAAAGAACCACAAAACTGTTTTTTTTTGGTAACGACATATGTCACTGGACCTTAATAGATAGTAATATTTTCGAAGTCCAACAGTATGAAATGTTCTGGATCAGTTGTGACCTATTTTTCAAAATATAATATTAATAAAATCACTACTGACGAAGACTTACGCGGCCTTCAGGGAATACAAAACAACCTTCTTCATTTATGTGATTTACAATTGCTCATCGTGATTATTTTTTATGTAAACACACACAGGAGAAAACCGACAGATGGTGATAGCAATTCTGAAGTCTCGTCTTCACATCAACTGGGCGTACATTAGAGCTCAGAAATTCAAAATATTTTTTATTTGATTTCCGTCGGGAATCGAGCCACGACCTTTGGCTTGCAAAGCAAACTCTTTTACCATTGAACTATACCCACCGGCAATGTTAAGACAATGTATTAATTAGTATTTATTAAATATTAGCATAAAATATTAAGATAAACACAAATATAACATATTTTTATACAGAATTAATATACTTTATCACATTGCTACATTGTTTCATTGTAAAATATTTTCAATACTTTTTTTATTACACATTCATGTCTCACAAAACTATAAGAGTCATAAATATTACAATTCTACCGGTAGTCATAGAAATTACATGTCTCCCGATGATCATCATAGTACAGTTCCGTTTTCACGTTCACTCGTAGCGGTCGTTTATTGCCCGTATTATGTCGACAGAACTGAAAAAGCTCTATACAGCGACCTATTGGCCAATCTGCCGTAAAGTAATCCACATAATATTTCCTGGAAATCGTTTTTCTTTTTCCTGCTAATGCTGACGACACACAACAAGTTTCTTTGTTGTTCGACGAATTAGACTATTCAGCATACACAGAATATTTTTGGTACATTTGGTAAAACAACCTTTCAACTTTACTTTCCTTATTAAAATGTAAAAATATTTGAACGTATATAATACTTGAAATTAATTAAATTATCAGTTGGTATTTATTGAGTGCCACGTTATCTAAAAAGTAATACAATTATTTGAAAGATGTTCTACTGTGCTAATAAGTTTATTTTATTTTATGTAATTTTTTAATTGAACCCTATGTGTTACCAAAGAAAAAAATTCGAGACTTGCTGTAGTATATTAACTTCGTAGCCTTAGACTGAGGTCTATTTGACATCTAACTGAAGCACCTAGAATCATGGGAAGGCCTTCAGCCACTCTCTAACAAGAAGCTTTTTGCGTGGGTCCAGTAACGGGTCCTCATCTCGGTCTCCAAAAGCAGGACTGGACTGGGAGGGTTTTCACCAAGCGTATTCACCTTAAATGAGGTGAATAGGGCAAGTATTTGGATGAATAAGAACGTGTTTTTTAAACATTTGTTAGCAGTTATATAAAATGCTCATATAATACGATTATTACATTTATAATACCATCATTTTCATTTATAATGCTTTCCAATACAGCGAATTAGATCGTGCTTTGCAAGAAACGTCTAGAAATACGCTACACTGGAAAGATTGTCTCACATTGTTACGAGAATAGCTTTATTGTTCATTTGTTTACGGGTCGCAATGGCCGACGACGGCTTTCAGTTGAATTTCTGACGAATTTTCAGGAAATTGCTTTTTCACCAAAAGGAGGAAACCGACAAAAGATGACGTAGAAATTATACGACTAAGCCTTACCTGTGGTTCGTCAATATTATATAAAGCAATGCTTTAGTTACTTTATAATCTCAGTATTTATAACAAATTATGTTTTCAATTTTAAGGTATTCTTTCACAAAACATTCAAATACTATTCAATTGCTTTGAAATAGTAAAATCTTTCCAAGTTCGGAGTGTTTTCAATATAAATAATCTGTAATATAATACTACAGATTGTTGTAAAAAGGTGGTGAGCATTGCGGCTGACTAGTTAACATGTAACATTTAACTTCCACAAACACCACATAAAAATGACGATAAACTGTTACGTATACCATATGCGTTCCATATTTCGAACAAATACACACCACAATTTACTGTTTAACAGTTCATAAGCTCAAATATTTTTTCCCAAGGACATCTGAATATCCAAAGGTCCACATGTGAACATAAATGGCTCCCGGGAGCCTCCATGACAAAAGCTCGCGAACTTGCATAGACTACGGCTGTAGTACCAGAGATATATTTGGGTATTCAATAATCAGTGTTTTTAAAAAAAGAACGCATGATGACCCCAACGCTTCCGTGATATATATATTTTTATCCTAAAGATGAAGCTCTTCTCTACCAGGAGCATGTATAAAGCTTAGCTTAGATTAAATATTTTTAAAACATCAAACGTCGTCGGGTTTTAAACGAATGGCGAATGCATAACAAATAAACGCTTTTCACCTGGACTATGCAGCCTGACTAAATATAAACTGGATACCAATGTGAAACCGAACTCATTTAAAATCAGGTGGTTTTTTATGCAAAAATACTGAATGATCAATTTGTTGCTTCTTTTAATCGCAAAACTCGCAAGTTGGATGATTTTTCTAAATTTAACCTTCGTAAGCGATCGATTTTGATATCTCACGCATGACAACCGAGTGTTTTAAGTTCCCGTCCGTGCGCCTAGGTAAAGTTCCCCGTTCGTGTATCATAAAAGTTTCGCCGGAGCGTTGCGTTTCTTCCAGATATGGCCGCCAGGGGGTGGGGCCGGCCGCCTCGGCAGTATGAAAAGAAAATCTCTTTTTGATAAGAGCAAAGTACACGCGTTGATTCCTTAGTCACGACATCGAGGCTCTGTTGGTGGGCTTTTTTCTCTCTCCTCACTCCATCGAGTCTCGAGGCCTAAGTATGTTCAAAGCTAAAGGCACGAACTGAGTATTTTTGAATGGTGAAACATTTAAAAGAAGTTTAATTCGAAAAAATATTTAAATTTTTACAATAAATATTTAAGCATTTCTAAACTCCCTCACAATCAATTCCTTCGTCATTTGAGGCACAACATTTATAGAATATTGATGAAAGTTGACCAAAAAACATTTCGCAGAAAACAGTCTTAAAATACTCTAATTTCATCTGTATTTTCTATATCGTAAATCTAACACAATATTATATAATAAATTAATGCAATCTCTTCATTTTTGATTAGACATCTCACATATTTTTTTAATCCAGCGCAATTGACTTGGTTGAGTATTATACGGTCCTCTGGATTTGACCAGATATGTACTTTTGCATGCATTACATGGTCAAAATGATTAATTATTACACCTATATCTCTTAATAACAAAAAAAAATACCTTCAGACCACTTATAGTGGATATTTAGTTTAAAAAGTAATCATTTAATGATATACGAAGTTATACGAGGGATCATAATTTTGGATACCTTCTTCTTCGTCGTATCAATCCGGTGGATTGGTTTGCAGCAACAAAATTTAGCATATCGATCTCCACTCTCATCAATCCTCTGCAATCCTGTTCAGCTCAGCATAAGAGCTACAACTCGTGTCCTCGAACACTTGCTACAAATTCTCCCGTCTAGGGCGCTTTCTACAGTTTCTACCTTCAACCATCCCCTCCACAATTTCGTGAAGAAGACCATCGTGGCGCATGATATGACCGATCCATCGAGCTCGCCTCTCTGAGATGGTTCTTACTAGGTGCATATCTTTCTTGATTATCCTGAGAACCTCATTGTTCGTATACCAAATACACTTTTTCTCATTTACAAGACTAACATAAATTATTTCTGTTAGAGCTTTATTTATATAAATCTTAATAAACTTTTTAAAATATCCTTACAAAAAAGATTTCATTAAAAAAAATAAAAATAATGTTACGTTTATAATATAATATTACGAAAGTTTTTTTCGAATTGAACCATTCAATAAAATGAACGTTTTCGATTTTTTTTTCATATAAAGTTTATTTACTTTATAGTAATTATTTATATTCATTTAAAACATATACACATTTTGAAATCATAGTCGTCATTAAATGAAATACAAATATATATTTTTTGAAATCATTACTGATGATGCACTCTAAGCAATCTAAATTATTTAATTTATTTTTAATAAATATCTAATTTTTATATTATCTCTTCAAACTTTTCTCGGGAAGAAAGCGAGAAATAATTATCCAACATTATCTCAGAACCTCTCAAACTGAGAAAAGCTCCGACTTCTCAATTAGACGGACCGACTACTTATCTCTAAGTAATTATTTTTTATCAATTAAACCAGCTGAGAAGTCGAGAGCCATTCTGAAGTGACACAATGAAGTCCTCCCCACTTGATAAATGCAATAAAAGAAACTAATAGCACCGCGAAACGACGTTCGAATTAGTGAGAGCCGTTCTCTACGTTGCAATCCGCCACTGAATAAGGCGTATGCAAATACCGACATAACAAACGACATTTTGTAGGCGTGTAAAGATAAAATGCCGTGAAGTTATTTCGCGGACAAACTTCCTTTTGTTGACGCTTTTTAAATTATATTTTTTTTGCAAGAAAAGTTTTCTTCGTTTTGACTTTTTTCTTAATTTAAAAAAAGTTCACTACACGACACAAATAATTATTACGTGTAGCTCAAATATTTATTTTCCATTTAGAGTATGAAACTTGTATGAAATATTAATTACTCGTGCAAATAATACACTATATTTTACTAGCTTAGTAAGATATTAGTATTATTTTACTAGCAAACACACCAAATAATTACGAATTTTCACAATTTCAGCTTATTCGCGTGCAACTGAATTTTTTTTAAATATGATTTTTCTTCAAATAAAAAAATTGCGACCTACAAATTCACTTTAATTAATAAAAGCTCGGTATTAGTTGTTCTACCCCAAAAGCAAGCTCTATCAACATCCTTGAAGTATCAATCTTGTATTAACTAAAATATTATGAGTCACTTAAGTCTAAAGCCGGTCTCCGATCCAAAAAACTAGGAGTACTATATAGATCACGTCAGTATTTCAACGACAACAATTTCTTCCTCTACATAAAGGACAAATTTGCCTTATCCTTGAATACAGCAGTCACCATTGGGTTGGAGCCCCAAAATACCTTCTTAAATTTGTTCTTCTTTCTACCTTTAAATTAAATTAAATTAATTTTATCAACAAAAATACACTTACGTCTAACCTGCAATCAATGGAACTCAGGCGTAAAATTGATTAACTTAATCTTTTATACCGTTATTACTCCCGGCTATCATCAGGTCTTCCTGGGTGCAGCTACTCGGACACAGCGCACAATCCAGAAGGTGTGACAGGTTCTGCTCCACGCCGCAGTCACATTTAGACGGTCCGCTGTAAAACTGCTAGACTTTCAATTGTTTCCTCGTCTTGCATACTCCGGTCCAAAGTCTGTTAAGGGACCTCCATATATTCCACCCCTGGTCGTGTCCAGGGGCAAGGTCCTCTTTCTGGGCAATCCAAGTATTCCCCTTCAGTTGCGCTTCTCCACATGTTCAGCCGCAGGGTGGCCTCAGGTATCACCAGATCCATTGTCCACTGTAGGAAACTTCAGTGAATATTCATTCTAATTGTAATTATTTGCTTACAATTATTGAACTGCGTGAAATTCAATTTAAATAAATAGTAAATGAAAATTGAACCTCCATCTAAATTATAAGAAAATAAAGCATGGATTGAAAATGCCATTACGCAATTCCTCTTCTTTGCTATTATTCCGATGGTTGTGTGTACTCCAATACGAATTACCACTGTATAAATGTTGGCTTACTGGCATGCAAATTAAGTGAAAACTGGCCATTTACTAGCAAACCCGGTTTACCAGAATTACGTTTCAAATCACGCTGTGCTTGCGTTAATAAACCTAAAATTAAATTTTAATGCACCTCAAAAAAATACTTTTAGTTTCATTGTTTGTTTAACTGTATGAATGTTTTTATGAACATCGATTGATTGCAGTTTTAATTTCAATACAGTTAAATGAATTGAGAAAATAATATTTTAAAAATTGATTATTTATTATGTTCGTAGATTTTGTCATATTCATATCATATTGTATTGTCATATCATGTCGCAATGCGATGCATCAGAATAACTAAATCTTCTCACATTGAAGAGGATTGTATATTTTTTACGCAAATCATTGCCGGCGGTTACAGCTCAATGGGCAAAGCGTTTGCTTTGCAATCCAAACGTTGTGGGTTCGATCCCCGACGGAGGTTAAAAAAAATAGGTTTTTTAATAGATTTCTTAGCTCTAAAATACCCCCGGTTGTTGTGAATTTGATCCTTCACCAGCAAAATTCCAGTCATAGCCTATTAATCAAAATTGGTGGTTACCACCCATTCATAGTAAATCTCTTTAATAATTCAATTTCAATTTTATTTATTTTTTCCTTGCAGAAACATTACAAATTTTATCAATTCAATGCATTTCTGAAGTACAATAATATAAATACAATAATATACTACAAAATATAAATACAATAGGTACCATAAATGTGGTGATGTAAATTTATAGACACATTTAGTATCACTGACCTCACACTCAGAACTAGCGTCAGGAGACTCAAGATAAACAGTTTGACTTGTAACAACAAAAACCCTGTCATAAGTATATCATGATTGACTCACAAATAACAAGGCATTATTGTCACAAAATAAAACGTGTAACATTTCGCCTCCATAAACACCAGTACTGAATTTAAAGCAATATAACACTAAATATGTCAATATCTTCACTCAAGTTGGTTTCAACCACTGTTCACTGCGATTCTTTCGTCTTATGCGTATCCAGGGTTGAACGATGGTCCTTTCAGGCCACACTTGAGGCTCCATGAGAGACTCCAGCGAAGTCGCGATGACCCCGACTTTGAAAGAAGTTGACAGCGTCCGCCTGCTTATAATCCTCCTGATGGTCATCCAAGATGGATTGAATGCAGCGAAGTCCTCAGCCGATGAATTTGAAGGCCCTTGGCGTGAAGATACGCCATCTTCACTCCAGTAACGTTTTTGAAGGAGCTGCAGAACCACGGATCATCAGACGTGCTGAATGTTGTTGCCTTTCCGCATGCGGAGAGGCGCGACTCAACAGAACGTTGAACTTCTCCGGAATCGAAGAAAGCACTCAGGTCCTCCAGTTCCTCGAACGATGATTCGTCCCGGCTGAGAACGGGAGTCCTTGCTCGAAACAGCAGGAGCTCCTTCGATAGCATCTTCCGAGGAGTCTCTCTGCTGTCACAGTTAAGCGACATCGACACAGGAATGTTGACAGCTTCAGCGTAGGTAGCCGGAATTGATTTGCACGCTCGAGGTAAGCGCCTTCTGCGGGAAGTCGGCAGACTTGTCGGGTTGGGTGGAGGGTCCACACCAACGGATGTCAGAGCATCATCCATCCCGCATCCAACAGCCTTTAAGAGCCTCTCCAGCAGCAAACGGTGATCGTCTAAGCGACGATTTATTTGCGCGATATCACAATCGCAACAGTTCGCCATCCTGTAGGTAGGATGACTAGACACGTCCGCCCGGTTTGAGTGTCGAGCGACGAATGAAATAATAAAGACGATGCGTGAATCTCGGGCTGTATTCTATGAAGTTGGCGGATCTACACTCCACATATAGCGTTTAGCCTTGATTCACAATGAAAAACCATTAAATAAAATGAATATAATCGAAAAATTAGATATGAACTTTATTTAATTTATAATAATTTTTATATTTATTTTAAAAATATAGATTATTTTTAACATTCTATTCATCATTAAATGGCATATATTTTTATTTTTTCAATCATTACTGATGGTGAATTTTAAGGTATCTTAATGAGTAAGCGTCATAAAATTCCACAGATGAGACATCAGAATTACTATCATCATCTGACGGTTTTCTCCCGTTTTTGTTTACATAATAAAAATAGACCTTGGCCTTTGCAATATACAGTTTTTGTTGTGGTTATGAATGAATGTCAAAAATTAAGCAATCTCACCGTGTTATTAATTCATTTATATCTACATCTTTAATTTTCGTTTGTTGCTCCTGTGATCACTTGCTTCCCAATTACACTGGTAATTTGTTGTTGATAACATAACAATTTGAATTACCCACGTCCACTTTTATTTCCTTAAGTATTTCAAAGACAGTAGAGTATTACTGTCAGAATACTAAATCAATCATGTCTATTGACTGTGTTAATGGTGATGTACTCTTAGCATAGATTCAATCTTTAAGGACGCAAAGTTCTCTTTGATTATATAATTAAACTAAAGACTATCAACACTATTTTGAACGAAAAGATCTATTGATAGTACACGCGTAAATATGGCTAGTTTTTTATTTTATTTTAATTGACAATTTAACCAAAGACGCAATTTACGTTTTTGACAAATAAATATAAATTAATTATGAAATCGGAGTATCCTTATAATACTCTGGTGTCAGCATGTACAAACATTGTAGTCAGACTTTTATTTGTTATATTGATTTATCAATACAAAACTATTTTCAACTACTCAACTTTCATCCGATCTGAAGAACACTCCAAGTGTATAGAAAGAAAACCAAGTTCCCCTTCGCTTGACTCCCCGTTTGTCGTCTCCCATATTGCGTGATCCAGATACATATGAAGTGAAATAACGAACAAACTTGACTGTATCTATTCCGCAGAATTGGACATCAAATATTCGGCCATCAACTTTTATTGAACCGAACAATGAATATTTTGTGTATATATTTTTAGTAAGTGTAAATAAAAGTAAAATATGTACTTTTTATCCTACGAAAATAATATTTAAGGCTTATATTTGAGATAATAAATAATATAGGTTTTAAGTTAACTTATAATTTAACTTAATGAATGCACAACTAAAGTGTTTTTCTTTTTGACGTAGACATTGCTAACATTGCTCAAAATTGCAATCATAAATCGTTATATAAATGTGAAATAATCCTATTTATTTTGAATAAACAATAATGCTGTTTTATTTTATTTTAGTTTCACCAATAATTTTAAATAGCAACCTTAAGTTTTTTAAGTATAAATTGTTACCCATTTGATTGTAGCAATTTTTTGGTGAATTTTCCACTTGTTTTTAAGGCGAACAATACAAGGTGGTAATTTTTTTTTAGTGGGCTTATATGGTGATTATCAATTAAAGCCTTGCCAAAATACTATATATCATATTATAATTAATTTACTACTTCAATCATTTTGTATAATTTCAACATTAGAATTTACTGTACAAGGATGCTTATGACCTTTAAAAATCCGTATAAAACTTATGACGGCTCTACACGTCTTACCCAGTAAAGTAACTGCGAATAGGTGTTTATGAAAATTTTTAAATTTTAATCTATGCCTTATTGTTTCAAGTCAGTTATCAAACTCTCACCAAGGAAGTATTTATTAATAAATGTGAATATTTAACATCACACTTAAGCTTTGGCAGGAATCAAACTTAATAGCTTTAAAATAACAGTTAAGTTATATTATTATTATTTTTTATTTTTTATTTAATCAAATATAAAAGATACATTTTTACATAGTAATTTACATTCCAATCTTTTTTTTTTTTTTTTTTTTTTTTATTTTCGCTTACCACACCACTTAAAGATAAGATCTTGTGTGTGGCGTGGGATTCATCTATGTTATTTTACAGTTTTATATAATTATACAGAGTATTACATATTTATACATTTACATGATTTTGATATACAACTAACATTATATGATTAAAGATTTAATATACTATATGTTGAATTAAATTTAATGTATATATAATTTAATAATACATTTTTGGTACATTTCATTATTTCAATTTGTTATGCAGTGACGTCGGTTCTGTTCGTCATTATTTTAAAGTACTGTTTCACCTTTTCAATCAATATTTTAATATCGCTGATCTCTTTTATTTCCCGAGGAAGATTGTTAAAATTAACTATTCCGTTATGTTTGTAACCATTTTTTGCATGTTGTGTGTTAAATTTTGGTATTAATAAGTTGTACATATACCTAGCAGAATGACAAGTGTACCAGTTTTCAATTCTCCTTTATATATAACCTCTCGTGTGTTATTTCCCGTCATTTGACGTAACCTTATCACATTTATATCTTGGTTATTGATTCACGTACAATATGCATTCCTGGGAACATTTTACTGATGTTGGCAACTCCCGTCATTCAGCTCCATCACAATAAAAGTTTACGCTCTCGGTCGTCAAAACAACTGCCGTTTCTGCATTGGAATACATCCAATGGTGACTTCAACGACAATGTATAGGAAATGCGCCAATACACTTCAGAAATACTATTCAGATTATATACTTAGTACTCTGGTTGCTAGAGAGTGATAAACAATTCTTACATAAACCCAATTATAGGCATTGAAAATGTTAACACATTACAAACCCAATTTAAGTCATATTTCTCAGACCTTCGACCATATTTCAATTGGAGGAACACAAATAGAGGTTGTAAACGACTATACCTATCTGGGACAAGTAATACAACTGGGACGAAGTAACTTCTCAAAAAAGAAATCGACAGGCGTATACAACTGGAATGGGCTGCATTTGGAAAACTAAAATACATTTTTAAAGCAAAAATTCCGCAATATCTAAAAACTAAGGCGTTTAACCAATGCATCCTCCCTGTATTTACTTATGGCGCAGAGACATGGAATCTGACAGCAAGTCTTACCCATAAAATAAAGGTCACCCAGCGCGCTATGGAGATATCCATGCTCGGAGTGTCGTTAAAAGATAGAATCCGAAACGAGGAAATACGCAGAAGAACTCAAATAGTGTTTAATACCCAACAAATATGCACACTCAAGTAGCAATGGGCAGGACATATCTGTCGAAGATTATATTTTTAATATATTTTTCAAGCTTCGTTAATTAAAATAATATTAGTTTTTGCTGTCGCTGGGTTGAAAAGATTGGCCGGAAGAGGAAGTCTGAAATTCCGTTTCCAGGACCACCGCGTGGAGGTTCTTTTCATGCTCCACCAGCCGATGGCTCACCTTCAGGCGTCATTGCAGCAACACCAAACAGAAAGTTGCAACAAGGAACAACGTCATCCGCAAACTGACTAACACTCACTAGGGAGCCCAACCACCCCTTCTTCGTACCTCAGCTTTAGCACTTTGTTTCTCAGCCGGAGAATATGCGGCACCAGTGTGGGGTCGATCAGCCCACTGTAATCAAGTGGATACTGCCCTGAATGATGCATGCAGAGTCGTCATAAGCTGCCTCAAACCAACACCCATTTCTAAACTATGCCCCTTGGCTGGTATCGCACCACCGAACAAAGACGCAAAGCTATATGTGCCGAAGAAATGCGTAAAGCAAACAACCAACCGTCCCACTTTATAATTAGATACCCCCAACACCAAGATTGAAGTCTTGAAGCAGCTTTCTGAAATCCACACAACTTCTCACATTCGGCCCTGAAAATGAGAGACTTCAACTCTGGCAACAAATCGCACCAGAGGATTTCATTACTCCAAACGAAGGCCTCACAACTGGCAAGAGCCTTGACTGGCGAACCTGGAAATCCCTAAACAGATTAAGAGCCGGAGTTGGTAGAACAAAAGATAACGTCGAGCGGTAGGGAATGCTTCAGAAGGGAGAGACACTATTGTGTGACTATGGAGACCTACAGACCCCCTCACACCTACGATGCTGCTCTATGTGCCCAACAAGTTGCACGAAGAAGATGAAGAAGATATAAGTTTTAGTTTTATAGTATAATTAGTTTCATAATAAGTTTTATTTATTTTTGGACCAGTTTCAATAAAATTTATGTACAAGCAATTAACAGAAAGTTAAGTATGGTAATTCTTTTAAAATAATCATAAGAATAACTTTATTTCGGAACTTGAATAATAACAACTAGAGCATAATAACTGTATGTTTGTTACCAGTACAATTACATAGTTTGTTATTTTCCAATCATTTCATACAAAAACAAAGCAATTCTCTCGCTTAATCATATCCAATAAAAGAAAATGAAAACAATCAAATAGAATAGTAAGTACCAGAGCGCGTCTTCGGTAAAACACTATCTCGCATTCTGAAATTTTCAAAAGAGCCTTTTCCTGAATTTCAGCGCCCCTTCAGTTCACGGTTATCGTTCAATATAAACGTCAATACGTCGGAATTCACGTAGTGGTGCAATCCAAGGTTTAGTGTACGTGTCGGGCTCAGTCCATAAACATGAAGGCACGCCATTTCCTTTGCTGATCGATCGGTAAAGCCAACTCTTGAAGACGCGATAAAGGGAGGAAAGAAAAAAATTACATGAGTCGTTAAACGATTTCGTGCAAATAAGACATTTTTACGGAATTTTAAGTGATATTTTCATAATTTAATATATTTAGAAATGATTTATTTATTTATTAATTTAAATAAAGTTTACGTACATTGTAGATTCAATCGTTTATTTTCAATATTATTTTTATGAAAACTTTTGCCTTTATCGTTATCGTTATCGTTTTAATATTCTTTATAATGATACCATTAATACATATTTCCAATATAATAGTGATTAAAATAACGATAAAAATAAACTAACTTTCGAGATTCTACTGAAGAATCTAATATTCTCTACCGTTAGTAATATCAAAATTTTTCTTTATGAGGCTATATGTTTTCCATGGATGTCAGCGCCTCCGTGAGTTCATCTTCAGTTTCAGCAATCAGAGCAATGTCGTCAGCAAACCTTATCATATCAATCTTTTGGCCATGTATTTTAACCCCCTCTCTATGGCCCATTTTTTCCCTGATGTTATTAATTGCATTTTGTATGTATACGTTGAAGAGTACAGGTGACAGAGAGCATCCTTGTCTCACCCCTTGGCGTATTTTTGCTTCCTTTTGGACATTTCCAAGTGATATTATGGCAGCTTCTTCTTTGTAAAGTGAAAATATGAGTCGTCGTTCCTTGTATTTGACTCCAATTTCTTTCATAATATCGAAGAGCCTCTCCCAACTACAATATGGAGATAAACAGCACAAAAACCATAGTCATGAGAGTAAGCCGCAATGAGCAGCAGAAAATTAACATATCAATGCTAGGAGTACCCCTAAAAGATGCAAAAGAATTTGTACACCTTGGAAGTACAATCACCTGGGATGGCAGAACAAAAAGAGAAGTCAACAGTCGAATACATCAAGCAAGGCTAGCTTTCAATAAAAAAGCCAAAATTCTTGAGTCAAAGAATATTTCTTTAGGGCTCCGCAAGCAACTTGCCAAAACACTTGCTTGGAGCATCTTAATGTACGGCTGTGAGACATGGTGCTTATCTGAAAGTGATAAAAAAAGACTAGAGGCCTTTGAGATGTGGTCGTACAGAAGAATTCTCGGAATTTCCTGGAGAGACCACGTCACGAACAATGAGGTTCTCAGAATAATCAAGGAAGATAGGCAACTAATAAGAACCATCTCAGAGAGGCGAGCCCGATGGATTGGTCACATCATGCGCCACGATGGTCTCCTTCACGATATTGTGGAGGGAATGGTTGAGGGTATAAACTGTAGAAGGCGCCCTAGACAGGAGTATTTGCAGCAAGTATTCGAGGACATGAATTGTAGCGCTTTTGCTGAGCTGAAAAGGGTTGCGGAGGACCGAGAGGAATGGAGATCGAGATGTAAGATTCTGTTGCTGCAAACCAATCCACCGGATTGATACTACGAAGAAGATCAAAGTAAATAATAGTAATCACATCAATTTATTAACAATTAAAATTGTCTTAATCTATTCCTCTTCGTAGTATCAATCAAGTGGATTTGTTTGCAGCAACAAAGTCTTGCATCTCGATCTCCACTCTTCTAGATCCTATGCAATCATCTTAAGCTCAGCATAAGAGCTACAACTCATGTCCTCGAACACTTGCTGCAAATACTCCCGTCTAGGGCGCTCATAATCTGTTGCACTCATATTAATATAATTAATAATAATAAAAAATACACATATACAATATCATGAAATGTAATAAATTCATTAATGTGTTTAATCTTCTCAACTAGGTATAAACTGTTTTAGGGCAGACTCGAATTGTACACAATAATGTCTTGTTATTTGTGAGTCAATCATGATATACTTATGACAGGGTTTTTGTTGTTACAAGTCAAACTGTTTATCTTGAGTCTCCTGACGCTAGTTCTGAGTGTGAGGTCAGTAATACTAAATGTGTCAATAAATGTACATCACCACATTTATGTTACCTATTGTATTTTTATTTTATATTATATTATTGTATTTATATTATTGTACTTCAGAAATGCATTGAATTGATAAAATTTGTAATGTTTCTGCAAGGAGAAAAAAATAAATAAAATTGAAATTGAAATTGAAATAGAAAAATATCATTAATTCGGTCATACACACATTAAAACATGAAATTAATTAAAACTTAAATATATAGTAACATCTCTAACTTATTCCTACACATAAACGTCCTTTTTATCGCAATGATCGGGCAATATATTATATATTTTAGGTCCCAACAATCTAAAACTTCTCTGACCGAAGTCAGAGTACGTTGTAGATCCTAAGATCCAGCTTTTGGTTTGACTTCTGGTAGTGTAGGAGTGTGATATTTGGTGTTTTACCAGATCATTATTTTTAACAAACATGATAATTCGGTGGATGTATACTTCCCTAACATCCAAAACCATAAATTCCTCAAACAATGCATCACTAGAATACCTGAAGGGTTTTTTAAGGATTATATTGATTATTGAGCACTTTTAATGGTTTTAGTGAGGTTTTGTTTGTTTCTACCCATCCTATTATGCCATTATTAATAATTGAGTTATATAATACGAAATACATTTGTCTGATATTAACCACCATATTTTATTGATAAATATTTTTTATTATTTAATGGTTGCAGACACAAGAAGTACTGTAAAAATTTTATGGAAATTTCAAATCTATTTAATCAATTGAAAATATGTTACAAATACCTAAATAAACACTTTTCTCATAATAAGATATTTTAAATCAATTCGTTCCTTTACAAAATATAGCGTGTAGATTTATGTTAATTAATTTTAAAAATGTATGGTTTCAAGATAAAAGCTTGTCTAAATAAATAATGTGAAATACACCAAATGATAAAAATAATACTTTCATAATAAGTGTTTCTTATGAAAATAACATGAAATTCTTGACATAGAAACGAGACTCGCACGAATGTTAGCGGAGATTTGTGAGAAATAATAATATTCATTTCATAATACAATTAGAATGACAATGCTTACCATTAATGTGATAAATTATTCATATTATATTAATATGAAGGTATAACTTCTTAGCCACTTTTGCGGTTAAGAGCAATCTCGACCTTATGAACACTAAGAAAATTCCCATTTATTTACGGAGCGTATGACAACTGCCTTAGTGAACGTACTCGGTAGCGTTAGTACAACTCCGATCTAGAGAGCTTAACTCTAGAGACTAATTTTCTTTATCCCAAAACCAACGTTCATAATACTACACAACTATCATTCCTGAAAATTATAGATACGAGTATTACCTCGCGGTACGAGAGACAAGTAACGAAGAAGTTTCAGTAGTTAAAATAAATTTAATTTAATTTTGCTTTGTCGCTTTATTTATTAAATTTAATTAAAATATTCTCATTCTAACACATAAAGCAAAAAATAAATAACATCATATGTTAAAGCGCTCATTATTTAAAAATATAAAAATTTGTGAAAACTCACCTTTCTTTATCGTATAAGCGATGTAAATCAACATTAACTAACCAATAGATGATTGTCTTATTACTTAAAAATGTTATAAATATTTATTTATTTACCTTGTTTTCACATGGATCACGAAACAAAAGTTCTCTATTAGGAGACTGCAGTTTCAACTAACTCGTAGCCATTCTCAATCCTTCTTTAGTTAAGAGATAACTGAGCTACATTGCACTTATAAGTGGTCTAACCACATTTTTTGTACGAGAGGGGGTAGGGGTGTGTCTATCAGGAAATGATAAGAGAGGGAGATAGGTAGTGTTGCAAGGATGAAGGAAGAGATAAATACATTAAGTGGCTTAGGTATAATTTTTTTACTTATTTATTTTTTTAGTAATATTATTATTATTTGTAGTAAATATAATTGTTATAATTATTTATTTATTTAACGGAAACAATTTTAAAATTGGTGAATTACTTAAGGTATTTAGTGGGTTATTAATTATATCATCATTCTTATTAATGGCTTATTAAATTTCTAAGTATTCTAAATTATTTATTTTAACAGTTTTATTTTCTACATGTAATATTTTTAATCCTTTTTCTAAGTTAAATGAATGATTATTTTCTATTAGGTGGTTTGCGAATTCAAAAAAATTAATGCTTTTTTGGCACCTTAAATGTTCTTTAATTCTAATATTAAAATTTCTTGACGTTCTACCAATATAAAAAGATTCACTATCCTGGCAATTAACTTAAAAAATTCTTATTTTTAAGCATAAGATACTCTACGTGATTCATATTAAATCAAAGTTTCATGGATACTTATTTAACATTTTATTAGAATGTAATTATTTGACTATTTAAGATTATTTTTTCTACATGCGATGCTTAGTTTAGAATTTTATCACATAATTTATTTTTATTATAACTTTAAGAATATCATCGCTTATGGCATAAATATAATGTGATATGTGACAGTAGATTTCAAAATAAAACATTTGATTTTGAACACAATGTCTCAACAAAAAACATTTTTAATAAACTTTAAGTGAAATAAATTCATGTTATGTTTGAGATCTGTGTAATTTAGTGATAGGGAATTGGAAAATTTAAAATATGGTCTTAAAAAAGATCATTTTTACGAGTTTATAGATGACTTTTATTACCTTTTGCATTAAATCAAAACACTTTTTACTATGCATATATGTTAAATATGCATATTATATTGTGTGTATAAATGTACATATTATACTGTGTGTATAAATGTGCATATTATAATGTGCTGAATCATATATAAATACACTCATTTCTATACAAGCATGTTCAACAAATAAATTTCTAGATGACACAGTTCCTTGCAAAACATCCACGGAATTCTAATAATTTTCTCAAGGGGTTTTCTCTATGCAATAACGGCAATGTGTTGTCCTAGTTAATATTTTACTGCTATTGCGAATTCATATATAGACGCGACCCTTTTTATGAAGTCCCGTAAAAAATTATTGCCATTTACGTAAGGGTCATTGACTGGAGGCCGTGAAGGCCCAGGGCGAACCAATTTTTACGCCAACAGGAGTAGGAGACTTACCCTCGAGTTTTCAAGAGCCTCTGGCGCTCGCACAACCTCATATAATTGGATTCAAAAACATGTATACTTACGTAGTGTAATTGAGAATACAGAGAGTTCAAGAATTCAATAAACATCATTATGATTACGTAGACTGACATTAAATTTGATGTGCTTTACACACGTGAGCATTTACTTAAACAAATATTTATTAACGATGATTATTTTATGACTTTAATTACAATTGATCGCGTTATTTTCAGTTTATTCGTTTATTTTTCCTTCAAATTGTGTCGTTCTATCATCATTTTACTCGTATATATGCTTTAATGCATATGGTAGACGAAAATTTCTGTCATAAACTTTTGCTTACTGTCATGGTCTTTGAAGCATTTATTATCAGTTTTGCCTTATAAATATTTTGAAAATAATATTTTGAATATCAGGAAAAAATAAATGGTTATAGTAAGATTGAAACTACATACGGTATACTCATGACTTATCAATTAAATATGTTTCTAACGACTGAGACATTTTTTTTACAGCAAGTAAAAAATTAAAACAGCAAAAAATATACATATAGAACTCTTTTAAATATACCACAATATACTATTTAAATAACTGCTATTTTTCTGGTCAAAATAAAATAAATTTATTATATATTTGCAAAACTTAACACAAACAAAATATATATAATCACACGAATTAATTTTACCTAAGCTTACTTACCATTTCTTACCTGTTTTTAATTTTTTAAAAAAAACTATAACATACATTTTTTTACATTCTGACTATTTAATTTTTTTTTCAAACAATACCAATAAAAACTCATAGATACAAACACATTAAATTAGATTTTTAATTTAAAAAATTGACGATTAAGCTTTTGAGTAGCTTTTGTATTATATAAAAGTTTTAAAAGTTAAAATTATTACCAATTACTGATGCATGTAGAGATTTTTTTTGACAAATTTCTAGCGCAACCCGATACAAAGTGTCTTTCAGTCTCCTCTAATTGCCGACATATCCCTAGTCGCTTTTGTCGCTTTCCGCGACATCTAAAAGGACAACAAAGCATCTTTTTCGTCTCGTGAAAAGTGCATCGTTTTTTGTCAGAGAATGCGAGGAAAGACAGAGTGAGTGCAGCGACAGAGTAGCCATAGCCGGTCCTTTAATCTCCTCCCGTTTTTTCCCTCTTGAACAAAGAGCCGGCGGAGCTCTTTCAGTTGAAAGTGCCGGAAGCTGAGCTCTGAAGAATGCCCGCGATAAGGCCTGATCGCATTATGAACGTTGCAGTTATTCGAGGAAAATCTTTGTGCCTTCGGGAGTTGAGAACGACGGGGTGAACTGTGGCGGTTCAAGAGTGTTTAAGCCCTTTGTCCGAGCCGGTATTAAGGAGAAGTGTTTACCGACTCTATGTCTCTTCTATGGCTCGTTTCTCTCTCGTGCCGTGTAATGGCTTATTATAATGTAGTCATATTTAATAACTTATCCAAGTGGCGTCTAGTCTGATGAAGATTTCGAATAAAATTGTGGGCTGAATTGCAACATTCTGTGTACTTTATATTATATTTAATACAGAGCTTCGTCTCAGATAATGTAAATTTATTACAATTCAAAATACCTTCTAACACGTCAAAATTTGTACATCAAATTTATGTGATATTTTGCTTCTTTTCGAAATGTATTATAATAATAAAAAGCTTCTCGCAGAGGATATAATAATAGATTAAACTTGTTTTGGAAAATACTATATACATTGATAGATAGTAATTTGTCAACCTCATTTGTTGATGTTTTTTATTTCTTTGCGATCTCTAGAATAAAAGTCCAACAGTTTTACTCATAATTCTATGAAAAAATAATGTAGTATAAATTATTAAGGTAGATTTATTGTTTCTAGATTATTTCATATTCAACTTCAGTATTATAAAATCGTCATTTGTATCATCTTTGATAAGTTGATAATTTTCCAGGTTATTCTTTACAAATATGTTACTTTTATATAAAGTAGATTTATAAAAGATTTTCGTGATATTGTGAGGCCTGTAAATCTCATACAAACATTCATACAATAAACCAATACAATGTAAAAATAAAGAGTATGAATAAATCATTAAAGGATTAAATAAATATAAAAAAAGACTTTTATTTTAAGCCGAAACGAAATTTTGAATAATTTTGAAAGAGTATTTTGAAATCCTCGCTCCATCCTATGTCAGCTCTGTCTTCTGCAGCTCCGCCAAGTATATTCTATGTACAGTTCCTGATAGACTTGTTAATGATATTCCTAACGGCACTAGCTTGAAGGTTTAAATAACAGGTAAATGTAGTAATTTTTGTCCTTCGGGTTCTCATTTGCCTCTTGACAGACTTAAGAAAAGAAGACTGCATTGTCTGCTCTCTCACGTCGACATTCCTCACAAAGTCGTACAATCATACCTTCAGTATTCTACTCAGCTAGCTGTTTTCGTAACCCAATATACGGTTGCAATGCCTCCTGATGAAATGAAAATATTTGCAGCCTTAAAGATTTTTTTTTTAATCTTTATCAAAATTTGCGATAAATCTCAGCTGAAAACTATAAAAGACAAACGTTTAAGATAATGCTTAAAGACAGACCAAGACTCCCCAAAAAGCTCGACTTTGTCCGCGCCAGCTTTGGCAAAAACACCGCTGATAAAAGTTCCATAAAACATAAAACTTCAAGCATCAGCTGTTTACTAACCCTATAAGCGAGAAGATTTACTACGAATATTTCATATACTACAGCTCTCCTTCTCCGCCGTTTTCTTTTACACCTCGTAGGGCAGTTTTTACTGCGGGGGATGAAATTCCCGAGAAATAGTTTCGAAGAGGATTGTAACTAGGGATCGCAATTTTGGCGAACGGTCAAATGTACTGAGTTTTTACTGTTCTTTTGTTCAAGCATGATAATGAGGCGAAGCCGAAATTGTATGAAATATACAGATGATAGTATATTTCAGCATACAAATTAGAGCTGTTAAATATATATACGAGTTTTTTTTTATTATTTATATTTTATGTAAAAACATACAGGAGAATACCAACAAATGGTTATAGTAATTTTGAAGTCTCATCTGTAGAATTCTATGTCGCTTACCATGGTGCATATGATTAAACGCTGCATGTGGAGTGTTGATTCGTCAACGTCATAAACTACAGCCCGAGATACACGCATCATCCTTTATTATAACAGGAATTTACTATGAATGGGTTGTCTTCATGGGACGACTTTCGTCTACCACCAATTTTAATTAATAGGCTGTTACTGGCATTTCACGGGTAAGGGATCGAATTCACACCAACCGGGGATAATTTTAGAGCTCAGAAATCGGTTAATATAAACTCTTTTTTTTTAAATCTCCGTTAAGTAACCCAGAACCTTTGGCTTTCAAAGCAAACGCTTTGATCATTAAGCCATACCGGTCAGAAAAAATATCATAATTTTTTAAAACTCTTCGCGTACTTTTGTCAATAATTTGTATTTGAATAATTACTAATATAACACACTATAAAAATAACTAAGTTAAAGCCTTTTCTTATTATTTGTCAGATTTGTTATTTGTAACAAATGATGGACTGTAATATTGTGGACATGACTGCATTCTTTTGAGGTATACACTGCAATTTTAATTCAGATCCATTGTTTGAAACTCTCTCTATTGCATTTTTTATAATTTATCAAAGGCAAGAGAGTGAACAAAAATTTGCTATTTATACTTTTCTGCGGCATCTGAAAAAGTTAACGGTAAAAATTAACCGGTAGCCAAAAAACTTGGATGTCTTGGCGTCCTTAGTTGAAGTCGATGGTCATTCACAATGTCTCTGATGGAATTGTTTTTGACAGCATCCGAAGACAAGAATCTTCAGGGAAATATTCCGGAAAATAAAGGCGACCGCAAAAAGTTTTTTTTTTGTTTATATTCTGAAAAGTTTCATAATAAAGTCTGAATTATATTCAATCACATTACATTCATTGCCTTACTGACCCAGATCAGAAACTAATATTTAGATTCGTATTGATCCAGATTTTTTTTTATTTATCTTTTTTTTTTATGTAAGCACATACAGGAGAATACCGACAGATGGTGATAGTAATTCTGAATTCTCATCCGTGGAATTCTATGACGCTTACCATGATGCATATGGCTAAGCACTGCATGTGGAGTGTTGATCTGCCAACGTCATAGACTACAGCCTGAGATTCACGCATCATCCTTTATTATAACAGGAATTTATTATGAATGGGTGGTCTTCACGGGACGACTTTCGTCTACCAATAGTTTTAATTAATAGGCTATGACTGAAAATTTACGGGTAAGGGACCAAAATCACGCCAACCGGGTGTATTTTAGAGCTCAGAAATCGATTAAAATTCATTTTTTTCAATCTCCATTGCGGATCGTACCCACAACCTTTGGGATGCAAAGCAAACGCTTTGACCATTGAGCTATACTCCGCCGGCATATTAATATTTTAAGCGTAACTAGTTAAGTTATAATAAATTATTATATCGAGTCACTTATTAAACTTAGTACTTAGACATCATGTCAGTTGACAGAAATTTATGGTTTTTATTTTTAGTGAACTTAAAACTCTATCTAAGAAGTAAGTTTATACGATATTGTGGCTTTAGGGTTGAGCCGTGTGTGGTGAATTTCTTTTAATCAATATTTCGACCGCAATTGCAAGGGTCTTCTTCAGGATTGATGATTTATGATTTAGTTGTGAGTTGGTGTCAGATTATTTTTTTAAATAATCTGTCAAAATATTGGTTAAACGAAATTTGCCACACACGGCTAAACCCAAAGGCCACAATATAAAATCTGGCCGAGAAAGCCTCAGGAGTTATTTAAGTTTTTAAGAATAAATATAACTCTTTGTACAGGAAATATTATATCAAAACATAATGTTAAATTTATGTTAAATTTATGTTTTAAAAATAACAATTTTTCGTTTAAATTTTATCATTGTTTAACAAAAATGAATAAAAAACTATGAATATACACTTTATGGCTTTTAAATTTTGAATACACAATGTTCACTGTAAAAAGTGAACTTTGCATGAGAGTGCCAAAAAAACATATTTATTTTTATGCCCAGTAAACTTTTATTGACAATCTAAAACAACGACTGTTTTCATTGTTTTATAAACATTTATCTATCAATATTCAGAATCCATTTTGCGGATTTTTATAGACCACGTTCTTCACCGAATCGTTTTACGATACAATTTTTCATACGCCAAAGTAAAACATGTGCCAATATTTTTTGACACAAGATTTTTTGCATTGTTTATTTTCGATACATAAATATTTGATTTATTCAATAAAAATATCCATATTTTTTAAATGGTAGCAAAATTTCTTTCACTAAGCTATACCGTAATAACTACTAATTAAAATCAAATTCGTGATGAAGAGATGTACGTCAAGAAAGTGACATAGACAATACATTAATATTAAAATTCAAATCTCATATACCTAAATAAAAAATACTAATTATTCAATTTTTTATTCACATTTTTGGATACTTTGAGTAGACATTACCGATGGAATAAAACGTGGTACGTTATAGACTTTCACCAAGAAAAACCGATTAGAAAAATAAAATTCAAATAAACAGACAATTAACTTTTTTATATTTGTAATTTTGAAATTAATTTTAATTAAAAAATTCATAAATTAAAAATATTTAATTTTGATTTAAAATTTATTTTAAATGATTACATGTTTCGGTCTTCCTGAAGACCATCGTCAATAAGGCCGTCTTCAGGAAGGCCGAAACATGTAAATTATTTCAAATAAATGGTTTATCAAAACTGAATATTTTTATTTTATTAATTTTTTAATTAAAATTAATTTCAAAATTATAATTATGCAGTTACACCAAGTATTGTCAGTTGATAACCTTATTGTTATATATTTAACATCTTAAAGACTTATAGTAACGATATAATTTTTTATACAAATACCATCAGAGTATGACGTTCGTCATTTTAGATTATAGGTAACAAACGCTTTACCTCTTAGCAATAGCCGCTAGCAAATAATAATTGTGATACTTGATAATAATAATTGAGTTTTGATACTTGCAAGACACAAATATAATACCAATAACCAATGCAACCGTATAGCGTGTTCTGAGAACAAATAGTGCAGAAAATAAGAAACATAATAATCGTTCGACTGAGAGGTATGACTTTGTAAGGAAGCAAACGGGGCACCATTCTATACTACTTCCGGTCAAAAATCAAATCAAAAACAGGTCAAATCTGGCGATTTTTTTTTTTCTCTTATATATAAAGTAGACTTCAGGTTATTTTTAATTCAATCTCATTGGAAGAGACAAATTTTCTTTTAGCTGAGACTGATGAACAATGAAATGTTTTATTTACGGTATGTTTTTTTTCTTTCAGAGGCCACCACAGACATCATCGGAGGACCTGACCTGTATATCGACCGAGGCAGCACTATTAACCTTACTTGCGTCGTGCTTTTCTCACCTGAGCCTCCTGCTTACATCTTCTGGAACCACAATGATTCGGTAAAGCAACTTCATATTCAATAATTAAGACGTTTTAATTGATCCGTGTTCAATCATTTATTATTTCTCTAATGTTGGGATTATCGTACGAATTTTATTGTGTTCGGTTTGTTTTTGTATTTCCCGTGGCTGATATGCGAACTTAATAAATACGATAAATATATAAGTAAACTTTTTGTCTTCAAAATACTATTTAACTTTTTAGGTTTTAATAATACAAGTATTAAAACAGATTTACATGACACAATTTTGCATAACGTCATTACTTCTTACACGCATTTATTATAGAAATATGCAAAAGAAGAAAAAAAAACTGGAAGAATTTCGTAACCACGTAAATCGCATACAAAAGTTACGGTGCTAAACAAAAAACCGCGTTAAATAAGAACAGAGTATTATTGATATCAGCTATGAATTTAAATGTTTCATATCCTTACCCCAAATAACCAATAGTGTTCCGGAACCGAGGTCGCGGTCCCGAAATAACGGCATCAGCTTAAATGGTGATGCCGGAATACTAACATTCCGTAAGTATACTAAGGATAAATCCAAAGACCGGAGTTGAGATTGATAATGATTTATTTGATAAGATACCCCTTTTTATACCTTAGTTTACAACATGAGTAACCATTTATGAAATTTTATGAACACCGCACATTCCTCGATACCGTTACGGACTTTGATCCCTTCAATTAACATAGAGTGGCAGATTATTGGGATGGTCAATGCTCCGTATCGATGCGTAAGCATTCTTTATTTTATAAAATTAATATTTAATACATTCAAATTCATACACCGCGAATTCCTCGATACCTGTTGTTTTGAACCTTGATCCCCTCAATTTACATAATGTGGCAAAATGCCCCGTGTCGTAACTGAATGTATGAATCGATAGATTCCATCTAAGATAGAGAGTTTGATTATAACAATTACTTTAAAGACTTTTGGATGTTTAACACAAAATAATTATGTTCAAAATAACGTCTTGAACAAATAGCTTGTTCTTAATTCAGTTATTTTATGTATTGAAACTTGTTTATAAACCCAGATTTTATGATATATGATTCATTTGGTTTTATAGTTATGGATCATGCTTAATTATCTTCAATATAACACGTTATTATTTAATAAATTTACTAGTACCACACTAAATGAGACTTTAATATTCTTTCGTGTTTCAAATTAAAGTCTTGCATTTTATAGATTTTTAGGGTACAATATGTTGATATCCATTGTAAATATAATTTATTTTATTATACATTCAAACTTATACCGTAGTATGACTTCAATACAACATAATGTCGCAATAAAAAATATTTTTCGGGCAGCATGTTATGGATTTAAATCCGAACCTTTTTCACGTTTCGGTCAATAGCCAAGTTACATAATAACGACCATTTCTCTATTAAAAGGGCACTCTATATTGCTATAGAGTTCGACCGGTCCCATACATATGGAACCCTAAAAACGTTCCTGGGTTAGCCGAGTGAACAGGACAGATTTCAAGCGTCCATCTACAAACGGTTATTTTCCTATCTGGTACAGATAAAAAGATGTAGAACACAACTTGTTTCAACGACGTAGATATATGATGACTTCAACATTATATTGCTAAGGCTGCGAAATCGTCGGGCTAATCATTTAGATATCAGATGATAAGTCCAAATATTGCTGATTAATATACGCACGAATATACCTAAATACTATAACTGTATTCTCTCAAAGTTCCCTAGTTCTCTTTATTATAAATAAATTATCGTTCAGCCGTATCAAAATCGTTTACATATTTTTGATGCCGTACTTTCAAATCGGAAGCAAACATTACCAAACAAGTATAAGTTACTACAAATTATTTAATTATAAACATTTTATTACGCCAGCCTAGAAATAAAAGTTTATTATTTGTTCACTTTGATGTATAATTTATTCTTATATTATATTTTTATATTATAATATAAATTATTCAGTACTTATATATTTTTTTATAAAAAACCAGAGCATTCTGTATAAATAATGATTTTAACATTATTTTCACATGTATTCATTCGGAAAATATTACTGTCAAAATTGAGACTCTAGCTTCGTGTGCAATGTACACTTCATCAGTTAATTATGTGTAATCAATCACTACAAGTGATTGATTAAATTGGTCATAAAAACGCGGTCTCATCTTAAAGATGCTCAGCATGTTTAATGATAGAACAAGCTACCAATCGTAATATAATTTAAGCAGATATAAATAAAACTAACATATAGTTAAGATGTTTAAAATAAAATTATAGTTAAATAATTTATTCTCCGTTTTACGATCGCGCTTAAAAGTGGCTCTACACACGCTTAGCCCTTGCTCGGTAGCGTGGCTAGCTTAGCCTTCAGGATAAAGGCTGTATTTATTGAAAAAGTTCCTCGGCGAGTCGCGAGTTGCGCCGGCAAGTTTCCGCGACCTAAAAGGCTGACAATCTGTTTATCTTCAGGGGGCGTATATCAACCGCTAAGATGTTCGCTGGTCGGATATTTCAGCGTTTATTTAAAGTGCTGAAAACACAACTTGTACGGAGGACGAAGGCACTGCTTACATGCGGGCACTGAAGCCGGTGTTTGGTTAGAAGGACACTTCAGGATAATATCACAGTGTGGACAAAGTGTGATGCCCGAGCAAACTTTGTTTAAAAGAGTCTGACACTTTACAGTCAACTTAAAATCAGCAGTTTGTATAATGATGTTGTCTGTGATATTTAAATCGATTTGTTTTACATAATTAAATATACATTGCAAATTGCAGAGTATCAAACATCAATTCAATAAATTTTAAAGACAGTTTTCCTTACACTTTTATAAAATTACAACGTAGACTATTTTTTTAAAATAAATTTAATAAATGTCACTCTTTTCTCAATTGAATAAGGGTCCACGAAAATCTCAATTAATGCATTTTTTTAATGCAATGGAGCTGTTAATTTTCATATATACTCAAATAGATGACAATGATTTTTATGATTCATCGTTAAAAAATTAACCTATTCATCGTTCAGTCGATTATTCAACAACTTGCATGTTAGATTTGATAAATTAAAATATGATAACAAATTATTTTTTTAAATTTGGTTTAATTTTGTGTGTTTGAACATTTAAATGATAGTATTTTAAAAACACCAGGTAAATTTACATTTTTTTATATCATCCTGCAGTTGTCAGTTTCAGAGATATAACCTAAGATAAAGAGCGCAGAGCCGCTTAGAGCCTTCTTCCATCAAATAATCACAATCTATCAAGATTTCAGACTTGTTATGTTGTAGACGCTTGCTATGCTATTGTCCAGGAGTAATTATGCTAGGGATGAAACTAAAACCTGTCTAACGATCTCACAAAATAAAAATTTGTACATATTTTTTATAAATTCTATGATCAATCAATAAGCATTCAAAATGGCCCATCGCAAGGTAAAGAAAGAATCATAATGCGCAAAGTTCGTGGCTTGGATTCGCGCATCTGATTTTAACTTTTTCTCTGATTTATTGATTATAAAATGTCATATATAATGGTTTAAACTGTTAGCTTGCACATCGTATTTCATTTGTTATTTATTGTTGCTTAATTTAAACTTGAAACATAAAGTAGCCTGAACAGAGTGTGCTCTTTTATTTTTCTTCTTCGGAGCATCAATCCGGTAGATTGGTTTGCAGCAACAAAATTGCTCGATCCTCCGCTATACTCTTTAGCTTAGCATAAGAGCTACAACTCATGTCGTCGAATACTTGCTTTAAATACTCCCGTATAAGTCGCCCTCTGCAGTTTCTACCCTCAACCATCCCTTCCACAATGTCTTGATGTACGGCTGTGAGACATGGTGCTTATCTGAAAGTGGTAAAAAAAGACCAGATGCCTTTAAGATTTGATCATACAGAAGAATTCTCGGAATTTCCTGGAGAGACCACGTCACGAACAATGAGGTTCCCTTTTATTATTTCTTGATTATTCTAGTCATATTCAAAAATGGCTTCGTGACAAAAACAAAACACTCGTCATAAATAAAATTATTAAATCAATGCTTAAAATGAGTTAAATAAATCAACAAACAGTACGGCCGTCCACTCACACCTCCGTCAACATGCCTGAGGCACTGCAGTATCGCGGCAGACCCAACAACATTTGGAAGGCGTTGTTATCCTGGACCCGGAGTGCACTGTAGACCTACTTCATATTATAATGTATATTCTTCTTATTTTATATGGATTTTTTTAAATTTTTATCGGAATATTATTTTAATATTTCAATATTCTAATCTACTTTTATAGATCATTGACCATATTAAAATATTATTATTAATTAAATATACATATACTATACATAAATTCTTTCAACGCGTCAATCCAAGCACAAAAATAACGGCAGAAGCGGGATGCGAACCGCGGACCTTGGAAACTAAATATGCCCAGGTATTCATTTATCTATGCCTTTAAAAGTTAAACTTTGTTTTTTATCATCGTATGATAGATGTCGCTATAGTATATATTCAAAGTTTGTATATTTTATTTTTTTATTATTCAATCAGTCATCATTTATTCACAAGCTTAATATTATTACTTTATTCCTATCTTGTTTAGCATATCATAAATCATCAGTGTAATCCTCGTTAAAATGAGGTGGGAATTATTTATCTGTTTAAAAAGTTATTTTGTTTTTTTACTCAGAGGTGTACGTTTTTTTTCAATTAAATTTTACGACCGAATCGAGAGTTATTGTGAAGATTATGTGATGAATATAGTACTTTCACAATTTAAATACAGATCATTAGTGCAGAAGAAGTTTTAATGGCAGAAAATGACAGCCCTAATTTATAAAAGTGCCGCTAAGTGTCCGGGAAGGAGCGGCCATTTTTTCCTCCATGAATCATCATTAAACACAAGCCCGGAGTAAAATGATAATTTTTCCTACAAACTCTTAATGCACCAGATCTTAAATCATCCAGCTCGTGGTTCGCTCAAATATATGAAATATTTCTCCATTTTCAGACGTATTGTATTAGGCATAAATGTATGCTTTTTGATAAAATTATATTTAGCATAAAATATAGTGTTTGGTTAGTATTTCGTTCATCATCATCAGCCTGTATCCGTCCACTGTTGAACGTAAGACCTGCCGCATGAGTCTCCATCCTCTTCGATCCTCCGCCTTCCGCATCCAGGTCACTCCCGCTATTCTTCTTATGTCGTCAGTCCATCTTGCAGGGGATCGTCCAACGCTTCGTTTAGCAATTCTTGGGCGTCATTCAAATACTTTTCTTCCCCATCGACTGTCGTCTCTTCGACAGATATGTCTTTCCAATTGCCACTAGAGTGTGCTTATTTGTTCGGTAGCATCTACTATTTACTTGAGTTTTTCTGCGTATTTTCCTCGTTTCGGATTCTATCTTTTAGCGACACTCCTCTCATGGATCTCTCCATAGCACGCTGGGTGACCTTTATTTTATGGGTATGACTTGCTGTCAGATTTCATGTATCTGCGCCATCAGTTAATACAGGGAGGATTCATTGGTTAAACGCCTTAGTTTTAAGACATGATATTTTTTCTGAATGAATTGATACGTATTAAGAATTTGATGTATAGTATTTGTATATTTAATTACTAATAACTTAATTAATCGTTGATTTTTTGTTTGACTAGATAATCAGTTATGATTCCCCACGTGGCGGTGTGTCCGTGATCACCGAGAAGGGCGAGAACACCACCTCTTTCCTGCTCATCCAGCAAGCTAGACCTTCAGACTCTGGCCAGTACCAGTGCAACCCCAGCAACGCACAGGCCAAGGTCATCTCCGTCCATGTCCTAAACGGTAAGAAACAGTAAGCTGGTCAACACTTGACATAACGGCAATTACAACATGAACGGTTTGTCTCAAATCTTACATACAACATTAACTGCATGGATTTGTAAGAAATTGAACGAAAAAAAACAAATCAATCATTACTTATGAGAAAAGGACATCATCTTCGTCCACGTCGGAATCGGTAAGAATCATCACCTGGCAAATACATCACAAAACCATATATAAGATCAGTACTGGTTTGTAAGCAGGTTTATATAATAACAAATTGGAAGATATTAAGACAACTCTAACTTGATGGAAGCTATGCAATGTAAGTTATAGTAAGTTTTGATTATTTCGATCGATATTTCTTGGTGTAATTCCATATATCAGATATAAATTAAAGATTTTTTAGAATTTATTCCACATATATTTTTTTGACGAAATGTTTCAGCCAGGTCGGATGGCCATTTTCAAGTCAATTAATTAAATGTGTGTTGGCTCTATATAAAGCAAAGAGTGAGTGAAAAGGTTGATATGAACTGTGTGTTGGGTATATGTGGTTTAGGAAATTATCAATGTATAAGGGAATTCATTGATGACACAACAAAATAATATTTATAATTCCAAAGGCCATTAAAAACAATAAACGTTTACATCAAAATGCACTTAAGTAAGAATTCTAGATAATTTTAGCAAAAAATATTTTGGTGGATAATCCAAAAGTAGATGGAGAAGCTATACAATTCTAAGTAAATATATAATTAATTGATAATCAACAGTATCATAACAACAATTTTGTCATTTCCATCGTTTCACCATCCACAAATCAGTCCCGCCTTCCGGCAATTGAATGTGTCGATTCTTCCTTAGCATATACACTTCATTTACAGCCTTCAATGTAATATATACTGCATAATGTTGACACAATTGATAAATTTGCCCAGTATGTCAGCCAAGTATTGTCGGGATCCACGGACGGAAGCACCAGCACTTTAATCTTTAAAAGTTCTGCTGGAAGTCCAGTAACTCTTGGAGCCTGGCCAAATCCGGCACCATTAAGTCTAGGCTTACTTCTAAGCCCTGAGCAGCTAAGGAATATTTTAGGAGGCTTCGCGTGGGTTCTACTGCTGTAAGAAAGCACGAAACATGTTTATATCACTTGAAAGTCAATTGAAATTGCACAATCTTTTCATAAGACATATACATCATCATCATCAGCCAGTATGCATCCACTTGAATGTTGTAAAATGATAATTTTTCCTACAAACTCTTAATGCACCAGATCTTAAATCATCCAGCTCGTGGTTCGCTCAAATATATGAAACATTTATCCATTTTCAGACGTATTGTATTAAGCATAAATTTATGCTTTTTGATATAAACTATATTTAGAATAAAATAAAGGTTAGTCTTTCGTTCATCAACATCATCATCAGGCTGTATCCGTCCACTGTTGAATGTAAGCCTCCCGCAAGAGTCTCCATCCTATTCGATCCTCCGCCTTCCGCATCCAGGTCACTACCGCTATTCCTCTTATGTCGTCAGTCAATCTTACAGGGGGTCAGCCAATGCTTCGTTTGCCAGTTCTTATATCACTTGAAAGTCAATTGAAGACATAGACATGTATCACATTAATCTGTATGAACCATCTTTCTGGTAGTATAATTATGGTTTCGTGGACTCCTATCTCGTTTTCAATTATTACAAACTTATTTATTAAAAAATAAAAATTTCGCAAGAAAAGGTAAATATAATATTATTATTATTATAATATTTTAATATAAATACAATATCCTCCCTTTATTTTTTATAGATTATGTAGCGAATCATTGGCACTTTTTTGTAAATAAATATATTTTTAAATGAAAACTACTATTTATTCGGATATAAATGTCGTTTAAGTTAATTCAAATAATACTATTTTTTGGTATGAAATGCTCATATTTTGCTTACCGGATAGTACAGGGTCCCGACCTGCGGCTAACTACCATAGGTTGGCTGACCCACCAGCCGGTGTTTAATCTCGCCGCATCCAGTGTGCCGGATAGTGACCGGATTGGGTCCCACTGTTTGCGTGCGGGAAGCACTGGGGGTCCTCCACCTCGCTGCCCTCCACTGCACTAGGCCTGACCCGGAGCCGCGAGGACTGTGTGCTTATCTCGCCGACTCCTACCCTCTCACCCTATCCAATTCCATAAAACACAACTAAACAAACATCATAATGAACACGAACAAAAATAACAAGTTTCCACAGCATAACACAAACCCCACGTGCCGGTCCTCTGTCAACTACTGCAACATCAGAGGGCTGCACGCTAACATCAACGCAGTACACCACCACCTACAAAATTCCCGCCCTCACCTCCTTTTCCTCACAGAAACACAGATAGCCACACCTGCTGACCATAGTTACCTCAACTGTCCGCAATATAGGTTGGAAGGTGCTTTTCATTACAAAGCCGGTCTTTACCTCTTTATCAGGTCTGACATCAACTACAACCGAATCCGCTCTGTAGAACGAGCTGAGTTCCACGTGTTGTGGGTCAGGGTCAACGACCCCGAGAGAATTAGGATTTATGCAGAACTCTACAGATCCCCTAACATGACCAAAGCAGAAACATCTAAACTCTTTGACTATCTGGGTGAGACCATTGATGGTCTCTTGCTTTCTTACCCACAAGCGGAATTTGTTGTTCTCGGCGACTTCAATGTGCACCACACTGCATGGTTGGGGTCGGGAGAGACAAGCTCCGCTGGCAATTGTGCTGAATTATTTGCGTCTTGCTATGGCCTTGCACAGCTCGTACAGAACCCCACCCGTAAACCTGACATCGCATCACATCGTCCAGCTCTACTCGACCTATTTCTTACTTCTCAGCCAAATGATTACTTGGTGGAGGTCGAAGCGCCACTAGGCAACTCCGACCACTGCCTTGTGAAAACAACTACAATCAGTGCTCCATTTCCACCAAAAGAACAAAACAAACGACGTGTGTGGCACTTTAGGTCGGCTGACTGGAACAAATTACGTGGATTTTACGGAGGATACCCGTGGGGTGATATTTGCTTCAAAAATAAGGACCCTTCAATATGTGCCAATCTGGTGGAGGATGTAATCATTCAAGCAATGGAATGTTTTATTCCTCACTCCACGAAAACTATGGGCACCACCTTAAAAAGCTGGCTTAACCGTGACTGTGCCGAGGCCGTGAAACGCAGGAATACCGCATACAACAAACTACGAAAAAATAACGACCCCATAAGTCGTGCAGCATACAATTTAGCCTCCAAAGAATGCAAGAAAACCATTAATGACTCCAAAGACAAGTTCAATGTACAAATTTGCAACAAGTTGTCCGCTTGCCCTGCCGGTAGTAGAGCATTCTGGTCTCTCGCTAACTCTATTGGCAGCAACTTTTGCACTTCTTCTTTTCCACCACTGACTAATGCCGATGGCTCACTGGCTCTAGCCTCCAAAGAGAAGGCTGAACTTCTTGGTTCGCTGTTTGCTTCCAATTCCACACTCGACGATGGTGGGGCCAACCCCCCATCCATTCCTCACTGTGGCAAGCAGATGGGGGCTGTAAAATTCAGCCTCAAAGCCGTATGTCGAGAACTTCTCCAATCAGCAACCAACAAAACCAGTGGCCCAGATGACATACCAGCGGTGGTATTAAAAACTTGCGCTCCTGAACTTAGTCCTGTGCTCACCAAACTTTTCAGATTGTCCTTTAGATGTGGTATTGTTCCCCAGGGATGGAAAAAAGCACTTGTTCACCCAATTCCAAAAAGAGGAGACCAAAGTGAGCCCACAAACTATCGCCCAATAGCCATCACATCACTACTTTCCAAAGTGATGGAACGTTTAATTAACAGCCAACTTCTAAACTACTTAGAGAAGAATGATCTTCTGTGCGATCGGCAATATGGCTTCCGCCGTAGTCGATCGTGCGACGATCTCTTGGCATATGTCACACATGTTTGGGGAAAATCCGTCGAATGCTATGGAGAAACGCAAGCTGTTGCCCTGGATATCTCCAAGTCGTTCGATAGAGTCTGGCATCGCGGTCTGGTGAATAAATTACCCTTTTATGGACTAACTCCCTCCCTGTGCTCCTGGATTGAAAACTTCTTGAGTGATCGAAGCATCATCACTGTCGTAGATGGCTTTTCTTCTTCCTGCCATAAAATCAACTCAGGAGTTCCACAGGGCTCTGTGCTGTCGCCCACTCTTTTCCTTCTGCATGTGAATGATTTGCTTCAATGCGCAAGCATTCACTGTTATGCCGACGACAGCACTGTCCATGAGAGTATAATCTTCCATAAACCTCCGAAGCATTCGGAACTATCTGCTGCTAGGGAATCTCTGGTGGAGAAGATGAACATGTCTCTTGAAAGGGTTTCACGATGGGGCAACCTCAACCTCGTCAGTTTCAACATTTCAAAAACCCAATCATGTACTTTCTCCACCAAGAAGACTGCTATGAATCCTCTATCTTTCAACGGTTGTTCTCTTCCGAAAGCAAGCTCCATCAACATGCTTGGATTATCAATATCGAATAATGTCAAATATTACGAGTCAATTAAGTGTAAAGCCGGTCTCGCTTCCAAAAAACTAGGTGTATTATATAGATCACGTCGGTATTTCAACGATAAACAACTTCTTCTTCTATATAAAGGACAAATCCGACCTATTCTTGAATACGGCAGTCACCTTTGGATTGGAGACCCAAAATACCTTCTAAACTTAATTGACTCAGTTCAAAGAAGAGCAATTTGTTTGATAAACAATGACACCCTTACGTCTAATCTACAATCAATGGAACACAGACGTAAGGTTGGTTCTCTTAGTCTTTTCTACCGTTATTACCACGGTCGCTGCTCTTCGGAACTTAAAGAACTAATTCCTCCTGCACCCACCCACAGCCGACAAACTCGTCTTACACTTGCCGAACATCCATACACGGTTAATATATGTAGACCAAGAACTGGCAGCTTCCAAAGTTCCTTCCTTAATGCCACCGGTAAGCTATGTGCTCTCCTGCATGCGTTTACATAAGAAAAAAAAAAAAATATCTTGGAATAATAATATATTATAGTTACCCAGTATATATTCTTAGTAAATTATTTGAACAAGATTAGACTGTGAAACTAGATTCTCTTGGGAATAATGGATTATAAACCGCAACAGAGTTTATGTAGGTACAATTATATAAGAGACAAACACTTGCACGGCTGTAATACAATAATAATATTACTAACTTAAATTGACTTAAGCTTACGAACGTTCAAAAACAGAGACAATATTTAACAGACATTATTAATCCAAGATACTCGTACTGAATATATGACTTAGATAGATTCTAAAACTTTACAGATTCATTTGTGATGATTTGATTGATTTAAATACAATATTAAAATAACCAAATTTATCAATTGCTTTGTATGCTTTGAATTTTAAAGTGGTCTACATAATTAAAGTAAACAAATATAACTTAATAATTCATAGCTATTAACATTCTCTTCTCTAAAAAGACGTTATTCAGTCGCTTGGTGGCATGATGAGGAGCAGATTAACAACACAAAGACTTTTTCTGATGCACATTGACATATATATTTCGATTACTTCTGGCCTGGACCTAGTCACAGCATTCAGGCCGGGCCAATCTCAATCGGACACTCGTCACGGTTCGGGATCGCGCTATCTTCGGTGACACGCAGCGCCGCAAGTGGCGATCTCAATAAATAATGTGATTCCCGTGACTCGACTTGTCCGAAATGCGAATATGGCAACACATACATGTACGACAAGCGAACAGAAATAAGAGACGAAAGATTGTATATCACATGCTGATGTCACTGTATATTATACACAGAATAATATAATGGTTTATAAAATTCGCCCCAAATTTTCACTTCGCTTTTTTGCAGGCCTAGACCATTAATATTCAAAATAAAGACGCTATTGTCTATGGACAATTGCTGGCTGTACAATATTATACATTTTCTTGTAATTATATTAATCAAATTTTATCTAATATTATAAAACATTGAAGTCACTATGTTTCTGTGCGGATTTCCAGCTTTCTGTCATATATACTTCAACTCAGTGCCAGTTTTAGGGGGTGGCGAAGTGGGTCGGTGCCCAAGATCGTCGGATATGCTAGGGGCGCCGAGGGCAACTAATATTGCTTAGATTTTTTAGAAATATAAACAATATGAGGCGCCTTAAAAAATGCACTAGGGCGCTGTAGGGACTAAAGCTGGTACTGCTTCAACCGTATCGTGTTCAGTTTCCATATAAATATCCTGTACTTAATAATAAAATCGCCTATTTTCAATACACGCTACATACGCGGTACAAAAGCATTGTTTTAATCAATTAACTAAAATTCGTTTCACGTAATGACATATAACTTTCGTTTCCATTATGGTGACTTTTGACATTACCCACTTAACGGTTATTGCAAAAACACTAGGTATTCACAGACGATCACCCATCCAAGATATATGCGCCCTATTTCACTTTACTTCTGTGACCGGACGACAACCAGTGTTACAGCTTGGTATGTTCGTTGATCAAATTTTATAGGTTAAAAATACCAAAGACATTTTTCCACTAATTTATTAAACAAAGGCATCAAATTTATTTGTTTTATGCGCCATAGTTAAGCACACTTCGCTGGCGGTCATAGCTCAATGGTCAAAGCTTTGCAAGCCAAAGATCGTGGGTTCGATTCCCGACGGAGATTTAAATACAATACTAAAATACCCCTGGTTGGTGTGAATTTGATCCATCACACGTTAAATGCCAGTCATAGTATATTAATTAAAATTGGTGGTAGACGAAAGTGTTCCCGTGAAGACCACCCATTCGTAGTAAATTCCTGTAATAATAAAGGATGATGCGTGAATCTCTGGCTTTAGTCTATGACGTTGGCGGATCAACATTCCACATGCAGCGTTTAGCCATATACACCATGGTTAGTGTCATAGAATTCCAAAGATGAGACTTCAGAATTACTATCACCATCTGTTGGTATTCTCCTGTATGTGTTAACACAAAAAAAAACTCCTTGCAATGACAAAGTATTATTTTTATGTATAATAACGACCGTTTAAGCAAGGTGGCCATTTTTGTCACAGAGCTTGATAAAGGAGCAGCATATTTTGCGTGCGATAATCCCTAGATTATGATTTTAATCCACACTTAGAGTAAATGCGATGTGCCACATTCCCTGAAACCGCAGCTTTCAGGTTTTTCAGTTTTTTTTAGTCGAAAACTCACTCATAATATTTCAAACTTCACTTTAGTCTATACAAATACAACCGAAGCGTATTTATTATTTTTAATTTAAAACACAGAAGAAAACCGCTAGATTGTGATAGATTTTTTTTATATCTGAGTTATATGGCACTGGCTTTTAGTAAGATAAGCCCTGTGTGCGCCCAAAAACCCCTTTAGGCAATCAACGAACCGTCCCACTGCTTGTATAATCAGATACCCCCAACACCCAGACTGAAGTCGCGAAGCAGCTTTCTGAGATCCACACAACCTCTCACATCCGGCCCTGAAAATGTGGGACTCCAGCTCTGGCGACAAGTTGCATCAGAGGATTTCATTACTCCAAAGGAAGACCTCTCAACGGGTAAGAATCTTGACTGGCTGACCTGGAAATCCCTGAACAGATTAAGAACCGGAGTTGGTAGAACAAAATGCAAGAAATGGGGAATGATTCGGCAGGTAGAGTCACTATTGTGCGACTGTGGAGACCTGCAGACTGCCTCACACCTAAGATCCTGCTCCATGTGCCCAACAAGCTGCACATCTCAGGACATAATGCTGGGCAACACACGGGCTTTCGATGTTGTCAGATACTGGGCAAAATAATTTGACGTCGCTGACACGAAGAAGAAGAACTCTTTGTTTTAATAAATTATTTCAAAAATTGTTTGTATATTTTGCATATTTTTTTGTATCTTCACACAAACTGCATAGAGTCGAACTATGGTGATGATATTATACAGTCCATACAGAATCGATCCATTCCCATTCCTCCCCCCTAGTGGCTTAAATCTTCCCTATAAATATTTACAAAAAAAAATTAAAAAAAACTTCCAAAAAAGTAAAACCAATTTTCAATTAAAATCTAGTATGTTTTGCAATCGAAGTATTTAAAGAGTATTTTCTCGGCGTTGTGTTTATTCCCTGTTAAAATTGATTAATTATCTTCTTTCTCGATTCTTTCGAGTTCCGAGTAATACAATATGAATCATGTCAAGATTAGACGTCATCAGATTATTCAAACTCATAAATATAAAGTTAGCGGGGGTATGATAATAAAAAAAGTTGCGAGAGATATCGCGGCAAGTAATTTATGTTACTTGGAAAGCAAAGTTTCCAGAGTAAGCTGCGGGGTCGCGATAGTTTCATATTAGTTAGCATTTTTACTAAAGTCACTACTCGCTAACTCCATTTTGTAAAAATAGCACTAGTTTTTGTAAAAGTAACTAACTTCGTTTTGTGAACGCAGATTTTTCAAAAAACTTATTTAATTTTGAATGCACATTTTTCTTATAGTAACTAATAATTTCCAATATGAATGCTTAAGAAACACTCTTTTTTTACTTTAATTTTACAAAGAGCATACATTTTTATAAATGAAGCACTAGTTTTTCAATATAACCCTTAATTTATTTTCTATCCGTTTTAAATGTTTATCTATTTCCGAAACAGAGTTTTTGGTTTCTTATATGTAATCAAACTCATATTCTAATATTATCTTTTTATTAACAAGTTCCATTTATAATGGTATTTTTTTTTCAATAACTGACTACAATTTGTAAATAGAGCTTATATTTTTATAATTCTTATTATCTTTTAATATCTCTTACTAATATTTAACCTAACCAACTCATAACTTTAAGGTTATTAACTGACAATACTTGGTTAAGCTGCATGATTATATTTTTTATTAATTTTAATTAAATAATGAACAGATTTATAATATTTACTAATGATTTCACATTTATTTTTAAGTGATTACATGTTTCTGACTCCCTCGAGTCCATTCATTGTGTATATTTCCATTCAATATTGAAGATAGTGTCCAGGAAGACCGAAAAATGTTATCACTTATAACCAAATCACTACATTTATTAAAATTCTTGCGTGTATTAACTATTAAAAACATTTTTAAATAAATACATAATTAAATTAAACAATAATAATTATGTTTTTTAACAATAATTTTAAGTATAAAAATCGAACCATCTTAATATTTGTTTGATCCCACAAACATATTATTTATCATAATTACACAGTTTGTAGGTCATTCGTAAGAAAGGATTGTTTACATATTTTAACAGTATTGACACTTGTTTGTACACAGATATACTTCAAGTAAGTAATTATGAATAATTAAATTGTATATTGCTCTGGGATGACGATAATCTGAAGGTAAATT
The DNA here is from genome assembly GCA_022606575.1 of Glossosoma conforme. Lineage (NCBI taxonomy): Eukaryota > Metazoa > Arthropoda > Insecta > Trichoptera > Glossosomatidae > Glossosoma > Glossosoma conforme. The sequence goes on along the minus strand of JAGTXR010000025.1, from coordinate 3,471,003 downwards.
AAACCTTTTATTAAGTAAGATATTTCTAATACATACACCACTTGACAGAGGGTAAGTAAAGTTTCGATAATTTTTATGCATTAATTAATTATATTTTATCCTTACATTATATGACATGTTTACATTATATGATATGATATGTCTTCTTCAGGTCTTCTTATGAACTCGTATCAGTTTTTTGTGCCTTTCATATGTATCAACTACAATGAAGTTAAAAAAACACAAATATCATAATAGGATAGTATTTACTTTAGATTTGTATGTTTAACAAGTGTTGATTTATCATAAGATTTTCTGGGGAAATTGAGCTTGGATATGACTGATATTTCGTGTTAAATATAATATGAAGAGTGTTGATAAGTTGATAATACTCTTTACATTCTTGTGCAGATAAACGGTTATCCGTACTATCAGGAGAGTTCCCAGCGGCCATGCAGAGAGGAGGTCAAGCTCTCCTTCTTGGAAGTCCTGTCCAGAAGTTGCTGCTCGCACTGACGGTCGCACTTAGCATCTCTTGACACCTGTTTCAGCATGCGTTTTAAGCGTGCTACTGAAAAAAACTGAAAAACTGAAACACTACATACTTTAAACTTAGTTCACGGAACGATTAATAAGCTAATACTATATTTTAAAAGTATAAAACAGTTTAAAAAATCATTAAGTATAATTAAAAAGTGAATGATTTAATTTGCAAAGTGAAAAGTCGTCAATAAATAAAAATAAAGTGCTACATGAAATAAATATTGTAGGTTTAAATCCTTTTGATGTACTCGTACAATATTTGAATATATAATTTTGAATATATGTTACTACAAAAAATAATGTTTTTTAAAACTCAATTAGTATATTCAAGCATTTCAAAAAGTCACGTAATCTAATTAAGTATTTTTTAAGTGATAAATATATCAATTCCGTAATTGCAAGTTGAAAATTTTTGATTGACAATGTGTTTTTAGGAAGCCATAAAATTTTTCAAAATAATTTAAAGTGGATATTCAAGCAATTGACTGTGGAGCAGTAAACTCGTTATAAAGTCATGCATTTTGGTGGGTTGGTATAATGCACATATTGATCAATATACAGAATGATAAATGGGACTGATTAATTGGTCAGTATTTATTTCTTCAGTAAAAAACTATTTAATAAATAATTATTTTTATTGCATTAATATTCATTTTATATTAAAAATATAACAAGTTTTTTTTCAAACATCAAAAGGGCTTAATATTTGAATTGCTTAATCTGATTTAAAGGGTTAAGCATTTGTGAGTATATTGTTATTATCACTTTTTAATTTAAGGAATAAATATTTTATATACACACTATGTTCAATTATACAAAAGACATATTCACATATTATTTTTTAGCTACACAAAGTGATGTTGTTTCAAAAAGAACAACAAAGCTATACTTTGTCGATTCCCTGTAACTCGTCATCCTAAAAATCAGTGTCAAGAACTTACGTTTTCAATGCAGCTTAAGCTTAGGGAAATGATATTTTATCATCTTGATTTGACTTCTGATAGAGGTCTTTGGTGAGATAAATTTTGCTGGATATATGCTTAAAATTAAATTCGATAACGCCGTTCCGAAAATGATAATTGAAATACGCCTAACTTTTAAATTTATCATCCAATTAATGTCCAAGTAAACTCTGTCGAAATGAATGATCGATGAATTTTTGTTTGTTGAACGAAGGCTTGTCAATCCAAGACTTCCAAGTGAACCTTTTCCAGATAAAATCTTCGGATGAAACCTTCAAATGTCAAGGCTGATATCAATTTAAAACAGTGCGTGAAATATGCTACAAAATCGACCGTTTTAAATACAGACTCTTTAAATTGAACGATATATAATAATTAAATTGTAATACAAATTTATAACATCTTCAGTTAGTAAATTCAGTGACTAAAAAGTAATATTTCTACAAAAGTGTTAAAATAATCTAGCAAAATAATCTCTTAAGCAACATTTAAAAAAAATATATGAAAAAATTTAAAAACAGATTTTCTCCAAACCGTGAGCTATTATTAATTTATTGTTAATTTTATAATCAGTATGAATAATAATATAAAGTTGAAATATTTAAATTATTTTGTGTGTATCGTTCCTGAAACTTGAAAGCACCTGACTGAAATCGTCCTATGCAACTAAGTGTTTTTTAAGTGCGAACTTACATAATCCTGAAGCATAATTTTTCATGGCGTAATAGTGTATTCATAAGTATTTCTGAGTAATAATGACAATACTTCTAGTAATAGTGTAGACGTGAGACTTACATACCTTTTATATCAACGTAAGTTTTAAGCTAGTTTGTAAGTGCTTCGTTTTATTAATAAATATAATTGAAATACCTGCTGTGTAAAAAGTAAAAATACTATTTTATAAATTGAGCTAGTTATATTTCACTTGAATGGTAGAAAAATACTTTCTATAGTTTATTTAAAAATATTTATATTTTGGTTAACATTTTAAATGTATTTTAAAATAAATATACTTTTGCTTTTATGATAAAAAATATACAAAACGTAAGGTTTTGGTTCTATTGATTTAATAGTATTAAGTTTTCAAATTGGTAATTATTTTAATTTAATTTTACATTAAAAAAAATATATTCCTATTTCCATCATATTATACAACTACATGACGTGTCTCACTATTCATTCCTTACTAAAATGTCTCTATGCCATAATTTTGAAAGTATAATTAAAACCAAATTATACAGGACTTTTTATATTTATTAAATTAAATGAGAACCTTACTTAAATATATAAAAAATTACTTAAACTTCGTTATTATTTGATTGACTTCTAATTTATCGTAAAGTACTTTTTTCTAAAATGAAAATTTGATCAATATTATTTGTTCAAGTAGCCATTTTTTTTTACTTTGACAATAAATCGAGGGTGTCAATAAATTTGAAATTGCCCATTAATGGATTAGCAATTACTCAACCTGTCATTCTTTCAGTTTTCTAAGATAAGAGATTCACAAGGCGTCAATGAATTATTTTCTGATATTTTTTACTGATCACATTAAATAAAAAATCGAAAAACAAAAATCTTTACTTATGTGAATAAAATATGAACTTATATTACTTATAACTTATTGAATAAACACGCATGTTTTGTACTGTGTTGGGATTTAATTCTCATTGAATAAAAGTTTTGAAATTATTTTTAAACAAATAATTTAGTTTGTCGCTGAAAATAAAAGTAATCTGCTTATTATTTCATAAATAAAATATTTATTTTATATTTATATAATTTCATTTATATTTAGTGGTAAAATTTCTGTACGCATCTGATTTATTTAACATAGTTTATGTTAACTTGTGTTACATATAAAGATAATATAATTTTTTGGTACTTGAAATTACTATAATTTTAATATAATCTGCTTCTTTATTTTCCAAAGTATTCAATATAATTATTTGAAAATTTATACAAAAATTCCGTTATATTAAAAATACATAAAAGAGATTGCTTTATACATTTATTTTTGGAACCATAAATTATAAATACCTACAATCGTTGTACATAATAATGCGTAAATTTATTATATACAATTATGTATAATTTATGAAATTCATATTATTGTTATTTAAAGGTTATACAAAAAGAGAATAAATTACTGTAAAATATGTTTTCATTAGATGTTTAAGTACATATTGTATATATTGGGTGTTGTATATTACTATGTATTTTAAGAAAATTAAATAGAAATAATGTTGACATACTCGTATTATGATTTTTTTTTATTAAAACATTAATTTGATTTCATTTTTATAAATAAATTATCAAGTTTATTTTTCACCGATATTTTGCGACAAGCTTGATTTTTTAAATTAATATATTTTGAAAAAATACTTATAATAAATTTTTTTAAACGAGTTTTTTTTTAATCGAACATTTACGTTTTTTTACAAAGCCCTTTTTTCTTTTCATATCCGAATACCATAATTTACGGTTACGCGGTCCTGTAAACTACCACTGTCTACGACGATTCCATGGCCTGAACCATTTAGTCTTGAAGTGCGGCTTCTCCCAATCAACTACGTGGTAAGCAACAGACGTCCAAGCATTTAATTTTTAGCCTGGGTCTAATGTTACTAATTTTTCATGACTATTTATATTGTTTTGTTGAAATTAATTAATGAAATTGTATTTTTTATGTAAGAGAAATCATTTTGCGAATCACTCTTGTAAAAGCGTTAAAAGTTTTTTTTTAAAGAGATTGACTCGAAGCTTGCGCATAATCTAACAAAAACCTTACATACAACTTTTAATTAACTACAATTCAAGTGTTTATTTTTATAATTTGAAATGATAGGTTTGGGAATATTGACTGTCTTTAAAAGAAAATATTATAACACAAGTTTATTATGTAAAATAATGAAAAAATAGATAAAATGCTATGTATGTATTATAAAATAAGTATATTTTAACGAGGCACAAGATATTTTTATAAAATGTAAGTGTTTTAATAATAAATTGATTTAATTATTTTATTTATTTGTAGTTTCTTAAGGCCAAATTGGAATTCATGACTTTTAGCTTGAGCCTTCAGCGGTGAGTTTTTCTCGTATCTACCAAAATATTAGCTAAAAAAATATCCATGCACAAGAGAGGGTTGCTAGTAAAATGAATAGCCATGCCATCAATATATACCAGGATCATGGCTAAGTTTACAATGGCGTAACTTCTTAAATAAAAATCATGAATTTTAATTATTATTATTGCTCCTTATTTATAAAATTCAATAATTTTTTAACAATTTCTGTGAATAAAATATATGAAAAAAAACATTTTATTTATTAAATTTTATAGACATTCAATTAATTAATTTTTATTTTATTCAAAATATAAATATTTGTGTTTAAAAATTATACTGCTATTTTATTGTATTTTCTGATAAAAAAAATGCATATTAAATGAAAAGTATTGAAAAAAAAATGCACATCAATATGGAATAATTTAAACATTTTTATTTAAAAAATCCTATAAAAATTAATGTTTTTATTAATCAATATCCATGTTATTTGAATGTTCATATGATAGTGTAAATAATGTAAATTGTTTTATTTTGCTAATAACATTATGATTTACTCGCATTATAAATGTTTATTTATAAAAAAATATGAGTGAATAAAAATCTCGAATGTTACTTCTTTGTCTTTTATTATTGTAAAAATTAAATATAAAAATATATTTTCAATTACATTTTACATTTCATTTACACATATATTAAAATTCTATTAAACTATCAAACAAATTCCATTTCATTTTTTTTTCCAGAAACATTACAAATACAAATATATTTAATACGATCCTGAAATAAGATATAATACAAGAAAAACAATTAGGTATTTATTAACAATAATTATTAAAACGTCCCGAAGCTCGCTAAACAGAAGAGTCCACGAAATTACTTTTATAAATAAATTCGTGGAGCTCATGTCGAAACTGGGCTTTGTTTCTACGTACAGGAGTTTAGTCGTCATTGGCTAAGCTTCATAGGTTTATTCACTGGTCTCGATCGTTTTTGCTCTCCAGCAGCATTTTCATAAAAATATATATAATGATGATGTGTATTAAAAATAAATCGTGTTTTTGTGTCTCGGAGCCATTCTCTACCAATAACATCTCCTTATACCACAGTTTTTGCATAAGAAATGTTATTTCTGCAATAAAATGCGTATTTACGCCCTAGGCGTTTGTCGTATGTTGATAATGCCGGGCCCGAAACATCATATTTGGGGGCAAACACGCCGGCAGTGTTCTTTTATCCTCGGGACTGGGCTGAATAAACATGAGGGCCGTATGGGGGCGTATGGGGCGTATGGGGGCGTTCACTGGATGGGCGGCGGTAGGCTGTGAAGGTGGGCGGATGGTGGGCGGCACGCATTTCAACAATAAATACCTAAGAAAAAAAAACACGAAATTATCTTTTTTTTCTATGCGGAGACGCTTTTTGTTTTGTCGTAATGTGAGTGAAGCCAAATCATGCGACAAAATAAACGTTTTTGTTAATTCATTAGACAGCAATATCACATAAAAAAATATATACTATTATTACTATTTTTTTAACTATTAAAGCGCAACTTTTTTGATAAAAATAAGCTATCGCTTTTTTTCAGTTCTTTGTTTGCTCAAAAATAAGCAATTATAAATATTTTTTCCACAAATATTAAATATTGTATTTCTTATACTTCGTCGATACTTTGTATCTAACTAAATAAACTACAGCTGTCTTTTCTTTAGAGACCCAGGATTCTCTTTGTCCTGAAAAGCCTTTAAAATATATATATATAAATATATGTAAAATGTACTCCCAAATATTTCTTTAGTACTACAGCTGCAGTATATGCAAGTTTGCAGGCTCTGCCCTGGAGGCTTCCGGGAACCATATATGTTCCCATGTGGATCTTTGGGTGTACAAGTGATCTTCGACATAAGACAATCAGAGCTTATAGATCTGTTAAAAGGCAATTCACGGTGTCCATATGCTTCAAATATGGATCTGATATGTTAAAATTAAATATAATCAGCGAATATATAAAATTAGCGAGTCATCACTGACATGAGAACAATAGCGGTAATATATTAGAACGATATGCTCCTGAGCATATATTAAATTATTCTTCCTAAAAAATTCACTGCAAAGTAGTATCACTATAAAGTTGTAAAGATGTATCGTTATGTCTTATTGGCATTTTTATGAATAAATAGAGAACTACCAGACAGTTTTGTAGTCAAATAAATGGTGTATTCGCTATAAAAAGTGATATAAAACCGGCGGTCGTAGCTCAATGGTCGAAGCGTTTGCTTTGTAAGCCAAAGGTCGTGGGTTCGATCCCCGACGGAGATTACAAAATTTATACTTTTTAATCGATTTCTGAGCTCTAAAATACCCCCAGTTGGTGTGAATTTTATCCGTCACCCGTAAAATGTCAGTCATAGCCTATTAATCAAAATTGGTGGTAGACGAAAGTCGTCCCGTGAAGACCACCCATTCATAGTAAATTCCTGTAATAATAAAGGATGATGCGTGAATCTCGGGCTGTAGTCTATGACGTTGGCGGATCAACACTCTACATATAGCGTTTAGTCATACACACCATGGTGAGCGTCATAAAATTCTACAGATGAGACTTCAGAATTACTATCACCATCTGTGGGTATGTGTTTACATAAAAAAAAAACTAAAATAAAAAACTGCGCTGGAGATTGCTATGAGGTGATATTAAGTGATAATGTGATGAAAACGAAACACAGTGAACTCAGGCGGCCCTCTCATCGTTTGAATAATTTTATTGACAAATTGAGCGACACCGAGCCGCCCTTCAGGCAAGTCACACCACAACATCCGCCCCCTGTGGCCAGGCTGCTCTAGAATCTATTGTACCATCCACAAAAGGGCGGATGCGATATTTATCCAGAGTCTTCAATATAATAATGCGACTTTCAAACGAATATATTTTAAAATATATTTGCAATAAACATTAATACTGAGTCATATGATATTGTACAGCATTCATTTTCAGATTCGTAACTGTTAAAGTTGACGATGTTTTGCTATTTTTAATATGAATAATCTTATTAACCTTTCCCCTGCCAGACCAATTGTGCAAGAAAGACCCCCATAGGCCAGCCGCTTACAATGTCAGAAAAGTCATTTTAAAAAATCAACAAGTGCTTAATATAATGTTTTTAATGTAAACTTACCAAATTTGGATGTTTTTCCCTTTTTCCATTAGAATAGACACACTTAATTGATAAATAATGTTGTGATAATTTATACGAACAGGGTTGTCACAAATTGTGTAGTTTAATAATGATCTGGCGAGTTAACTCGTCCGTGGCCTGGCGGGACCTAACGAGTTTGGCGAGTTAACTCGTCCGTGGCAGGGAAAGTGGTAATAGAAATATGATCGCATTTTTATGCATACTTAACACTTCATCAATTCATCACATGTTAACAACAGTCACTGATACGACAAAATAAAAATAAACAACACAAAAACGCTATAACATTTCTGTGACTAAAAATCACTTAACTTAATCAATTTTGAAAAGAAATGAAGGACATGAATATCATTATACATATTAATTAAATATTGATTACATTATAAAATATATAAATATTACTCACACTAGTAATTAAATGAACATATACTATGCAAAAAATATTTTTTCAACGCGTCAATCCAAGCACAAAAATAACGGCAGAAGCGGGATGCGAACCACGGACCTTGGAAACCAACTATGCCCAGGTATTCATACCGCTCAATCCAACTGGGCCATTGCTATGCCTAGACCGACTCGCGTTGAAACTAGTATTTAAATCATTGTTATCATCGTACGATAGATGGCGCTATAGTATATATTCAAAGTATGTATATTTTTATTTTTTATTATTCAATCAGTCATCATTTATTCACAAGCTTAATATTATTACATTCCTACAGTCTATTTATTTTAGTAAGTACCACTCGGGTCTCGAACCAAACTATAATACAATGATAACAATGATATAAATACTAGTTTCAACGCGAGTCGGTCTAGGCATAGCAATGGCCCAGTTGACTGAGCGGTATGAACACCTGGACATAGTTGGTTTCCAAGGTCCGCGGTTCGCATCCCGCTTCTGCCGTTATTTTTGTGCTAGGATTGACGCATTGAAAAAAGAATTTTATGTATAGTATATGTATATTTAATTAATAATAATACTGTAATGTAGTCAATGATCTATAAAAGTAGATTAGAATATTGAAATAATAAAATAATATTCTAATAAAAATTTAAAAAATTCATATTACTCACACTATTTGCTAATTCCTCTTTTATTACAAACTTTCGTAATTGTTATGTTTTTTTCAATACTTTATGTACTATTTTAAGGAATAATATAATATTTCTTAGTTTGTTTTTATATGTTGATGTTTTTAATTGATAATTTTATCATTAAGGCATTTAATGTCGATTTGACACTAATTAAAGAAAAACTACCACTTTTCAATTGAAATAACCAAACTTACAAGATTATGTATGACTATATATATTTCATATGTATGACTTCGGTATGTAACTAATTATTTCATCTCCTAATTACTTAAGGTTCTTAAAAAATAGTCAGTGTGACCTGTTATAAAAATTTTACTAATTAGAATTAAATTGGAAAGAAAAAAAACAATAAGAAAAAAATAACAACAAGAAAAAAAAAATACAGGCATTTTACTGATAAAGGATCAATATCCAGGTTTATTTAATATTTACAAGTATTATTTTGCATCAAGTAAAAATTATAATTTAATTTTATAAAAAATAACATTCAACAACAACAAATCAAACCAGAGTTCTCTCGTATTCGGATAAGAGTTTTAGATTTTTGGTCTTACCCCCTCCGTAGATATGTTTATTTTTTGCACAGTGAAAATTTATGAAAATTGTGCCTGCAATAAAAAAGAGATTTGTTGTTTCTATTAGGGTCGCAGAGATGCAGGGAAATCTGATCTGATGGGAAATGTTTTTCTCGGCGTTTCCCTTGCAGTGGAGCCTAGGGAGCTATGATAACAAAATAAATGTGAGCAAGAAGACGAAACCTTTACCGAGGGGTATAGACAAGCGGTTAAGAAGTCAACTGTCACTCGAGAATTCATTGCTTCGAACTCTGAAGAACTTATTAAAAAATCTATGAAACGAAAAACTCTAAACTTTTCCTCTTAATACGATTATTAACTACTCCGCATTAATTATAAAAATATTGACAAATGCTTCCAATACATTCCAGATGAATGCTTTTCAATCTCCACTGTCTTGGAAGGGCGTCGAAGAATGACGTTAATTTTTTTGTGCAGCTCGACCGTCAACTTGTTACAAAAAAAATATATATAGCAGTTGGTAAGACTGTAATGTTGCAACTAAGATGATCGCGAGATGCTGAAGCTTGAAACTTAAATGGGATAAGATGAAGACCATGTAGGCTAACCAAAATTTTGGTGACGATTTGTGACGACTATATCCTGCAGCTAGTAAGCAAATATGAATATTACTGGATGAATGTGAGTAAATCAACATCAACTACAACGTGAAGCATAGGTTATAAGTATATCACATCACCGCCATTACATTTGCCAAAACTATCATCAATTTTACATTTATTAGTCGAATACTTCGAACACAAACTTCCGCCACTCAACTGTCATTTTCCATTGTCTATACCTTGTTCCGAAACATATCTGCACCCAAACGCCCACTTGGTTCCAGATGATTTTCTAGGTAAAAACTCGGAGACTTGAGGAAACGGCAACTGTATCTAAGGCATATTTTTGGTAAGTTGGTAATCAAAATTTAGAAGCATCGGGTTGTTAGTCCAACGCTCCAGAAACGTAGATTATGTTATCCTGAAAAGCTGATTAACTCGTTGATCGCCTATTGCAAAATTGAATAAACATTTAAGTAGTTTTTTGCATTAAACCATTTGCTGCATATAACACGATGTATATAAGTTCATTGATATCGAATAGTAGGTTTCATAAAAGCTACTGATTTCATCTGTTGCTCACAGTTTTGCGGCGTTCTTCTTTGCGTTTTTGTATAAAAAGAGTCGACAGAAAAGAGGTTGCCGCGGCTGAATGGGTTATCAGTGATAGGAGCCTCCTTTATCCTAACTGGCACCCCTCTGGTTCACATAAAAACATGCGATTTCAATTCTAATCTGATCCTGAAACAGGATAAGTGATACAGTCGTTGGCCACTCTAGTCTATTTTGTTGTGAGTATTTCTTTTTCATACAAAAATGTTAAACAAACTTTTACTGCAGTGACTTTTATGATGCAGCCAAAACGCCTGTGGGCAGTTGACATTGGTTGAAAAGCAAAAGAAACCTGAATGAAAAAGGTGCAAGACAAAGCACAATGAAAATTTGAGGGCTTCGTCTAGTGGTGTATGGATTCAAACTGGTGATACATAAAATTAAACATGTATTTTTTTCAGAAATTTTTAGTCATTTTGCTCTTCACTGATGGACAGGATTATATTGTGTTATTTTACTGTATATTTGTGTATCACATGACCATAGCTTGGTACAATTTAGAAGGCTCTCCTAGCTTTTGATTCCATCCATTATCTGATATTATTTTTTATGTCAACACATACAAGAGAATACCGCCACATGGTAAAAGTAATTCTGAAGTCTCGTCTGTGGAATTCTATGACGCTTACCATAGAGCATATAGCTAAGCGCAGCATGTGGAGTGTTGATCCGCCAATGTCATAGACTACAGCCCGAGACTAACGCATCATACTTATTATTACAGGAATATACTATGAATGAGTGGTCTTCACATGACTTTTGTCTACCACAAATTTTGATTAATTGCTATGACTAGCATTTTCCGGGTCAGGGATCAAATTCACACAGATCGGGGAATTTTAGAGCTTAGAAATCGTTTTTTTTTTTTAATCTCCGTTGGGGATTGAACCCATGAACTTGCAAAGCAAACGCTTTGACCATTGAACTATACTCGCCGGCATTGATGACCTTTTCCATTATTTAAGCATATTATTGTTAAAAATGTGAATCTGTAGCATGTAATAATTAGTTATAATATTATTAGTTATAAATTAGTAAACAAAAAACTGACCTGTACACCCGAATATTTCTCTGGTACTAAAGCCATAGTCTATACAAGTTCGCGTTTCCTTGGAAGCTCCGGGAACCATCTATGTTTCCATGTGAACCTCCGGGTATACAGGTGTTCTGAGACAATCTTAATCGTTAAAAACCGCAATTCGCGTTGTCCATACAATATGGAGCGTGATATAAAGGTAGTCATGAAATTTTAAAATATACTATTTGAGATCGAATTGTCCGGGAAAAAATATTTGTGACATGAATTCAAAGTACTCGTAGATAGAAATATTCTTCCATAAGATGCTTTTCTGATAAAATGCAATCAGAATTCTAAAGGAACACTAGAAAGTTGGCGCATGCGATAGATTGAAGTCTGCGTATTAAAGATGTTGTAAAATAACAATTTTTAATAGATTCATAAAAAACGCACGTCTAAGAGTGATATATAGAATTTTAAATATTCGAATCCTGGAAAACCAAATTGTAGAAATAAATAAATCGCAATAAATTGAGAATTCACAAATATGATACACACCATATGTCTCCTAGTAATAACCACAATACGAGCTTGTATAAAACATACGTCATATAAGTCAAATTGTATAAATATTGTTCGAGTCCCAATATGGAAGACATAACTTTGACAGGTAATATTAGTTACGTTTGACGACTGCAATAGAGAAAAGTGCGAGATTGTAATATATAAATCAATTACAGAATTAAATATTCAACAATTGATACGCATACACATTCATTGAAAACATCATCTTGTACGAGAGTTCTCTTATCAAACAATCAAAGAAAAATAAACGTTTGATGCAAGGATTTGAACCATACCACCTAGTACACTGTGTCCAGTATATTACTCACCGAGCTGATTATTCATTCAAGTACTTAAATAATAAAATTTAACTTTTAACGTAAGTTTTTTGTTATTGTATTGTTTTTTACTGGTTGTAAAATAGTTTAACTGTCAGGAATGACAAGGTAAAAGCACAAATATGCAGCCTTTTGTACAACAGTAGATCAAGAAACAACTATGTGGAACTGGGACATTATATTCGGGTGCCGCAACAGAGCATAAGCCACAGCTATCTTTTCTTCAAGCCTCGGAACTCGTGTCGTCTTGAAATCCCGTCAGAAACTATACATAGAATTTACTCATCGGAGATACGGGAAATAGAACTGAAAAAAGATAAGGGAAGACTGCACTGCGGTGGCTAACAATGATTTGTGGCTGTAGTTCATGCGTGTTTTTAGTTGGATTGCCCCATATTTGAACGTGGTCAAGCATTGATGGTGTTCGACCAGTGACTGTTCTTTCGAACCTCGTGCCTGGAATAAACACTAAAGGGATATTTTATTAGAGAAGGCTTGGAGGCGCATTACAAAACGGGAAGATATTTTATGAATAAATTTAATGCCATCGGATTGCTGAAGCCGAATCCTGAAAAAAATAAGCTTCGATATGATTCTATTCAAATGGAGTTTTCGGTTGGCGCGTTGATATACGCCCACTGAATATTAACAATGGCGATACCCAATAAATATTATTCCGGATTAAAGGTTCAATGTTTGTTATTGTGTTTTTGGCATATTCCTATTATTCATACGATTACGGGTCTGTATAAATACACTCATATCATATAAAGGAATTTGCGATTCCTGAAAACCCGATCGCCATCTTGATGAATCATACATAGCAACAACCTAAGGATCAAGGTAGTCAACTGTCATGTAAGATCGAGTTCGATCTCTTTTAATGTGTAAAATTATATCTACTATCAATTAATTAAAAAGTTTTATTGTTCTGAAAAATGACAAACAATGTCTATTTATAGAGTTGTAAAACAAAATAAAAAACCATGAATTAATATATAAAATATAAATGGAAATACAATGTTACCATTTCGTTCATTTTAGGTTAATTTTTTTTACATTTTATTTGTTTTCTTTCATCGATTTATATAACACAATAATATATGTTTAATTGTTAACCCCTTTTAAATTCTAATTATGATTAAAAATTTTAAAATGTTCAATCTTCGCCCGTATAAAACAATGCCATGATATAAAGATCAAACATTGAATTATACCTATTGATAGTGAGATTTCTTAACCCTTTCATTACGGCTCGTTAGAATACGTATTATACTGTCAGTTATAAAAGTAGTATTTGAAGCATAAATGTACTTATCTGGTTTATTTTCATATATCACATTGGTTATTGTATCCTTTAGTTATCAGATGATGCATAAAAAAGTATTCTAAGAAAGTAGCAAAACTATATATCACAGCTACCGATGTCAACGGTAGGGGAATCTTAGACAGCATATATCGACTACCGATGCGAAAGGGTTACAATAGATATTTTCTAATTGTTAGGCTGTTTAGTTTAGTTTAGTTTATCCATGATTTTCCATGATTTTAAACAAACAGCGATTAGGCATCCTTGTGGTGGCAAGCGTCACGATACTCTTATAATAGGTCAATCATTATCTAGATGTGTTTTCCTGTATCTAATATATATTAAAGTTAAAGCAAACTGTCCATTGAAAATGTTACACTTTCCGGTGAAATATTACTTGAAATTGTATATTTTGTTTCCCCCTATTTAACGGTATTGCTTATATTGAAGCCGATGAAATTGATAAAGTAAAGCATTATTAATAAAACATCGTATACATGTGGTGACTAAGTTGTTACGAATTAAAAGACTATAATTTCATATAAACATATATTTTCTCGATAGTATGCTATTTATGAGTTATTTATATCAATATAAAAAGAGAAACATACGTGAAACATACGTGGTATTTTGTTATACGATTTTTTTGATCACCGAAAATAGGAAACATTGAATGTGAAACATACGGAGGTGGTGACCGCTTCAGTACACCGGGTATCGTTGCTTTAATAACCACCCATAGAAATACAAAAAATCGAAAATAGAAAAAATCATCCGATCTTGTTAAAATTGCTGATAAACAATCACCCAAAAATGCCATGGATCTAAAATACCCTAGTCTTGAAGGTCCTCAAAGAGCTCCAGTTGCAGTGATGATGAAAATTAATTCAAGTATAATTGCAGGTGACATATGGCATTATGTGAAAACCATAGGCTCGAACTTTGAAATGACTATGAAAAAAAATGCAACATTTTTTTTTATTTGTATTCGTTTGCCATTATTTTTATTGGTCTTATATATATGATATAATTAGTGGTAAAATAACTTCACCACTAATTATATCACTCGTGGTTGATCAATCCGGCATCAATGATTTAGGTATGAGTATATAATTTTTAAATTGCCACATTTACTGTCCATATATGCCGATATTACATTTAGTCTCCTTACCACAATACTTTTTCATTAAGGAAGAACTTAAATAAACACCAAACCACAGGAGTCAGGCGTCCTGCTACCAGTGCTGCCATCCCTCAATGGTAAAGAACTTGCTGGAAAAAAATATGAACATACCTACCGTGGTCTTAAAACATACCTAAGATTCTCCGGAATGAAACTTGAGTTGCCATGGAGATATAAATCAATAACGCTCAAAAAAAAAAAAGATCTGAATAAACAGACTTTAAACTAAATAAATTATAAATCCTGAAGAAGACCCCTGCAATGGCGGTCGAAGTATTGGTTGAAGGAAGTTCACCACACACGGCTCAACCCAAAAGCCACAATATTTAAATAATTGTTCATAGTTGCTTCAACTTATAGAAGTTGAAGCAACGTTTTCCATGACTAGATAATAAATACGAGTATATCAACTATGGTAAATATAATTTTGCTACAAGCACTCGATAAAGAAATATATAAAATAAAAGCTATCATTTAAATAAAATTGAGAGATTCATAGTGTCAGAATCGTATTAAGCAAAGATTTTCTATGTTTCTAAGGGTAACATATAAATTAGTCCGACGTTTTAAGAAAAAAATTATCTGTATTTCCAAATAGAAAAATTACTTTTAAAATACTAGGAAAAATATGAAATTTATTCAATTTTTCATACATTTTTTATGGAGCGGCTTTTTTGATGATATCTCAGAATAATTGAACTCAATTCCGTTTAAGTATTCATTTGAAACAAATTGTTACACACATACAAATCTACATCAAATATGCCCATAACATTTGTCTCTTGTATGTGTGTATCAATTTGCTTAAAAATGTTTGTATTTATCCTTAATTATTTATCAAGCATATAAATATATATTTTAATAAATCTCATTAGTAAACACAATTTAATTCAGATAATATGTTATCACAACATTTGTTGATTCTGAGGCCGTACAAAGTTCACCGGTCAGCTAGTGGTTAGTAAAAATGACATGGGATGTACAAATATAATAATAACAGAGGGCAGCACTCGCCCAAATAATAAATAGCGCGGAATGCAAGGTATGCCGTAAAAAGGGCGGGGGTAGGCGGGTTGTGGACGGAAGGTGGGCAGAAGGTGGGTGGTATATGGGAGGAGGTGGGCGGCCGCCGCAGTGGCGCAGCGTGGCGACACAATCAATACCGCCCACCCGACCCGCCCCCTTCAGGCTCTCCATAGCCCAGTACTACAAAACGTAGAGGCTCGACCGCCCTGGATGATACTCCTCTGGCAAAAATATACATCAAACACCAATTAAGTTTAAATATTTTTCATTGATAAAATATATCATGGTGAAACCCATTCTTTGAGAGGTAGTGTATAAAAATCTGGGCATCTTCTTTAAAGCATGAAGTTTTTTCAGCGACGTATAACTTTAAAAACTCTATATGAAGCAGAATCTTTTTCGTTTTCGAATATGGCCCCAACTATTGAAACTCAATATTATTATTATGTATGATTTGAGCAATTTTATTCACAGAACAGTAGTGCATCTAATAAAAAATAACACCCTAGAAAAAGGTTTTTTTTAAATGATAAAACAACTTTCTCAATTTATCCCACCTTTAACTATTTATCAATTTCAGACCCGTATAATCTTTCTGAGAATAGTTGACATATATTTACTCAGAATTCATAGATTATTTTACTTCTGTTTTAATATTAGAATGAGGATTTTTTAATGCTTTTTTGACATCCCTTTTTCCTCCTAAATGCTAACTGAATCTCTCCAAGAAGCAGATTTACAAATATATACTCTTTATAATATTTCCCACACACATAATTCAGCTAAAATGCTTAAACGTCATAGAATCTTATCATGATCTACAAGCTTCAGTAGACATTAAATAATAAAGTGTATAAGTTATTATAATAAATATTTAACAAAACCAAGACTAGATGACAATAAAAGAAACAGATAACCTTTTATGTCTGTGATAATTACGTTTTAACTAAATAAAAATAATATATTCATATAAGCTTTAAATTTATATAACAATAAATCAAGAAAAGAAAACACTTTGTATTGAAAAAATAAAATATTTCTTTATTAAAAATTTAAAGGTTGAAAATTAAAGTAAAACGCTGTGAATTTTCATTGATTTCTCCAGGTCTTTTGGACCAAAATAAAATCCACTGCTAACATTTTTAAATGCCAATGACATAAATATTTTGTGATCACAAAACTATTGCAATTTACGACAATTCATATGAACATTAAGATTAACTATATAACTGATTCCGTTATTAGTCCCATCTCTAGTCGCAGCATGTTAGATTGAATATATCCATTAAATAGATCGTCGATATGATCTAAAGTGCCAATAGCATTAACTGCATGATGCTCTCGATGCAATCATGTAAGTTAGTCATTACGATCATGTTCAGCTCAGAGCAGCTTATCTGAAATGTTCAATAAATTATACCAAAACCTCATATAAAAATGTCGAATGTTGAAAGTTATGTCCATTTTTGAATTTTTATATAAATGTATAAATCAAAATCAAAAAATGATCTAAGGCGAATTAATTGATACCTAGTAGATAGTTCATGGTTACATTTGTAGTTACCGTTTCCTGTTTTTCCATGTTCTGGAAGTTGAAAAAGCAAATAAGAAAATTGTGCTATTTCTGAAAGTATCTTGCAGATATGATAACAAATACTTCCTAGCCATAGTTTTTTATTAATCATTTTGTATTTATTTATTTTGACAATGGTTTTTTTTTAAATCCAAGTACACACACTGCTTTATCTTCCATATAGCATCTCTAAATGAAGGAAATGATGCACTCAGTAATTAAAAATATTAAGCAAAACACCCTAATTAAGAATGAAAGTAAATATATTTATACTTAATGTAACTTAAAACCAGCCAACAGTCATAAAACAGAAAAAAATACTTCTGAAATAGCTAATGGGAAGCACAAATGACAGTTGCAGCATAATAAAAATTACTTTAAATTTCTATTGTTAACTCTTATTGCCCTTTCTTCAACCCTTCGTATTCTCACGGCTCCTGAAAAAGCCTACAATAATACTCGTAACAACCAACTGAAATTATATTCATAATCATTCCACAATTTTATTTTTTATCGATAAGTTTTGGCTACGTCTCATGGCAATAATCGAATGAAACTTGATATTTTTATTGATATTATGTAATTCAACCAACAGTTTCGGGATACAAAACTGGGAGAAGGTGATAATATCAGCAGTTGTAATAAAATTCATCAAAATTTTAATTAATTTTTGGTTAATTTTTTTTATTAATTATACACAGATTTTAAAAGATTTGCTAAGTTTTGGTTACATTAGGTTAGAATGATTTGTAATAATAGAATAATGCAGGATATGTTAAAAAATGTAAAATAATATTCATTTGATTGTATATTTTAACGAAAAAAATATTTGTTTTCAGCGAAAAAATACGACCTTTACCTTATCGGCAATTAAAATATACCTCATCTTAAGAAAAATATGAAAAAAGATGATGAATGCAGAAAAAAAAACATAAAAATGTATTGTGCAATTTAAAAATAACGGGTTTCGAAAGGGCTGTATTGTACAGATTTTTTCACCCCTCCAATTATCGTCATAGAGATAAAATCCGACCGATTTTTTTATCGCAAGTCTCTCCCCTGCGATCGCTAGGGATAATGGTAGACTTGCGATTCAATGAGAGGAGGGCAAAAATTGCTGCATTTTCTGCAAATCGCTTAATAATCGATTTCCATTACGGATGAGAGATCCGCGGAACAGCCTCCCTAAGGAGACCTCTCGGCTACGGTGCTTAATTTCAATTCCGGGTCAGTTGGACTAGAAGACAGAGACGTGCTCGAATATTCCAATATATAATAGATTAAATAAATTTCTTCAAATAAAAGTGAATCGTGACGTTTCTAAACAAATAAGCGCTTTCAAAAGTTTCGTCGAAAAAAAATTAAACTTTTCATATTGTAATACATTTTATATTGAAAAGTTAAAATAAGTATAAATAACTTCTAGTGTTAAACTTTAGGTTCGCTTAGCATTAATTGTCATATTAATGTCTCAAATGGATTAAGTTGAACTAATTACTTCGCCGCGTACTGCGGAGTATATGTTTTCCTTTGAAACTCTTCCACTAATGTAGGAAATGAACTAGATTACATTCAAATTATAAGAAAGATATTTTTAGTGAGTATTCCCTTAACCAAGCGTTATAAACCAATAAGTTAAAGCACTCGACTTCCATGCAAGAGATCGAGTATTAAATTCCCGATGAAGCTTAAAATAATTTTGTCATCAATTTTCATTATATATACAGTGGAACCTCTGATAACGAGTATAATTCGTTCCAGAATCTTGCTCGTTACTAATTTTCATAAATTTAATAAAACACAATAATGCGTTCCATACGAAACATTTTTTTAAACGTTTATTCAAATAAAAGTACACGCTTACAAACTGTTAAAGATCGTAAAAACCTAGATAAAACATTTTTTACAACTGAAACTAGCTTATTATTTATTTATTTATGACAAACAATTAATTATTTTCTACTTGAAAGCTGTCTAGAGACATTTGTATTAGCCGACTCTAAAATTTGTTGGTAACATCTCCAAACTCTCAAACAAAAATACAAATAATGTTTGCACATAAGTTAAGAAAAATGTATGTTCACATGCAACACTAACATACTAACGGCACGAGTGCTAAACACAGACTGACGCAATGACGCAGAAGTCCCGGCTCACAAGTGCGTCATACGTTATGTGATTTCCCCTTTCTGTGTTACTCGTTATGCGAAATGTCGCTCGTTAAGGGTGCAAACTTTTTCACATTTTTTTTGCTCGTTATGCGAATTACTCGTCATGAGAGGTGCTTGTTATGAGAGGTTCTACTGTAGTAAGTTATTTATTGAATATTTATAAAATTATTTGGGTATTTATAAATATTAAGTTTCAGTGATCTTCATTAATGAATCATTTGAAAAAAACATATTTTAACTTATTATTTAATATTGTCTACTAAGAAGAAAGTCTTTTAGAAGGCTGTTAGGAACTACTATAAACATATCTTGAACTAGCCAACAAGAAATAATAAATAATAATAAACAAAATCCATGGCGGCTGATAAAACTATATCTTCTATACCAGCCATTCACAATAAGTAATCTCTCTGTTATCTGATGAAAATACTTGCTGACAATTGCAGCCTAAAATCTAATTATGTTTTCTTATCATAATCTTAATTAGAATTATCCGGTGGTATTTTAGAATTGCTTATGCTAAAAAGTAAAAGAGATGAATAGATCAAAAAAGGTTGCAAACAATGGATTGTTTTAGAAGCTAAAACCTTGCAGTGATTCGTTGTAGTAAACATTTTCATAGTAGAATCTTCCAGCGTACAAATTGTATTGAAAGATGCGGAAGATTTGATGATTTGGCTTTCTGAGACTTACTTTAAGGGCATTGCTTTTTTATTTGTTTTGTCCCAATAATTTATCTATGTAAAACTAAAATTACAAATTGTAATTAAGTTCGGAAGAGATACCATAGACTTGCTTTAAGGGCAACTTTTTTTTTGAAAATTTATCAACGAAGACAAAACATTGATATCTCTATAAATATTTAAAAATAAAATCTTCCACTAATAAAATGATTCCTTACTTAATATGGCTTCATCTTTTTAGCCTACTTTTTTCATCCTTCTGTATTCTTACACTTAATGGTTCTTCTTATATTGTCTGTGTTTGTCAAAAGATTTTTGTTTTAAAAATAAGTTTCTCAATAAATAAAGTGCTGTGTTTACTTTGAAAATAATAATAAAACGCCTGGAGTTCCTTATATAAAACTGCAGTTTTCTTTTTTAAAAATATAAGTTATTGTGTATTTGAGATTTTACTTCTTAAAGGCTTATGAAGCTCAGTAGCGCGTTTAAAAACGTACTCTATAGTATGGTAGAGTTGACTTCGTCGATTCGTATGCAAAAAATAGTTTCATAAAATATCTAATCTGACAATCTTTACGTCGCGTTCATAACCGACTGAAATTCTGCTTGGGTAAGTTTCTTTAAAGTAAATTTTGCAGTTATAATGCGGAAAACGTTTCATGGCAAGTGTTTTTCTTAAAAAAATCAATATTAGCACACAACCTAACGTTATAATATTTTCAGTCGCAAAAATTTGTTTTAATGTAAAGCATAGACACGGTGAGCCGTAGAATCAACCATTTTCAAATAACAAACACACTGAAAAATATGAAAAAAACCTTTCTTGGATAAACATGAGTAGTTTTTAACTTCATGCGCAATATCTGGGACTCTTAGTTATACTCAATCAAAACGAATCACCGACATTGTGCATCGTACTCGTATGCATTATACAGATACAACTGCACTTCCCAGTATCTTATTTAAAATCCAAGTCTATATCGTTGGCGGATCAACACTCCGCATGTAGTACTTAACCAAATGTAACTTGGAAAGTGTCATAGAATCTACAGATCAGACGTCAGCATCACTAACAACATCTGTTTGATTTCTTCTGTAAGTGATTACATAAAAAAAAATGCAGCTGAGTTAAATATTTTCAGAACATATTGTTTGTCTTTTGGGTTGAGCCCTGTGTGGCTACTACTGGTTTTTTATTGAAGGCTCGAATTTTCGTTACCTAAGAATATGTTTTGGAACTATACATAGAATGTAGTCGGCAAAACTCAGGAATTCAGGACCGATTTGTAACTAAAAACAACAACGGTGGTAATCTTCAAAGATTGCTGCCGTTGTCGTTATATAATTGTATCAATGTAATTATTGTGCCTAAGACCCAGAGGTCTCACCCTAAAAGTTGCAAATATTTAAGTGTGTACAAACATTTTGCCTAAAAAAGGTCTGCCCAATATATTTTTATGCTAATTCAATTATCTGATCAATCTGGATTTATTGTTGGTGTTGTCTTGCGTGCGCTTTTACAAAATAAATGAGCTGAGTGGAGAAAATAAAATTAAATTGATGTCAATTTTCCGATAAGCTCGTGAAAAGCAAAGGTATTTCTCTTAACAGCGTGGAAGATCTAAAACCTACGCACATAAATCAAACAAACAACTGGTAACAGTAGGCAACCATCACCCACATATTTATATTAGCTATATATATCTACATTCAATGAGAGTGGTCGTAAACTATCGAATCTTGTGTACTCGGGTAATCAAATGTGTACATAATCTATATATGTGTCAGTTTTTCTTCTATCCATCATGTTTCAACAATATAAGCACTACTTATTACCAAAATAAAAAATGTGAACACATACACGAGAATACCTACAGATGGTGATAGTAATTCTGAATTCTCATCTGTGTAATTCTATGACGCTTCCCATGGTACATATGGCTAAGCGCTGCATGTGGAGTGTTGATCCGCCAACATCATAGACTACAGCCCGAGATTCACGCATCATCCTTTATTATTACAGGAATTTACTATGAATGTGTGGTCTTCATGGGACGACTTTCGTCTACCTCCTATTTTAGTGTTTTAAGGTAAGGGATAAAATTCACTCCAACCGGGGGTATTTGAGAGCTTAGAAATCGATTAAATTTTCATTTTTTTTAATCTCGTTCAGGGATCGAACCAACAACCTTTGGCTGGCAAAGCAAACTCTTTGACCATTGAGCTATACCCGCCGGCAAAACACACTTACACTTCTTGCAGGATGTTTTAATAGCGTTCCATACGTGCTAGCAACTAAAGTATTGCTTGCGTAAGCCAGTGTTAGTGGACGGATAAATGGAATAAAATTATAAATTTTAAATGATTTAAGTCGTAGAACTTAAATTTTCTTAAATTTTTTTGAAAACATCTTATAAATGGTTATCATCATATAAACGGTTATCAAGTAACAGCTC
Organism: Glossosoma conforme; assembly: GCA_022606575.1. Lineage (NCBI taxonomy): Eukaryota > Metazoa > Arthropoda > Insecta > Trichoptera > Glossosomatidae > Glossosoma > Glossosoma conforme. The sequence goes on along the minus strand of JAGTXR010000025.1, from coordinate 3,448,086 downwards.
ACCTAATTCAGAGCTGAAAAAATGTCTCATCACTTCTTCTTCGTAGTATCATCCGTTGGATTGGTTTGCAGCAACAAAATTTTGCATCTCGATCTCCACTCTTCTCGATCCTCTGTAATCATTTTCAGCTCAGTATATGAGCTACAGCTCATGTCCTTGAACACTTGCTGCAAATACTCCCATCAAGGGCGCCCTCTGCAGTTTCTACCATCAACCATCCCTTCCACAATGTCGTAAAGAAGACCATCGTGGCGCATGATGTGACTGATCTATCGGGTTCCCCACTCTGAGATGGTTCTTACTAGGTATCATCACTAAGAATATACTTATTATTCGTGGCATTACGCTTTTATTCTTGTGACAAAAAGCAAGAAACAAACTGCATTTCCTATTAATCTTATTTTAAACTTGTTTGTTTAACTTTGCTTGCAAATAAGATGTGTATTGATAAAAGAAATGTGCATATTAATAAATCGAGGTACAGGTTCAGATCAAACGAAAGAAGCAACACAGAAAACTTCTTCTGAAATGTTTGGAAAACCACTCGATATGGTTACTATCATAAAAAGTATTTTTGAGTTTCACAAAGAGTTGAGAGCCACTGCGGAATCCAGTTGGCCCTCAGTTTAAGTTAGTTGAAGCTTTGAGAAAACTTTCATGCCAATTGTTTTTTTTTTTCACATAATATATTGTCTGCGGCTTTTTATATAAAGCGATATATCAATCTGTGTGTGCTTGCGTTGTGTGCTCACTAGGTGACTGAGAAATATATATTTATATAAATAAAATTCAAAACATATATTCCTCCTTTCATATTTCATTGTGTCGCCATTTTGGCAGAAAGTAGGCGTAAAATATACAGTAATATTGTGAAAAATTATTACGTAGTACAAAAATGTATTGTACGAATTTAATTGTATAAATTAAAACAATATACGGGGAACATATTGTAGTATTTTCAAGTATTGGCATTTTTGTCTAATTATTGCGATACTAGTTTTTTTATCTGATGCATGTTTTCTAACGTTGTTCTTTGCCGGCGGATATAGTTCTTGTCGGCGGGTATAGCTCAAGTCGGTGGGTCAATGGTCAAAGCATTGCTGTGCAAGTCAAAAGTCATGGGTTCGATCCACGACGAAGATTTAAAATAAAAAAAAATTAATCAATTTCTGAGCTCTAAAATACCTCCGGTAGGTGTGAATTTGATCATTGACCCGTAAAATGACAGTCGTAGCCTATTAATTAAAATTATTCTTAGACAAAAGTCGTCCCGTGAATAGCACCCATTTATAGTAAATTCCTGTAATAATAAAGGATGACGCGTGAATCTCGGGCTGTAGTCGATGACGTTGGCGGATCAACATTCAGCGCTTAGCCATATGCACCATGGTAAGCGTCATAGAATTCCACAGATGAGACTTCATAATTAGTATCGCCATCTGTTGGTATTTTTTTAAAACACATACAGGAGTATGTGTTTTAAAAAAAAACTGAGATAGCGGTCAAGCGACGTGAAAAATGAGGTATCAAAATTCTTAGCTGTTGCATGATTTCCAGATGCTGCAGGAAAACATAAAAAAACACGATATTAACTTTATTATCTAAGTTTTCCCGTCCTAGATAATATCGTCGTACATTGTATTGCAATAGAATATAGAGCTTTAGAGTCCAGAACAGACATAGGGCGAGACAACGTAGGACGTTGACATAGTTTAATGGATAAAATGCGGAAAATGAATGTTAAAGTTAGGGAAAAAATATTGAATTGTTAAAAATAAAAGAAGTGGAAGTTATTTTAAACTAATTACATTTGTTTAAATCACTTTCTGACCTATTTCAAACGTAGAGTAAGTGACATGAAATTCCGTTTTAATATGGATCGCATATATTTACTGCTTTGTAAAAAACTTACGAGATTATTTTGTGAATTCTGTAGATTTCACTAGTCTTTCAGAAAACGGAAAAACTTTACATGGCTTTTAGAAAAGCGTGGTTTTATTTAAATAGACAACAGTTAGTTAATGCGATATTTAATTGAAATGATTCGATTATAAGATTAAGAATTTATGTTTTCAACATGATAAAAGTGATAATTTAACATACCGTGAATTCCGAGCAAAGGTTCACTGACGTTCTGTATCATAACTTTTGAATCCTCGGAATGACAAACACATTTTGAACTACTGACACAATTATATCGAAGAATTTAAGTGTATGTATATTTGAATACAAAATTAGTGACTTTCTTTGAGATTATAAGATAAATTTCAAGATAAATTTCTTATACTGAACAAGTCTATTCATTTCCTCCCTTGGTCACCCACTGGCAGCTTGCTACACCCTCTGATAGGGAAGAACTTCTGCACGCTGGAATATAAATTGATTGTACCATCCTCACACCAAGAAGTTTCCTTTTTTTCTTCCCATCCTCTGCCAATATAAGTTTCTAATGCTCCTTTCCAAGAAACACAGCCATGTCTTACACACTAAGCTAAGCAAATAGTGCAGAAACAATGCTGATAAATAGTGTGGTTACCAAGCACTGAGTTCAATAGATACTTAATCTTAAATTAATCTACCATAGAACAACCAGAGTAAAAGTAAGTATTTTATTTGTACTAATAGTTGAGTGTTATACAAAAAAAACATAATGTCGATATTATAAAATCATTTAAACAAGTCCATAGAAAAAAATCGTAAAACTTTTTCGTTGAAAAATTAATTATTTTTTAATAACAAATATTTAAATGACAACATAGACCACTTAAATAATAAAAGTACATAATGTGGACATCTTATTTGTTTTTTATGAAAGATAAGTTAAATAGAAGCTGAAGGTTTTATACTAGGGTCGTCAAAAACTCCATCGTATTTCAGTGCCTCTATTCTTATAAAATCGCAAACCGTCTCAATACTAGGTATTCCATTTTTCTTTTACTTTGTCTTGTTTCTAAATGACTCCTAGACGAGAGCTTCTGGGCTTCAAGAGAAAGTAGCTTTTATTACACGAAGCATAATTGGACGTGTAAATATCAGCATTGAAAGAATATTGGCTTATTGACACAAAATGTTTGAAGTCTTACCCATTTGGTCATAATCGGCAGCTCAATTCTATGTTATAAATTAACAGTACATGATTATACAGCTTAAGCTCCAGAATAGTAGACGAGCAATTAAACATATTCCCATATCTTTTGCGTATTAAAATTTGTGTAAAGCAAGATCTTTAAGTACCTCCATTTTTATATTCGCTGAAGTTGTTCCTGAAAAATGTCTTCTTCACGCTGGAAAAAAAACACTGTAAATAAAGTGGAAAAATTTATCTGGAAATGGAAAGGGTATTGCAGAGTTACAATAAACAGAAAATATTTTCTTGGTTTATTATTTCAGAAACAAAAAGCTTCGTATCTGTATCCCCACTAGTAGGTACGGGTATATAAAATACTTAGACATTATTTTTTCTTTCGAATGTAAATTAAGGGTAATGCAAAATTTATCATAATTTTTGAGGAATTTTACAACATTAGATTACTGTGCATAAAAACAACCTGTTAATTTTATTTTATTTGAAGCTGGAAATAAAATCGTTTTTTTTTTATTAAAATATAAACACAAAAATACTAGAAAATTAGTACATCAATGTACATTTCACATTATTTTTAATACAGATTAATAAGTTAAATTCAATAACTATTGATACAATGTTATTATGGAAATCCGAATGTAATAACTTTGTTAACTGTTTTGCTTGAATTCACATAATAACGCCACGAGGAATTCTTACCAAACAGTTCTACACATTTGATTTACTACGATTAAAGAAAATTAGGCCTTATTACTCTTACATCATCTACGTTCCTTCTTATTATATATGTAATACGACTGTTTTATTACATGCACACAGTCACTAGAGATCTAAAACTGTCTGCTGAAACTTTTCTTCACATATTTACATTTCAAAATGTCAAATCGCAATCAATAAACACAATTTGTTTACAAAAAGTTTATGGCCGAGAGGTTAAGGAACTTGACTGTCAAAGAACAGGTCACAAATTGAAATCCCTAGTTATTTAAAATCAACAATAAACTATTTATTACACACCATCGAAAATATCACATTTTATGCAGGGTTCTACGAGTAGTTCAATATACCAAGGTTACGAAAAAGTGTACGTAAACCAAAACATGAATAAGTCACCACAAATTTTTAATTGCGTGTCGTTGATTGGATTGAGTCGCCCTTTCCGTTCTCGTTTAAAATACGAACACCTTTCCTTCATTCGTCTTTTTAAAACACCTGCTAAATTATCATTCTTCAACTCTTGTTGAAATAGAATATTTCATAATAATTGTACGAGTATAAGTAATGATGCATTCAGTGTCTGTCGACATGAATAATAAATTATTCATGTTGAAATAATAAAATAAACAATATCGAAGTATGTTTTTTTTAATACAAAACATGTATTTTTTTATTAATTTGAAAAAATAAATGATTGTTTGATGTTTGTTCTCATATTTTTCTAAACAGGTAGTAGGTAACGTGTCCTATTACAGCTGTATTGCCTTACTTTTTCTGTTGCGCTGCATCCGAGTAATAACGCTTCAATTTGCCTTATGAAACATTTTAATCTTGAAATGCTGAAGAGAGTGATGCTGCTTTTCTTTTGCTTATAAAGAATATTATAGTGAATATTTTTCTTTTCAGGGTTTTCGTATACTTTAGTTATATTTTTTATTATACCAGTCTGAGTTTACGAGTATATTACATAAAGTCTATATGTATCCCTAAAAGTTTTCTAAATTTAATATTCAATTTAGTTTAAACGCTTTTAAGGACTAAATTATCCAAGCCTCGAGGTTGTCCAGTTTATCATCTGATTACCTTACATATTTTAACTAACAAATCATTCAAAATTAGCTTCAAATTTTACTTGCATACGAGGCATATTTTAAGAATATTAAATAAATAAAGACACGGTAAGTGTAGAGCAACCATCAATTTATGTCTTCCAGATCCTGCTCTGGAGGTCGTCGGAAACCATATATGTTTCCATATGGACCTTTGGGTGCTGATATATCTTGTGACAAAGCATGGTCAGTTGGAAAAGTAAATGGTGGGAATTTTTAGCGACTATATTTTGCAACATCAGTTGCAAAAGATAATCTGAATAAACCAACTCAAAACTAAATAAATCATCAATCCTGAAGAAGACCCCTGTAATATCAGTCGAAATATTGGTTGAAGGAAGTTCGCCACACATGGCTAAACCCAAAAGCCACAACATCAAACTAATTCTTTATATACATTAATGTTAATGATTTTCTCATTGACATAAATATTTATTTATTACTATTAAATAATTTTGACTGTATCCCAACAGATTACATAACGCGAAGTTGTGCTCGTATGCACTGTATCTGTTTCACGAAGAAAATTGAATAAGAAGAAAAAAAATACTTGTTTCATGTCTTGTGTACAGTTTGCAACGTTCCCCGTCTGCGCCTTCGCGAACATTCCGCGGTGATTTATGCGAATAGTTTACCAATGGAATGATATAGTCTTTCTCATTTTATCTCCGAGCTGGTGTTATTTATTGTTCCCCTGGAAGACGTATCAATCTGAATTGCGCGCAGGCGTAGGACCAACTCCAGCAAACGACGAAACGAAAATGGAATAGCGTTAACGGTATAATTTATTCATGTTTTTGGCATTCACTTTATTATCCACTTTCAACATCAAAACATATATTTTAAGTTTTATTCTGCCGACAGGTATAGCTAAATGGTCAACGCATTTGCTTTGCAAGCCAAAGGTCATGGATTTGATCCCGATGGAAAAAAATATATATTTTGAATCGATTTCTGAGCTCTAAAATAAAGGTTGGCGTAAATTTGACCCCTCACCCGTAAAACCAGTCATATCAAATTAATTATAGTTGGTGGTAGACGAAATTCATCCCGTGAATACCACCCATTCATAGTAAATTCCTGTAACGATAAATGATGATGCGTGAATCTCGAGCTGTAGTCTATGACGTAAGCGGATCATCACTCCAAATGCAGCGCTTAGCTATATGCATCATGGTAAGCTTCATAGAATTCTACAGATGAGGATTTAGATTTACTACCACCATCTGCCTGTATTCTCTTGCATGTGCTTATATAAAAAAGTAATAAGTATGATTTGTCAAGCTTCAAAGTGAATCGCTCATTTAATTTTTGATTGTTTATATAATTATACTCGGAAGAGTGCTCGTCTACCATGCGAGAGCTCGGAATCCACTCCCGACGAAGATTAAATTATATAGTATTTCAATCATTTAAATATTTTTATCTTTACATATTTATTTCATATCTGGAGCATATGGTCAACACAACTTTTTGTTACTCAATACTTACAGTTTCCATTGTCTTTATCTTGTTCGAAAACATCTGCACCCGAAAATCCGCTTGTAAATATAGACGTATAAAGTATATTGTTACTGATTACTTTTCAAACAAGATTCTGTGAATTTTAAAAAGACGACCGTGATAGCATCCCAGGCATCACAAATCACAATTTTAAAGGATAACATATGATTAGTCAGATGCTACCGAATCCTGAATCATTTGGTCTTAAAAGGCGGCTCAACACACTCAACGATTCGCAGTAAGCAACAGGCGGAAAACCGACCATGTTTTGGTCTGCGCTTAATGTTGCTTAATTTTAGTGATTTTACCATATATACGATCATAATGTGCTTAATTCGTTGGTCTTTTAACTTTTATCACACTATATCCGTAAAACTATTACAATTGTATAGTGATAAATGAAATATAAATCGTGGACGCCACCCATTCACAGTAAAATGCTTTTAAAATGACGGTGCAAAAATACTGAGCTGTAGTTTAACGACTGTGGATTGAGTTGGTGGATCTACAGTATATAAACAACGCTTATATATCTCATAAATAACAAGCATCGTACTATATACAGGTGATATTTTACGTCGACGTATATTGGTAATTTATGTAAAGAAAAATAGTTAACAATTCACATAACTGAACTGTTGGGAATTGTTTACTATTTATAACTTCTATGTTCCAGATAGGTACACCCGTGCTCGTAGCCATCCATTGTTTTTGATCCCAGTTGATGTTTGTGGAGCTTCGAGCACTTAATTTGGTACAACGGCAATGTCGCTCCTAAGTGGCCTACCAGCACACCTCGATCCTTTTCTTACATTCTTTTCGTCTTTTGTCGATGGTATTGTTCTCCTTGATCTCTGTGATCTTTGACACGTGTCATCTTCTTATTCTTTTGTGTTATTTTTATTTTTTGATTATCTTCTCTTTGAATTGTATATTTAATTTTAATTTTCAATTTCAATTTATTTTTCTTTTTGAAACATTACAAATAACAATATTAAAAAGAAAAAAGAATTTTATGTATAGTATATATATTTAATTATTAATAATATTGTAATATAGTAAGTGATCTATAAAAGTAGATTAGAATAATGAAATAATAAAATAATATTCTAATAATAATTTAAAACAAATCCATATAATAATGTCTCCTTGAGACAAAATCAAGAAGGTAAAATTATTCATCAGTAACACAGGTAAATGATTGGTTATAAAGTCCAAGTCGGAACTATAGTCATCCATGTAAATGATGACTGATTGAATAATAAAAATAAAAATATACATACTTTGAATATATACTATAGCGACATCTATCATATGATGATAACAATGACATAAATACTAGTTTCAACGTGAGTCGGTCCAGGCATAGTAATAGCCGAGTCGGCTGAGCGGTATGAATACCTGGGCATAGTTGGTTTCCAAGGTCCGCGGTACTCAACCCGCTTCTGCCGTTATTTTTGTGTTTGGATTGACGCGTTGAAAAAAGAATTTTAGGTATATTATATGTATATTTAATTATTAACAATATTTAATTCATTTCTTAAACAGGATAAAGGATAAATAAAAATTTATAAATAGCACATTTACAAAAAAGTCCCGAGCCTTAAACAGAAGATCCACGAAATTACTTTGATAAATAAATTCGTGGAGCTCGGTGAAACTTTCAATGTTTTACAATATTTGTAAATTTCGATTCTGTGAAATAAATAAATAAATAAATAACTGAAAGGTGACATTTAAAACGTAAAAGATAAATCAAAAAACGCGGTATTTAATGTTAAATAAATATTAATAAAAATTAAAATGATGAATATACGTAAAAGCAAAATATCTACAAATATATTCAAAATAAAATCAAATGATTAAATATTATATATTTTCTAAAATTTACAGAAGAAATATATTTCTTCGGAAAAAATATGCAATGTTACTTTATTTCGTATCAGAAATTCTTCCTTCCTTTTCGCGAAATATGTATTTATACAGCAGCGTATATTGTATGTACATATTGCTGAGATACCTGAAAAGATATTTCCACTAACTGAACCACTTAGCAAAATTGTTCGTACCTGGGGAAAATTCCTTTAGCCATTTTTCCGTCGGATATAAAACAAACAAATACCAAATATATTACTTATTCTTCCCTTATTAATGATAGAAATTTATACCGGTACATTTCTGAACGTTTCTTTTTATTGAAGCCCCATTAGGTTGTAGTTGAAATGTTTTTAAACATTTCGATCAGAATATTATTTAGCCTTAATAAAAATTAAATAATAAATATTCATATAAAATGAAGTGGTGTAAACATTATGTAAAAAAAAATAATATATATTGACATTATAATACCTTCTTCTTCGTAGTATCAGTGTGGTGGTTTGGCTTGCAGCAAAATAATCTTGCATCTCGATCTCCACTCCTCTCGATCCTCTGCAATCCTCTTCAGGTCAACATAAAAGCTACAACTCATGTCCTCGAACACTTGCTGCAAACACTCCCGTCTAGCGCGCATTCTGCAGTTTCTACCCTCAACCATCCCTTTCACAATGTCGTAAAGAAGACCATTGTGGCGCATGATGTGACCGATGCATCGGGCTCGCCTCTCTGAGATGGTTATTACTTATAGTCAACAAAAATAGGTTATTTTAAGCGCGGTTCTCGTTCAATAATTCAAGTAAAGCAACATTGAACGCTGACAAAACTTAGATGGATTACATGTAGTAGTGTTCCCAGGTAGACGTAAAAAAAAGGAAGCAGAAATGTCTTCATATACGTCATATACAATAACAGTTGTGTAGCGGAAATTTAAAGTGACAATATGCTCAATCTTTAGAATTGATAAATAGAGAAAGAAAAAACGTGCAGGAGATCTTTCTTAAGGGTAGTATGTATCTGTGAAGTTTCTAGTCTAGCAAAGTCTCCGTTAATTTTTTTATTTACGTAATCACACAAATTATTTTTGCACCTGCTTAAAGCATGATCTTAAAGTAGTCTATGCCATATAATTCAATAATAAAGAGTGATCCTGATCTATCAACGTCCTTGAAAAGCATCGGTTACACAATGTAACGGATTCAAATTTAAAAGCCTTTTAAGTAAGTTTTTTTGTTAGCTGTAATTGCCATACGCTCCAAAATCTGTCATGTATATAAAACAAAAATAACTGTTTTAGTCCATGATAAAATGAGAATATGGTAAGTTAAATAAATTTTATGAAAAGCTTAATGTACATTTCACCTTCTGTGTTTCAGTAAAATAGTTTCAGCAGTTGTATAATGTGAATCACTTTACTTTCATTTTTACAACACGACTATAATTTAACCCAGTTATGAAATGTCAAAGTTCCCAGCTGTTATTTTATTTTTTTACTTTTTGATGTGAGGTAATATTAAATGCTGAAAAGTTTCATTTTGTTTTTTCAACGCGTCTAGACGTCATTTCAATGTCATATTTATGTCATTGGAATGACTTAAATATAACCGTTCTAAGTAAATATTTATAAAAATACATATTTATCTACAAAGTAATTACCTCACATAGTCACTTTATAATTAACGAGTGTATTAAAATGATTTACTTTGAGATCAAACGCAAATAAGTTCTTAATTATTGCAATTATTGCAATTATCGCGAAATAAAAATCTAATAATTTTAAGAGTACATAACTACTGATACACTTAGAAATTTACAGCTAATATCATCTTATGTGAAATTTCTTTCATCAGTACGATCTTAGCTTAAGAGAGCGAAATTCCAACAACGAACTTTTGCAAGCATGTTCATTTGTCTACCCGACCCTGATACTAGCCCATTATACACTGTAGATCGAGTCGAGAAATTAATACGAATTTTATTATAAAGGCATTATTTATATTACTTAAATATACATATACTATACATAAAATTCTTTTTTCAACGCGTCAATCCAAGCACAAAAACAACGACAGAAGCGGGACGCGAACCGCGGACCTTGGAAACCAACTATGCCCAGGTATTCATACCGCTCGGCGAACTGCGCCATTGCCCTGCCTAGACTGACTTGCGTTGAAACTAGTATTTATATCATTGTTATCATCGTACGATAGATGTCGCTATAGTATATATTCAAAGTATGTATATTTTTTATTATTATTCTATCAGTCTTCATTTATTCACAAGCTTAATATTATTACTTTCCGGCAGTCTATTTATTTTAGTAAGTACCACTCGGGTCTCGAACCAAACTATAGACTGAATGGATGAGAAACGCATTATTTATAGATGGCGTTTATTCCAATCGTTGTACAGATATATCAGAAAGTTAAGAGTAAACTAAATTATGTTTATTTACATAATTTTTATTTGGTTTGTCGATGAAAAATATTTATTTCAATTAAATTATTATTATTAAATATATAACTGTTGATTTGGTGTTTAACTATAAAGTTATATTTGAAAAATAGTGTTTTCCACACCCAATATTTCTCAGATCTTCTTCTTCGTGGTATCAATCCGGTGGATTGGTTTGCAGCTACAAAATCTTGCATCTCGTTCTCCACTCTTCTCGATCCTCTGCAGTCCTCTTCAGCTCAGCTTAAGAGCCACAACTCATGTACTCGAACACTTGCTGCAAATACTCCCTCCTCTAGGGCGCCCTATACAGTTTCTACCCTCAACCATCCCTTCCACCATGTCGTGAAGAAGACCATCGTGGCGCATGATGTGACCAATCCATCGAGCTCAACTCTCAGAGATGATTCTTACTAGGAACCTATCTTCCTTTTTTTTGTTGAGAACTTCATTGTTCGTGACGTCGTAACGTAATATAGTTTCCCAAAAGAGCAAAATTTTTAGTCTCCTCCGTGTTTATATATATGAAAAAAGGTAAACAATAATTCATTTTACGCACGAAAAAGGTGATAACAATAATATGTCTCTCCTTGCGTAGAGACGTTCTCACCTGTCGCCAAAATGAAAATCACAAATTATCCCGAAAGGTGCGTTGCGTCTTCTTTTATTGTTTTCGTGACACTTTTCTCATTATCATTCTACAAGTGTAATATATAACAACGACTATGACTGTCATTCTCGAAAAATGCCATTAAAACATTTCCAAAATATATACAGTGGTCATATTTTGTACCTAACAACATATTTATTCGTTTTTTCATCACTAAGCAATGTGTTGATTTCAGCTGGATTTATGTTGTCCGAATAATTAAGCTAAAAATAAAGTCGTCATGGAAGCTATTATAATGACAAATTAAGATAGAAAACTGATTTTTATATTAAAAATAACTCAGGATCCCATGAAATACTCAGATATTTATCGTAATAAATGTCAAAATGCAATTTTCTAATATGAGAAACTTTATTATTTTTATGACCTGATAATGTTATGTTCATATTCGCAATTAATTGATTATTCGTAAAGGCATATCTTTTTTTTGTATTAATATTGAAGAAAGAAATACAATATTTTTATTGATTAATTGTCAATGATACTCTTCTCATAATATTATAAGCTTTTTACAAGTAAGTAATATTTATAAATATTTATTTATTTATTTACCTTGTTTTCACATGGATCACGTAACAAAAGTTCTCTATTAGGAGACTGCAGTTTCGACTAACTCGTAGTCTTTCTCAATCCTTCTCTAGTTAAGAGATAACTGAGCTGCGTTGTACTTGTAAGTGGTGTAACACATTTTTGTAGGGAGGGGGTGGGGGTGTGTCTAACATGAAAGGAGAGGGAGGTAGGTAGCTTTTATGTATTTATCTCTTCCTTCATCCTTGCAACACTACCTACCTCCCTCTCCTTTCATGTTAGACACACCCCCACCCCTCCCCTACAAAAATGTGTTACACCACTTACAAGTACAACGCAGCTCAGTTATCTCTTAACTAGAGAAGGATTGAGAAAGACTACGAGTTAGTCGAAACTGCAGTCTCCTAATAGAGAACTTTTGTTACGTGATCCATGTGAAAACAAGGTAAATAAATAAATAAATATTTATAATTTATTATGGATCTCAAAGTGAATGCTCAAAACATTGAAAATAAGTAATATTTACTGATTTTCTTGGTGATTTTTAACTTTTATCAATATTAGTAATTTGACTATCCATTTTCCACATGTAAAAAAGTTATATGGATCTTAAAATATTTATTAGAATATTTATTTTTTCAATATTCTAATCCTCTTTAATAGATCCATTGACTATATTACAATATTATAAGTAATTAAATATACACATACTATACATAAAATTCTTTATACGCATCAGTTCGTTCAAAAAAAATATCGGCAGAAGCTTGTGAATAAATGTTGACTGATAATATATATTAAATAATATATAAATATATTAAAATAAAATAATATATAGATATATAAAATAATAAAAAATAATAATATACACACTCTGAATATATACTATCCAGACACGTATCGTTAATGGTATAAATACAACTTATTCCGCTCAACAGGTCGGGCAGAAGATGGTCGAGTGGTCTAGGGTAATGAACTTGAGCAAAGGGTTGGTTCCAAGGCTCGCTGGTTCGCATACCGCTTCTGCCAATATTTTTTCTGAACGAACTGATGCATATAAAGAATTTTATGTATAGTATGTGTATATTTAATTACCAGTAAAAAAAGTTTTTATTATGAAGTGCAACTAAGAATTTTATAAAATAAAAATATATTGTATTACATACTTCTCAATACTTAAATTTGTTTTTACAACAACAACAAAAATTCATTGGTTTAAGTGCCTTTAAGTCTAAAGCAATAAATATTTGAAAGCATATACGAGTAAAACAATTGATTAACATATGAATTAAAGTCAAACACTTTGATTTAAGCATGCAAAGACATCAGCATATCATTAAGAACAATTAGAATTTACAATACAATTTTGTATTTTAGGCAAATAGTATGTTATTTTTATTTGACTTTATTAAAATAAACATAATATTTGGATGCAAGCAATTTTTGAGTTAATTGATGTATGAAATGTCATATGAGATGGGAATTGCTGTAGATTTTCGTGGGTTTCAATTGTTGGAACTCTGGCATATTTCAAGTCTTAAAGGCTACGAAGCAAAAGTCCAAGAGTATATATAGTGTGGGTGGGTGGAAAGGAAGGCTGTCCGGCGGAGTTATTTATCTAGGACGAAGCGGAATTTTCCGGCTTTTCCTGCCGGATCATTTTCCGAGTGCTCAGTACATTAAAAATCATGTGGAATCTTTGCAATACGAGGCACGCGTGAAAATGAATACCGACCCTCCCCGCTTTACGGGAAACGAAAGGTCAAAACACCCCTGAAATACACGATATATATTTTTTCGAAATCTAATTGACATATTTTTTTAAATATTCTTCACTGTAATGAGTTTTTCACCATTTTAATTTATGAAAAAAAAATGCTTGATATCTTTTGAGAATTTTTTTCAAACAGCATAAATTATATTTACACAGACCACTTAATAACAATAAACATTAACATTAATTAGCGTGCTAATTGTACTGAACTGAAATTACTATATATTTTTAACAAAAACATATATGGATTATCTATATCCCAACGCAATGGCCGCTGTGTGGGTGGATAGGTGGGACTCCCGGTTGAAGGGGCACTGGATGCGCCTTCACGTGGCCATCGTTTCATCGGCAATTGTTAAATATTATTTTATACCTTGTATTTTCTTTTTATATGTACAAAACTGTATGGCTCTGGGGACTGAATAAATAAAAAATTATATATAATATTATTATTATACTTAACACGTGGGTATATATTAACTTAGTGGTTAGGCATTTGCTTACAAAATCAAAGGTGGAAGGTTGGAGATTAAACTAAAATACCAGTCATTGCTTATTCATTTAAATTGATGTAAGACAAAAATGGTCTCATAAACATTACCTATTTATGGTGAATTCCATTGAAAAATGGATAGTGCGTGAATGCTTAATTGAAATATGTGACATTTGCACACTAAAATTCCAAACTCAGCGTTTAGACACATGTAATAGAGTTAACTTCATTGAATCCACTGATAAGATTTCTTAACCACCATCTGCTTTTATAACACTCTGCTTATATATAAAAAATCTGGGTCATCAAATCGTCCCATTTCTAAGCGAGGGACAACTTTCTAAGTCCCTCTATTATTCTCTGCCACGCTATCATTAAACTTTAATAGACTGCAAGAGAAAAGAGAGAAAGATCTAGAAGGGTTTTTATACCCATTTGTTATGTACAACAGACACACGTGTAAGCACAAGCAAAAATATATGACGCTGAAAAGCTAGACTTTCGTATGACAGGTCATGAGTTGGATCTCAAAATATAATTAACTTTTAATAAATTCATTATAAGTAGTAATTACTTATAATTTTTTTTTTCTGATGTTATTTTTTTTCCACTCACCAATAATTTTTTTGAGGCTGTTTTTGTCCAATAAAGTTTATTTTGGTGATCGGGTTCTTTTTAACCGACTGCCAATGTTTTACAAACGCGCATATCTTTAAGTTTGGTGTGCGCTCATCTACATTATTTATGAATGAATTAAATCATTTTTAAGATATTTACCAGTATCTGTAAAATCGTTGGTGATAAATTGTACTGTTCTGTGTTTACTGACCATCGTATTATTTTAATTGTTGGTAAAAGAAATTCACAGATTCACAGTGAGTCCATTGAAAACTGATAACGCGTTAACACCGAGCTAAACACAGGAAATCAATATTTCATATACGGTTTCGTCATCGTAAAAAAGACGTTCATTATAGAATCCACAAATGAGATTTCTGAACCACGATCTTTTAGTATTTTCATGATTTGGTTATACTCGTAGCATAATATATTACATAATATATTTCTAATACGACAACAGTGCTTATAAATAAAAAAAATATGTCTCAGATACTACAATTGCCGTTTTTTTAAGTTCTATGGCTTCTTACAAGTATATGGAAGCCGTTGGGATCTTCTCAAGTAGACGTTCGGATGCAGAGATCTTTGAACGAGCCATGGATAGTAGAAGCTAACAGAAAAAATCTATTCTAATTTAACACATGTAGCACCAAAAATAAGAGTTTTAATCAAAATTCATTCGATAGTATTTTCCTGTTATTGTTGACGTATAAATAAATATATATTATTTCGTAAATGATGGGTATAAAAAGCTTTCTTATTACTTACACTTATCACGTGTGGCTTTTGCCTTACCCCTGAAAAGGCTTTAGACGTATATCCTGAATAACTTATAATACACTTCAGGAGCAATGGATCAAAAATATGTCTTTGATAGTATTTTGAGAAAATTATTTTGGTCATTTTTATGGGTTAGTTTTATAAGTCTGCTGACAGGTATGGCTTAACGGTAAAGCGCTTGTTTAGCGAACCAAAAGATTTTGATCCCAAATGTTTTTTTTTTTACAAGATTTTTATCAAATTATAAGGTTTCTACATACCCTTCCTGTGTGTGAAAATAATCTTTGACGTATAAAATCACAGTCAAAACTTAATAATAGAAATTGGTGGTAGATTAAAATCGTCAAGTAAATAGCTTCCATCTATTTTCAGAACTTATTTTTCAATTTTCATTTTCAATTTTATTTTTTATTTTCCTTGAAGAAACATTACAAATTTTATAAATTCAATTAATTTCTGAAGTACAATAATAATTCAATAAAAAATACAATTTATACAAACAAAGGTACTTATGAATAAGTACTAAGAACAATGCAATAAAGACAAGCAACAGAAGGTCCCAGTGCTCACCAATTATTCCTCCAAAGAAACTCTTGGAGTTGGGCCTCTCTTACGTAAAATATATCAACATCCGAGGCGATTTGGTTAGACAGTCTGATCCTTCTCCCAAGAGGCATAGTCTTTGGCAGGTTTGTGTTACTCTTTGGGAGAGCGAATAATCTGTGCTTTCTTATTCTCAGATATTTATCGGGGACACACAAACCGACCTTCAACAAAATTTCAGGATTCCCGAACACGCCACGCAACAGCTGGAAAATGCCTTTTATAAATGGACAATGCATAAATTCCACGCTGATCTCTAATGACGTTGGCAACCCATCACTGTACATGCATCGCTTAGTCGTTCTTAAAATGGTAAGCGGAAGATAATACAGAAAAATATATATTTTGTGGATTTTATGACGATTGGCATTTTAATGTTTACTAAGCACTGTATATATTGAGTTATCCCGACACCTTCAAGGAATTACTAAAAATAAAAAATTTAAATTATTTTATTTTATTAAATTTATCAACCAGGAGCATTCATGTGAAAATCGACTACTTTGAAATTATCGTCATAATTAATTTCATTAAATTAATTTCAGTTATCCTTATTAAACAAATGCTTCAAATTTAATAACCAGCCGTAATATGTTAAAATAAGAATTATAAATAAAATTAATCTAGCCACTCTAAAATTTAAGTCTCATACAAATGCGTGTAACATTTATTTTCATAATAGATTTATCAGTTTTCCCAACACGCG
Organism: Glossosoma conforme; assembly: GCA_022606575.1. Lineage (NCBI taxonomy): Eukaryota > Metazoa > Arthropoda > Insecta > Trichoptera > Glossosomatidae > Glossosoma > Glossosoma conforme. Next base: position 3,431,168 of record JAGTXR010000025.1, on the reverse strand, counting down.
CGGCAAATTAACAAAAAGGCGGTGTTGACGAATACGAGAGAGAGGTCCGAGGCTGACGCAGCGGGATTGGTGCGCGTGCGAGAGGGACGCGCGATAATGAGCGGGGCTAAACGCACAATGCGAAACTCCTCGCGGCAGATTAAATCCAATTTATTAAGGCGCGCCTACAGTCGCTAGTGAGGGGGGGGAGGCTTATTAGCTGGGCGAAGATGTACGAGTATGAATAGCCACGTTTGTTATGTCAAATTATGACACAAGTCTTTTACAATGGAGTCGGAAAAACGTGTGATTAATATGTTATAACCAGATTTATAGGGAGTAACAATAAACGAAAGTATAATAATAATCAAGCCTGTAATTTTTTATTCAGTAACTTATTAAACGTCTTAAGATATATTAAATTAACATGCTAAAATTTAAGGTAAAATGAAAGAATAATTAACCCATTAAATTGTAAACTTTACCTTATCTCACCTTTTATTAATTACAATTCATTAATTATTTCCTGCCAATTTATTATTTTTCTATTGCGAAATGATTATTTTTTACTTTTACCTTTTTAGGTATTTATTACTAACCGTTTGCCAAATAGTTACTGCCCACTAATTGAATTAAATCCTGCTAAATAAATTACTTGTCTTTTGGTTTCACAGTATTATATCTATAACTTTTGAATATAAATGCGTCTTTCGAGGGTTTACATCATATTGCAAAGACTTGACCAACGACAATGGCACACTGTTAACTCGGTTCCCTTTAGGTCACTGCAGTAAAGCAACATTAGACAAAAACCAAAACATGGATGTGTTTCCTAATATTAGACGCCGCATGCTAATGGATGAGTAAATCCGCCCATTAGTACCAAACCTCCACTCCTCGGGATCGTCGAGCTAATAATTCTTATATACTTTAACATCCTCCTCTATCTCAAAAGGGCGTTATTCCGTCGCGTGAGGGCATGAAGAGGAGCAGGGCAGCAGAAAGACTTTTTCAGAAGCACATTGACATATTTTTACGTTAAAACTTTACAAGCTTCCGGCCAGGCGGTATGACATGCCGCCGGCCGAAATGCGACCTTCTCGGTCGTCAACACATAACTGACTCGTGTGGCCCGTGGTCGGTCACCAGCGCCGTCGGTGGCAAAACTATATAACTAGTCCCAATATGGCGGACACATAAATGTACGGCAAGCGACAACAATAAGAGACGAAAAATTGTTTATCGAGGTTTCCGGTACCAGTCAGCAAGGACTACAATACTACATCATGCTGATGTCAACTAATAGCTGCGCACTTTATTAAGGTTCCAGAGTGCTTGCACTCCTGAAAGGATTCGCTTGGTGAAAACCCCCCCTGTCCCGTCCTGTTTTTGGAGACCCAGATGGGGACCCGTTACTGGAAGCACGCAAAATGATACTTTTTAGAGAGTGGCTGAAGGCTTTCCCGTAATTCTAGGTGCATCAGTAAGATGTCAAATAGACCTCAGTCTAAGGTTGTGAAGTTCGTGAAATGAAAAGCTTTTAAAATGTACTCGGCGGAACTCCGGGAGGCATTGCTGACATGGGATAATGCGATGTACATGCCGGGTAATAGACCTCTGTGGTGGCAGCTTGTAACGAATATGTATTCCAGTTACGGTAACAAATATTGTATGATAATGATAAATAATGTAAGAAAAAAATATAATAGTAAGAAGGAATAGAAAAATGGATTGACAAATGCTGAAAGTATTTTACTGAAGTTAAATATCAGGTATAAATAAAATAATTTTCAGAATTTATCCCACAATATATTTGTAGACGACATGTTTCGGCCACGTCGAATGGCCATTTTCAAGTCAGTTAGTAAAGTGAGTGTTGGCTCTATATAAAGCAAAGAGTGAGTGAAAATGTGGATATGAATGTGTGATTGTAATATGTGTTTTTGAAATCATTAATTTCGTCTACTATATTGTGGGATAAATTCTACAAATTATTATATTTATATCTCATATTATGGAATTTCACCAAGTATTATCGATCGAATAAATCTATATAATTGAAATTAAATAGTTTTATTTTCTTATAATTCTACATTTTTTTGTAATGAATCGTGGAAAGGATTCAGCCGCATTCAATGAAGTAAAACGTAACAAGCAGTAGGCATTAAGGTATTAGTAGATTTATGTTCTTAATGAACCTAATGTTCGATGTCCCTTTGCACACATGTGCGATGTTGCCGCGTGCGAGTATCACGTGAGGAAATACCTGGGCTAAATTATTATTAGCACCTTTCGGCAAAGGTCTACGCCGTGGTACTACGTTATCAAAATTAAGCTCAAAAGTTCCCGTTAATAAACATTAAACGGTTTCCACATTACCTTTATCTCTGTGCGGGCGCGCAATAAATAGGTACCGCAGGACTTGAGCCTAACTTAAAATAGGAATGCTTACTAGAGCAAGTACTCTAAGCTACTTAATTTAATTATGATCTGTTTGTATGGGGTTGATTGATTTATATCCCGATTCTTCTTTTAATATATACAGGTATAGTTACAAAGTATGCTTTCTACGAGTATGTAAAGCATAATATATATATATATAATCGTGTCGGAAGCAACAGGGTTAGATCCTGTCTTCCTTAAAGTGGGCGACGTCAATGGCGTTACTCCCGGCCATCATCAGGACTTCTTGGGTGCAGCTACTCGGACACAGCGCACACTCCAGAAGGTATGAAAGGGTCTGCTCCGGGCCGCAGTCACATTCAGTTCGTCCGCTGTAAAATTGTCAGACTTTCATTTGTGTCTTCATCTTGCATACTCCAGTCCGAAGTCTGTTAAGGGACCTCCATATATTCTACTCCTGGTTGTGACCAGTCGCTAGGTCTTCTTTAGGGGCAATACAAGTATTCTCCTCAGTTGCGCTTCTCCACATGTTCAGCCGCAGGGTGGCCTCAGGTATCACCAGTTCCGTTGTCGACTGTAGGAAACTTCTTCTTTATTTGAGCCATGTGGTTATCTTTTGATACCCAAACAAAGGGTGGAGTGTGTCGTGGGTTGCGTTGGAGAGCTCCTTCTTGGTAGTGACTTCTCGCTGTATGTTTGATGGGGCAATGCCCGAGATTTGATATAGCTTTGATATTGGGGTAGGTTTTAGGCACCCCGTAACCACCTGGCACGTTTCATTCCCGATACTGGCGCGGCATACTTGCCAACAGAGAAACAGAGGGCTAAAGCACTTGTGCGGATCAGGTTTGGTTAGTGCTCTTAGTTGAGTTTTAAAGCACTATGTGTTATGAAGTTACTATGCTTTTCACTACAGAATTGTGGCGTCGATATTATTTTAGAGCGCTTAATAATATCTTATTATTTTGGTAGTAAATTGTGACAAGAACTTGTAAATATAAATTTGTTTTAAAAAGAGTCTAGAAAGATCAATTTATACATAATTATGTAAATTTTTATTATTTTAGACAAGTGGTGAGTAAATGAACAGTGTACATGTAAACGAGTTTTAAAAAGTCCATTTCAAGATATTGCATTCTTTAAGGTGACGAAAACCTAGAAAAAATTAATTAAAATAGACTAAAAACGATAATCTGACACCAATTCACAACTAAATAAATCATTAATCCTGATGAAGACCCCTGCAATGGCGGTTGAAATATTGGTTGAAGGAAGTTTGCCACACACGGCTAGCCCAAAAGCCACAATATCAAATCTGGCCGTGAAAACCCAAGAAGTTATTTAAAGTAGACTAGTATACGATTATATATACTCATCTATGTCCATTGCCATATAATTTAAGAATATTAAAACATTTTTAAGACATAAAAGCCAACCAGATTCACAATATCTAATTCTGATTTATGCAGTAAGGACAAAATTATATAATAATAATATATAGCGACCATTTTCAACGTTTTAAATTGTCAACAATTTTTATGTTTATTTTTCTTTCTCATTTTGACACGTAAACATTTCACAAAACAATTTTCATAAACACTTAATTTGCGCTTAATTTCAGAAGTACGCGTATAATAAATGCTTATGCTACTGGGCCGAGTCGACTGGCACGTGTGATCGCAGCTCCAATAAGCACCGCATTACTAACGAGGCCCCACCGCTGAGCTCGCCCCAGTAAATATTGCCTCATTAACTAGAAAAGAAATTTGATTATAACGCGTACGTATCCGGCCAACTCCAGGGCAACTGAGGGTAGGTTTAAATCTGTATACTTACATCGTGATACGAAATCATAATTCGCGTAGTGTATTACCTTAAATCTGATAAAGTTTTTTCATAAACAAAATAGGTAGATTTTCTGCTAGAAATAACGTGATATTTTTTAAATGGCGAAACTGTTTTCATCACAACACTGTGTATAGGTTACGTATAAATGACGATATTCGTTTGTTGTCTATTTCGATTTTGTATATAATCGAGTCGGAAGCAACAGGGTCAGATCCTGTGTGCCCAGAAGTGGGCGACGTCGATGGCGTCACTCCCGGCCATTATCAGGTCTTCCTGGGTGCAGCTACTCGGACGCAGGGCACACTCCAGAAGGTGTGACAGGGTATGCTCTACGCCGCATTCACATTCACTCGGTTCGTTGTAAAATTAATTTGTAAAATTCACTGACATTTGTGTCCTCGTCTTGCATACTCCGGTCTGAAGTCTGTTAAGGGAACTTCATATCCTCTCATCTTAGCATTATTTTATTCCACCTTTTAATATATAATATATATGTTCCGACGGTGAATTTTCAAATTTGAATTGGAAAAATCATTAACAATGTATTAATCGATTTTTCCAAATAGATCGAATGACTAACTCCACGAATTCCATTTAATCCTAAGAAGCGGTTCATCCCAACCAACGCGGTAAGGCAGCAAGCGCTAAAACATATGTGATTGTGTGCAAATTAAAATTGCTTAACTCTGGTGACCTAAAGAATCACACATACGATGTTCTATTGTTGTGAGATGTAATGCATTATATATTAGTTGCTGAAGTTTCAAGAAGATTAACAGATGTGGGACGAAACGAAGACCATAGTGGCTGAAATAACATTAACGATGCGCCATTGTCGCTGGTAAAAGTGCACAGTGTAAGTGAAATGTAATGATAGAAGTAGACAGTCTGTGTGTGATGTAAGCTCACCGTGGCACCCACTGTTTTGTGTGCTGGGAAACTTCAAGAGGATTAATTATTTATCTTCCTCAGCGACCGAGGTGAATGTACAGCGAACCGTGGCGCATTAAAAAAGGTCAATTTAATACATTACGTTTAATCTCGCATTATGTAATTTTTCAGTCATTTGAAAGTGGATTAGCATAATACAATTGGGAAAATGTATGTAAATAAACGCACAATTATATTCTCAGACAATAAACAATATTGAACATGTTATTTCTATGAATTAACTCATTATTAGTTCTGTCGAAATAATGATCAACCTTCACTACAGTAGTCTAAAAAAATGATGCGAAGGCACTGAAGTATCCGACACATATTTCGATTGTTTGATTATGTATATTTAAGCACTTTCAATAACAACATGCTTTATTAAACTATTTCTGTCCCATCTTGTTTTTGGAGACCCAGACAGGGATCCGTTGATAGACGCACGCAAATAAGCAACTTATAAGAAAGTGGCTGAAGGCCTTCCCGTAATTCTTGGTGCATCAGTTAGAAGTCAAATGGACCTCAGTCTAAGGTTGCCAAGTAAGTATGCTACAGCGTGTCTCAAATTGCCTTTTCTGGTAACCCGTTGCTTACCACGTACGTGGGAATGGATGATGAAATGGTAAGGTTGCGAAATGGATTCTGCAGAATGGCAGACATGAGTTAGGAGTCATTACTTGTATAATAATACCAACAGATGATTATGGAGATGTCATCTGTAGAAGCAATGATGATTTTTATGTTAAAATATGTATAAGCACTGCATGTATTGATCCCCCAAGATTATAAAATACAGCCCGCATTTTCGCATCATCCATTTTTACGTGGACTATGAAAGAGTGGTGTTCACGGGAATACTTTCGTTTATAACAAATTTTGATCACTAGACTTTGACTTTCATTTTACGATAAGGATTCAAATTAACACCAACTGGGGTTTAACGTCTGAACTACTAACTTTTACACCCATGTGTGGTGTTGCCAGTTACTTGTATAACGAGAATGTACTCTGAAAACAATGCCTTGGTAAGTGCTCCCAAGGAGCGCAGGTACAAGGCAACCGGCCAGGGGCCTAAGGCAAAAAAAAAAAAAAAAAAACCGGGGTTGGTAATAAAGGTTATACATTGATTTATGTTTAATTTTTTAAATTTAAAATTCATCGTGGATAGAACAAGCAACCGTTAGAATGATAATCAAGCGCTTTACCAGGGCGATTTCATTAGTACACTTAATTTATAGTCTTTTACAAAACATATAGGCTTAAAGGCTTAATAAAGTTTTTTTTCTATTTTCTTACGTTAAAGGCTTTTTCTTGTTGCAGCATATGACATCCCAATTTGAAGAACAAAATAGATCTTAAGTTCCATACTATAATACATTTTTTCATATCAAAGCATGCTTACCTTTCATACAGTAAATGACAGATTTTTCTCGGTCAATATTGACTTGAACATATCTTAGATTCATGAGCAGTAAATAAATAACTGCGATCACAAACTATCGCATACAAAGAATACAAATTATTTAACATTCAACAAATAATGAGGGTACGACTTTGTTCTTAAATAAATAATAATATAAAGTCGTTACCTAGATTGACGTCTTTTACCTTCATTCATTCATTTAATTAAATAATTACAAGTCCATACTTTATTGCTTTCGTGGAAGAATTAATGTACATATTTAATTATGTACATACTATCTTTTATACATGGAGAAACGTTTGAAAATTGACGACGCTCTCATTGGTAAGAAAATCGCGTTTTTTTTTTAGTGCTTTAGTTAACAGTGCTCAACGTGGTATATATTGAAACAAGGTACAAATATTTATCTAAGTATTATATATATATTTATTTAATATTTCATTCTATACAACACTTTAAAGACCTTTATGTTACGGCCATTATCTTTGGGTTGCTTCATTGACTTAATTGAATAGGTTCAAAAAACAGCACTTCGTTTTAAAAAAAATGACACATTAATATTTAACCACCAATTATTCAAACACAAACAAATGGTTGGCTTACTAAGCCTTTTCTTCATTTATTACCATAGTCGTTTCTCTTTTAAATTGTAAGAAAAAATTCCTTCTGCACCCACCTATTCGTATAACCGCCAGACTTCTTCTAACGCAGTTTTTGTATGTCAACTATGAACTGTCGGTGGTGAAATTACTTTCCTAAATGCCACCGGTAATCTCTGGAATGCACTTCCAGTATTTATGTTTTATCCTTTATACAATCTGCAATCTGGAAAGATTGCTAGGGCATCTGTCTACAAAAAAGGGGCACTCGCGAATCTCCCTACCACAAACGAATTCGTCAAAACATTAAATTAGCTTTAAGGGTCATTTTTTCAAATTGCAATTTTTAAATAGTAAGGTAAGGTTAAGGTAAATTAACATCATGAAGATATATTATCTCAGAACAGTTGGTTCAAATCTATTAGCGCAGCATCTTTAAAAAATCTCAGAGAAAGAGAACACAGTATACACTGAAATATGGCTTCCACCAGACGCAAATCGAATAAGAGACATAAAAAAATGCTGTGACTCAAATAATGTGGAATTATTGTAGTCAGTTTTAACTGATATATAGTTACTAAGGGGCATCACATTATCAAACACTTACTCCTTAATGGTGACTGCAGTAATTTTGGTTGAAATATCAGGGGAAATAATTCGCTGATTAATATGTGTACGCTAAAAGGCCAAGTGTTTTATGACTAACACTTTCCCGGTGAGTAAAACAAAATAAAATTAGACGCGAGTAGGTAACACTAAACTTGTGTTAGCGATGGAAGGCCGTAACAAAGAGCCGGCAGTACAAAGGAACTCGTTAATACGATACATTTCTTTTATGCATGGACGTATCGGCTCGTGGAAGGCCGAAAATTTCAGCTGAAAGTTAGTGGTAAGGTGTTTGACTTGCACACGATCATTCTCGGGTTTAATTGAACAGGTTAAGGCTTACATATTATGTTTTATTCTTTTTTTTTTTATTCTTTTTTTATTTATTATTATTTTATTTATTTAATGGCTACAAAAAACATTTTTTTTTTGCCATTAAATTTTTCATGTTTCCTAAGTAGCTAAACAAATAAATATTTTAGCAATAACGAGTATTTTAAATACAACATAAGGTTTTTTTCTGTGTATTTTAATTAGTTTTTATATTATACACATACAAAGATTACCGGTTCTTTAAAGGTATATAAATTTGTTATTTTTCTATTCTAGTATTCGTTTCAATAATGAATTTGAAAAATATGCGTTTTTCGTCAAATAAAATAGCTCGCTTTTTATTCAATATATATGTTCTATATTTTTGAACATACATTTCAAAAAAGCCCTTAATGACTTAAAAACCAAATTTTTTACCTTTATAAATACATGTCATAGTATATTATTTAGCTACGTGATGGACGTACGACGTAATCCCGTGAACTTTGTCATTTCCACCGAAACTCTTTTTAAACTAATCGTTTTAATTTCTTTGGAAACATTTCTTACTATTTTATAACGTTTGAATGTTGTAAATATCTTTAAATACCTCCATTCATAAAAAATGCTGGTTTGGATAAGTATTGCAGTAATTTAATAGTATTTATTAATCATTCAAACATTCTCAATTGATCTCTTCTGCACATATTCATCAATGTCAAACACAAAAAACTACTTATAAGCAACTCTTTACGGTTGACATATATTTAAAAAGCTTTTCCTGTTCTTTCTTTAACACCACACCCAATATTTGAAGGTTCACCTATTTGTTATTCCTTCAACATGTTATCTTTGTCTCTTTAACAAGTAAATTAACAAACACTATTTTTTTTTAAAAATGTATTTACACGCAACAATTAAATTTTTTTTTACGTGCATCATCCAGATGTACCTGCAAAAGCTTTATGAATCAATGAAAGATCGCGACCCTTACCAAGTACTCCCCTGTGTATGTTTATATTATATTTACAAGAACGAGAGAATTTATCACGTTAACAACGCACTTTTAGAATGAGTTCTTAAATAGATCCAAATCACTGTAATTTACCGTCTTATAATCTGCACATCTCTTAATTGCCGTCTAGCGGTATATTTATGTATGCAGTTGGATATAAAATGCTCTTGAAGCTGTGAAAACTTCAGAAACGAACTTGATGTGAAATGAAAAAAACAGGAATCCTCTCAATGGGATTTGGATAGCCAGATACACGAGTACTCTGATCTGCAACCTGAACGTAACCTTTTAGCCCAGGACACGTAATTTAAAAACATACTTTTTTCAAGTTTATGTAAATATATTTATTTATTTTCTATTAAGCTTGCATTAAGCTTTGATATGGAGATCTTAACTGGAATCCTTATTTGTGGGTTATGCGTTAAATTATAAACCAATATCTTTTTTTTTATTGCCTGGGCGTGTTTTAATAACTAATTATATGAAAGCGTTTTCAATATTTATATCAAACTAACAATAGAAAATTTAATATGGTAAACTCACATGTGCTTATATAATACGATATATGCTAAAATGCTTTGTGATACTTATGAGATTAATATGACGTAATTTCAGGTATTTCATTCAAATATTTTAACTGTAACTTTAAATAAATCGTGTAATGATGATTTTATCCATATAATTAATTAGTCAAATATTAATTCATTTAAGTAATAAATCAACGATCAAATGTAAAATAATAATTATAATTATTATTTACTTAAATCTATAGGACGTCAATATGGCGTATATATGTATTGTCTGTGAGAGTAATTAAATTGATAAATCGAGTAATTGGCGAATATTGTACGACATATATTAATTTACCATTAAAATAAATAATTGAGGATAAAACGATAAAAAAAATATTTATAAGAACTTGGTTAACAGTTTATTGTCTACTTGTTTTGGTAGCACCCTACCATCTTCAAGACAACACTACACTTTGCCGTAGGGTATAGCTCAATGTTTGCTTTGCAAGCCAAGGTCGTGGGTTCGATCCCCGACGGAGATTTTAAAAAAATCATTTTTAATCGATTTCTGAGCTCTAAAATATCCAAGGTTTGTGAAAATTTAATCCCTCACCCGTAAAATGACAGTCATAGCCGATTAATTAAAATTGGTGGTAGATGAAAGTAGTCCTGTAAAGACCACCCATTCATAGTAAATTCTTGTAATAATAAGGATGATGCGTGAATCAAGGGCTGTAGTCTATAACGTTGGCGAATCAACACTGCACATGCAGCGCTTAGCCATATACACCATAGTTAGCATCATAGAATTCTACAGATGAAACTTTACAATTACTATCACCATCTCTCAGTATTGTCCTGTAGGTGTTAACATTTAAAATATATATTTTATAACCTGCTTATTAAATAGAGGTTGTAAACGACTGTACCTATCTGGGACAAGTATACAACTAGGGCGAAGAGACTCATGCGGGAGGCCTACGTTCAACATTGGACGGACACAGGCTGATGATGATGATGATTAACCTGCTTTTGAATAAATAATTTCAGATGATGGAATTAATACAGAAGCTAGAAGAGCCTTTCAAAGTCTACCAAGCTTTTTTCCCGTGATACACAAATATACAGTAAAATAACACAATTCACTTGTATGTCATGTCAAATCGTTAAATCTAAATATACTATTTTTATTATTGTAATATTTTTATAATTTATTTTTATAAATAAGTTTGATTTATTTTAATACGAAACTTTATTAATGAGTATGTTGCCTTTGACGTCACATCCACTCAAAAATGAAGTAAATTTAACAAAAAATAAATATAAATTAATATTGTACGAGTACTTCTGAACAATTCTTGTTTTTGTAAATTAATAAACGAACCTGATATTTCAAGCATGACTCGGTGAACTTTATAAAATAAATCAAATAACTTATAATAAATTCTAGGAAAAATAATTCATTGTCGGCCTCTTTGTTTGCTCATAATGTCGTTTACAGATTCCTGTTTTTACTATTTGACGGCCCACACCGTGTGGGTGTAAAATATTACAGCTCTTACATTATATTATACTACCACGCATTGAGTAAATATCAAAACTGATTATTCTTTAGATTAGAATAAGTACCTTTGACGTGACTCAGATAAATAAATCATTGTGAAAATAAAGAAAAGCAAAACACGTTTTTTCATATGAAACTGAAAAAGTTAGTTAATTTAAATAATAATCGATTAAATCAAAGACGTGAAAAATAATATTCCCAAAAACATTATCATCATCATCACCATGTCTACTTCCTTGACTGAACCATATGAACGTCACAAACTACCGCCACAAAGCTCTATTATTGGCCGGCGGGTATAGCCCAATGGTCAACACCTTTACTTTGCAAGCCAAAGGTCGTGGATTCGATCCCCGACGGAGATTAAAAGAAAAAAATTTCAATCGATTTCTGAGCTGTAAAATATCTCCGGTTGGTGTAAATTTAATCCCTTACCCGTAAAATGCCAGTCATAGCCTATAAATTGAAATTAGTGGTAGACGAAAGTCGTCCCTTTAAGGCCACTGATTCATAGTAAATTTTTATAATAATAAGGATGATGCGTAAATCTCGGGCTGTAGTCTATAACGTTGGCGGATCAACACTCCACATGCAGCGCTTAGCCATATGCACCAAGGTGAGCGTCATAGAATTCCACAGAATTACTATCGCCATCTGTCGTTATTCTCCTGTATGTGTTGACTTAAATAAAAATAAAATATATGCTATGGACCTCGCCTATACCTTCTGTAGCTCCACTCAGAACATTATATGAATAGTGCATGACAGCCCTTCAGGACAGAGTGAGCCCGGGAGCTTAAAGAAAGGCAGCTGCAGTATGTGCTCTCCAGCAGCATCCGAAATGCTTGTCCCAACCAGGTCCATCTTAGCCTCTTGACCGATTTATTTAATCTCCGATCTCGTTTTTAATACAAATTCAAACCCTCATATATCAAGTTCTCTTCGCAGGAATTGTCCATTGAAACGCTATACATGACTAACATAGGCTGAAATTACTGTCACAAGAAGTATATACGCAACACAAATATTCTTCTTCGTAGTATCAATCCGGTGGATTGGTTTGCAGCAACAGAATCTTGCATCTCGATCTCCAAGCAATCATTTTTTTGCTGATACATGAGATGTCTTTTAGACCTTTAATGTGGTATTTTCCCCTTTATTTCCACATCCTAATGCCGTTGACCATAAAGGTTCATCCGCCTTTGGAGAGCATTTACTCCCTCCAGGACAATAGAGTGCCCTAACCAGGACCTGATGAGGTTAGCTGGGTGTTAGCTTATTCCGGCCAACATACGGTCCCTGTCTATATTGGCCGACTGATGTCGCTCACCCCCCACCACGAGAAGGAGATAGATCAGGATTTTCCTTTCATCGAACCTGTGACCTTAAGGCATTTCGCAGTCCTCCAGTACTTTTAGAGGGTTAACAAATATTATAAATACGATAAAAAAATAAAATTCATAAATGTTGCACAAGTAAACGTAGGCAATAAAATATTAATATTTAAATTTCATACGTGTAGCAAATCAAGCTACAATTCCTGGTTCAAGCGATGGAGGCTTACATCGAAACTAACTACGCCTTAAAATCACCTTTTTCATGAAAAAGAAAATACCTTCGTTATCTCTTTTACGGAACTACCTTTCTCCATCACGCTGAAGGCTTTGTTTTATTTTTTCGAGTGTGTTGATTGTTTATCTTGAAGCCGATAGGTGTTTTTTATTTGTTATTGTTTTTTTTTCTTCCCGTTTAATTTATTATCGAATCCTTTTAAATTTTATGTGATTAGATTGGATTCAGTGTTGTTTTCGTATATAAACGTTTCGAATTTCTTCCTTCATCGATTAGCCTGTAAATTTCTTATTGTATGATTTTGAATGAATGAATAATATATTCCAATCGAATTATTCTAATCATATACTGTTACTAGTAGTATTCTATAGTATGATCTCATTAAGAAAAGTTAATGTTCTTCAAAATAAATCATATGTTTTTAATATAAAATTATTCAATTATTTGCAAAATTAATTTAGACATGTAGTGAAATTTGAATATTTTTTACTATTGTTATGGAACAAATTATTTATCCAATAAATTATTTTTCAGTGTCGTCAAATTGATTTATTCTATAATAATTTATCCGGCAACATTAAGGTTCTGTCTGTTGCTAAACACAAGGTCCTGGAAGCAGCAGCTAGTGGGGTATAAATGGGTCATTATGTAAAAATATTTTAATAACATTTTGTAATCAAAATGTAATTTGTAGCACTTAAAAGAGTCCCATTTCCAAAATATTAAGCATTATTATAACATAAGAGCGACAATGTTACTTTCACACCATAAAATATATTTATTTCAATTATAATGAAAACTGAAAATGAGAGTTATATATCGCAGTTATATTTTTTCCAAAACCCAGGTACACTATAAAATAATCATCATCATCATCATTTCTTTTTCCGCTCTTCTATATTATAGTTTATGGACGTAACGAACATCCCATATCAACTCCATATGACTCCCAAAGCTCCGCCAAATACATACTCTATGTATAGTTCCTAACAGGTTTTCAAGAAGGAGCGAGCCCGTTTCAACGCTTTCTACGTTTCAAAACATTTAATAGGTCTTCCTTTGCCTATGTTAATATACTACACATTTTAATTTAAAACTAATGTCTTATAACTAACTCTCAATGTTAAACATACGGTCTTTGTCCACTGGCAAATATATCACCACAAATTAACTTCTCATACGAAGTGAACACATGTAGTCGTTGTTCCTCCTGAAAAATGAGATATTGTTAGTTTTTAATAAAATAATTGAAACTGTATACTTATTATAAATAATGATGATAGTTGCCATCTAGAAAATATTTTCTAATAGTTCAATGCTCTCAGAGTATTTTGTTATTGTTTTTAATAAGGCTTTGCGGTTAGCCTATCTGACCAATACTATTTTATTGTTAATGTTTACTTAATATTTCGAATTAGATATTATTAATATTATTTTATAACGCTGTACAGAAAGCGTTAATTTAGAGTACTGCCTATTTGCGATAAGAAGCAAAATCCAAATTGTACGAGGGCGATATTACAAGCTTAAGCCGACAGATCCCGCAGAGGTTTTCCATCGTTTCACGTAGCCGCTCCTGAAAACGTGCAAACTTTTCAAGCGATAGGGTCACATTTTAATCGAAAAAGATACTAATTTAGCGGCTTAACAAGAGCTCGTATAGTTTGGGAAGGCCGCACGTTCCAATAGACTGAAACAAAGACACTTAATTTTGTTTCAAATCCAAGAGTTTTCTCGAACCTTCTTTTTCTTTCTCACTCACTCGCTCTCGCTTTAAAATAATTAAGTCATTATTCTGTAAAAGTAATAAAACTATTTTTAAAAGAATACCATCAGGCGACGATTAAATCACGTCTATGGGTGATTTATTTTAAGTACGCATGCATGCAAGTGAATAACGACAGATGCTGGTGGAAAAATCTCTTTTGATTATTCTACGACGCTGCAAATGGAAATTTGATCAGAAAACTTAATAGATTTCCAACAGGTATCAACTCATCATTCATATTTATCCAAATTTAACAAAAATTAGGTGGTATTGTCGAGTCTACAATAAAATTTAATTAATGAGCCATGACTGAAATTTTAAAACTTAAAAAATAAAATCATACTGACATCCTCCTCTCCTTAAAAAATGTATTATTCCGTCGCGTGCGGGCAGGTTGAGGAGCAGGTCAGCAAACAAAGACTTTTTCAGAAGCACATATATTTATGTTAAAATTTTACAAGCTTCCGGCCGGGCGGAATGACAAGTGCGCCGGCTGTAATGTGACCTTGTCTCACTAAAGGGTGGGGACCGACTGGCGTGATGGGCTTGCCGGCGCTGCGGCTTTCACCCAACGCTCAAGTGGCCATGTTTATAACTAACACACGTGAGTGGACCTGTCCAAAATGACAATATGGTGGACACATAATTGTATGACAAGCGATCGAGACGAAAGATTGTATACGAGGTTTTCGGTACCAGTTAACAAGGGCTACATCGTACTGATGTCAATACCAACGCAAACTAATGTACTAAAAGAGCTTAGAGATTTTTTAACGTTTTCAGTGGTTATTTTAATAAAATTTTAATAATTAAAATAAAATGGCAATATTTTTTTAAGTAAACAAATATGACAATAGTTTTCCATAGTTTTAGACCCGAATCCAATAAAGTAAATATTAAGTTTATTGCTATATCAATACGAAAACAAAAATATAGCTGGAATATGAGGCTAACAAATATGTACATCTCGTATATTTACTTATTATGCGTGTAGCGATTTTATAATATGTTAAAGGTAAGCGGTTCAATTGTAAAAATAAAATCAGAACTTAGTTATTAATACTAATTACAGATTAAATGATTAATTTGAATTGAACAGTTAATTTAGTGCGTATTTAAATAAAGTGTATTAAAGTTTGCATTTTATTAGATCAGCCTGGTCGATTGGATCTATTTTGCAGCTTTCAGAATGGCGCGTTAAAATCCAAATGAACACAATGCCAAATCATTAAATTAATTTATGAAAATTGCGCAATTACTTTTGATATTGTGTTTACTGGACGCAGTGCAATTAAGCAAATGATTTGCGACTTAATTCTCACAAAGCCATTTTATATAGGAAAATGTGAATAGAATTAGTGGGTTGATCATTCAGATTCCTGTTTCTATTTATGATTTAAATCATTCTACATTCTACAATAATTTGACGAGCAACAATAGCACATTATAAGTGCGGTTTTCGTTAAATTACTGAAATCAAGCAACAATAGACACAGACCAAAACTTGGATGGTTTGCCGCTTGTTAGAGTTGAACCACTCCATACCTCGAAAATATCAAGTTTATCGTCCGATATCTTAATATCAAACATATTATTAAATATAAATCGGATACACAAATTATCCAAAATACAATACTACATTCATACATTCACCCATTTATACTGAATTACTGTTATAAATGGATTATGCGTGAATGTTGATGATGCTTACAGATCATAACGGGGTATGTTGGGATAGAATGAGTTGAGAACTAGAAGAGAGATATGTGTTTGAGAATGCATTTCATTCGGCTCGTTCGCGGCGTGTTCAGAAATCCTGATTTTTGTTGGAAATCGGTTTGTTTGTCCCTGACAATTATTTAAGGATAAGGAGGCACAGATTGTTTGTTCCTTCTATAAGTAATACTAACCTGCCAGAGACTATGCCTCTTGGGAAAGTGATCAGACTGTTCAACCATATCGCCTCGAATATTGATATATTCCACTTGAGAGAAGCCTAGTTTCGACATGAGCTCCTCGAATTTAGTTATCAAAGTAATTTCATGGAGTCTTCTATTTAGCGAGCTTCGGGACTTTTTAAATGATTTTTTTTAATAATTGTTGCTAACTTTCTTCTTTTCTATGACTTTAGTACTTAATCATAAGTGTATACCTGTATTTTATGCATTGTTTCTTCTACTTTCTTGAACCTTAGAACTTCTTGTTTGTGTTTGATGTTTGCATTGATTTATATTAATTATTTCATTATTTATGAACGCAATAAACTAACGTTTGTAATGTTTGTAAGTTTAAAATTTAAAAAATATATGTACAGTATATATGTTAATATAAGTATTTTCCTCATCGAAAAGATTTTCTTTTTTTGTGTGATACGGATATGAGGCGTAAAAGTCTTGTATGTATCTAAGTTATAAAAAGATAATACGAGAATTTTACATGAATTTGTAAAATTTTACAAAAATTAATGATAATTTTCTATTGCCCGTACCTGGCGTTCCGTCTCGCGGTGCAGTTATGCAGATTCAACGATTCGTAAGTGAATGGTTATCGAATGACTGGCCCCGGAGCTGGAAGTGCATTGTTTTGTGCAATCCTCGCGGTGGGGAGGTGCTAGGTGCTGCCTGACGCATCCATTCACTCGTAATGAGACGAATTGAGCTGAAATTCAGAGCGCTTTACTTGAGAAATCATCGCATCGGCATTTCGGCCCAGCTGTCTTACACTGAAATCAATATTACGAATTAAAAAATAAATTTAAATTACAAAATTGTAAGTTGTATTTACCTAAACACAAAAAGGAGAATACCGACAGAAGGTAGTACTATAGTATATGGCTAAACAATGCACGTAGAATGTGATTTGCTAACGTAGTTGAAACAATATTCACGTATTTTATATTTTTAACAGTTATTTACTTTGTGTGGGTAATATTTAGGGGACGACTTTCGTCTACTAGCAATTTTAATTAACAGGCTATACTGGTACTCTGCGAAGCATGGAACAAATCAGCACCAACCAAGAGTACTTATAGAGCTTAGAAATCGATTGTATATAATTTTATTTTTATCTTCAATGCGTATCGCGTATGCGGTCTAGCATGCAATTTTATGCGTTTCCCAGATATTGCACTTGGAAATAATATAAGCTCTTGCGCTTACAATGAAGGAGTGAACTCATTCTTCAGACCATCGTTCTCATTTACCTGTGAGTTGAAAGATCTGAATCTCTCCACCTTCTCAATAGCAAAGTCGCACTGGTAAGTGCTCGATCTGCATCCGATCATTGACAATAAATATTGCATGTGTTTTTGTATAATTATTTTCTTACAATAAAAGCTAAAATAAGTAGTTGTGTGGAAGGAAACTAAAAACGACTTGCAGTACCGGCTAAACAGAGCCTGAATCGTCCAAATTTTTTATACGGCAGAACCTTCTCTCTTATCTCATCAAATATCAATTTGATCTTATAATTGGTCTTGAAATCAGATATCTGCGTAAACTAATGGGAAAACGATGGTTTGAATTTGATAGGAATGACGAGGTGAGAGAGAGGTTAAAGCAAACTTTCAAACTACAGTCGGTCAAGAGACGAAGTTGTACAGGGCTGAGACATGTCGATGCTGCATGATAGAACAGACTACAGCAGCTTTTTATTTAAGCTCCCGAGCTCTTGGCTTCCTGAAACTATAAACAAAACATTCTCAGCGGAGCTTTGTAAGCTTAGTTGAGCTTATATGAGATGAGGCGATGACCATGGCACTTGTATAAAATTTGATGAGATAATCATATGCTACAGTTATGGGAGCTGATATGGAAACGGATTTTTGTGTGTTTTTATAACATGTAGACTGGTTCCCAAAACTAATAAAAACAATCTTTCGTCTCTTATTTCTGTCGCTTGCCATACATTTATGTATCCGCCATGTTGGGACTAGTTATATAGACCACCACTTACGGCTCTGATGACTGACCACGGGCCGCACGGGTCAGTCGTGTGTGGACGGTCGAGAAGGTCGCATTACGGCCGGTGGCATGTCATTCCGCCTAGCCGGAAGCTTGTAAAGTTGTAACGTAAATATATGTTAATGTGCTTCTGAAAAACCTTTGTTTTCTGCCCTGCTCCTCATCGTGCCATCACGCGACGGAGTAACGCCTTTTCGAGAGAAGGAGGATGTTAATATATATTCTGTTTTAACTTTAAAAATAAGGAAAAAAACTTTTGGGCCGTGACCAGTAGGCCAATAACGAGCACAAACCGCCAGCTATTCCCGAGAGGATGAGTGCGGCGTATTCTAATGTAAATTACAGCCTACAGTTGGACGGCTGGACGTTTTGAACAGCTGCCCGTTTCACAGCACAAATATATTCTTCGCACTATGGGACGAACAGACACACCATCATCATCAAATTGAAGACATCAACTGCTGAACGTAGGCTTATCGCATGAGTCTCCATTATTCTTGATTATCTGCTTTCTAAATCCAGCTCTTTCCAGATTTTGTCAATCCATTTAGTAGAAGATCAAAAAGCACTACGTTGAGTAGTTTTTGAGCACCAATGTATTCCATTATATCAACTATAGTCTTTTCAGGCAAATTTATCCTGCTTATTGACTAATGACTATTTCGTTTTTCATACTTATATTTATTTAGCTATTCTAGAAATATTCTGATATCAGATTATATATTTTGATGACGAAATACAAATATAGGTCAAATCAATGTTAAATAATTTAAAACAAACTTTGAAATATTGTAAGCTCCGGCTGTTATAGCATTCCCGCGGGTATAGCTCAATGGTCAAAGCGTTTGCTTTGCAAGCCAAAGATCGTGCGTTCGATCCCCGACAGAGATTTAAAAAAAAAAATTTTTTCTTCGATTTCTTAAATCTATAAACGTATGGTTGGTGTGAATTTGATCCCTCACCCGTAAAATTCCAGTCATAGCCAATTAATTAAAACTGGTGGTAGTTGAAATTCGTTCCGTGAAGACAACCCATTCAAAGTAAATTCCTTTAATGATAAGGATGATGCGTGAATCTCGGTCATTGCCACTGGTAAGCTTTGAAATGCTCTTCCAGCTTCTGTGTTTCCTCCTTCCTACAATTTGCACACGTTTCCCGCTTGCAGCGTCCAACCTCCCTGACTGAACATCATAGACTGCACTGGTCTTGACTAGCTAGGTTCTCCTGCATGCGATTACATAAAAAATGAGAACTAAAAAAAATTACAATCTTCAATTTGTTAATATTTAATATTTCAGTATAAAACAAAACTGTTTTTCGCAGTTTTTATAATGGTATTTCAAAAACGAGTAAATAAACTAAAATTCAAAATCCGCTGAGTGCATAACATTGTTTTGTAAGTGCTGCCATAATTTCTTTGCATCAAGTAATTTTAATTTACACAATTTCACGGCGCTTGTTTTAAACCGCTTTGTTATCTTAACTCTTAGCTGCTTACAAATAAAAAAAATATGCAAAAACTGCAGCAGATATGCATAACGTACATTTGCAGTGGGCTCGTTAGCTGCAGGAAGCAGGATTTAAGCAAATTTATTTGCGACTTGGTTGCACTCTTGCATTTAGTTCTGCACAGGTGGAAATGAAAATGCAACCCTGCTTAGATGCATTATTCTTCGTAAAAAATTAGCAAGGCAAGAACGGTGAAAAATGCAGCTTCATTGTAAGATTTCATTTAATAAGGTAAAATAACAATATTTATATTTAAAAAAAAACATTTAAATATCAACATTGAAGAACACAGACCTTTGACCCTATCTCCATTGGAGGAACACAAATAGAGGTTAAACCTACGACTATACCTATCTGGGACAAGTAATACAGCTAGGGTGAAGTAACTTCTCAAAATAAATCGACAGGCGTATACAACTGGGATGGGCAGCATTTGAGAAACTAAAGCACATTTTGAAAGTGAAAATTCCGTAATTCTTAAAACTAAGGCGTTTAACCAATGCATCCTCCCTGTATTAACTTATGGCGCAGAGACCTAGAATCTGACAGCAAGTCTTACCCATAAAATAAAAGTCACCCAGCGTGCTATGGAGAGATCTATGCTCGGAGTGTCGCTGAAAGATAGAATCCGAAACGAGGAAATACGCAGAAGAACTCAAGTAGTGGATGCTACCCAACGAATGGAACACTCAAGTGTCAATGGGCAGGACATATCTGTCGAAGAGACGACGGTCAATGAGGAACAAAAGTATTGGAATGGCGCCCAAGAACTGGCAAACGAAGCATTAGCCGACCCCCTACAAGATGGACTGACGATATAAGAAGAATAGCGGGAGTGACCTGGATGCGGAAGGCGGAGGATCGAAGAGGATGGAGACTCATGCGGGAGGCCTACGTTCAACAGTAGACGGACACAGACTGATGATAATGATGATGAAATACTGGGAAATGGTAATAGTGATTCTGAAGTTTCATCTGTGAATTCTGCGACGCTTACATTTTACACAGAATAATCGTTGCATCTGCAGTGGTTATCCGCTAACAATATTTCGTTACATCCCAATATTTAAGGATCATCCTTATTATGACAGGAATTCACTATGAATGGGTGGTCTTCACGGGACGACTACCAACATTTTTGATTAATAGTCTATGACTGGCATTTAAGCAGTGAGAGATTAAGTTAACGCCATCCGGTGGTATTTATAGAGCTTACAATTTTCTAAAATGGCTTGGTTTCATATTTTAAGAAGTGAATGTTTCTTATTCAATTATTTTGAAATTTTATTAAATATTTTGATTGAGTAATGCATTTTACATAAGCCAGAATTATAAAAATAAATAAATAATTATAACATTTATGTATTTGTACATCTTAAAACAACGTTAATAAATTTGATTAAATCAAAACGTGTTCTGGCCATTTAATTTGTTATCATTAATTCATAATAATATCTTGAAAATATGTAACTAAAAAAAATGTAGATATATCGATTGCTGTAATTGCGTCATTGTAAAATAGAATTCATTATTTGGTACATATTATCCATCTCAATATTTTAGATGCAATAAAGGCAAATACGTTATTGAATCAAAAATAATTTATTTCTAATTGGTTGTTTGCATTGCAAGCTTCCACTTTTAACGAAAATGAATGTATTAATCATTTGAAAATTAACTCTTATTATAAAAATGTAAGTTAAAAATAATGCTAACGAAGGCTCGTTTTAATACAAAACAGAACGGTCAGGCTTAAGAAACAGTATAGAACGAATGTTATAAGTTAACTACGGCTTAATGTCATAATTACTATAGCACTTCCCTTTCTCATATCATCGAGCGCAATGATGACACTATAATAGATCAAAATCGAGCGACTTTAGTATTACAGACAGGTTAGGTTAGGTCAAGTAGGTTTTGATTAAATAAATTTCTTTCTGCACGGAAAATACTCCGCAATGTGGTTATTTTAAAACCTTTGGTGATTTCAGCCTTCAGTGATAGAATTAGGTGTTTAAACTTTGTGCTTCATCGAATATGTAATACTGAAAATATTTTATTATAAATCGTTAATATATATTTTTTCAATATAATGTGATACAATTTTTCTATTTTCATTGAAATAAATAAATTTAAATAAAATAAAAAACGATTTAATTCTGTCGAGAAACTATTGTCTTAATGGCATTACTTTTTATGACAAAGTCGTTAACTGATTATTAAATAAACAATAACTTAAAACTAGGTTATTTTTTTTCCATAGTCGTCTAAGAGTCGCGCGCTCTTCTTCGAAGAAGAGCAATCAATTACACTTTGGGGAGCTGCAGATGAATTAAACGCAACCGGAAGTGCCCCAGAAGAAGACGCTAATTGGGACTGTTCCGAGAAACTCGCCGTCGTGGGAGCATCCTGGACGACCGGCATTCAGCAACCGAGCATTGCTAAGAAGATGCCAGAAAAAAAATGGGAAAAAAGATCCACTTTCAAGGAAATAATTGGATATAATGGATTTCGAGAGACTACTGCATTGTTACCTTGATAAAAAATATCTAGAATCGCTTTATAAAAAATATAAACATAAAAAATGTCTTCGCAATAAAAAACGCAAATGCTTATGTCTAGTAGGATGATTGACGCCTTTAGAATAGCTCCTTTTTATAAATTATTTTAGTTTAAGCTGTAGTTATTTTTTCAGGCCATCGGGCACTTGTCATTTTGCCCTTGGGACAAAAAAGATGTACTCAGTAGAACTCCAGGAGGCAGAGCTGAGATGAAATGAGGTTTATCATGGCGGCTGACAAAGCTTCGTGGCAGATGTTTGTGACTACAATTCGCTCGGATACAACTGACATCTCAAGAAATCATCGGTTACCTAACCTGAAGGTCATTGGAAGGCTTATATTATACGTTCCCAGGTGGACTTTTGGTTAGAGATATCGTGGAAGAAGATTTTTTTTTTTTTTTATTTAATCAAATATAAAAGATACATTTTTTACATAGTAATTTACATTCCAATATTTTTTTCTTTTTTTTACATTCGCTTACCACACCACTTAAAGATAAGATCTTGTGTGTGGCGTGGGATTCATCTATATTATTGTACAGTTTTATATAATTATACAGAGTATTACATATTTATACATTTACATGATTTTGATATAGAACTAACATTATATGATTAAAGTTTTAATATACTATATGTTGAATTAAATTTAATGTATATATAATTTAATAATACATTTTTGGTACATTTCATTATTTCAATTTGTTATGCAGTGACGTCGGTTATGTTCGTAATTCTTTTAAAGTACTGTTTCATCTTTTCAATCAATATTTTAATATCGCTGATATCTTTTATTTCCCGAGGAAGATTGTTAAAATTAACTATTCCGTTATATTTGTAACCATTTTTTGCAAGTTGTGTGTTAAATTTTGGTATTAATAAGTTGTACATATACCTAGCAGAATGACAAGTGTACCAGTTTTCAATTCTCCTTTCTTTAATAGTCTGTAAGATAGTGTATTTTTGGTATAGTGTATCTACCGTTGGCACTTTGAATTTATTGTATAGGCTTTCTGTTGGGTAGGTGGGAGGCCTTTTTAATATCACTTTGATGATAAGTTTTTGCACAGTTCTAATGGGGTTGGTAGTATTTAGGTATGTTCCTCCCCAACCAACAATACCATATTATAGTTGAGATTGGACAATGAAGTAGTTAGGAAATGTAGAAAGAAAAAATGCGTTACAGTGAAAAGAACAGATATAGCACAATTATAATGATGATAAATTGAGATTGACAGCCGCCATTTTATCAATGGCAACTCCATGTCATCGGGATTGTCGTCGGAACGCATGGTAAATGCATGCGAAGGAAATCACAAATCAAAGAACTTGTCAAGAAGTTTGTTTTAAATACAAGACTATCAAACTTCGGTATTATGCCCGGACCACAGAACATGAATTATGTGGTACCCAGGCAGAAAGTGACTTGGTGGTAGTGAAAGTCGCTGCGCGGAGCACTCCTAGTGGCCACTTGGCGAACTATGGCGCCCTAAAAAAAAGTCACATGTAACGCCGCGTCTCATAGTTACTTAAATTTAAACAATTATTTGTATGTTGTGGCTTTTGGGTTGAGCCATGTGTGGTGAACTTTTTTCAACCAATATTTCGACCGCCATTGCAGGGGTCTTCTTCACAAAAAAAAAGCACAACATCAAATCTGGCCGTGAAAACCTAAGAAGTTATTTAATTGTTTTTATATATGCGGGTCAAACGAGCGAATAAAAATAAGGACAAAAGATCGGATATTGAAGCATTTCAGCACCAGCCTGTAAAGGTTATATCGAGCTAATATTTATTTTTACTTTAAGCCATCAATTCAACTCGCTAAACATATGGACGCTTTATTCTGCAATCCAATAAGAGAATCTTAATAGAAATACACGTGACCGTATATTTTATGTTTATACTGTCAAGAAAGCGAAGATAAAAGGAAACTAATGTGAGCCAAGTTGACTGTGGAACTTGTGTTGTGGAAAATGAGGTGGAGGAAGAACACATTTGCGTTGTGTGAGTTATTGATGCTCGGCTGGTAGTCGGACTCGACGCATTGGAGCTCTTAGGGAACGAGGCGATGTTTCTACTTTCTCGGGACATTTCCATTCCAATATAGCGCAATGTGCGAGCCAAAATCAGGTGACTATGACCAATAATAATAAATGTATAATTTAACATATTAAATGTCTTACACAGTCATAAGTTTATGTAGTATCTGTGATAGATGTTCAGCATTGCGTTTCAAACCATATCCAAAAAAACTATGTATGTTATGCTCGCGGACACGTTCATGAACGTCACAAAGAGTTTAGTCAGTTTGCTTATTCTCTTAGTCTACATACTTTTTCTGAAGCACATTGACATATAAAATATATTTCGATAACTTTACAAACGTATGATCCGACCTAGTCACAGCATTCAGGCCGGGCCACAATACAATATGATCTCGCCGACGTCAGCACAGAGTGGCAAACTCGTGATGGGCTGTCGCACAGCACCACAAGTGACGATCTCCGCAACTAGTCCAGAATGCCAATATGGCGACATGTACGACAAGCGAACATAAATAATATACGAAATATTGTATATCGATGCTTTCGGTACCCGTCAGCAAGGGCTATATCATGCTGATGTAAATATGTTATATATTTCGTTCAAATAAACGTATATTACATTGTAAGTTCTGCTAACTAATCGTCAATGGAAGAGATGTAGCATCGAGATTCATCAGCGATTCGTTGGGCTTTTTGGTGTTGAGGACTGTAACGTGTCCTTATGTGCCGGATTCTGGAGACTGACTGTCGTTGGCCCTCGTGGTTAATCGCATGTCAGTATGGTGTTGCTACAATAAAAATATACGTACGTAGATTATGTAATTTATAGTTATTAAGATTACCTAAAAGATGCATAGTGAAATGAAGAGTAGTAATCATTGTGTTTTCTTACACTGTAACCACATCCTGTTGAATTAAATTAAGGACACTTTAATCCAAATAACATATTTTAAATAAGTCGATGGTTTCATAGCTGTGAAGTTACCATAATTTATTATTTTAATGAAACAAGTTATTAACCTGACCGTGAATATTTTTTACTTTACTTGTCAGTGTCAATCATGATAAATTGTTTTATAACCCCATAATATTTCAGAAATTTTTCCGGAGAAGTTCAACGTTCTAAGTTGAGTCGCGCCTCTCCGCATGGGGAAAGGCAACAACATTCAGCACGTCTGATGATCCGTGGTTCTGCAGCTCCTTCAAAAAACGTTACTGGAGTGAAGATGGCGTATCTTCACGCCAAGGGCCTTCACCCAGATACATCGGCTGAGGACTTGCAGAGCTTCTTGGCAGCGACCGCTGCATTCAATCCTTCTTGGATCATCAGGAGGATTGTCAGCAGACGGACGGTGTCAACTTCTTTCAAAGTCGGGGTCATCGCAACTTCGCTGGAGTCTCTCATGGAGCCTCAAGTGTGGCCTCAAAGGACCATCGTTCAACCCTGGATACGCATAAGACGAAAGAATCGCAGTGAGTAGTGGTCGAAACCAACTTGAGTGAAGATATTGACATATTTAGTGTTATATTGCTTTGAATTCAGTACTGGTGTTTATGGAGGCGAAATGTTACACGTTTTATTTTGTGACAATAATGCCTTGTTATTTGTGAGTCAATCATGATATACTTATGACAGGGTTTTTGTTGTTACAAGTCAAACTGTTTATCTTGAGTCTCCTGACGCTAGTTCTGAGTGTGAGGTCAGTGATACTAAATGTGTCAATAAATTTACATCACCACATTTATGTTACCTATTGTATTTTTATTTTATATTATATTATTGTATTTTTATTATTGTACTTCAGAAATGCATTGAATTGATAAAATTTGTAATGTTTCTGCAAGGAAAAAAATAAATAAAATTGAAATTGAAAATTGAAATATTAAAACTCGTTCTTGACTCTCCTATATTCTAAAACCTTCAGTTCAGTATACAAAACACAATACATATTCTTAAATACTTGCAATTTTTGTAAATAGTCTCCATTAAACCAACCTCTGTAATTTTTCGTTCAACCAATATGTCAAAAAAAGTCTGCCATGACGCATAATTTCGTAAATCAAGGTTTTCTGACTGAGATGGTTTCTATTACAAACCTTCTTCTATTGATTAAAAGAAAAAATAGTAAATATTATGATTTTTTCAATTTAAATCTTGTGTATTCACCCTAGCAAAGATACAACCGCAATAACACTGCTCTTGGATGCAACCGAGCGACAAAGTATCGAGTTTCTGGTAAAAGTATCAAGAAAACATCGGATGCAGTGAGTAAATCTAGGTTAGATGCCGCTAACACCTTAGTCTATTTATTGACTTCCGTTAGACTATGCACGGAGTCTACATTATTTCAGGAAAAAATGTTTAACTTATACTGTAAGATACTTTTGACGACAAAACGAGGATCAATTCATTTAGCTAATACATTTCAGAAGACAATTTTTATTTTTATTTTGGCTCCTATTTTTCTAGTCAGAGTAACATATTTTTTGATCAGAATGTAAATTATAATAAATCTAATTTTGAATTTTTTAACATGTTCTACGTTATTTTTTTAACCCAATTTAACCTCACATAACTAACCTTATTAAACCTTTCTTAAACTATCAGACCAGAAGTTTTTTTAAATTATGTCTAAAATTTGGTGTTAATTTCAACCATTTATTTTGTCAATTAATTTTTTTAATTTTTATTAGAATATTATTTTATTATTTCAATATTCTAATCTACTTTTATAGATCATTGACTATATTACAATATTATTATTACTTAAATATACATATACTATACATGAAATTCTTTTAATAATAAAAATATACATACTTTGAATATATACTATGGCGACATCTGGCGTACACGTCTGGGCATAGTTTATTAGTTGGTTTCCAAGGTCCGCGGTTCGCATCTCGCTTCTGCCGTTATTTTTGTGCTTGGATTGACGCGTTGAAAAAAGAATTTTATGTATAGTATATGTATATTTAAGTAATAATTTATTTTGTCGTTTATTATTTAATTTTGACTTTAATTCAAAATATTTTTTACTTCCATCCATTTAACCAAGGTCCAAAGCCATCTTAAACGATATTAATTGATATGAAAAAGTCATGAAGGTGTACCTTTGTGAAAGTGCCATCGAAGTCAAGCTAAATGGGACCTACAAAACCTCTCAGTTCAACTGGAATGGAAAACAATGGGTGACTTGGTATTGCACGGGGATACTTATCTGAAACAATAATTTGATATTATTCCAGACTTAAATATAGACTATAATTGTTTTGAGTATATGAAATACGTCTTATATACTGAGCTGAAGAAGGCTGCAGAGGATTATTTTTGTATGTAAAGAAAGTGTCATGAAAAATAAGATATTTGATTTTATTGTTACAATTCTTAACAATCAAACTCCTATTTTATTTTTGTATGATACTGGTGAATGGAATTAGAGCATATCTTAAAGAAATAAGTGGTATAATAAGATTAACGGACTGTATAGAACAGTAATGTGTTAGAGCTTCGCAGCATCTTTGCTCTCTTCGCTTTTAGCGTATGTTACCTCAGCCCAAGTGAGAACACTTAACTCCTATCGGGAATATATGCGCGGTGATTTACTTACAAGGCTCCCGTTTCCCCTTCGCGAAACACATATCTAGTGTTCCCAGAGGCTTTTCGGCCGTAAACTTGCACGTATTACGTTTACGTTAACGTTTCAACGGTTATATGATTTCCTCTGTAAAGATTACGCGCCGGGCGTAAAACAGTTTGATTGTGTTTCCGCGTGCGTTAACTGACGTATAAATTTAAACGTTTTTAGTAAGAGGTGTTCTACGACACGAAACAGAGTGTATCTAAAACACTACATAAAATTCACTTCAAACGACAGGTGGTGCATTATATTTTATCGTTATTATAAACCATCATCTTCGTTTTCATAACGTGTTGTTTCTTATGAAACTGATAGTGACGTGGAATCAATGATCTGAAGCAAAAAAATACATTTTTATCGACATTTTTCATTAATATTTTTTTGGAAAAGTAATGTATTTGTTTTTTTTTATCACAGTACCTAAGAGATTCGCTTTTTATTGTGTAATTCAAAAAGAAAGTCAAAAATATATTTGCTTCAATACCATTTATGGAGTTCATGACACCGATGTAAAAATCGAAGACGTTTTTGTTTATCATTAAATTTTACATAGCACGTAATGATAAAACGTTATATGTCAGGTAGTGTACGCTGCCATTTATAATAAAGTGCACATACAATTTAGTAAAAAATATATGTGGAACGATAAAAAAAGCTGACGGTTTTACATAGAAACAACGACAATGAAATAGTGACAGCGTCATATATTGTCATTATAAACTTAATGCAATCGCACCAAAAAAATAATCAAATTAATCAATTTAATGATAATATCCAACAAATTAACTTATTTTTTACATATGTATGTTATTAGTGTATTATAACAACGACAAATTTAAAGAAAATTATATTATTTGATAATATAACAAACATAAATTACAGTTGTAATTATAAAAAACTTCGAGTATTTATTTAAACACCTATAAATATAGCATAAAACATTATACAAACTAAATAAAATGAGCCACTGTTTTGAACAAAACTATTCTGACAACATTATACGATCTCCTTAAAAATTACCAAATACTCCAATAAACCTACGACACTACAACTGATTTCACTTTAGGTCTTTGAGCTTCCCTTGGGGACCGTCTTAAACTGAACTCATTGGTTACAATTTGTCATGATTACACTCTCAAGAAATTTTTTTTTTTCAAATAAAAGTTAAATAATAAATTCAAATTTACTTGAATGAGAAATAATTATTGAATACAAAATAACATTACTTTTGAGTAACGTAAAAAAGATAGGGCACTTTATTGTTATTATATTAGACTTCATTCCACTCATTTTTCAATTCTAGTCAAGATTCCACGCAATATTTTCACGCTTCTGTATACAAAGATAACAGATTACTCAGATTTGATGCGATGAATTTATTTTAGTTTCTCGACGTCTCCAAAATCTTCAAAAAGCTCCGAAAAGCTCTAAAACAAAAGGAAAAAGTTCCCCTTAATATTCGTCCGTTTATCCAGAGGTGAGGTTTGTCCTTGCCTCTCTCTTATATTTGTTTGTATAAATATCGTGAAGAATGACTGACGAACGAAATTCTAAACAAAAGGCTGACCCTCTAGTTACTTTTGTTTTAAATATTATGCCTGAAGGGGGTTGTCATTCTTGAAAAAAATACAAAAAGTATTATTTTTTTAAATGAAATAGCAAAAAAATATATTGTTACATAGCTTGCTTCTCTACCAGTGGAAGTGAAAATTATTTCTTATGTTTATACAAATATCTGCACTTTGCCACGCTTTGCTATGGACTTTTTTTCGATTTCATTTGGCATAATATTCACAGTAAACCATATTAAAATGTGGTAAACCTTATTTTTGCTGCTCTACATTTTATATGTAGCATTTTTTTTGCGATAAATGGTGATTATTGCGGATTATCAAACGAAGCGTTGGTTGACCTTTTGCAAGAAGGACTGATGATATCAGATAAATAGTGAGAGTAGCTTGGATGCTGAAAGCGGAGGATCGAAGATGATTTGGAAGGCATTCGTTCAACAGTGGACGGCCACAGACTGACAATGAGTCACTTATTTAACACTTTAAGTAAAAAACATAATGTTTTCTAATAATATAGCTCTTATACTCTTTTATAGTTTCATTGTTCAATGTTCCAGTTATGTCTGTGGGGCAATGCAAATGGCGTTTGTTTGCTCTTTGGGGTATTAAAATCTCCATAATAAAGTCAGCGACGTAGCCTCGTATAGTAGACTTATGCGTGAACTAGTTCAGAGGACAAATATATTAGAATGCAATGGAATGAAACCAGTGTGTGCACTTATATCTAATGGCACTTTGAAGAAAATGTGGGCTAATAGAGTGTGTTTGATAAATAGAAGTTATTATTCATTTGACGAGTAGGCAAATGCCATTTATTTAATTTTATTATAAACAAACTGATATCCTCCTCGGGTATTTAGAACACCGATTTACTGGATGAAAGATGCAGGATCAGGTTCACAATATAAACACTTGCTTATATTTCACATACTACGTTTATTCGTCAAACACTTGCCACAAAAAAGACCGTTGTAGCCCACGCCATATAGGCGTGACCCTAACGTTCGCGAGCGTTTGTCTAACTGACAGCTCACGGCGTGCTCTCACATCTTGGTGGTACCAATCGCCAAGATGACAGTCTTACCAACTGGCAATGGGCCAACTGTCATTACAATTATTTTGGCGTATGCAAACATCGTGCAACATTATACGATTAAAAACATTATATGTGCATGTCAGGCGAGCGAACAGAATAAGAGACAAAAGATCATTTGTCGACGCTTTACGGCATTAGCCTATAAGAGTAATATCAAGCCGATATCAAAACATTGTGTTTCTATACAAAAGAAGAACAATAAAAGCGTTTTTTTTAATCAATTTTAAAATAATTTATTATTAAAACAATCAAATCGTTTCATATAAACAAGCCATGATTTATTGTAAACAATACTTTTGCATCGCAATTACATCGAACCACAAATTGCATTACTTTGATCGATGTTTTATGTAATATTAAAAAAAAACAATAATTGTTTCATCTGATAATGTAATGATTAAATACACATTACATAACGGTGACACTGCAACTAAATGTGAATACCGAATTCAATTAAAACTTACAACAATAAAGCTTCTTCAGATGAACTATTTCAGTAATATCTAACAACAACGGACACACACATAAAAATTGACAGAAATCATCATTCTATTTGGTATTTCCCACGAATTTGAAAAAAAAACAGGCAGACGCATTCAAAACGTGAAACTTTGCAACCATGTTCATTTAATCAGTGCTGGCCCTTGGACATTTGCTGCGCTCATTGAGTTGAGAAATTACCTTGTTTTGTGTCTTATATAGCACTGCGTATATACTCATGCTTTAAATCTTTTGTTTTTTACGTATTTATTTTAACAGAACCGCAGTTCTAAGGTACAAAGAATAAGAAACATAGAATAAACATAAACATACAATACATACAAAAGAGAAAGAAAACATAAAAGAAGAAGATGACAAGTGTCAAATATCATAGAGATCTAAGAGAACAATACCATCGACAAAAGAGGAAAAGGATGTTAGAAAAGGATCGAGGTGTGCTGGTAGGCAATTTCTGTTGTACTAAATTGAGTGCTCGAAGCTCCACAAGTATCAACTGGGATCAAAAACAATGGATCGCTACGAGCACGAGTGTACTTATCTGGAACGTAGAAGTTAAAACATTCAAGAATCATCATATTAAACATAATCTTTTACTATATTTTAATGAAGTAAGTGTATTTTTAGCTTCAAGTCCAATAATTTCAATACAAAACTCTGTGGGGTTGTAAACAAATATAGATCAACTCAATGTGTGATGATAAAATTTAAAAAATCAAAGAATTGGTTAGTTGACTACTTTTAATCTCTACCAGAAATTACTTCTTAGATAAATGTACATATTTGTACATTTATTAATAACATATCTGAAAAGATACACGTGAAAACACTTATCACGTCTTAACACGGTTTCCGGACTCTTGGTGAAATTAAGGAAAAAAAGATATGTAGGAGAATGTTACATAAGAAAACTTTTTGACTGAGATATAATATAAACAATATCTACACAAATAGTTACCATTTTAAGTATTGAGCAAATGTCACAGAATATGTGCCTTCTCTGTGAAATCTTCTTCTCAGGGATCAGCCCAAAGGCGGCGACGAGTACTAAAGAGAGCAAAAAAAAAACCTTTAGCTCCTGCGGTGCCCGAGAGGCTGCCAGTGAGGCAATGTAGGTAAACTTTATTGCAAGTAACTGGAATGCGTAATGAATAATTTATATTATTGCGCTTAAGATTCCGCTAGTGGAAGACTCGGCGGCTTTGCTGGGGGAGTACTCGTAGCTTGGTCAAAGCCTTCAGAACCAGGGCCTGAAAAAAACTGAAATGCTTTATTTCAAAAGATCATGAAAATATTCTAAACGCCCAGTGGTCTCATACGGGACCGCAAATTTGCGTCGTTCAATGCCCTAGCAGGCCAGTGTTTGTAATATTTCTTCGCATAATAGATTCTTCTGCGAACTTAATTTAATACTATTATTACAAATTAATGTAAGAAGAACCTTAAGCACTCCTGTATGGGACTGTAGGCATTAAGCGACGCAAATCTGTGGTCTCGTAAAGAAACCACTGGGCGTTTAAAGGATACGAAACTGAAAAATTCACGAGATACTAGTGAGTATCTGACCTCCAGAAGGCCACTTTAAAAATGACAAAGCAGCTAGTTATTTAAATATATTATATAATTAAATATAGTTTATTTAAAAATATTCAAAGAGGAAAGTTGTGTTATCCATGCATATGATGTTAAAAACCTTAAAATTAAAACATTGAACTCACAATTGTACGTGATGATTTCACATTTATTTGGAGTATATGTAGAAAATTATGAAGATATTTTTCTATCTATTTGGAATCCACAGCTCGGGATATGAATTTTTGGAGGTTATTTGTGTGGTTTTTCTTAAATTTAAATGCTTTGTATTTGATCGAATGTAAATTGGGACAAACAAATATTTTGCAGAGTAAAAATAAAAAAAAGAATAAAAGTCAAAATTCACTAATAAAAACGTAATTTAGTTATTTATTATCCGTCTAATGCATATCTTACGATCAAAATTTTTCAAGTGATATCACAGCCCTGATTCAAGTTGACTTCAAGGCTGACTTATTTATTTACATTTCAGAGCTATAGACCCAAAGTTAACGGATGGTGAAGTGTGTGAAAACATTCAAGAGATTGAAATTGCATATTAAAACACACATCGACGGTAAAATGTTTGACTGAAACATTCTTCTTGATTGTTATTCAGCTGCTCATTATAAGCTTTCGTAGGCTTTGAAAAAGTCACCGTTCTTCTACGCCAATCCTGTAATAAAAACAACGACAAAATATGACTATGTTTCATACTATATGCGCTCTGTGTATCTAGAAACATGCATTTATTTCTAACGTACATTCAAAGACTGTCCTAAAACATGTTATACATACTCATAGTTGGGTGAAGAAATTTAATTCAAACTTTACGTTTGTATTAAATTCACTTTCGGACCGGTAAATTTCTTTAAGTGTCTTGCGAAACGTGATAGTCTTCACAAGCAAAGTGAGCATTTAAGCTTTAAAAACCTGAAATTGCGATAGAAACTAGGCACCAAAGTGCATGATATTAAGTAAGATGATATTCTCATGGGCGATGCGCGTCATTTATTATTCAGAAGCTGATGGCATAAAACGCTGGTTGAAAAAAACGAACACTTTTCATGAAAACTTTCAGCCTGAAAAATTCCGGTGCCGTCGCGACGCTATTTAATTCTACTAGTTTGTGATGCCATCCAGATATGATTTTTTATTTTAAAGTTATCCAATTTTCCTTGTATCATGAATACTAAACTGGATACAAACATTTCGGTTTCCAAGGCGAGAACTTGCATGCTTGTTTAGAACTTTTTTATCATACAAAGTCAGAAAATTACATACCTAAAGGTTTGTCCATATGAAAACTGTATTATACAAAGCATTTTTGATATGTTTTTTAATTACAAATCGGCATTTTAAATGATCTTAAAACATTAACCCCTAGGAAATTGGAAGTGCAGTCATTCCCTTTAATAACCTACATGTATTATTTACAGGAATCTGTAAAGCATGGAAATAAATATCGTTAGGTTTTGTCACAGGAGCGAATTTTCTGTAAACTACATGTGTCAATGCTACCACATGTATGGAGTTACATAATGAACGTTTGTTAAATATAATAGTTTCTTATGCATCATCTGATAGCTAAAGGATAGAAGAACCAATGTGATATATGAAAATAGGTCAGATACTAGTTTTAAGCAAAAAATGGTTTGAAAAATTCATGCCGAATTGACAGTATAATTTGTATTCCACCGAGCCGTAAAGAAAAGGTTAAAAATCTTAAGGCTTACAACAATTTATTCCTTAAAAAGCTCAACTCAACCAACTACACACGGTATATTCAAGTAACCTTAGTATTTACAATTATAAAACGCGTTATAAATTGCTTCATTTTTGTGATCAAATAAGATAATAAGATAATAAGATTTTTGCTATATTCTATGTTTGCTTATCGAAAGGTTTGTAGAGATGGGATTTTCATTTCAATTCACATTTGCTTCCTAGCTTGAGAATATTTTAGTCAAAAACTGTCACCGTAAGGGCGTAAGGTTAGTCATCAGTCAGTCGCAATGATACGTGTTAGGCCCATGTCAGCTCTGCTTTTTGGAGCACTGTCAAGTTTATTTAAATTTATGTTCCCAATGGCTTTCCGGTAGTGTTGAGCCACCCTTTAAGGAATAAAAATGTCAACGCCTCGGGAGCTTCAAACTTATTATCCGATCTCCTTTTTAAAAAACTGATAATTTAGCACCCAAATATTTTCTCTGGTATTACGCAGTTTATGCAAGTTCATGGACTCTTGCCCTGGAGACTCTCGGGAACTATATATGTTAACATGTGGAATTCCGGGCTACATGCGTTCTGGGACAATTTATAGACAATATGAGCTTACAGAACTGTGAAACGGTAATTCGTGGTGTCCATATGCTTAAATTTTTCAGAATGGTGAATATTTAAGAGCCTGAAGAAAAGACAAAGTAATGTTTTTTATTCTAAGCTGTCCTAAGAACATTAAATACTACAAAAATATATAACTTAATAATAGAAATATTAAAAAATAGGTTGGCAACATTCCACGCGGCTCTTCTGTATGCGTGAAGAACGCCAAGGTTCTAATTGGATGAAAATTCACCGTTTCAAATTAGCCGCACAGCTCACGGAGAACCACTGGAATGATTAAACAGATCTGGCAGCATTGTCCAAGAGACCACAAATGATAAATGGTTGCCTTGTCTTACACCAGGGTTGACCAAGAATCATTATGATACTCTAAAAACGATGACACAACAACTAAAGCATTTTCACAGCACACATCATCGTATGCCGGCGAGTATAGTTCAATGGTCAAAGCGTTTGCTTTGCAAGAGAAAGGTCGTGGGTTCGATTCCCGATGGAGATTAAAAATATAAAATAAATTTGATCGATTTCTGAGCTCTAAAATAGAGTTGGTATGAATTTGATCCCTCGCCTGTAAAATGTCAGTCATGGCCTATTAATTAAAATTGGTGGTAGACGAATGTCGTCCCGTGAATACTTTCTATTCATAGTGAATTCCTGTAATAATAAGGATAACGCGTGAATCTCAGGCTGTAGTCTATGACGTTGGCGGATCAACACTTCACATGCAGCGCTTAGAAATATGCACCATAGTAAGCGTTTTAGTATTCCACAGATGAGATTTCAAAATTACTATCACCATCTGTCGGTATTCTCCTGTATGTGTATACATAAAAAAAAACTTAAAAGTTACTTTGTCGTTTGTCAGATTATAAAAATAAATATGTACAATTATGTACAATTAAAATTAAAATTACACTGAGTTTCCTTCATCAGGACAATCATAAAACAATCTTATATCTATCCTCAAGATAGATAATTGTTTCTAAAACCGGTAGAACGATAAAAAGAAACTCGGCGGTCTTGGAAAGTGTATTATTTCCGTAATAAAATATATAATTTTTAATCATATTCGCCGTATTAAGTGGTCATTTAATTTCCTAGTTAGACCCTGACCAGTTAGCTAACAATAAGCGTTAATGAAGCTGCTCGGACGCTTCCAGAACTGAAATGTTCCTGGGAGAAAGATTCGCGTTGTTCGAGGAATCAGCACAATTGTCTATTTTACAAAGGAGCGTGTTATTCGCAACTACTTCCGCTTGTTATTTGATTATATCACCACAATTGTCATTTACAAACATAATTAAATGAGTATTTTTATTTGTTACTTTCGGCTGTTTTACATTGAAAGTTATCTCTTTAAGATGTATTTAAAAATAATAATATACATAAAAAATTCAATGTGTTAAGCATTCCATTTGAGATCCATTATAATAATAAATATTTATTTATTTACCTTGTTTTTACATGTATTACATCAAGTATAACCTCTGTTTATGAGACTGTAGTTTCTACTACTCGTAGCCTTCTTCAATCCGTCACTGACAAGAGTCACAACAAGAGTCAGCTGATTGTCAGATGATTACAAATTAAATATAAAGTATTTATAATAATAAAAACAATTGTTGACCCAAAAACAAATTACATTGGATAACATAAAAATATACATCTTTTTTAATTGAAATTTCTTATTTAACTCTTGCATTATTAGTTAATTTTTCGGAATACTGAACTAAGTCCGGTGTATAATCTTCAAGATTTTTAACATAATATTGAATGAAGTTTCTGGCTTTTAAAACCGAACTTCCATGGTTAGTACGTCCCAAAGTGGTCCCTTCTCGAGTTAAATAGCATAAAAGAGAAATAATTGTTCATTTTCATTGAAATTGCTTTTGTAATTAAAACACCTAAAATATTCAAAAGTTTTATTTTAATATAAAAGTGAAGTTTTCCCTGAAA
The DNA here is from genome assembly GCA_022606575.1 of Glossosoma conforme. Classification (NCBI taxonomy): domain Eukaryota; kingdom Metazoa; phylum Arthropoda; class Insecta; order Trichoptera; family Glossosomatidae; genus Glossosoma; species Glossosoma conforme. Next base: position 3,393,872 of record JAGTXR010000025.1, on the reverse strand, counting down.
ATACTGAAAAAACGGAAAAGGTATCTCAGTCTTTTGAAGATATTCCCCGTTCCAAGAATCACTCCTTTTAGAATAATTATAATCATTCTGAGGGTTCGTTAATTATTCAGTAATTATTAAAACATTTTTTCATATATATATTTCATTCTTGAATATTTTCAGTCAGTTTTTTCGTTAATTTATCCATAATTATATTAGACATTTTATTTTGACTTTAAATATTTTTCAAGTGCTTATTATATTTTTTATGTTTTTTTAAATTCTTGTTGCCAATTTAACAATTCTTACAATAAAAATTCTTGCGAATGTCGAATGTCGAATGAAGATAAATTCATATTTTTGATATAAATAAAGAATTGCTTGCATTTCTTTATCATTTATATTTTTTGTTTTTTAATTATAAATTGTTTAAATTTTTAACGTCTTCTTATTGTAACAAGCTATTATAAGTTACAAAATTTTTCATGACTTTTTTATTTCAGTTACTATGAAAGAGGATTGCTTACAGAAACGGCTTATAAGGACTTTCAAATTGATTTTCAAATTTTCAAATTTCAAAATTCAGTACGCAAGCGCACTGTTCATTTCTTAATTTTAAAAAAGATGCCACTTGATGTTATCGATAACTATTTAGCAAGCAAAAATCTGTCTGAATGTCATTGATGGTTAGCATAAGTTAGGTTCTTATTCACGCCGAAATTGCAATAAACCTTGATTGAAACAAATATTTCGTTAAGACAATATCATTACATGCTATATGAACAACGAAGTTTGTTATGGTATGTTGTTTTTTTTACAAATCCATCTTTCAATGTGTTGACCTCTCTTCTGCATATTTTCTCAGAATATATCTGACAGATCGAACATAACAGTATGTTACCAGCTTACCCCAATAAGGTCTTAGACACTTTATTACTGTCTATCATGTACTCTAATACTACATACTATTTAATATTTTGTTACACCATTTTTCCTAGAAATAACATTTAATCAAACAAAGGACCAGCTACACAGTTACATTTTAGGTAGATGATATAGTATTAAGGTAGATAAGACAAAGTGTAATATGGATATAAGGTGATATAAATACAAGTTATGGAAGTAGCATTTTCGTTATAATTGGAGTGCTTCAAAAATATATATAAGAGTCTTAGTCAAACAACGTAGATTAGATTCAAAGAAAATTTATATAAGAATATATAAATATACAAGAATTAATATCAAATTGAAGTTGTAATAGGGTTAAGATAGAATGCATTGTTGATTGAAAAAACATAAAATGCATTGTTGCGCAAATACAACTTTACTATTAATATAGTCAGTATATAAAAAAGGTAGTTTTAGTCTTAAATTGGGGGAAATTCAAAGTGGTCGCGATATAAATGTGTTATTTTTGATGTGGGTAATTTTATTGTCTTTATACATTCAGAGTTGTGTTTGCACAAAATGGAGTATTAAAATAGGCGATATTTCTTATATCAATGTCAACAAATAAATCATTTACACCCACGTATTTATTTTAATAACGAGAATTGGATAAATTAATGCAATTCGTTTGCACTGTAAATGAAGTTAATTGTGATTTCTGCTTAGTATGGTAGAGGGGTGATTAAGCTCTTGCGTCTTAGCAAAAGTGCTGTTACAGCTTGGCTGAAATAATAGAGCTAAAATAGCATCATTAAATCGGCAATTGAAAAATATGAAAATATTACAGATCATTGAAAGTTTATTTTAATACCCAGCTGATATAATTTATTAAGAGATATATCCATTTAAACAAGCGCAATGCTGTAAGCTACACTCTTAATAATAATAACGAAACCAAGATTGTTTATGATATCATAAATATTAAATGTACCATCGTCAATATCACATTCTATTTGCGGTTCTCGTTAGATCACCGACATTCAGCAACATTGGATACGGACCAAAACCTGGACAGATTTTCTCCTGTACATTACTGCGAAACATTTATGAATTGAATCGATACCCGACGAAGATTAAAAATACATTTTTTTTTCAATTGATTTTTAAGCTTTATAAATACCCACGGTTGATGTAAATTTGGTCCCTCACCCGTAAAATACTAGTCTTAGCCTATTAATTAAAATCAGTTGTTGACGAATATCGTCCCGTGAACACCTTCTATTCATAGTGTATTCCTGTAATAATTGGATAATCTATATGACGTTGGCGGATCAACATCCAGCGCTTTGCATAGTAATCATTGAATCTAAAATGAGAAAACATGACTATCACCATCTTTCGGTATTATCCTGTACATGATACTATTCCTGTATCATCAAGTTCCAGGACACCTACTCTGGATGTGATCAGGAGCCCGATACGAGAAAATAAATATACGGTTGAGTATGACCATAATACGATTGTGTCTTGTAACAGTTTTCGGTTAGGTTTTTTTTCAGTTTTTTTTCTCAGTTCTATCAGGTATCAAATGATGGGGCTGATATGTTCTATTCCTAAGGGGCTTCTCTACTAGAAGACCGCAGTTCTGGACCAGGGCAGTCGGATTTTTCCGGCACATTGCGTCCGGTATCGGCAGACTTCCCCTTGAGTTATTGGACGTAAACCAAATGAATTCCTTCGATTCCGTATATTTACCTTTGTTCCCCGATTCACTTCACCCTATAAATACACATGTGTGTCCAGCGCGTGTAATATGTATCGGAACCTAAATATAAACTTAAGAACGGCACACAAATCTAATATAGACAAATTTATTCATTTGAAGATTTATGTACAACCTCGTACTTTACTTACAAAATAACGTAATAATTTGACAAAATGTAATAGTTATGAGTTTTTGTAACAAGAAATAATTCTCTAATGGAACCATAGATGTCATAGAAAAAAAAATCGTGAAGTGAATAGACTTCAAAATAGCCAAATGGTAAAAGTAGAATTTGTTAAGACACATTCAAGGACATGTTCAGCTAGACGCTGTATGGAATGGTTGCATAGTAGTTAAATAACTTCTTAGGTTTTCACGGCCAGATTTGATATTGTGGCTTTTGGGTACAGCCGTGTGTGGCGAATTACTTCTTTCCAATATTTCACCCGCCAATGCAGGGGTAATAAGTCGCGATGTTTGTCCGATGTACACCGTGGGGTAAGCCTTGCACGATAATTTGTAAATTCCATCGCTCTCTAAAGGAAATTTATCCTTGACCGGTCTGAGACAATCCAGGATCTTTGACGACGCCTTGTGTAAAGTTTTTATCCCAAAGCGTTGTAGCTCCGAATGACGCTCGTGGAGGTACGTTAGGCTGACGGCTAAGCTACCTCCTGACACCAACTCATCACTAAGTCATCAACCCTGAAGAAGACCCCTGCAACGGCGGTCGAAACATTTGAAAGAAGTAATTCACCACACAGGCTTAATCCAAAAACCACAAGACATGTAGTATTAATGTTTTTATATATACAATATATATGTATTCACGAGTGATTGGATTTAAAAAATGAATTCTTCAAAAAATGAATGCTTGATATCTGATGATTGAAAAAAATACCGATACTGAAAGAATATTTAAAGGCTTGTTCTATGCAGTGTTGAACATAAAGAAAAAAAAATGCTTTTTGTTACTAAGCATTTAATATAACTAGCCATTTTATATGCAAATAATCATGGAAGATGCGTATAAATGTTCAATTTAACACAGTTAAAATATTATTCAATTCTAAAGTGCGACACAGCTCTCGCAATACTAAAGTGACATAAACTCTATGAATTATTTATAATCGAGTTAGGATATAATTCCGATACGATTTCAAAGAACGACTCGACAAAGCGTCATTAGAAACTGGCAGCTTGTACGTCACAGCTCACAACGACAGTGGAGGAAGAATTGAACCATTTAGCGATACCTTTTTGACACATTTTTCACCAATGTAAAGCCAAACAACAGGTTCCAGAAATAAATAATATATTTTATTATCTAACTTATTCACGTCTTAGCTAGAGCATAATCTTGTAAAAATTTGTACATAATTCTATCAATTGTTATGATATTTGCTCCGTTTTCAGTCAACTTTCCACTGGCAATTGCTTCAAGTTCTTAATAATTTTACATCCAAAATAAGAGGTAAGGGGCTTGAAGATCAATCTGAGGCATATAATGATGTTTAGTTTGAGCGTTTTTAACGATAAACAATATGATGACCTTGACGCAATGTTGGATCCATTTGGTACTAATAAGCGAATCTACGGATAAATCTTTTACATATTTTTAACCTTTGATCCTGCTCATTTTATTACTTTGTAATATAATATAAAATTAAAAGAATATTGTAAAAAAATTTAATGTACTCGTAAAATATATCCATTTTCTCATACAATTTTTTATTCAAATCAAAAAGATTATATTTAGATACATATTCAAAAAATATCGATCATTACAACATTAAACTATAACTGTAATATATGGCTTAAACTCAGAATAAAGCTCGAACCAAATACATTAGAACACACTATCAATGGTTAGAATTTTCTAAAAGAGCATTCGCAATATAATTGGTAACATTAAAAAAGCAATAATATACATATCTTCTATGCTGATATATATTACCGTTATTGAGTTTGCAACTAGTGTGCCATCTAAATCGATTAAATTTGGATGGATTTAATAGTGGTGTATTATTTTTTTTTAATTAAAAAGTAGTAAATATGAAAACAAACTAAGGGAGAACAACTCAAAATACGTTCTACGAGTATTATACTCGTATATTTTTACATTTAAATGGCGTAGCTTAAACTGTCAGGACTGAAAAAGGGGCGGATTTTGGGGGCTGACAAAGCTAAAGGGGCGGCATAAGTCATTGGAATGTCTCGCCAGTTCTTAGGTCTTATCCTCTAACAACCATCTAGCCGCCCACCTGCTCATCCTGCCGCCCAAATTTTCGGATGAGATCGATTCAATCCAATGAAACACATTTCATTTCAGGAAAAAAATACACTTTATAGGTAATAGTCACTGGCAGCTTTTTTTTTAGTTTTTTTTATGTAGGTACATACAGGAGAATACCAACAGATGGTGATAGTGTTTCTGTAGTTTCACTCTGGTTTCAATGACTCTTACCATTCTACATATGGCTAAGCGCTGAATATGGAGTATTGATCCGCCAACGTCATAGACATTGGTTAAACGTGGAAGAAAAGTGATCCAAAATAATAATTGAAAACGTTCTGGTTAGAAATATTACTGAATTATTATATTATTGAATAAGGTCATGAAATATTTAAAAAAAAAACAGGATAAACTTACAATGCATAATTATATTACATTTCAAATAAAAATAAAATATTATGTAGAAATTATTCGACATATTTCATTAGAGGAAGAAATGTTTTTGGTTACGACGTAGCATAATCATGTCGTCCTCGTATAAAAAATTGAGGATACATTTTTAAATAATCATTTACTTTTATTTGAATTTATAAACTTCCACCGAGAATTATCGATCGAATAAATAAAAATAAAACATTTAAAATGAGCCATTCCTTCATAAAAGATGTTTCATGCTCCGGTCTTAAAAGCAGATCTCCATAAAAACAACTAAATAACGTTCGAATACTTCTCTAATTACACAGCTGCCCTCTTGTTCTCGTCTTAGAGATAATCTGATATTATGCATATTATGTACTAGGTGGAGTTTTAAATGCATTAATTTAGAATAAGGATCAAAATAGCACACAAAAAGTTAAATTCACTGTATACGGTTACTATATGCTTCAACATCAAAGTGCACATGCACCAAATATCACAACCACATTACCATTAGTTGTCTAAGATTGATGAGACGCGAGAATGAAATAGGTAAGTTTATGTTACATTAGTTGAGTTAGATAGTGTTGAAAATGGATCGAGTTAGTATGCATCTTAATTTTTTTTCATGGTATTATCTTAATACGTTGACCTATTTTCTCTTACCTGGGTTATGTAACATTCAAAAATGATCTACAATACCTTACGTTACATCGATTGTGCTAGGTTAGGATACTTCTTAACGACGAAATGAATTATCTAGTAAGCAAAACCTTAAGTCCTTTATTACTCTTTTATATAAATTATATTTTTATCTCAGCAACATGTACACTTACAATATTGGTTATTTTCTACGCAAAAATAACTATATTATGTAATATTAGTTGAAATAGGTTAGGTGGCATAAATAAGTGTGAAAATGAATGATCGGGTTAGCATTCCTTACGTCCTGAATCCCTCCTTGGTATTACTTAAGCGTCCCGACCGCATTCTCGCCAGTCTCAGTAGTAGGGGTTAAATTAAATTGCACGCCCAAGACGTCGTTAAAACCACAGAAGAAATAAAAACAAACCCCTAGCAATTGCAAATAGTACTTTTCCACCTAGAGTTATACAATACTTCTCTCGGGCTAAAAGAGTGAGTGCGATGCTAGGAATGATCACAATATGATAAATATAATCAACGTATCAAAACCCTCAACTGTCAAATGCTAGTAATATCGTAGCAATTAAAATTGGTAGTCGATGAAAGTTTTCCCATAAACACCACCCATTCATAGTAAATTTCTGTTATATATAAATATATAATCGTGTCGGATACAACATGGTTAGATCCTGTCTGCCCAGAAGTGGGTGACGTCGATGGGGATACTCCCGGCCATCATCAAGTCTTCTTGGGGCAGCTACTCGGATACAGCGCACATTCCAGAAGGTGTGTCAGGGTCTGCTACACTCCGCAGTCACATTCAGTTGGTCCGCTGTAAAACTGCCAGGCTTTCATTTGTGTCTTCGTATTGCATACTCCGAAGTCTGGTAAGGTACTTCCATATATTCCACCCCGTGTCTAGGGGCTAGGTTCTCTTTCGGGGCAATCCAAGTATTCCCCTCATTACGCTTCTTCACAAGTTCAGCAGCAGGGTGGCTTCAGGTTTTACCAGTACTGTTGTCGACTGTAGGAAACTTCTACTTGATTTGAGCCGTGTGGTCATCTTTTGATATCCAAGCATAGGGTGGGTTACTACGGAAACTACAATTTCCGTTAAAATGATGTGTGAATGCTAGACTTTATGAAGGTGGCGGAATAAGAAGTCATGGAATAATATAAAAAAATATATATATAATATTATTATTATAATATTTTCGTTGCTGTTCAGTAAATTAATTTGAATAATTAAGTTTCCATTTAAGATATTTGATGTTACCTTAAGGTGATATTTAAAATAAAACTATACTTAGTACTTTATTTTAATCATTTAAATTGCAGTAAGGACTCATTCATTGTTTTAACTTAAGGAATTACGAAAATTAATAATCAGAATTAAATAAATTATTTATCTGCCTACTATATACAAAAACAAAACAATATAACTTATGCAAATTACTTAATAAAAATTTATTTTTTAGAAAAAATAAAAAAATTGCGTACGAAAAACACATTATTTATTTAGAAAGTTTAGTGAGAGGAATATTATATATATTTTGATCTAGGAAGTATTTTATTTTTCTTCAAAAAAATATTTTCGTTGAATTACAATGTTTTTTAGACACTTACAAAAAATCAGAACAAACACAATTCAGGATTGTATCTTTACATTTTAATAAATTTTACAGTGCGTAAGTAATATAAATACAGTCCTTTGAAAGCACATTTTCTTCCATTATAATTAATGAATGTTGCCTATAGAAAAAACTCTCAAGTCGCACGTGCGTGATTTTAATTTATCACACCTTAAGGATCAAAAAACCTGTTTCCTTACTATACTTTCATCATACTGAAAGCATAATTTGTAGGTTAATTAAAAATTATCACCTGAGTGCTTTTATTATTTTGACGGGCAAATAAGACTTGCTTGGACTGCTTTAAATGTAAATTTCAAAAAAAATAAATAAAAAAAGAGAAAATGTGTGATTTTTTAGTAGTATATGATGCTTTTATTTCTGTGGTGTGGTATTCTTTTCAACGGGAGTGATTTGAAGGCAAAATAACCGAGTGTTTTAACGTTTTTTAACATTCGGAGGGTATTCGTGACAGTGAGCGGAATAGGCAAGCTCTTGAGATATTCATATTAATATAGATAATGTGATGCAAATCTCACATATATAATCGTGTCGGAAACAACATGGTCAGATTCTGTCTGCCCAGAAGTGGGCAACGTCGATGGCATCAATACCGGCCATTATCAGGTCTTCCTGGGTGCAGCTACTCGGACACAGCACACACTCCAGAAGGTGTGACAGGGTCTGCTCCACGCCGCAGTCACATTCAGTCGGTCCGCTGTAAAACTGCCAGGCTTTCATTTGTGTCCTGGTCTTCCATACTCCGGTCCGAAGTCTGTTAAGGGACCACTATATATTCCACCCCTGGTCATGTCCAGGGGCTAGGTCCTCTTTCGGGGAAATCCAAATCCCAAAATAAGTCATGATAATCATTATACCTGCTTCATATTTAGAGCATATATTATTAAACAGGTACATATGAGTAAATTCTTCTTAGTGTTAACATAGACCACACTGTTTATTTACTTGCTGAAACACCGCTTGAAATCTATTGCCAAGAATATCAGTATTATTGAATCTCATAGTGAATGCAAAAAACATGAACCTCATTGAAGCATAAAGACACCATAAATTAGCACAATATGTCAGGTGCTGTAATAATCACGTCATTAGTTACTCATACCAACGTCACACAATCAATTAAAACCATTAAGGCTGCTGTATTTTATATGTATGCATTGCATATTACCACTGTCGTAAATCACTCAACGTGCGGAATGTTTATATATATAATATTTAAGCGGTTGCCGGCATAATTTCATAATACACGAAATATCTTCGCCGGCAATATGGGCGGGTTTTAGGTATGGGCGGTGATTCGGAGTGGGCGGGCATCTGAAATGAATTTGAAGGTGAAAGGTGCCTCTCTGAATGGTCTTCGGTAATAATTCCACGCGGGCCCAGACGCCGTGAGACGATCCAGAACATATGACTATAGTATAGATATATTTTATTCTAACACATATGAGAAAATGCCACCAAACAGTGATGGAAATATCTTATCGGTGAATTATACGATACTAGTCAATTTTAAAGCGACTAATACGTAGGGTTGATCAGATAAAAGTTCTTAATCACTACCTACTATTCACGTCTATATATAAAAGAGATTACTTTTATTTACTGATACACACTTAATTAGAATTTTGACGTTTCATTCAATAAACTGTTAAAGAAACGATTTTTTTTTTCACCGATTTTGATTATATATTTGATTATATAATAGGATGCACAATTTTTCAAGTAGTGCAACTGAGAGTCACCTCGGTTGCGGTGTAATAAATTTAGCGTTACTCAAGGTACACTGCGAGGAAGCGAAGTTCTTTACAATCCATATAAGTAGGGTAATTTCAAGTTAGTAAATTTAACAGACGAGAAACCAGCTCTGTGAAACCTTTGGCATAAAATTACTACTACTAGACTCATTTATATAACAATATTAATTGATATTTTTAGAACAAACTAGAGCAAACAACTACATACTCAACATGTAACAAATCACAATTCTAGCTTACTCCAGCTGAATATGTAACTCTGGCATAATATAGAAATAAAATTTATCAACCTACAAAAAACACTACAATAATACTCTTAAAACAATATATATAACTAATTAAATGTTCGTAGTATAGGTAAGTTAAGCAACATTTAGCGTGTAAGAACTTCAAAAGGTGACCACCGCGTATTCGGCGTGTCGCAACTTGATCCGAAATTTCAATTTACCATAAATTTATTGGGCCTATCATCCAATATCCTTAAAAATTAAGCTAATGAATAAATATGCAAAGCTTATCTTATCTTCACACTCTCGTGCAGAAGGACAGTAGTGAACTATGCTTTTGTATGTATTTAGTATAATTTTTGATCCAATAATGACAGTAGGCATGTTAAATCATTTATTTATAAACTAAAAGAAGATAGAGGATCGAACTCTTAACTAATAGCATGCTTATCGTGCGTTTTACTTCTCAACCATACCCTTCGGCATCTAAGGCAGTATGACAATATGGCGCGCACGTACAGAGCGCGCCCCTGTTATGGCATTCCTTGATATCCTAGCATGCTGAAGAAGACCTGTATCGAAGGTGGATGGAGAGAGACGTTTAGTGCGAGGATTAAATGATTTTTTAAATATTTCAGAGACATCAAATCCAGGTGATAATCTATTAATATATATTTATTAGGTACTTATAAAGTAAATTTTAAATCGGTTTATTTTAACCATTAGGGATATTTTCCGTATTGATGACTAATATTTTTCATTATTTTTTAATACACACGGCTTCGAATTTTGGTATAAAATTATTATTTAGAATTAAAATTGACATCAGCATGATATAGCCCTTGCTGACTGGTACCGAAAACTTCAATGTACAATCATTCGTCTCTTATTTCTGTTCGCTTTTCGTACATGTATGTGTCGCCGTATTGTCATTTTGGAATTGTAACGTAGACCTTCATTTGCAGAGCTGTTCGAGATGCCATCACAAGCACGCGTAGTCGTGTGCTGACGTCGACGAGATCGCATCGTTGTTGGCCCGGCCTGAATGCTGTGAGTAGGTCCGGGCCAGAAGTTTGTAAAGTTATCGAAATATATATGTCAATGTGCTTCAGAAAAAAGTCTTGGTGTTGTTAATCTGCTCCTCACTCTGCCACCACGCGACTGAATTACTGCCTTTTAAAAAGAGGAGGATGTTATAATATATAAAATAATTATATATTCTATGGATTTTTTTAAATATTTATTAGAAAATTATTTTATTATTTCAATATTCTAATCAACTTTTATAGATCATTGACTATACTACAATATTATAAGTAATTAAATATAAACATACTGCAACATATTCCGCAAAGCAGTTCGGGCAGATGATGGTCAAGCGGTCAAGAGTAATGAACTTAAACAAATGGTTGGTTCCAAGGTTCGCTGGTTCGCATCCCGCCGCTGCCGATATTTTTTCTAAACAAATTGATGCGCATATATAATAGTATGTTTTTTTTATGTAAGCACATACAGGAGAATACCGAAGATGGTGATAATAATTCTGAAGTCTCATCTGTGTAATTCTATGACGCTTACCATGGTGTATATGGCTAAACACTGCATGTGGTGTGTTGATCCGCCAACGTCATAGACTACAGCCCGAGATTCACGCATCATCCTTTGTTATTACAGGAATTTACTATGAATGGGTGGTCTTCACGGGACGACTTTCGTCTACCACCAATATTAAGTAATAGGCTATTACTGACATTTTACGGGTGATGGATCAAATTAACACCAACCTGGGGTATTTTAGAGCTAAGAAATCAATTAAAAATCCTTTTTTTTTCTTATTCTCCGTCAGGGATCGAACCCACGACCTTTGGCTTGCAAAGTAAACGCTTTATCATTGAGCTATGACCACCGGCAATGTGTATATTTAATTAATTATAATTTATATATTCGTATATAATATACAATAATTTATTGTGATAAATTAAATGAATATATTTCTCATTTACTTCAGCCATTTATGTTTATTAATATTGGACATATGATAAGAATTCAGTTAGTTCATGGTATGTTTTATAAAAAAAAAAAATCTTCTGTAAAAGCTTTTATTAATATAACCAATGACTTATAATTTTTATAGCTCTATCAGTTTCTGGAACAGATATTCGTTATCAAGATCAACGAAAAGCAGTTTAATTTAAATTAGTATTATTTACTTTTAACTATAGATTTATAAAGTAAAGTTGTTAAATGACAAAAATATGAAAAACGTTCCACGCCACGTAGGTCACCGGTGACCTACGCTGTTGTTGAATAGGGCGCTCTGTAGGTTACCGGTGACCTACGTTTTTTTTTCGAACAAACAGTCCCTGTACGCCAGCGGTTACATTTCAATGGAATTTTAACATTGAATGTCACCTTTATGGCGCCTCTGAGTCGAATTGCATTAAAGACATTACGTTGGAGTTAAGCGTGTTAAGGAGTTGGTTCAAGGCAAAAAACACTAATCCAGAGACTTTGTTTGAGGAAATCTAAAATGTAATACATTTTTTTACCATATCCGATTTAAATTTGGAGCATATGGACACCGAATATTTCCATTTCACAGTTCTGTAAAGTCACTGTCTATGCCTTGTCCCATAACACTTGTATACCCGGTGGTCGACAAGTACAATACCATTGAAAAATCAGACTTAATTCACGATTCGTAATTTTGTTTGTCATTTATTAGGGTAATTTTCATTGTGAATGTGGTCCAAATGAATGTGCAATTCAATTATGTAATACTCTCTCCTGAGAGAAAGATATCCAGGTGAAGTATAGTATAATAATTATAATCATATTGACCTCGATCAGCCAATGGGTTATCGGAAACTAATAAATTAAGGTCGGCTTTAGTAATTAATCATATTAGATGTTTGTAATTACGTTATTTTGTTGATAATTTGACTCAACGTTCATTTTACGTCCATTATACATGAATTACCTTGTATACATTTCATAGCTCTCCATAGAATTCGATACGTAATTTATTTGCTTTGTTGTAATTATCCTCACCGAGGAATATAGTCGAGGGTTACAGAGTACGATTTATATGCATACAGTCAACTTATCAATTCCAAAACATGTGTTTTTATCTTTGGGTGTGTTTTACTAAAAAAATAACATATGCAGGAAAAACTCCATTATCATTTTGGGAATAACCTGGAGCAGGATGAAGCAAGTTCATTAAATTTAATCATTTTCTCTAATATTGTTATAATTATCACTTGAAACTTATAGTTAAAAGACAATTCTATCTAAATATATAAGGTGCTTATTGATTGAAATGTATTACGCGTTTATAATATATTATATTACTTTTAAATTTAGACAGTGTGATATAAATCATTTATTTTATAATCATTCATATTGTTGACCGTCCACGTCGGTTCATTAAATACCTTAAATCTTCACATGCCTTTCTTTCAGATTCTTGCAGAAATCATGAGTCTTTTATCATGAAAAATGTTGTCTAATGATTCATTAGAATATCTCATATGTAATTTATTTCGTTTTGACATTCTAGATAATATAGTTAAACTACAATCTTCAACTGGCAAATCAATTTGACTATAGGACTTCTCATATAAATAACCTTAGACTTCTCAATTCTAACTGAGACTTTCGCTTGAAATATCATAAAGTTCTTATAAATTTTAATAACATTACAAATATGCGCGTCACATTTAAGCTTATAGCATATACTTCTAAGCATTCTATATTCTTTGTAGCTTATTGAGTTATTTCGTTAAAAAAAACTCTACTTACAGTTAATGGTAATAATTATTACCTCAACCAATGCAACCAGAGAATTAAACGATGTTCCAGCCGACCCACATTGCACCAGTATATGAGTTTTTAAATAATACCGTTTTAAAAATATTAAAAATATATATGATTTAATCCTACAAATAAAAATAATATTATTCAAAATTCACCTGAACCGGTCATACTTGCATTTGATACCAAACACCTCGTTCAACAACAGGTTTTCTGAAACATTACATTTCTGAAAATTATGATCCGAAATCTTGTCTAGTGCCACTGGGGGATAAAGCCAGTGGTGAAAGCTTAAGGTAACTGGCATCACATTTCTAGCTGAAGAGTCCTGAAGCATTTCCTTCGTTCCTGAAACCAGGCTACAGGGTGGCCGGGTTCTAATTATATTGAAGTTACTTGTTAGTCTTGCGTACTCAGCTTGCTGCAACTGCTCAAGTTAATTAACGGCGTACTTGCAAAACCGCAGTCAAAAGCGCAGACATGCAATGAATATTTAAGTTGCAGGGTATTATTATCGCTGACAGTAACCTCATCTCAATCAGCAATGTTATATTTAGATGATATAATAAAGAAATTCTAATATATTAATACTTCATCTAATAAAAGATACCTCACTTATTTTAATCTTGATATAAAATTTTATGAAATACAAAAGTTCAGTTCGTTTACTTAGTCGCTGTTTACTTTAGTAATCACACGTTTATTATCGTCACTGGTCTTTTGAACCTACTTAACTGTTGCATCTATACATCACTGTCAGACTCGTAACACCATTTTTAATTAACTTAACGTGATACATATAAACTTATTTATTTACACTATATGTAGCAAAAAATGTCTTAGTATCTACATTTCCTTTATCAAACAATCTGAATCATTACAAGAATCATAAATACTTGCAATATTCTCAATCACTCGTGATCATTTTTCATCATAATTTTCCGTGTCCGCTCTCTTAACTAGAGCATATGGTCGTAACGAGCTGCCGCCTTCTTCTTCGTAGTATCAATACGGTGGATTGTTTTGCAGCAACAAAATCTTGCATCACGATCTCCACTCTTCTCAATCCTCTGCAATCCTCTTCAGCTCAGCATAAGAGCTACAACTCATGTCCTCGAACAAATGCTACAAACACTTCCGTCTAGTACGTCCTATGCACTTTCTACCCTCAACCGTCAGTTCCACAATATCGTGAAGAAGACCATCGTGACGCATTATGTGACCGATCCATCTGGCTCGCATCTCTGAGATGGTTCTTACTAGGTGCCTATCTTCCTTGATTAAGCTGAGAGCTTCATTATTCGTGACGTGGTCTCTCCAGGAAATTCCAAGAATTCTTCTGTATGACCACCTCTCAAAGGCCTCTAGTCTCTTTTTATCACTTTTAGAAAAGCGCCATGTCTCACAGCCATACATCAAAATGCTCAAAGTAAATTTTGCTGCTATTGAGCTTTTTATTTCACCATGGTCTATGAATTATCTCTTCAATCAGATTTGCGATTCTTGTAGATTTATTGAATAGTTCTCAATCTATTGAGGCACAATTCATACTAAACAGTTTTTGAAAAATCAGTCTTTTCATTAGACAATAAAAAATCAATACTCAATATAATATAATATATAATATAATATATATTAGGTTAGGTATATACATAATCTACTAATACCAAAATTTAACACACAACATGCAAAGAATGGTTACAAATACAACGGAATAGTGAATTTCAACAATCTTCCTCCGGAAATAAAAGCGATCAGTGACATGAAAATAATGAATAAAAAGGTAAAACGGTTCTTCAAAATTATAAAAATCAGATCTGACGTAATTGTACAAAAATGAGAAATAAATGATATATATATTTTTTTTATTACATTATAATGTTACTATTATTAAAATGATACTAATGTAAACCTCTCTGTATATGATTCAAGCAAGGTACTAAGTAGTAGTTGTAAGTATATGATCCAAGCATAATAAGTATAGAATTTATATAAATTCTATAAAATATTTATATTGTTAAAAAGGTATTGATTATATTAAGTTCATTAAAAGGTGTCTGGTGGAAATTGAGACTTAGATGGGTCGAGGCTATTAAAGAATCGAAATATATATGTAAATGATGCTGAAATTGTCAATTCAACTATAAAAAAATTATAAATTTTAATGATATTATTTTATATTCTATAAAAAAATGTGAAAAAATAATAATATAAATTATGCAACACTTAAATCAAAGATGAATCCCACGCCACACACAAGATCTACCTTTAAGTGGCGTGGAAAGCGAATTTCCAAAAAAATAAACATTAAAAAAAAATTAATGTAATACTATCAATAAAATCTTAAATGTATCCTATTATATTTGATTAAATAAAAAATATATAAATATATATATATATCGCATACAACACACAGCCTATCAATCAAGCTCTTGAAGAATTTTCTGATCTATGCATGATATGCATTTAGCGGACTCAAGATACAAATATTACTTGAAATAACGCAAATTTAGACTAATCATACATTTTAAGCAATGATAATATAAAATTTTAAAAATATCTCTAAGTTTCTGTGTGTTTTTAATTTAATTTTCAGTGATGTTTTAATCCTATTTCAGGTTTCAGCACCGGCGTTCTACTTTATCGTTGTTTTACCTTTGATACCCGTTTAAACAACAGCCTTATAATAATAACACGGTATCAGCTTTCATCGGCCCGTGTAATATTACGTATTACGTTGTGGAATATTAGCACGTGAGCCTTCTTTTGTTTCCGGGGCGATCTCTACACTTTATGAAAGTGAATACAGTCTGCGGATTTCCCGGAAATTCGAATGAAATGTTATAGCGAAGTGTATTTATTCAATTTATTTAGATACATTATCAATGACCCCGTACTTACGTTTATTAATAACGTATAAGAATTATCAAATTTATTTATACCAAATTAATAATTTTAATATATCACATTTTTTTTTAATTTTCTAAATTTGTTTCATACCTTGATCATATTTTGGTCACCACGAATTTTTTACAATCGTTTCTGTCAGTTAACATTATCGATGTCTTGTTCTGTATCACTATTTAACCCGAAGATCCATCTATGTGCATACAAAGAGATGACGGGTGTAGTATGCGAGACATACTATTATTTGGGTGTTAATCATCATTCTAAGAAGTTTGAACACTCTCGACTCTCGAAGATTCAATCATCTGGAAAGGTGACTCAACTCACATGACACGTGATAAGAAACAGAATATAACTCATTCATGTCTTGGTCCGCTACTATGTTGCATAAGTATAGTGATTGGACAAGACACACACTTCCAGTTTTATTTATATTATTTATTAAACTTTTATGCATAAACTAAGAATTAAATTTCAAATTAAATAATGTAGCAGAGGAGTTCATAGATCAATCCTTATCAGCTTACGTTCACTGTTAAAGTTAGGCCACCTACAAAAGATTCTATCTCCCTTTCGATTCCTTCTTCTCTAATATAAAGAGTGTACTAATACATACAAATGATGATGGTAGTGAAAAAAAAACGCAAAAAAAAATCTTGACTAGAATATGTATATATTTTTAATTGAAGAATGTTAAATGAGAGTTAATTATTATTTATTCATATATCAATAACTTTTCAAATATTAACACATATTATTACTAAAAGTAAAAATAAACACACAAAGTATGCATGACTAAAATTCTTTATGACAAAATCAACTTGAAAGGTATATATTAATTGAAAATATGAATTTTGGAGTAACACAACTCTTTGAATATGGGGACACGTTTTTCAGTAGATTTCAGCGCCATGAACTTGTGCACTTTGCAATAATGAAAATTCTCATTAGATTTTTTAAATAAATTTTTGAAAGGGTCTCATCTCACCGGCCATTAACCCACTTTTTGGAACACGCTGCCTGACAGACCGAGCCGAGCATTCTCCATACTCCCGGCAGCACAAAATCATTTTTGCATTTATTTTTGGGCTTTTTTGTTGTTTTTTTTTCGCTGAAGAAGCAGGTGCATTTAATCACAGCACGGACTGCGCTGCATATCGCATTTCGTTGCT
The DNA here is from genome assembly GCA_022606575.1 of Glossosoma conforme. Lineage (NCBI taxonomy): Eukaryota > Metazoa > Arthropoda > Insecta > Trichoptera > Glossosomatidae > Glossosoma > Glossosoma conforme. Next base: position 3,376,414 of record JAGTXR010000025.1, on the reverse strand, counting down.
GTTTATGCCAGAGGCTAATTCAGAACCTGAAAGGCCCTAGGAATTTTGAGTACCTTTTGTAAAACTATTTAAAAGCTATTATTTAAAATTTCCCCCATTTTCGCGAACTCTAAATATTGTGTTTTATAATTAACTAGCTGACCCGGTGAACTTTGTTTCGCCCGAAAGGCAATAAATGAGCAGATTTTGGATTTTATTAAGTTTAATTTTTCGGTACATATGATATCATATATTTGGTCTGGTTGAATTCTATTGCAGTAATCGACGAAACTTCAGCAAGTAGTTGTCAGCATTTCGACGAATCGTCAAACGATATGCGTTATAATTCATCGAGCTTAGATTCTTGGTAGTTTCTTCACCTGAAATTAAGACAATAGATTTGTAATTTTGTATGTAAAGCTAACATCCATATTTGTAGCATAATTTTAAAGGGGTGAAGATAAATGATTTTAAATCGTTTGCCGGTTATTTGTCCAATTTTCTCTAAAAAAACATCTTAATCTTTAAGTCTGTTATTTTCCTGGTAATAAGCAGTGTAATTGGTCATTTATTGGAAACCTAAAGCAAAACCAAGCACTGAAAAATGTATGTCATGACGGAATCAAAACTATGATATTGATTATATATATATATTGATTACTCACCATTAAATGGATTTTTCATTTTGATATTGAAATAATATCCATCTACTCGTGCCAAGACATCAGTGGGTATTGCAACGTGTCATATGAATGACGTGTTTCAGATATCTGTTGTAGTTGCCCAGTATCACGACGTGTGTACCAGATGGTCGTTTATCCGCTCTGATCACGACTTTGTAGACGTCGATCAAGTTCTTCCTCCATATTGTCATTGAAGTATATTTGTACAAATTTATGCTGTGCATCTTCGAGAGGTTGGAATGATCCGATTCAATGGTGAATCTGTCCTTGTATCTACAGAATCAAAAGCAAAGACAATATTACTGATTTATAAATACTTTTTTTTAGAATTAGCATACATAATTCAAAGTTATAAGTGTAGTATGTTATTCTGTTAATTATTTTGTGTGTAAGTACAAAAATAAATAAATAAACACCTTGAATGTCAGATTAAATCCTCGTTCTTCGATACGTTCAGGTGCAATTGTTCTTCTTCAGTCCTTTAATTTGCAATGATTTGAATCCTAGTATTTTAATGATTCTTTATTGGCCATGTATTTTTGTGCATGGGTTGCACTCTTCAGTGAAGCACCTTGTGATAGACCACATTTTTTGTTTTATTATCAGGCGCAAGAACAAATAACGCAGATTGTCTTCCAACCCGTGAACATGCCACATATAATTGACCATGGGAAAAACATGGATTTTCAAGATTCAGACCACAAACTTTCAAGGATTGGCCTTGTGATTTGTTAATGGTCATGACGAATGCAAGACGGACCGGAAATTGAAGTCGCTTAAACTCAAACGGCATATCGGTTGGGATCATCGGGATCCTCGGAATGAGGACTTCTTCACCTTCGAATTTTCCTTTGAGTATCGTCGCGTAAATCACATTGTTCAACAATTTACTTATCACCAAACTTGTCCCATTGCACAGTTTTGGTTGGTTTATGTTTCGAAGCATGATTACTACGGAGCCAACTTTTAGTCTTAAATTGTGCGGTGGTAAGCCAGGCACATCCAATGAGTTTAAAAATTCAATTGGATAGTTAGTGGCTTCGTCTTCATTCGTTACACAGTCAATAGATTTGTATGAATGCAGTGTACCAATGATATCATTCTGAATTATGTAGTTAAGGTCGTCTACATCTTTATTCTTAGCCGCCAAAATTGCTAGCTCACTCAACCATTTATTATTTTTGTGATTAGTCATGATGTTTGGGAATACTTTGTTGATGAGTTCGTCTTTCGATGAGACAAAGAAACAGAAATTCTGAGGAAATGAAAACAATCCATTCGATATGTAGACAGGTACTCGACCATTACCGATAGTCAGCAATCGCTCAGAGAAATCTTCAGCAGATGTATCATTCATCAATGCAACTCTCATGTTTGTTGTCAGTTGAAGCTTCTTTACATAGCGCCATAGATTCGACGATTTGAGGCAAGCGTTAATTTCGTTGGAAGCAGTTGATCTTGGAATTACTGACAGTGTTTGACGTAAATCGCCAGACAGTAAAATCATTGCGCCTCCAAAACATCTCGAGTCATTGCGTAAATCTTTCAATGATCGGTTAAGTGCTTCCAATGCACGTTTATGCGCCATTGTGCATTTGTCCCAGATGATGATTTTTGATTCTGATAAAACTTTGGCCATTGCGGAGTGTTTTGAAATATTACATGTGGGTTCTTCAATAGTTTGAAGATTTAACGGCAATTTTAATGCTGAATGAGCCGTACGGCATCCTTCTAACAATGCGGCTGCTATTCCAGAAGAAGCAACTGCAACCGCAATGTTGGATCTCGCACGGACAGTGGCTAAAACTATTGACATGAGGTATGTCTTACCAGTTCCACCAGGGGCATCCAGGAAATATAAGCCACCATTTCCATCATCAATTGCCTTCATTAATGTATCATAAACTTCCTTTTGTTGAGGATTCAACAGCGGTACATTCGTTTGAACTACTAAATCTAATTCATGGTGATCATATTCACGTTCCCGTTTCAATTCTCGATTAAATGCGTCATTCATTTCACGATTTGGTGCTGTCATTCCTAACCTGACTAATAAACTACCGCACATGAGGTTAACACATGTCTTCGATTAAGAGCAAAGCCCGATTATGTATTTCCTCATTCATCTTAAGAGCAGGATTTCTTGATCTAACACGAATTTGATGTAAAATATCTTTTGACATATTATTCTTGTATTTGTGCCACAGGTTAGATTGGTTCGATGGATTGTTCACGCGAGATTTTTTGCTCTTCGTCAGTCCTTTCATTGACAATTTTTCGATTCCTTGTTGCGTGACGGCTTTGTTGTGAAAGATTCGAACGTTTTGGTGTCGGCATTATCAATAATCAATAATAAAATCAGCAGAATGCTCTCGAAACAAAACGTCAACCGATAGACAAAATATCTATCAAACCATAGACAAAAAAACATAGATGGCACATCTATATATTTATTTATATAGAGAATCGAAATTCCATTTTTTTTTACAAATATTTAGAAACATAGAGTATACATAAATATACAATAAATAGAGAAAATAATAAAAAATAAAAATAACACAATAGAATAAGAAGATGCCTTTCCATTTGCTTTTTGTTATAACATTATTAACAAATAAAAGATTAAACTGATATTTTCACTAATATTTATCTTATTTTTGTCTTTTTTTCCTGCCTTTTGTTTTCTTTTTTGTTTCAAAATATTCCGTACCTTACGTAGGTACCTACTTACAATACCTACTATTGCGTCATTTTTAGTTATGTTGCTGACTATGGCAACACTTTCTCAACTGACAGCTGTCAAGTTACAGTAGTCTTGTATGAAAACATGCTTACGTAAATGTTCAATATTTTTTCTTAATCAAATCAATTTTTAGTATCCCATGGACGTTTTTGGGTTCTAAGCTACCTTTCCACCAATTTTCAGCCAAGTCGGTTAGGCCGTTCTTGAGTTATAAAAACTAAAATAACCCAACTTTCTTTTATATATATAAATATAAAAAAATATCTTGAAATCGTGGATAATGAATAATATTAGATAAGACATATTGAAATCGAGTAAGGCAAAAAAAATATATTTTGTGTATAAATTCTGACACTAATACAAATGAAAGAAGAGTGATTCATAAATCATAAGCAATTTTTATAACACAAATTGATTGCGGAGCACCAAAACGGTTCAAATTCTTCTTCGTTTTACCAATCCGTTGGATTGGTTTGCAGAAACAAAATCTTGCATCTCGATCTTCACTCCTCTCGATCGTCTGCAGTCCTTTTCAGCTCAACATTCGAGCTACAACTCATGTCCTCGAACACTTCCTGCAAAAACTCCCGTCCAGGGCGCCTTCTACAGTTTCTACTCTCAACCATCCCTTCATGAAGAAGACCATCGTGGTGCATAATTTGACCGATCCATCGGACTCACCTCTCTGAGAGGGTTCAAATTATAAGTGATTTCATTAAACATTTTATATTCACTTAACTTCCGCAACGCCATAGTTCGCGCTTCATTCCAAATCAGCTGTATATATACATGTAAATGATGCTGAAATTGTCACTTCGATTATAAAAAATTTATAAATATTAATGATATTATTTTATATTCTAAAAAAAAAAAAAAAAAAAAAATGTTTTTATGTAAAAAATGTAAAAAAATAATAATATAAATTATACAACACTTAAATCAAAGATGAATCCCACGCCACACACAAGATCTACCTTTAAGTGGCGTGGAAATCGAATTCCAAAAAAAAAAAAAATAATAAAAAAAAATGAATGTAATACTATCAAAAAAATCTTAAATGTATCCTATTATATTTGATTAAATAAAAATATATATATATATATATATTGAAGCAACCGACGACATTATTTGTCTAGTTTCCGAAAACCTTCCAAGACTTGAACAAAAGACGTTTATAGTTTATTTTGAAAAATTTAAACCAATATTCTATCACAATTCAGAACTTTACTAAATAATGAAATAAACACAAGCGATTGACAAGTATTATGCAATCCTTATAGTCAATAAAGTTTATTATTAAACATACTTCTGCTGGGTCGGGAGCAATACAAAATCTTAATAATGCTATGGTACGAAAATTCAAGTATCGGGAAAAATTTAATTCTTTTTGAAGCCCCTTAGATCTGGAGGCCTCAAGCGGGTGACTCGTGGGCTTACTGGGTAGTCCGCTCCTGGCTTTTTACTGCACGCTATCGCGGACGCGTTTTTATGCATTTGCTCATAAAAAATGTGTACCAGACGGGAGCTTTCAGTAAGTTTATCTTTAATTTGATGCTCGTTACAAAATACGAAAGCGAAAACCAAAGTATGCATTTCAGATTCACTTGATACATGCATATCTAAAATATTTATTATCAACATGAGTATTTAAATATGTTTTAAAAATTGTGGCTCTTCGGTTTAGCCGTGTGTAGCGAATTACTCTTTTCCAATATTTAAGCATTGATCGGCAATGGCGGACGAAATTTGTTATTATTGAATTTCCAATATTCGAAATATTCGAAATAATCGAAATATTTGGAAGAAGTATTTCGTCACACAAGTCCAAAAGCCACAATATCAAATCTGGCCGTGAAAACCCAAGAAGTTATTTATGTTTAATAATGTAGGTGTGAATAAAAAATATATAGCATAAATTTGACTATCAGACCAGATAGATAGATTTTCAAATTTGTGAAACTGTTAAAAAATATGATTAAAAATATCATCATCATACTGTACCCGCTCCTTTAACTGGAACATATGTTGATTTGGAACATTTGCTTCGAAGGGCCTTCCATAACAGCAGTGATCCGTGGACTTGAAGAAAAAGTAGTTGGTGCTTATGCTCTTCTGTGGCATCTGAATTACATGTCCATGCCAGGTTCACCTGTATGACTTGACCAATTGTAATATCGAAAGCTACCTATTTCTCTCTCTCACTTTGTCATTCTTCACAAAGTCGTACACACATCATACCTCCAGTATTCCCACGCAAGCATCTTCTTTCAATAATCATTATAATTAATTTACTTTCCGATTATAAATTAAAATTACAAAATAACAAGGAAAAAATATTTTGCAGAAAAACACTCTGGAAAGCCATTGTTTCTATCAAATTGCTATCCATTTTGTTCACAGCTGGATATATCACAAGACGAATGGTTTTAATTTCAGCCCCATCTATTTCTTATTTCAAAAACATTGCTTTCCTACTTGCTCCTTGCTCCAATTATTTTTTAATAGCTTCTGTGGCTCTTGCCATATTGTAGCTAAAGACTCACCGAGAACATTGCAATTTATTTGCAATAAAGTAACTTAAACTAGTTTAAAAAGTATCTAAAATACATTTTTTTAGATTATTGCGATTTGTTGAACTATGAATTGCTTTCATAGAGTGAACCTTATTTATTTTATATAAACCCCATTTAATTTAAAGCAATTTTTAAGAAATCAAAGGAATATACAAAGAATTTGATATTTTATTATTAAGTAAAAATTATTTACAAAAAAATATACCTGGAAACATATATAGTTCCCGACAACCTCAAACGCAGGGGTCTAGATGAAACAATAGCTATAGTATCTTAGACACATTTTGGGATATAAATCAATTATGCCTTTTGTATGTATTGGGTGATTAGTTAAGCGCTTCGGGGAAGTCTCAACGCATTGTATAACATATACGACTGTTTTTATATTTTACAAAATATAAATTATTAAAAAATATTTTAATGCAAATAAACAGGGATGAATTGTCTTTTTACAATTGATTACAATTTCAATCCTGACACGTGTCTCATTTTACGAAATTCATTATCGAATAAAAAAACAGCGTAATAAATATCACAAAAATATATTCGAAGTAGCTCATAAATTTAAATTTTACGGTATACTTTTGCGTGTTGCTTTTAATGAAAAAAAAAACCCTCTCGCTGCGGGCATATAATTAGTAATAAATACATAACCTGCACGAGTTTCGTTTAAATTCAGACACAAACGCGTTTCGCTACAAACAACGGTAAAGTTTCCTTTGATGTGTGCACTGTAATTTTCTACGCACGCGGGGTTTAAACTCAACGCAAATCAACCCTTTCAGTGTGATGGGCTCACACATGACACTAATTTGAGAACCTGCCTTGAATATTATACACATCGCCCTGTTGCTATGGTATGATAAATCCCTAATTGGATTGTATCATCATTATCAACGCTTTGTTAAGTTCTGAACAATGCTTTCAAATAAGTTTCCATTCATCATTTGCGTGTCAAATCCCCTAACTAGAGCACATAGACATCACGAACCACCGTTACAAAACTCTGTCAGTTGCCATAGTTCTAGATTCATTACATGTCAGCTCTGCCTCCTTTAGCTCTGGCGAGTACATTCAAAGGCAGCTGCAGTTAATGCTCTCCTGCGGCATCCATAGTACATTTCCAATCTAGGATCACTTTCGCCTCTAAACCGAGTGTAGCTTAGAAGGCTGCCTTGTCCGTTTTCTCACCTCTCATAGCACACAAAATCAAACCAACATACTCTCAGTATTCTACGCAGACATCTATTTTCAAAACCAATTATACGGCTGTATTGGCTTTTACTCAGATGCCAAGTTTGATAGACGTTCCCAGTCAGTTCTATTAAATGTAATTATTTGTTCTGATGGTTTTATGAAAAATGTCGCGGAAACAACAACCTTCCATATTACAGTCGTTCAATAGATAAATTTGTTCTTAACACACTCCATCTTCTGCAAAGAACCACATGTTATAGCCGATTTAAAATAAACACGTTTTGGTTAAGCAGTGTGTGATGAATTTTTACTTCTCTCCGATATTTCAACCGCCATTAGGTAGGGGTCATCTTGAGTTAATGATTTGTGATTTGAACTCTGGAGATTACTCCTGTTATTGCGGTCGAAACATTGGAGAGAAGAACAAATTCGCCACATACGCCTCAACCAAAAAGCCCCAATTTCTATTCTAGCTTTGAAAACCAACAAAATCATTTAAAGCTCCATTTTTTTCTTTAAGTAACGAACAATTGTTGTTCTAGAAGGCATTTGGTGTATCTATTTTACGAAATGATTTTTAACACGCTCTTTATTAATCATTAGAGCTAAGACGCATTTTTTTTTAATGTATAATACGGACTTTAACCTATACCTGTAATCTAATTTTACCTAACCTAACCCAACCTATGACAATCATATATATTGCGCTCAAAGCTCTAGAATTGAATGACTTTTACAGATTTGGAACCGATAAGTTTCAATTATCTCTTCACAGGATCAAAATGTAATAAATACTTCGCAATAAATCTCAACGTTATATAAAGACATTACAATTTATTTTAAATTGCGAAGCTTTGTCATTCAAAGTTGACTGTAAGCAAGGTCAACATCAACACATCAAATATACAAGTACCTCGATTCGTGGATATCCACCATGAATATGTAGAAAAGAATGACAATCCTCTAACGCCGCTCCACCATTAAAAGGTTAATATTTAGTATTGGGGAAAAAAGTTCACATCTGATAAGGTGCCTGCTATTTTACCGAGTACTATAATAACAGACCATAACCAGTTATGTAATCATTTCCATTAGTTTCCGCAAAGTTTCAATTAGAACATTATTCAAAGTGTTTGAGTATTTTATACAATATAATAATTAAGTAATATTAAGGCGGAAAACATAATTAAAATTTCACGATATTTTTTATTACAATATACCCAATACTGTTTGCTTACGTTGTTGTGAAAACTTATTTCTACAAGAACTTATAAATAACACATAATTATTTTTCAGTTTATTGCTGAAATTGGATATGATGTACAATAAGCATCCAGTTATATTGTTTTAATACCTTACTAGTTTCTACCGGCATTATCAGTATCATCAATTAATGATATATCTACTTAGAATTGTATAGCTTCCCCATCTACTTTTGAATTATACACCATAAAAAATTGTTTGTTAAAATTATCTACAATTCTTACTTAAGTGCATTTTAATGTAAATGTTTATTGTTTTTTAATGGCCTTTGTAATTAATTAGACATATTATTTTGTTGTGACATCAATGAATTCCCTTAAACAATAATGATTTCCAAAACACATATATACCCATCAGACAATTCATATACACCTTTTCACTCACTATTTGCTTTATATAGAGCCAACACTCACTGTACTAATTGACTTGAAAATGGCCATTCAACGTGGCTGAAATATATCGTCAAGAAATATATTGTGGGATAAATTTTAAAAATTATTTTATTTATATCTGATATATTTTTAATAGATGATGCTTTAAGCGTACTTAAAATATGGATTGTATTGTACAACTGTTAATCACAAACATTAAAACGTGATATTGTGTACATGACAGGCGTATACAACTGGTATGGGCAGCATTTGGAAAACTAAACTAGATTTTTAAAGTGAAAGTTCCGCAAAGTCTTAAAACTAAGGCGCTTAACCAATGCATACTCCTTGTATTAACTTATGGCGCAGAAACGTAAAATCTAACAGCAAGTCTTACCCATAAAATAAAGTTCACCCAGCGTTCTATGAAGAGATCCATGCTCAGAGTGTCGCTAAAAGATATAATCCGAAACGAGGAAATACGCACAAGAACTCAAGTAGTAGATGCTACCCAACGAATCGGCACACTCAAGTGGCAATAAGCAGGACATATCTGTTGAAAAGACGACGGTCGTTAGGAAAGAAAAGTATTTCAATAACGCCCATGAACTGGCAAACGAAGCATTGGCCGACGCCCTGGTGGAAGATGGACTGACGACATAAAATAATAGCGGGAATGACCTGGATGCGGAAGCCGGAAGATCGAAGAGGATGGAGACTCATGCTGAACGCTTACGTTCAACAGCGGATGGATACAGGCTGATGATGATGTGTACACTTAGAGCATTTGTCATATCAACTGCTGATTTTATTTTTGTTAAAACATAATAAAAATCAATTTAAATGCAATATTAAATATGATATCCTAGCGTCTGTCATTTATTTTTCTTCGATATTGATGAAAAGAATTTCATTTACAATGATATTTGACGTATATTTGTATGTGTGTATCAAATTGATAAAAATAATTGGCATAGACTATAGACCACGGGTCGTCAACCTGGTCCGTACCGCCCACTAGTGGGCGATACGGGCATCCGTGGTGGACGGTGGGCGATATTTGTAGATTTTCAAATCTCCTACATTCTTTCTAAATTCCACCCATATACTGAATTGAAATTTAGCGAGGCTGGTGGGCGGTAGGGAAATTTTACTATGAATAATAGGCAAAAGTGGGCGCTAGGCATAAAAAGATTGACGACCCCTGCTATAGACCTCCAATTATCTATCAAATATTGGAATATTGATATATATTCTACAAAAAAGTTACAAACAATTAAATATGATACTTAACATGAATGCTAAATCATCAATAAAGGAAGTATTTTGTGATTAGTAAATATTGTTTCAAAATAAAATAACTCAAATATATTTTCACTAATTGTAGTATGAATAAAAAGAGAAGAAAAAAATATTTAAAAAAATATAAGCTCAGTATAAACGTCGAAAAACATTCGACGATAACAATTATATAAACATGCAAATTTTATTACTCACATTCTATTGGATATTTCAATTCTCGTTGAATTAAAAAAAAATAGTAAAAAGGTCTTTTATTATTCTCGTTCGGTCGTTAGTGTTCAGGAATTATTTAAAATTCCCGGCGCTCCTGAAAGAATTCTCCCCACTTGCACTTTCCTGGGGGATTGATCCGCGCGCACCGTAATTAAGTTACCTGCAACTTTCCATTGGCTTTCAGTTGAAACTTTAATTCGGTTTAAGCGGAAATCGCCGTGAGCTGCCGATGGCAGGGACCGCCGTGGTCACGCTGCTGAACGCATGCAGAACCGCATCTGAAAACAACAAACATATTCTAAATATACTTATTTTAAATAAATATTTCCAACGGATAGATACCGTCCGAACGTTGCATCTGACTAACTGAATTTTAATAATTTTGTAATACTTTATCATCCTTATAGACAAAACTAGCTCTGATAAAGTAAATAACTATAATTTATTCACCATTCATTACAAATACAAATTTTGAAATAAAGTGTACAACTGTATTCAGCATGTACAATGATTAAGTGGAAAAAAAATACAAATGTTGATCGTATGTAATATGCTTGTAAATTGAAAACATTTATTGTTTGTTCGATGAACTAAAAGGCTTACCAAATTAGCGAATACTTACTCGTATACTGACTTTTGACTATTTGTTTAAAAAAGTAAATTCGTTTTGTCATAGAATATAGAAACTTTTGAATCAGTCTATTTGAAATTGATCACCTATGTCAAGTATTAATACATAATAACGCGCTTATGCGTAAACTTTAGTCTGTTATATACAGATATTTAGTTCTCTGTTTCCGTTCAAATCAAGAAGTTGTTTCCTACAGTCGACAACGGAACTGGTGATACCTGAGGCCACATCTGTAGAAGCGCAACTGAGAGGAATAATTGGATTGCCCCGAAAGAGGACCTAGCCCCTGGACATGACCAGGGGTGGAATATATGGAGGTCCCTTAACAGAATTTGGACCAGAGTATGCAAGACGAGGATACAAGAATGCCTGGCAGTTTTACAGTTGACCGACTGAATGTGACTGCGGCGTGGAGCAAACCCTGTCACACCTTCTGGAGTGTGCGCTGTGTCCGAGTAGCACCCAGAAAGACATGATGATGGCCAGGAGTAACGCCATCGACGTCGACCACTTCTGGGCAGACAGGATCTGACCCTGTTGTTTCCGAGACGATTATATATTTATTTCGTTTATTATTCTAAGTATTATTCTGATGATTATTTTGTACTAGCGTTTTCGGCGTTGAGATTAGGCTATCTATCCCGTTACAGGACACTGTTGCCTACATAAATGCACGACAAAGTAATAAAACCATGAAATAAGAAAGGTCTGTGGTGTTGAAGATGTCGTGCAAAGATCAAGAAGGGGGTACGGAAAGTATCACGTTGGAAGTGTAGTAATTATAGCAGCTTATTCGTCATTTTCAAGATTTGCTTCAAATATAATTCTTCTTTTTTTTTAGAAAAGCTTGCTATCTTGAATACTTTATTAAAAAGCAAATTTGGATAATAATATACCTGTATACTAATGCAAAATTTTCAATTGATTTAATTGATTTTATTTCTAGTCCATCTCTGGCGCTTCAACGAAAGCCGATAATCATATTTGGAACATTTCCCGTCTCCTTTTTGTTCTTTCTCTCGCTCTCATCCACACTGGAGGTGGAAAATGTTCAATACAAAAGCTGAAATTGAACATTGGAAAATGGAAAATAAATATTTTCACTGGACGAAGGTTTTCATACATCGATTGCAGATAAGCGAGAACAAATTTAATCCCCAGGAATGTTTGTATTGCTTTAAGTATTTAGTGGAATTCCAATTTTATTTAATTAACTTACATGAAACTGTATGAACGAAATAAAATGCTTCCATTTGGATTTTGTATTGAGCAACGTAACAGGTTGAATTTGTGGTAAATTTTCATCGACAAGTTAGAAATGTTAACATTTTTGATACAACCTAAAAACATAACACACCGTAGCGAGCAACAGCTTCTTATACTAAATATAAAAAGTATATGTTTTGCTTACGAGGTTTCTTTCGGACTTTTTTCATAAACCTAAGATAATACTATTATTTTATCGTATATCTCTTATAACGTATATATTTATAACGCCAAAAATAAACAATTATTTAATTTTATTATTTGAATTCAATTTATAATTTTGATAACTAAGAATGCTTTAAAATATATTTAACTACGTTTATCATCTAGCTATAATACCTGCAGGCAATATACACTCACTATTAAGCAAGCAAACAAATTCCATTTCAGTTCAATAACGTATATTAGATGTCTGATTTAGTTATTTCATCTAGATTTTAAGATTTGTCATTTATTACAAAAATACTTTATCACAATTACACATCAAAGTTTTAACTTTTTAATTAATTATTTAACGTTGAAATATATAGACTTATACACATAATTAATTCATTTATTTGGTCAATAATCAATAAATTTAAATATATTTTTAATATTGTAAATGATAACAGTAATGAAAAGAACGTAGGTCTTATCAGTCGGTAAATAAAATGTTATTTTATATCAGTAAGGTCAATGAATCTCAAGTCTGAACACAATAAATGTAATATATTAAAAATGTATGTGTGGAAAGAGTAGTGTTTTTTACTCTTTCTTATTTTGGTAAAAAAAAAAGTTTTAAAAATATACTTGTTTGTTATAATGTTATTTTTATATAAGAAAGGGTTTTCCTCAGAGCAAGACAGGTGGAGCGTATAACGTTCAAAAGAAAAGCATAAAAATAGCATTTGTATGTGTTGTTCATATCCTCTGTCACGCAATAATAGGGTTTTGACCCGAGAAAAGCCGCGTTAAATTAAATTACTCGAAAAAAAGACCCGAAAACGTGAAAAAGGAGTATTTTGTATTGATTTTCAACACGCTATCAACGAGTCTCGTACTTGTTTTACTTTTTCACGTTAAATAAATATGTTATTTTAGGAATTCGGATAGGCTTTCGTTTTGTTTAACCAAAATTATTTTATTATTAAGAAGGTTATTGGATATATGCGCTTAGTTTTTGAAAGGCTTTCATAATACATTATATTATTTATATAGTAGCTACTCCTATGAAGATATAGAGAGGTGACTTAATGTATCTACATTGGAGAGACCTAGAACAGTGACTGACTTGCTGTTTATTTTTAAAATTATGAACTCCATAATCGATGACTCGACATTATTGCAGGAAATTACGTTCAATGTTCCCTCCCGGTTCACTAGAGGCAGTGACCTGCTAGATGTAAGGACATCCAAAACCAACTATGGATTCTATTCTCCTATGTTAAGAATGTGTAGACTGGTTAACTCTTCTAGTGACTTGGATTTTTTCGGGGTGGACCTTCCAGCATTTCGCAGATCCCTCTACTAATGTACTAGATCTGTTTTTTTTACTCATGTCTATGTTTTATCTAAATGTATTGTCTTAGCTATTATGTTGTTCTGTTTTACCATTTCATTTATTGTATTTTCTATTTTAAAACCGTATGTATTGTCCTAGGCCGTTAATAAAATAAAATAAATAAAATAAAATAAAATAAAAATAAAATAAAATAAAATAAAATAAAATAAAATAAAATAAAATAAAATAATATTAAAATAATTTTAGTTTAATATATTTGCAACAAGCGTGTTTTAAGGTGGAATAGTATTTTTCGTTTTTTTTTCAATGTTTTTAGTATTTACTTCGAGTTCCATTATAATAATGTATATTAATTTATTTAACTTATTTTTACATGTATCACGTTGAGTATGACGATTACACAAACTCATATCCTTTTTCAATCCGTCACTGTCAAGAGTCAACTGAGCTGCATGTTTATTTCGTATAGGAGAGAGAGTGTGGCTATCAGGGAATAATAAGAGAGGGAGACGGATAGCGTTGAAATTTGTTTGGAAAAACGCGATTTCGACGTTTCATACAAATATTTTAAGATTATTCTTCTCGAAAGTAATAAAGTTTTCTTCTGTGAATTGTACTTATTCCTTATGTATTGAAAGTCTTTTTTCTTGGAAATAGTTCATTGTCTAATAAAAGTATATATTTATCTAGCGCTCCGGGATTCGTTAATTCTTAAAACAATGTACCTGTAAATTTTCCTTTGATGCGATGACGCGAGTTAATTTATTCAAATATGTAATACTAATGATTGTTATCAATTGAGACTTACTACAATTATTAATAAACATTGGACACCATCAAATACATGTTATTGATACATAAAGAATAAAACATTAAATAAATTTTCATAAAAAAAGTTTTGAATTTTCATTGCTTTTAAATGTAAAAAATATTAATCTATAAGCGTCGTAAAATTTAAATATGTAAAATTTTATTCATTATTTTTAAAAACTTTGTCTTTTTTGTATTCGAAATTATTTTAGATAAAATGTATTAAAGTTTATTTTTTCAGAATAACATTGAATGACATTTTGAAATTAAAAAAAAATACAACTGGGCGTAGTGTCGTTTCAGCGTGGTTGACCCTAGACCGAGTTTTCACATCCTGAAAGCGTCAAGTGAAGATTAATAAATCGAGGTAAAAATCGCTCTGGGAAGTCCCGTAGATCCTGAAATAAAATGTATTAGACGAGGCTTCGGGGGCGGCGATCAGACCGCCGCCTACTTGCGAGTTCCGTCACGCTCGGGTAGGCGGCTAGCCTGAGAAAGGTCTCGATCGATTTGGTAAAATGACCATAAGGTTTATTTTTTCTTACTTAATTTAGTTTTTAGTCTCCAACCTACTGCCAGCACATAAAAAATAATGTAAATTAATGCATTTTTTTACTTATTTAAGATATTCATATACTGATTAATACGCATCTATTTATAAAGTAAAGCTTATGCTTTTTACAAAATACCGCTATAAAGTTATGTCGGCTGACATGGTTTTCGCTTCATATCATGTACTCACTGAAACTATTGGAAACGGAGCTGACATGAGATGCGGCGAAGACTAAGGTGGCTGACAGAGTTTTACGACGGCAGTTCGTAATGTCCAAATGCTCCAGTTGAGGGATCTGACATGGACAAATAAATGAACCATATAGGTCCTCTTTTGTGGAGCTCCACCTAGTATAAAACATGCATAATTTGTAACTTTTTTCAAGCTCTGGAGACTACCCAAAATCTGTTGTATTTAATGCTCTCTTGCGGCATCTATAGAACAACTAAACCCACCTTCATCTCTACAGTTTCTACGGTTCCTGGACAATTGATGAAAACAATTTGACAGGCGAGCATTGACCAAAATACATTTAGCCGAAAGGACATTTGGCCGAACTTGGATGCGTCACCTATATTGTTGGTTAGATTAAAACTCCTTTGAAGACTCAATACACCAGCCATTGTGAACATCGGACTGATTATCTAAGCCCTTTAAAAACATTAATTCATAAAACTCTCAAATATAACTCGGAAAAAACTACCATTTCTTCAAGTTCGTAGGCTACCGTTCTGAAGGCCATTGGGAAACTTATATATTCCTTAGTTGACCTTCAGATGCAGAAAACTCAAAACTAGATACGAAAAATGACAGGTGCCAGAATTGTGTTGTGGCAAACTGTGGTGATATCATGCTCTAGATATAGAACGATTGCTTAAAATATATGTATTTTTATTTATCAATTTTTCCGAAATGTTAAAACTGAAATGTCCCATTCCCACCACTCACATGGCTGAGGGTGGGTGTTAGAGTCTCCGCCCCATCATAGTAGTGATCAATTCATTTCTATCTCACCCGCTTGGATTGTTTTAAAGTGTCGATGTTCCGCCGATGCAAGCTCGAGCAGCGCTTTAGTATATAAATAATACTTGTAGAGTGTCGCAGAAATTGATTTTTTTTTCATCATAGTAAAGTGACATTGCTATTGCAACAAACGAACAGCTGTACAAACATTTATTTGAAAATTGTTATCAATTACATATAGAAGTATAATATATATATATATATTTCTCGTCTTAATTTGACGTCGCTGACACGAAGAAGAAGAAGAATATATTTCTCAAGGATACAAAGCAACTTAATTGACTCAGTTCAAAGAAGAGCAATTCGTTTGATAAACAATGACACCCTTACGTCTAATCTACAATCAATGGAACACAGGCGTATGATTGGTTCTCTTAGTCTTTTCTACCGTTATTACCACGGTCGCTGCTCTTCGAAACTTAAAGAACTAATTTCTCCTGCGCCCACTCACAGCCGACAAACTCGTCTTGCACTTGCCGAACATCCATACACGGTTAATGTATGTCGACCAAGAACTGGTAGCTTCCAAAGCTTCTTCCTTAATGCCACCGGTAAGCTATGGAATGCCCTTTCAGCGTCTGTGTTTCCTCCTTCCTACAATCTGGATTGTAGGAAGGAGGAAATATACATTTGCAATCTCCCCAACCCACACACGAACACAACACACGTTTCCCGCATGCAGTGTCCAGCCTCCCTGGCTGAGCGTCATAGAGTGCACCGGGTGTGCTCTCCTGCATGCGTTTACATTAAAAAAAACCTCTCATAGTTATGTTTTTGATAAAAATCCACATTATTAATACAATTAGCTATCGTACATAAAATTTCTTCAAATTATACGTTAAACGAAAATTTTCCACAAAGTATTAAGCTTATTGAAGACTGTCTGAAAAATATAAATAACTACATAAGTTGCATTTTATTCTAACAATAACAGATCGTTATATTTACCTTATTCGTATTGACAACAACAAAAAGCGTGTAAATGACTATTATTGCGGAATTTATTTTCAGGACAACGTGGACCGCATTTCTTTTGTACTCACGGCTGATTACATAAACTGTGTGTGTCCTTTTTTTGTCGATTTTAAGTGGAATGGGCCGAACAATAAGGTGTGCAGACCTTCGAAGAAAAGGGAAAGAGAAATATTACACGGATTTTTTTTTACCAATCTACCTTAAAGGGAGAGGCCGACGCACCTTTTAAATAGGTCACAACAACTTTTCTTCCTATATCCAGTCACTTTAAATTTTCATCACTCAGTTATATCACCTGCCACTGCCCATTCATCGATTTCAAAGACTACTCCGCATCTAATGGTCCACCTGAGAATATTTATGGTTCCCGACAACTTCCAAGGCAGAATTCCGAGTACTTGAAGAGTTGTCAACTGTAGCAGCCAAGGCATATTTTTGTATGATTTGAAAACCGTATTTTTGAAGTAGATCAAATGATTATCCCGAAGCTGCCAAGGTCTAAACCACTAGTCCTAAAAAGTGGCTCGACACGACCAGCGACACAAATTTAGCGACAGGCGGTGTCCCATTCAGTTTTGGTCTGCGTCCAATATTTTTTAATATTGATGACCTAAGGGGAACCGCGCTTATGATGTGTTATTGCCGCTTCTGTTTTGTTCTTTTTTTGCTGTTTTATTATGCATTTCGAATACTTTAGCTTTTAATTTAAAAAGTCATCCTGTAGCAATAACTCTTTTATTAACAGATATGGTGATAACAATCTTTAATGCCTGTCTCAATTAGGTTCATTATAAATTAAATAATAATACGATTATAACCTGTTTTCCAAACAATAAACGTATTTAATAATAAAACACCCAAGCTTCTTATTTAAGGAATACTTTAACGTTGCACAGTGAACACATACACTCACTGTGTATGTAACTGTACATTGAAAAATTGACCGTTACGAAGTGTACTTTATTTTTGCAGTTCTTTTCCGAAGCTTAGAGAATCGCAGTCTGGCTGCTTGTACAGAGCCTCCTGATAGACTTTCAACCGATTTATTGGCCAAACTGTGCAAATATACTACAAGAGGAAAATCTTACTAAGGAAAAATATATGATATGTTTATTCAAAAATTTATTTAATGTTAAATATATTAAAATTTTGGATTCGCACCGTCCTGGAAGGCCGTCGGGAACTAAACATATAATTTACTCGGTGTAAATGCGGAAGGTGAAGCTGACATGGGATGAGGCAAATACTATGGCAACTGATAGAGCTTTGTGGCGATAGTTCGTTTTGGGGGCATTTGCTCCAGTTTGGGTCACGGTATTATGATGATAATTATTTACAGTCTTAAGACAAATTTATAAATCTATTAACCTTTAAAGGCCCAGTGGTCCCATACGGGACCGCAAATGTTCAATGCCCTAGCAGGCTAATGTTTGTAGTGTTTCGTTGCATAATAGATTCATCCATGAACTTACTTTAATACTATTAATACAAATAAATTTTATCCGATTGTGAAATGGACCATAAGCACTCCTGCATGGGACTGTAGGTGCTGGGCATTGAACGACGCAAATCTGCGGTCCCGTAAGGAAACCACTGCGCGTTTAAAGGTTATTTGATCTTGCTGATGAGTTGAGATGGGATGAGGATCGTGGCAACCAACACAACTGTATGGCAGCAGTTTTTTACAACTATATAACTTCTACTTTGGAATATAGCGAATGTGAATAATTTTACCTTGGCTCATAAAACCATTCTATAATGCAGGCACTCGCAGGTGATAAATTGCATATTTTCCTAGCAGAAATATTTCATTTTCCGGGCGGTTTGGTAACGACCGTCGGTCAGCCGTCGATCCGGAATAATGCCCGGGCACTAAAATGGCGGCTACGCGGATAGATGGGACGATAAAATGCAGCAGTCAAAATTCCCATACAGGTGACATCAGCGACAGAACAAAGCCTGTTTTAACGGGCCATCACTGAAATGATTATTTTTCTTCTTATAATGTTACAATTACATTATTTCCATTGGAGGAACACAAATAGAGGTTGTAAACTACTAAACCTATGTGGGACAAGTAATACAACTAGGATGTAGTAACTTCTCAGAAGAAATAGACAGACGTATACAACTGGAATGGGCAGCATTTGAAAAACTAAAGTAGATTCTTAAAGCGAAAATTCCGCAATGTCTAAATAGTGAGGCGTTTAACCAATGCATCCTCCCTGTATTAACTAGCGTGCTATGAAGAGATCCATGCTTGGAGTGTCGCTAAAAGATAAAATCTGAAACGTGGAAATACGCAGAAGAACTCAAGTAGTGGATGCTACCCAACGAATAGGCACACTCAAGTTGCAATGGGCAGGACATATCTGTCAAAAAGACGACGGTCGATGGGGAAGAAAAGTATTGAAATAAGCGCCCAAGAACTGGCAAATGAAGCATTGGCTGACCCCCTGCAAGATGGACTGACTACATAAGAATAATAGCGGGAGTGACCTGAATGCGCAAGGCAGAGGATCGAAGAGGATGAAGACTCATGCGGGAGGCTTACGTTCAACAGTGGACGGATACGGGCTGATGATGATGAATGTTACAATGTTTGATAAGCAAGTCAGCAAAAAGTCACTGAAATTTGTGGCAATCTCTCTCATCTAGCATTCTTGTAGTAACTATATTAAATCAAGCAATATGTAGCTAGCAATGATCATATCAAACCAGAAAATCCTTAACAGATTAAATATTATACTATAAAAAAAACATAGGCATTGCGGAATTTCGCAACACTTACAGTCAACCTTTCTCTAATGTTTTCATAAGATTGTATGATAAGCCTGATGCTCTTGAGGCCTGAACCATTTAGTTACAAGAATCGCTTTAAATCAAAATAACAACATTGTAGGTGCAGTCATATAAAAAAAAACGACACAAATTATATTATAAAATTTTCATTTTAAATCCAAAAGAAAATCTTTTAAATATTAATTTAAAGGACAGAAAAATAAAATTCAAACATTAATTCTACCCCAAAAATAATCATCTTAATATGTTATGGTCAAAACCAACCTTTTATCATTTGAAAAATATAAAATCTGAAATGACGATATCCGAAGAAAGATTCGATTATTAGACGCCACCAAGGAACATTTAAGTGACGATTGGAAGGATATATATGCTAATTAGATGGTATTTCTTGGAAAAACAGGTTGTTAGATAAGAGACTTCTTCTTCGTAGTATCAATCCGGTGGATTGGCTTGCAGCAACAGAATCTTGCATCTCAATTTCCATTCCTCTCAGTCCTCCGCAACCCTCTTCAGCTCAGCATAAGAGCTACACCTCATGTCCTCGAACACTTGCTGCAAATACTCCCATCTACGCCCTCCACAGTTTCTACCCTCAACCATTCCCTCCACATTGTCGTGAAGAAGACCATCGTGGCGCATGATGTGACCGATTCATCGGGCTCACCTCTCTGAGATGGTTCTTACTGGGTGCCTATCTTCCTTGATTATTCTGAGAACCTTGATTGTTCGTGACGTGGTCTCTCCAGGATATTCCGAAAATTCTTCTGTATGACCACATCTCAAAGGCTTCTTGTCTTTTTTTATCACTTTCAGATAAGCACCATGTCTCACAGCAGTATATCAAGATTGTACTATTCGTAGAGACTAAGAATTGGAAAATGTTAAATAATTGAGTTCACGTTGGATAGAGTAACAGGGAAAGCTGATTATTAAAAACTCAGACTTTAAAATTGATAGACACACACTGATAACAAAAACGATTATTTATTGATTATTAACTCAAACTTCCCTGGAACAATGCATAATTAAATGGCTTTTATGTTAAAAGTTGTATCTTAAACGGTTATAAGTAAACCGTTTCAGTTAGTTTAACTACAATACGTCGTTAGTCCGTTAACTCACCTACTCGACGGTTCGTTCAGCAGCAAATCACACTCGCTCTGACGAACACAAAGGTGAAAATTTTGTTCATTTTATAGCACCAGGAATAAAACTTAAATTCTTCATGTATATTTAATTACCTTTTTCCTGTAAACGTGAAATATAATATATTCATTAATACATTTTACAAGTTACATTATAATTAATAATTAAACCTTTATTGGATGAACAGCAATCAAGCAGCAGTAAGTAGTAACATTAAGGCTATCAACTGACTGGTTATCTGGTTACTGGTTATCTATTAACTGGTTATCAACCTGTTAATATGTGCTTAGGAACTAATTAACTGTCCATACCTATATAAGCCAATGCCTGTTTTTATTTTTTCATTATTGAAGATAGTCTTTAAAATAATCATTAAAATAAATAGTGAATCTAAACTAATTATTTATAATTTATTATTTTTTAAATTAAATTTAATTCTACAATTATAAATAGTAAAGTGGTCAAATTTTACACTTTTAAGAAGTCAAGATATTTTCAGATCACACTGATTTAATTGAAAAAAAATAATGTTCTTAACAAAAATATCACAAAACTTTATTAATCCATTTTGATAGACCAAAGAAAACGATCCATAGTAAGTATTTAATCGAGTATCGAAATATATAATATAATGTTCAATCTGTAACTAGACGACGATCTGTAACTAACAGAATTTGATAGAAATATAATAATTCAAGAACCTTGCAAATAACGTACGTTTGAATTTTGTATTAAAAATAATTAATTCAATTATTTAATTAATTAATCAACTAAATAAACAAAAAAAACCAAAAAAAAACGGTTAATAAATTTGTGAGGTCTATAAGTTAATACTTTACTTTGAAAAACAACAGTTTTCAATTCAATTATCACAATTTGATGAATAAAGCTAGATTTATAGTTATTTTTAAAATATACAGAAAATTCTTTTGACTTCTGTGTAGGGCTAGACAGAATGTAATGATGAAAATTAAAAATAAAACTTTATATGAACAACAAGACTTACTAACTAATATGATAAAATATAAAATATATACACTCGTACTTCAAGATCTTAAGAACTTCTTTTTCAGGTATCAAAGAATAAAGTTAGATTAGCAATTTCAATTAAATTATCAAATAAAACGCTACAAAAATGTATTATTTTGTGCACAAAATAATATTTTTACAATATCTAAAATCTGGCCCTGAAAATGAGAGACTTCAGCTCTGGCAACAAATCGCATCAGAGAATTTCATTAATCTAAAGGAAGGCCTCCCAACTGGCAAAAACCTTGACTGGCGGACCTGGAAATTCCTGAACAGATTAAGAACCGGAGTTGGTAGAACAAAGGAAAACCGCGAGCGGTGGGGAATGCTTCGGCAGGGAGAGACACTATTGTGCCTCTGTGGAGACCTGCAGACTGCCTTACACCTAAGATCCTGCTTCATGTGCCTAAAACGCTGCACAACTCAGGACCTAATGCTGGGCAACACACGAGCCATCGATGTCACCAAATATTTCGCGAAAACTATTTGATGTCGCTGATGAAAGGAAGATTAAAAAATGTCTAAATAATGCTTCTTTAAAGGTTTTGAATAATTATTTAAAAAATCTAATTTACTTCGTACTTATGTATAATATTATTTGACATCACGGTTGGTGTAGCAAAATTATTAATTATATAATATAATAAAGAGACATATGAATTTTTTAATTTTTATTAGAATATTATTTTATTATTTCAATATTCTAATCTACTTTTATAGATCATTGACTATATTACAAAAAAATAAAAATAAATAGACTGCCGGAAAGTAATAATATTAAGCTTGTGAATAAATGAAGACTGATAGAATAATAATAAAAATATACATACTTTGAATATATACTATAGCGACATCTATCGTAGGATGATAACAATGATATAAATACTAGTTTCAACGCAAGTCAGTCTAGGCAGGGCAATGGCGCAGTTCGCCGAGCGGTATGAATACCTGGGCATAGTTGGTTCCAAGGTCCGCGGTTCGCATCCCGCTTCTGCCGTTATTTTTGTGCTTGGATTGACGCGTTGAAAAAAGAATTTTATGTATAGTATATGTATATTTAAGTAATAATAATAAAGAGAGTGTAGACGACCAGTCGACCTCGACTGGTAACTCGCTCTACTTGCGACTGCGGTCCTCGCCTTCGAAGTCCTGGTCTTCCTTCAGCTGGTTGTAAGGCAGCTGTGTCCCGGTCGGCTTCCTGGGCTGTGATATTTGGCAGCTTCCAGTTCTACGTCCAAGCAGTAGTCCGTGTAGAGCAGTAGGCCGGGGGCGCCGTGAAGTCCAGAGGCCCAGGGAAGGAGATAGTAAAACTCGAAAGTATTTGTAGCTCAATGTTTATTCCGAGTCGGACCTCGGTATTTATACCATTTCGTTCAAGAGGGGGTCGTGCGCAAAGCTCGCAGCTGTTGTCTTTTTTCTCGCGGGAGTTTAGATGAGGAGCGTGGCTGTCCGGCAGCAAATGAGCAGGAGAAGGACAGCTCTACTTATTTCATACTAATTATCGCCAAGGGGGCATGTCGGCTTTCTCACTGTTTCGCCAATGAGAGAGCCGAAACACCAACTACGAAATCGCAAAGCACCTCGCGGAACGTCATAATATTTACATCGGAGAATATAATAATAAATAACATTATAAACATTATTGACGTAGCAGATGTATATGAAACTAAATAAGGTCAAATAAAGCTAACAGAGTCAAATGAAACTAAATAAGGTCAAATGAAGCTAAACATAGTCAAATGAAGCTAAGTAGAGTCAAATGAAGCTAAATAAGGTCAAATGAAGCTAAATATTTTATCAGTGCTTTATCAGTATTTTATTAATGTTTTGTTAGTCATTAGCCGTCCGTAACAGAGAGTTTGTTTATAATGAATGTAACATTATATTTCTAAATTGTTTTCACAAACCTTTTATGTTATGAAATCCACGTTAACTTTTTTAAACAAAATAGATACGTTGCTGATGAAATATATTTTTAATGAAGTTTGAATTTTTTTTAACAAAATTCCACGAAAAAAAAGGTTTGTATTGTTTTTGATTATTTCATCAACCGATGAAATTCAAAATAATTAGTTCATTCAAAACGAACACATTTTTTACGTTCCCATGTCAAAAAAACAGATACTATCACGCTTCAGTTTCTGCGAAATCCCATATCACCATTAAGAGCAAACCGACCGAAAAACTAAATTATCTCACCTGTACCTGAACGAGAAATGCAGCAAAATAAAAATTAAAACCCACGAAAAAACGTGAAAATGTCGACAAATAAATTGCAAACATTTTTAAAATGGTAGTTTGCTTAATAAACGACTCATTTTCATGGCTTAAATGACTTTAAAAATACCAACCTTTGAATATCAACATACAATATCATAACAAAAGAATATAAAAATATAAATAATATAAATAACTTCTTAGGTTTTCACGGCCAGCTTTGTAACTGTGGCTTTTGGGTTTAACCGTGTGTGGCGAATTTCTTCATACCTATATTTCGACCGCCATTGCAGGATGACTAAGTCATCAATCCTGAAGAATACCCTTGCAATGGCGGTCGAAATATTTGTAAGAAAAAATTCGCCACACACGGCTAGACCCAAAAGCCACAATAATTAAATTAAATGTTTTTTGGTCTATTTATAACACGTTGCTTGTCATTTTAAGAATAGCTAAGCACCTCATGTGGAAAGCCGTACCGCCAAAGTCGTTAGACTATGACACGGTATTCATGCATCGTCCATTTTTAAGGGGAATCACTATGAATGCAAGGTGGTCACTTGACGACGTTCTAAAACCACATTGATAACATTTTCCGAGTGCGTGATCGAATTCCTACCAACTAGTTATAGAGTTTAGAATACGATTAAAAATATATTTTTTTCAATAATATCCCTTGTCAGGGATCAAACCCACGACTATTGATATCGTTAACAAATGAATAACCAAATTAAAATTAAACACTCACACCAAAGTATACTGTTAATGTAGGAGACCTAGAACTTACAGTTTCCAAAACTTCTTCTTAAATGCCAACGGTAAGTTCAGGAACGCTCTTTGCGTATGGGTGTTACATCTTTTATCCAATGGATCTCCCCAAAAAAACAATAAAATATGCAAATACAATCTCTGCAATCCACAAACACCCACAAAAAAATACAACACACGCTTACCGCATGCAGCGTCCAACAATTTTCACTGAACATCATAAAGTTCACTGTCTTCGACTATTCTATATATAGTATACTAACTTTGCAGCCTTAGACTGAGTCCTATTTGACATCTTACTGATGTGATAATACCTAGAATTACGGGAAGGCCTTCGGCCACTCTCTAGCAAGTAGCTTCTTGCGTGCGTTCAGTAACGGGTCCTTATCTTCGTCTCCAAAAACAGGACGGGACAGGGAGGGTTTTCATTAGGCGAGTGTCTTCGACTATTTGTGTTCTCCTGCTTGCGATTACAAATAAAAATGTTAAATCTCACAAATAATTATAAATATTATCACAAAAAAAAAACTCCGCGCTAAATACGCTCCAGGTGATCGCCATTTATACTGCCATAGACACTCGTCGCGTTTCGCTCGGATCCTGATGGATTTTCCCCGTCATAGACAATTACGCTCCGCCATTGTGACTGTCATTTGTTCGAATGATTCGAAATTCAATTCGTTTTTTTTTTTTAATTTCGCGATGGCTGTTGACTTTTGTGTCACTTCAGCGAGCTTCGCGGCGGCCGCATTTTATTATTATTTTCTTTTTTTTTCTCTGCCGATAGATTTTTCAGTTTATGCCTACGCAAATGTTGGTGTTCTGTCAGCCTGTCAACTGTCAATGTCAGATTATCGCTTCAGTGGAGTTTTAAATAAAACTCTTGAATTTTAAGCCCTCGGCAAAACATGCAATGAATTTATGTCATACTTTTAACGACATAATGTATTATTTCATCGTCTTTTTTCAAATATATTAACAATTTAAAGTTTTTTGTAATAGTATGCAGGAGAGCACAACCGGTAAAGACCAGTGCACTTTATGACGCTCAGCCAGGGAGGCGGGAAGCTGCATGCGGGAAAAGTGTGTTGTGTTCGTGTTTGTGTGTGGGTTGAAGAGATTGCAAGTGTTTACCTGTATTTATCTGTTTCTAGATGAGATCCAGATTGTAGGAAGGAGGAAACACAGACATTAAGAAAGGAACTTTGGAAATTGCCAGTTCTGGGTCGACACACATTAACCGTGTAAGAAAAAAGTCATCTTGAATATGACGAATATGTTCTTTTACATCAGCACTGGTTTTTGTAATGAAAAAAGGGTTTGTAAGCAGCCTTATTATTACTAGCCAGACAATTGCCGATTTCAATTATACCCAACATTTAAACATATTAAAAATTAAATGTGATCTTTGACACGTGACATCTTCTTATTATTTTGTGTTATTTTTATTTTTTATTATTTTCTCTATTTATTGTATATTTATGTATACTCTATGTTTCTAAATATTTGTAAAAAAAAAATGGAATTTCGATTCTGTATATAAATAAATAATTAAAGGAAATTGTACAGTTTTATTTTTTTACTTCTATCAAAAATATATTAAGTATGAAAATTTAAACTTATACATAATTGTATTAATTCAGGAGAAGAGTACAAAATTAGTTATAATAAATAATACTAGTTTTTAAATTTTTAATAGAATATTTTCTCAATCTTTTTTTATAGATCGTTGACTATATTTCAATATTTTAAGTAATTAAATATACACATACAATTATACATCAATTTCTTATACGCTAAAATTCATTCAGAAAAATATGGGCAGGCGTGGGATTCGAACCACGAGCTTTGCAACTTTGGCTCGTGGTTCGAATCCCACGCCTGCCGATATTTTTTCTGAATGATTTGATGCGTATAAAAATTTTACGTTTGAGTACATTTAATTACTAATAATACTAAATTATTATAATAAATTTTTGTAATTGTGTGTTTATATGTGATGTTTAAATTCCATGTGTGAAACATTGTTAACATTATTTTGTACTAATAACACACAGATTGTATAAATAATATGTTCGCATTTCTTTTGTAATTAAATTTCAATATTATTCAAAAAAATACATATATTTCTATTTCAATTTCAATTTCAATTTTATTTTTTTCCTTGCAGAAACATTACAAATTTTATCAATTCAATGCATTTCTGAAGTACAATAATAAAAATACAATAGGTAACACAAATGTGGTGATGTAAATTTATTGACACATTTAGTATCACTGATCTCACACTCAGAACTAGCGTCAGGAGACTCAAGATAAACAGTTTGACTTATAAACAACAAAAACCCTGTCATAAGTATATCATGATTGACTCACAAATAACAAGGCATTATTGTCACAAAACAAAACGTGTAACATTTCGCCTTCATAAACACCAGTACTGAATTTAAAGCAATATAACACTAAATATGTCAATATCTTCACTCAAGTTGGTTTCAACCACTGTTCACTGCGATTCTTTCGTCTTATGCGTATCCAGGGTTGAACGATGGTCCTTTCAGGCCACACATGAGGCTCCATGAGAGACTCCAGCGAAGTCGCGATGACCCCGACTTTGAAAGAAGTTGACAGCGTCCGCCTGCTGACAATTCTCCTGATGGTCATCCAAGAAGGATTGAATGCAGCGGTCGCTGCCAAGAAGCTCTGCAAGTCCTCAGCCGATGTATCTGGGTGAAGGCCCTTGGCGTGAAGATACGCCATCTTCACTCCAGTAACGTTTTTTGAAGGAGCTGCAGAACCACGGATCATCTGACGTGCTGAATGTTGTTGCCTTTCCCCATGCGGAGAGGCGCGACTCAACTTAGAACGTTGAACTTCTCCGGAAAGATTGCTCGGGGGAGGGAGTGGACATCCACGGAGAAAGCACTCAGGTCCTCCAGTTCCTCGAACGATGATTCGTCCCGGCTTAGAACGGGAGTCCTTGGGAGCCTTGCTCGAAGCAGCAGGGGCTCCTTCGATAGTATCTTCCGAGGAGTCATCTTCGGTGGCCTCACTCGAAGCGGATTCTTTGACGGCAGGTTCGGAGTCTCTGCTGTCACAGTTAAGCGACATCGACACAGGAATGTTGACAGCTTCAGCGTTGGTAGCCGGAATTGATTTGCACGCTCGAGGTAAGCGCCTTCTGCGGGAAGTCGGCAGACTTGTCGGGTTGGGTGGAGGGTCCACACCAACGGATGTCAGAGCATCATCCATCCCGCATCCAACAGCCTTTAAGAGCCTCTCCAGCAGCAAACGGTGATCGTCTAAGCGACGATTTATTTGCGCGATATCACAATCGCAACAGTTCGCCATCCTGTAGGTAGGATGACTAGACACGTCCGCCCGGTTTGAGTGTCGAGCGACGAATCTAACATTCTAACATTATTAAATAGGCTTTTCGTAAATGCTTATAACGATGGCAGATCAAAACACTTAAAAGCGTCCTTAAAAAGCAACCATAATAGATTTTATTTTTCTCAGAACCACTTGTTACTCATTTCTTCATTAAAATACACCTGAAAGCATTAATTCAATAATCCACTGAAAAAAACCAGTGACACAAAATGAATAGGATTTTTTAATTATTTAATTTTCCAAATATAATGACCATTGAAGCTGTTTGTAATTCAATAACCTTTTCACAAAATTTCGTCGCGCTGTATTTTTCAATATTGTTTTTTTTTCTCGTTTCTCGTTTTTTTTCCCCAGTTAAACGGAGTTCATAAAGCGTGGTATTTTAAGCGTATTTACACGACTCTGGCACGTGAACATATCGAATTACAGCCTGTAAAATGTGCGAAATTTATTTTCATAAAGGCTCTATAATTGCGCCATTAAATTTCGACCAGCCGCGGTGGGACGTATATAAAATTAGTAATCGATTACGAGGCGAGAAAGCACAAGCAAACCATATTTAATGCCACTCTGCTATGTATAATATATCATACTCCATTCGAATAAAATTCCTACTGCTTATAACATTTTTTAAGTATAAAAAGACGTATTTACTATATAAACAATACCATTCTTACCTGCAAACAATGGAACACAGCCGTAATTAGTTCACTTAGTCTTTTCTACCTTTATAACCACGGTCGCTGCTCTTCGAAACATAAAGAAGTAATTCCTCGTTCACCCACCCACAACCAACAAACTCGTCTTACACTTGCCAAACATTCATACACGGTTAATATGTGTTGACTAAGAAATATCAGTTTCCAAAGTTCCTCCCGAAATCTCTTTGAAATGTTCTTAAAGCATCTGTGTTTCCTCCTTACTACAATTTGAATCTCTTCAAGAACAGATAAATATACACTTGAAATCTCCCTAACCTACAAACAAACACGAACACAGCTTCTCCGTATGCAGCGTCTAGCCTACCTGGATGAATGTCATATAATGTACTGGTCACAGTCGGTTATGTTTTCCTGCATGCAATTAAATTTAAAAATATACGTAGAATTTAGTTTTTCTTCAATGTTGCTCCGATTTGTAATAAATATGATTTTTAAGGATGCCAGAGGATTTATCTGCAGCTCTAAATACACTTCTTCAGGAAAATAAGTACGAGAGATCTAATATATGTCACTTGTTAAATCATGAGGTGTAATATACTTGTAATAATGATTCACTTCTCTCATTAGAACTCACCCCATGCTTCGTCAATTCAATAAAGGACTAACTGCGTATTATGGTGTTAACAAGCTGACTTTCGTTTATCGTCAACTATTATTCAAATACTATGGCAGGCATTTTACAAATAAATATCAGTCTTTCACGAGACCTAACGGATGTCTGCCATTTGCAGAATCCATTTCCCAACCTCACTATTTTCTTATCCGTTCCCACGTATTTCGTGGTTAGCAGCGTGTTACCAAAGAAGGCAATTCGAGACTCGCTGTAGTATACTAATTTCGCAGCCTTGGACTGAGGTCTATTTGACATCTAACTGATGCACCTAAAATCAAGGCCTTCAGCCACTCTCTAACAAGTAGCCTTTTGTGTGCGTCCAGTAACGAGTCCCCATCTGGGTCTCCAAAAACAGGACGGGACAGGGAGGACTTTCACCAAGCGAGTCTCTCACAAGGAACGATTAATCTTTAAAGTTATTAACTGATTATTATTGGAGAAACTACATATTTGAAATTGCTTAACATAGACCTCAACTGATCTGAAACATGTACAATCACCTTAAATTAAAAGCAAAGCGCATATAATTTGCTTAAAAACGTTTTTAATTTCATACTAAAGAGCCGATCAAACTTTAGATTACATAATAAGCGAGCACATTATGTGTTCAAATACGAGTATATACATGGCATACATTTTAACAATCTGCGATTAACTTTTCTTTCAACTTACATGTCCGTGCCAGTATTCCATGGAATACCTTACAGTTCTCACCATAATACTATTGTTGTTCTAAAACTGCGTGTCGGTAAGTGCATAGTACGTCGGGTTATTGTTCCGATTTTCAGTATTGAACTGAAGTACTGAGGTCTGCAGTACGGCGTTCATATGGAGCAGAAGTTGTTTACATGCAGAAATTCAGATTCTATAGACGCGTTCGGGGAATAACAAAGCAGCAGACTTGGCATCGGCCGGCCTTTCTGAAGTTTTCAGGCCATCAGAGCTTGCGGAGTAATCCTTTATAAATAAATCGAAAAAGGATTCCCGTGCGAGATTGTTTTCAGAATCAATACGTGTGATATCATGCTAGCTAATGCATAGTTTAAAATGAAAAATATGTTATCTAATTATTATCTCGGAAAACATAGTATTTTATTTTTGTAATGTATTTTTTTTATTCGTTTTATATTAAATTCTTTTTTTTTTTTTCATTTTTTTTTTTTCCTTTTGTGCGGCATTCTTAATGTATTGTATAAATGTGTTAATGTATTATGTGTATGTTAGGTACAATTTTCAATTAATTAACTACATTTTTTATGAGTAGCTTAAAAGTATTAACTAAATATAGAACAGGATGACATTGCAAAACATATACATATATACATTTTATTTATTTTATTTTATTTAATAATTTATTTCACCGAACCGAAGTTCCAAGGTACAAAATTGAAACAGAGTATACATAAATATACCTTTACAATACATACAAAAGATTATAATAAAAAATAAAAAAATAAAAAAGAAGAAGAAGATGACGTATATGTATATATATTCATAATAAATTGACTTTCATTCGGAATTAAAGGATAATTATTTATTGTCTAACTTCATCCTCAACTTAAAAATCTATGGAAATTCTTGAAAAGAGTGAAAGTAGTTACTAATTACTGCTAGGGGTGGGGTTTAATGGAAGAAGTACATTTCTTTATATGTTTAACGGACCGACAGATAAACTGAATGACTGAATGATGGAATGCTTGAATCTTACAAGAAAAATACAATCAAAGCTTAAAAAAACATTTCAAACATTTTTTAAACTAGTGATCTTGAAAACTTGCACATATTTTAATAACTTGTAAATTGTATTTATTTATAAGGCTGTAATCAGATAAAGAAGAATACCGTGACCAATCAGTGATATCAGCAAATATTATATTAATATTTTATGACGCTTGCCATAAATGACGGTGGCATATTGTTGTGTGTGGAGATTTATCAATCTAGATTCTAGAACATTAAACTTAATCTCGCCATTTACGCGTAATTCGCTTAAAAGAGAACTAACTATATAAATGTGTTAGCGAGAAGATGCTTAAATTTTTAAAGTAAGAGGTCAAAACACCATTACCATTTTCTTATAGAAGTCTTTAAGTAATTTAAGCAACTAAAGTATATTTAAAAAAAAAACATTAATCACAGGTGAATGAAAGCAAATCATTAACGCAAGTATAGCATACTACCCACGAAGCCTCACAAATGAACTTTTTTTCTTTAGTCTAGGCAGTCAGGATGACGTCAATAAATCATAAATTTACTTTTATGTTAGACTGCGTAATATCATAGTTCATTGTAGTCAAAGGCCACGCCTTGCCTCTCGATTCAAGTATGCATCGGTGTCTATAGGAATCGCAGTCCTGGGTGTCGCGTGTCGAACCAGGCGTCCCTAGCCACACAAACCTAACACTAACTGACCCGGTCCCCGGCCATCAAATCAATTCTACTCCATCGGTGCACTATTAGAATTCATTACATACTTGTGACTAAGTGCTGATCTCCGGGTGAGATGCTTGGTGTATCATAAGGTCTACGTGCAGTATTCATTCAGTTTAATGCTTTGATGTGTGAAAAATATCGATTTCACACTTCAATGGAGTTAAACTTATCGTTTGCATACATTTTGAAATTAATATCTACACAATTATTATTTTTTTAGAGTGAAAAATGTATGTTTCTGACATAGCTTTATGTTGTCAGTTTGTGACGACCATATGCTACAGTTATGGAGGAGGTGATATGGAAATTATGATATTATATTACCCATGAATTACCATGCCCACTTAAAGACATATAACTATTTTAGAAATCAACGATAAAGTAGATTTAATATGAAGAAGATTTCAAATTATTATTTCACAAAATTGTATCTCTAATCTGCTAATTGAGGAGTTTGAAATTTCATATGAAATGAAAATAGGGCATTTTAGGGCCTACATGTAATGTGGCAAAAACAATTAAATTAAATATTTGTCCTAAAATGACCACAAAGCGCTTCTCGAAAAGAGTTATACAAATAAGATGATAATGAATAAGGTTACGTGAGATCAATTTAAGAAATGCAAAAAGAAGAATACGTGATAATAGTAATTTAAAAAAATTCAATCTACACCACTGTGAATGTTTTATTACTTTCAAAAGATTGATAATCATACCTTTTGGCGCTGGTGTTATCGGATCCCCAGCTCTTTTTATTCAATTTTTTCCTAATTTTTAGTTTATTTACCTTTGATCCAAAAATTTCTGCTGTTTTAAAAAAATCAGATCAAATTATGGATTTGTGTGGAGCTTAAAGCTCGTCTCGTACTTAGCATCAGTAAAAAAAGACGTTATTTGAGCAAAATAACATCTTAAATTAATTCCATATATCTTACATAAACATTAAATAAAATATTTCATTTTGAATGGCTACTTACTTTGAGCATTTAATCTGTAGACTGTATTTTTATATCTTTAATATAAAATGAGCGTAACAAGCATACGCCACATCATTAAAAATAATAACATCATTACAAACAAAAACACCTCGTAAAGCACAACAATGGCGCTTAAATAACAGTATTCGTTTCATTCGAAAAAATAATAATAACACGCCACGTAATATTAGCATTTCTTTAACACGGGGATCTCGTTAAGTCTGAATAAATCATTCAAATACTCGTAGGTCCGCGAGGATTGCCAGCCAAACTGTGGCGCCCCCACTGCTAATGCTGCCCCATTGAATATCTTCACCAGGCATTATGGACGGCCTTTGTGCCGTAGAAATGCATCGTAGCCTCCATTTTCCGCGATGCAGGAAAATTCCGACGCCCCGCACATTGTTTGAGACGGGGGCAGTGCAGTCTTTGACATCAATCGAATTATGTTTTTTTTTTGGTGGCAGCAACACACTCGTAAATTATAAACATGTTGTAATTCAATTCAATTTAAGTTTAACAGCATATTTTTTCATTCATTAATATTATTTTCTTCCCGTATCCGTTCCGTATCTGGGACATATTGTCACAACAAATTGCCGCTACTCAGTTGCCATTGCTCTCGATTACATTTCTGTACCTAAAGATTCACCTGCAAACATATATAGTTCCAAACGACGTCAAAGAACAGAAGGTTGAGATTGAGGCACATTCCTGTTATCATAGTCTATTGGAAGAGAAGCCAAAAATATTTGGCCTCACTTCTTGCGACGCATGTCCATGTGATCCAGGCATACAACAAACAGTGAGACACTCTCTCATGAAGTGCATCATCCATGAGAATACGAGACGCATTCTGTGTCGTCGCCTGGGAGTATCTACCATTTCTTGTGAGGATTTTCCTGACCTGCTGCTTAGTTCTGACGGTCCCTTGCTGTTAAGCTTCATCAAGGAAATCGTCAGGGCTATCCGCGCGGTTAACGAGGCTGACATGGAATGGCTTCTACGTTCTTCAACTATTTGTCAGACGTAAAATCTAACATTTTTTGTAACTTGCAGGGTACAACACGCATCTATATGGATCCGAGGCATATTTTGGATACTTTTAAGAAAATTGGACGATTTTCCCGACGTTACCCGAACAGGTACACGCAGTTAAGAACACGCACAACTTATCTATGTTTTAGTTGGCGCTCAATATTGCTTAACTTTGGTGATCAATTGCGGTCCACACAACATAACAAAAACCAATATTTTACCAATAATTTTACTTTAAAGAGTACCTACTTAATATTGATCATTTAAGACCTGCAATAAATCTACTGATATCCAAAAACTTTTATTTTAAATTTTAATTTGTTTACATATCAAATTTAGTTAATTTTATATTAGTATGAAAAATAAGTGTTTAGTATAATCAAAGGATTTTATATAAAAGTAACGATTACATCAAGCAGGTGGTCAGCGTAATCTATATTATACAATAATTAGTAACCGGATATTGCAGAAGACGGAGGCTGTTGGACTAACTCATGGATGGCCATCTCTGGTTCCGCCTCTGGGCAGCGCCTCTAGCGGCAGAGCCTCGCACCTAGGCGATCATATTTTCCATCAGGAAATGGATATTCCAAAGCGTAAATTACACAGGAAATTGTATAGCCGTGCAGCACTGCGTTGCCGAAGCCATCGATGCTTCGACTTCAAAGCAATGCTTACATTGCAAATACACATTTTTTATTTTAATACTAAGAATAGTAAAAAACAGAAAATTGTCTTCCTGCATAACTGACATCATGACATGAAATAAAATAAAATCTTGATACTGAGGCAATAATATAAATGGAAGCTTATGAATGAAACTATGGTCACCAGTTAAAATACGCATATTTATGATAATAACATAAAATACAATTAATAAAGAGCTTATATTGTATTACGCTTACTATTAAAAATGAAGATGCATGAATGCAAGGCCATAGTCTATTGACATAACATTGCATTACATGCAGTGCATCAGCAAAAATCACAATCTAGTAATTAACCGTAACACTAGTACCAACAATTCTTCTAGCTTTTAAAGACATATTTTTTGTTAATTTTTTACCTCTACAACTTACTTAATTATTGGAATACAATAAATTTTCTAGTGCAAAGCATTTGTTTCAGAAATATGCCCGTACAAAAATTTTACTTTAATATAATCAAATGAATCAGTTCTTACAATCATAATATCGCCTAAAAAATTACAATTCACAACAAATAAATCAGGTAAAAAAAAATTTTAGACGAAGACGTGGTAGTTTAACTCTGTAAAATATGGTCTGTATTACATATACAACCTGTCAATGTTTTTGTTGGATTTCACTAAATAACTTTTCTCTACTTCAATTAATATTGGGTATTTCCCCAAACCACGTTATATATCCTGCATGAGGCAACTGCATTTTTGATTGAAGCTTTAAATGACAATGTTATCAGAGCTATCCGTAAAATAAGGCTCCCAGTGATTTTGCACAG
Source organism: Glossosoma conforme (assembly GCA_022606575.1). Lineage (NCBI taxonomy): Eukaryota > Metazoa > Arthropoda > Insecta > Trichoptera > Glossosomatidae > Glossosoma > Glossosoma conforme. Next base: position 3,340,711 of record JAGTXR010000025.1, on the reverse strand, counting down.
TGTTAAACATGTTTAATTCGATAAATTTGTACATTTTTAGAAAGTTCAGACTTTTATCTAATTTTCTACATAGTCGACACTGAGGTCAATGCATTTTTACATGCGGTATACGAGCTTTTCAATGCCCAAAAAAACCTGCCGACAAGCCATGCAGATACCTGAGAACCGCTTCTTCTATAATAGCTCTTCTCAATCGCCGAAATGCGTTCCACTCAGGTATTTTTCATATCAAGAAATAGATGGTAGTCACTTGGGACTAAGTCTGGGCTGTAGAGTGGGTGTTTGACAATACCCCATCCAAATTTTGCGATGAGCTCGTTGGTGGCATTCTTGGCACCCACCTTGTGCAAAACTTAGCATACCCTCGATGCTCCGTCAAAATCTTGTCAATAGAGGTTTTGCTGACATCAGGGATCATTTCGGAGAGCTTACGAACCGTCACTCTTCGATTTGAGAGCATCACTGCCTCTACTTTTGAAACTTTTTCGTCAGAAACAGATGTAGTGCCAAGGAAATTTATTTTACGGATAACCCTCGTAAAAATTCTTTGAAATTTGATTTATACGCCATATAAAAAAAGTGAAAAAAAATGGCTGTAAGCTACGACCATATTTCCTACACTACGACACATTAAGATTTCATTTGATATGATAATAATTAAAAATAAATTTATATTTTAAAATATGAGAATAACTGTCAGAAATCACTGATATTGTAAACGTAACTCAGATCTTTTGTCGACCTCTCGTTCGCAGTTCAGATATTTTCGTTTTATTTCTTTGATTTTCCGAGATGCATATTATTATATAATGCTAATAGTTTATGTAGAGTTTTTTACGATTTCCGTTTATATTGAAATCGTATAAAAAATCCAATAAAAATATTTTCAGTGAAATTTTTATTTGATTTAAAAATCACCACGAACATAGTTTTGAATTGCGTTGTAAAACCACAATTTTTTTTTTTTAAATGAGAATTAAATCGATTGTACTGCAAATTCGTTTTATCGAACAAAAATATTTGTATCTATGAGTATATATAAGAAAATGCAGTATTTTGTGTTACATACATATTTAACTAATTATAGTACTCTTTATTACATACCTATTTAACTAACTATAGCACTTTTATAAAATATAACAGTAATACTATACAGAAATATTATGGCTAGTAAATATAACCTAATGTTACATACACTCAAAAACTGCAGTTTTTTTTTTTTAAATTTATGTAAACACACAGGAGTATACCGACAGATAGTAATTCTGAAGTCTCATCTGTGGAATTATATGACGACATGGTGCATATGGCTAAGCGCTGCATGAGTGTTGATCCGCCAACGTCATAGACTACAGCCCGAGATTCACGCATCATCCTTAGTATTTACAGGAATTTAGTATGAATGGGTGGTCTTCGCGATACGACTTTCACCTACTTCACTAACTTCAATTAATAGGCTATGACTGGCATTTTACGGGTAAAGAATCAAATTCACACAAGCCGTAGTATTTTAGAGATCATAAATCGATTACGAATCCTTTTTTTTTCAATCTCCATCGGGGATCGAACGCACGACCTTTGGCTTTCAAAGCAAACGCTTTAACCGTTGAGCAATACCCTCTGGAAGATAAAGTACGAGTATATAAAGAGGATGCAATCGTTGATAATTTATTTGTGGTAGTCCGTTCTTTTTGTCTTTACAGTTCAATGCAAAAGAACATTATTTTATATTAATTTAACGTAAGCCTTTTTTTTATATTTTACATATTTTCAAACCCAATTATTCAAATTTCGTAGAACATAACTAAGATAGGGATTTGAGCGTAATATACAGAGCCGCTTTTAATTAAGATACCGACTAACCTGAAAAAAAAATTTAATCATTTTTAAGCTTTCATTAACCTGCGATCGATGTTTAGAAGTCTAGACTCAATCATACTTATGCTGCAATTACTGAAGAGGCTAATTTCAGAGAGCTTTTTGCTCGCCAATAGATTCGCTCTCTCTCTATCGTTCCAGTATATAATTTATTATGTCAGGATCCGTTTTTTCGCAAAACCGAAACATCGCACAAAGTGAAAGTTCAAACACGAGCCTTAAATTTGGATACTAAATTACAAACTTGCGATATTGTCTAGACACAAAACTTGACGAGTTCAATCCATAAATCATAAGCAACGATGGGATTATTTTACAATGAATATTTCTTTCAAAACCAATCAAAATACTAATACTCGTACTATATTTATCTATCGATTTAGTAATTTAATAATGCAGAAAAAATCTAATGGGCTACTTTGAAAATTTCACACAACTTTACCATCATGATTTTTATACTTCCCTCTTCTTCCTGTAGAATTTCCAGTAGTCTCGTCAGAATTTATGTGGTAGTCCTAGAATTAAGCTGCCTTAAGAATTATTATAAATAATCAAAGCTTCCTATTGCTACGCTTACAAATACATTTTTGTATATAATAAAAATGATAACATTAGTAGGTTTGTTTTTATAAATTTAAATGCTTTATACAATAATTCGTCATAATTTTATTAAAAATGTTATTATATAACATACACAGATCTGAACCCCTTTCTCTCCAAAGCTCCACCCTGTATCCTCTCACCTTTCTTTCCTATTGATATTATACTTCAATTGAGAAGAAAGCAAAATCATGATTATCCAGCAGATGAATATATAAAGAAAAACCTTCAGCCAACAAGATATGCCACCTGGAATGTTTGAACATTACTGCAGAACGGCGCCCTAGACGGGAGTATTTGCAGCAAGTATTCAAGGACATGAACTGTAGCGCTTATGCTGAGCTGAAAAGGGTTGCGGAGGACCGAGAGGAATGGAGATCGAGATGCAAGATTCTGTTGCTGCAAACCAATCCTCCGGATTGATACTACGAAGAAGAAGAATAAATAACACTCACAGAGATACATATTTTAACAAGATAAATAAAAGTACTAATTGACAGCATGTTATAGCCCTTGCTGACTGGTACCGAAAACCTCGATATACAACCTTTCTTCTCTTATTTCTGATCACTTGTGAGACATGAATGTGCCCGCCATATTGGCATTTGGGACTAGTGATATAGACCGCCGCTTGTGGCTCTGGGCGAGAACCCATCACCAGGGCGGTAGTTGTGTGGTAAATGACGGCCGGCTGACATGTCATTACACCTGGGCCGGAAGCTTGTAAAGTTTATCGTAAATATATGTCAATGTGCTTCAGTAAAAGTCTTTGTTTTGCTAATCTGCTCCTCATCATGCCTTCACGGGACGGAAAAACAACCTTTTTCAAAGAGAGGAGAAACTGGTAAATAAGTCATTAAACGGAATAAAATAATTGCGAAAAAAAAACTTAATTTTAACATCTTATTAAATTTCTTTTAAGGTTTTACGATTAAAAAAAGGTCACGATTTACCCAAGTAAAAGCCGCAAAAAAATGCTTTATCCACTGCACTGAACTTTCCAGTTATTTGCTAAAATGTATAATTTATTGCATAAAGATCTCGTTTTTGTGAAATTGATATGGCGTGCTATGTGAGGTCAATGCAGCGCAAATCTTAATTTAGTAGAGATTTACAAACCATTTTTGCTCGTGTTCTTAGTATTTATGGGAACATTGGAACCTCAATACCTTTCAGACTGCTGCGAGGGCAAAAGCCTTCTAAAGATACGTAAATTATTGTTTTTTCAGATGATATCACGTGTTTTATGCTGCTTAGTCACGATTTTGATATAAAGTAAATACTCCTGAATATATTTTCTTCACATGATTTTTCACGTTTTTATAATAAATACTTAATTATTTTTTTAAACTTAGTTAAACAACTATAAAAATAAAATTATATAGATTATTAGTAATTTATTTATACACACATAAAAGCGTAACAAATATGCCATATAACTCCACCCCTTAAAACCTTCACTGCCTATCAATAATTACAAATTATTAATTTTTTCCTAGAATTATTTTTTTTCAATAGATGATTGATATTTTGTACTGCCATATGATTATTTTTAATTTACCGTTTTTTTATACATTATTGAACTAATTTTTGACGATCATTAACATAAATTTAAGATTACAATACGAACCAGCAAGAAATGTTCTTTTAATTGCAAAATTTAGTATCATATTTCTTCTAAAACAGAAGAGTTTTCTTGCGTAGCAGCATCATAACAGAGAATGTTTAATTAAGGTGGTATTTTTTCATTAAATCTCTACGGTGGATTCTTTAAGCGAAAATCTATATTAAAAAATGCGGTCTTACGTAAAAACTCTCGGAGAAGTAGAAAGGTAAAAATAATTACATTAATTAAATTCCAACTCATTAGAAAACTCAATTCGCTGTAACGCTTTCGTTTACCTTTAACTTGTACAAAAATGCTAAACCGAGAAGAAAAATCTTCGTTGAATGCTTAAATATCTTATATTTTGTGTATGTAGGAAAGTTTTTAGCTTTAATTGAGTAGCAGTTTTTGTGGTAATTGTTATTACAAGTATTAATGATTCAATAATACCAATATTTCAGTTATTAAGAAACTGTTATTTTTAATGTTTTTTCTTTTCATATGTGTTCCATATATGTAGCATAAAGTCCCCAATTATTCCTCAGTTATGATGGTTCACGCCTTGTCCCAAGATATTTCTATATACATAACCTACAGAATTGAAGAGATAGTAACTGTAATATCTGAGACAAATTTGTATGTGTTTTGAATTTTACTTTTATGGACCTCACGGGTTCTGGATTATTTAGTATGAGATTAGTTTTCACTGTACTTTTAACCATACATACGAAAATTCTTAAGAATATCTCATAATTTTTTAACGTTTCTGAAATAAATTAACAAAATATATATTATAAATATATTTTGAATCATGTTTTATGCCGACACTAAAAAAATTATCAACGTTTTGAACTACCTCACGGCTTACATATAAAAGTCAGACAAATAACTTGTTGGCTAAAATTAACCAGCGTATGAGATTTAGTACATTATGCTGTCTGTTGTCGTGCGTTTAAAACTATAAGTAAAGAAAACCTAGGGAATTAAGGTTGTACATATATTTAAACCGTTTTCTCTAAATTTTTCAGTCTGATTCCAGCGGAATTTACGCCCATAATGTAAGTAACTTTTATATGAAGTTAAACAACACAAAAACCAAAGTCATGAGAGTAAGCCGTAATGAGCAGCATAAAATTAATATATCAATGCTAGGAGTAACCCTAAAATATGCAAAAGAGTTTGTATACCTTTGATGTACGATCACCTGGGATGGCACCTGAGATGCAAGATTTTTTTGCTCCAAACCAATTCACCGTATTGATACTACAAATTAGAATGTAAGTACAAGTTAAAACAGATTTAGTCTATGGGAATTCAGCGTATGGAGAAACAATGTTCATCATCAACGACCAACCTTTCCCTATCCACTTTCAAACGCAAGCCGATTCACAATTCCACGATTCTCCATGCCTTTAGATCATATACTTTCCATATACAGCCTTTTTCTGCTTTACTTTTATTGTCATAAATTGGAACTAACAGAGTAAATGTTTTGTTTACAAGTTCTTAAGCAACACCAATCTCATTCATTAGCTTCATTTTAATTATAACATATTTTTTACAATTCACATTTTTCACCATACTTTTGTATTTAAACCGTCGCATTGCAATCAACACCGTATGAAAAGGTTTTCCAACCCGTCTGAACTTGCACTCAGATATATTAGGTAGGGTCAAAGCACGTTTACTTGCTAACCAGACTTTTTTATGAACACACATACAGGAGAATACCATCGTACGGTTAAGAGATAAACTGTAAAGTAATTAATTAACTAACAACTTAAGATTAAACTGCATTACTATAATTTTAATTTAAAGTTTATTTCAGTTGAAAAATCAATCAAATATATAAAGCACCTTTGAAAAGGGAAGGTTTGTAAATAGTACTTACATTACTAAGACCAAAAACACAGTGACATTGATTAAAATTTCAATTGTGTGATGCGTACGTATGCATATTTCGCCAAGTCATCCAAATGTCCGTTTTGCCAAAAGTCATTCAACCAAATTGTTTTCACTCAAGAGACACCAACTTGTTTGTATAGTTAATACCAGTATAACTTTTATATAATGATATATTAATGAATCTTGGTCAATAGATCTTTAAAATATATTTATTGTTTTTCATATTTAAGTTTGCGGAGTGAAACCTGAGACCACTCGCAAAACAGTCAGATCCCTTGATCTCAGGCGCAGCTCATAGCTACGTGTCAATACCTCAGGATTATGCCTAGAGATTAGTCTGCCGTGGACATAGACAGGTCGTGATCCTGAAGGTAATCATTTTATGTTAGGTGAGCTTATAATGTTTTGATTTGAATAAGTATTGGAAGATTATAGGATTTTGCAAAGAGTAGATTTGAAAGGATCGATCGAAAGGTTGTTGACCGTTTACTTTATCGTTAAAAAAAATGCATTTCTTAGACTTTAAATAAAGCAAATAATGAAAATGATATTATTATTCTTTAAGTATTCTTTGTTTTATGTTTTTTAATACTTTTACTAAGCTACTTGAAATTCAACTGTGATTATAAAATCAAGGTAATTAAGCTATACAATCGTTACAAATAGTTACCTCTATTTCTGGGGTAGATATGACTTTTGACAAGGGAGCAAACATGACAGATAACATAAGTATATTAAAATGTTTAAAAATGTATAACAATCATAAGCATGGAAATGTAAATGGGTCAAGTAAATAAAATTTACTTGTTGTAGAATAACAATTTTACTGTTGATAAAATTGTGAACATGGGAAAAATATGAACTATTACATTATCAAAACTAACTTAATGTAAAATATTTAAAACATGGTACACTGTCTTAGTTGTTCAATGTCAAAAACTAGTTAAATATTGTTAAGAATTCTCGCTGTAAGACTCCTTCGATTTGTGATGCTGTAATATTGTATTGGCACCAGCTCGATAATAAGTTGAGCTTGTAACAGGTAACTTTGCAAAGCATAAGTGGTCGGCCAGTGACAGTTAAAGTTAGTTTAACTACAACTCAACAGGCGAGTTAAAGTTACTTGACGAGAACTAATTCACCGTTAACCAGCATAACCAGTCTTAGGAAAGGGCTCTTTAGCCGTTATAACTAACTGATAACCATTTAGAGTTTGTAATATGAAGGTAAGTAATCTTAACTTGAGTTTGAATAGTCATTAGATACAAATAGTTTATTCTTTGGAAGCGTTAAGCAAATCGTTTTTTTTAATCAATGTCATATATATCTAAAAATCCTTCAGATGATTTGTAAAAACTCCTGAAATACAATATTTCTTGAATGTCATGTGGAAGCTTAGAAAATAATATACTTATTTCAGGGGCAACGATGTCTTGGAAAAATTTGATCATGGAAACTAACATACGGTATGGTAGAGATTGCATCATCATCAGCCTGTATCCGTCCACTGTTGAACGTAAGCCTCCCGCATACTCATGCGGGAGGCTTACGTTACTCCATCTTCTTCGATCCTCCGCCTTCCGCATCCAGGTGCATTGACAGTAGGGTCACTTCAACTTGATAATACTAGTATACGACCGGTTGATTTGTAAGTACGAAATAGTAGTTTGATAGTAAGTACCACTCTTACTAAAGCGTGTGGTACTTACTAAAATAAATAGACTGTCGGAAAGTAATAATATTAAGCTTGTGAATAAATGAAGACTGATTGAATAATAATAAAAATATACATACTTTGAATATATACTATAGCGACATCTATCGTACGATGATAACAATGATATAAATACTAGTTTCAACGCGAGTCAGTCTAGGCATAGCAATGGCGCAGTTTGCCGAGCGGTATGAATACCTGGGCATATTTTTGGTTTCCAAGGTCCGCGGTTCGCATCCCGCTTCTGCCGTTGTTTTTGTGCTTGGATTGACGCGTTGAAAAAAGAATTTTATGTATAGTATATGTATATTTAATTAATAACAACACTACAGCTTTAAGAAGCCTCTTTTTAATGTTGTTAGTTTTGCAGTAATTTTTCCGTATATTATTAAAACGATGAATAGCATTTTCGACTTTGTAATTATTCGCTCTCACACTATGAGAGTGTTTTTTGCATTTTAGCAAATTATAGACCAGGATAAAATCATTGTATAAGAATTTTTATATTTTTTTTCAACTGATCAAGTGCACGATTCATAGTTTTTTGATTTTTCTACAGCTGTTTTGAAAAATTCATGTGAATTTAAAGTGAAGTATACTTCAACAAAACTGCTTTTCCTGAAACAAAGCGACGACGATACAATCAATTTTATAGATTTAATTTCCTGAAAAGAGTTTACACTCATTCCCGGGCAGCTATTTATCTGGGGCGTCATCATTTAATTTGCTTCTACGGCCCTGGAGGATTTTAGGAGGGTCGCTTGCGGAGTTTATGGCTCCCGAGGAATAAAAAACTTTAATCGTTAACCCCGGGCGGCCATACTCATTTGTCAGGTGTGATACTGAAGGAGAATTACCTGGTAATTACCGGCTGAGGTGACTTATCGCACCTTCCTCCTAGCAAGCGAAAGATTTAATAGTTAAAATATATTTTTAATGTAAATTGTTATTCATGACCTTAAGTATTTTTAAATGCTATTCAAATTCATAATAGGCATTAATATGTCACTTAACTCAGCGAACTTAAATATTTTCATCTATTATACGAATTTGAATATATTATTTTGCTAATTCGTAATAAACTAACAAGAACAAAAAGAGAAGTCAACAGTCGCGTAAATCACGCAAGGCTATCGTTCAATAAAAAAACTAAAACTCTTGAGTCAAAAAATATTCATTTAAAGCTCCGCAAGCAACTTACCAAAACATTTGTTTGGAGCATCTTGATGTACGTTTGTGAGACATGGTGCTTATCTGAAAGTGATTAAAAAAGACAATAGGGCTTTGAAATGTGGTCATACAGAAGAATTCTTGGAATTTCTTGGAGAGACCACGTCATGAACAATGAGGTTCTCAGGATAATCAAGGAAGATAAACACATAGTAAGAACCATCTCAGAGAGACGAGCCCGATGGGTCGGTCACATCATGCACTACGATGGTCTTCTTCACGACATTGTGGAGGATATGGTTGAAGGTAGAAACTTTAGAAGGCGCCCTAAGCGGAAGTATTTGCAGCAAGTGTTCGAGGACATGAGTTGTAGCTCTTATGCTGAGCGAAATGCAAGATTTTGTTGCTGCAAACCAATCCACCGGCTTGATACTACGAAGAAAATAAATGTTTATTGAAAAATTTATAGAGTCGTCATTTGAAAAATAAATAAATGATATATACTTACGTTCAAAATACTATAATAAACAATATTCTTATGTTTTAATGCAAACTACTTGTTTGTATTATCTATGCATTTGTCACTGAAATAAAGTGTTCACTTAAAAAACACACGCACAAATATTTCAGTATTCAAATAATAGTTTGATTTATTACAAACATCAAGGCGCCGTGATGACAGCTTAATAGCGAGTAAACAAAATAACACAACCGTCAAAAATGTTTTTTCATTTTCGGGGGATACCCCTAAATGTAAAATTTCAGCTGTCAAACGTGCCCTTGAAGATGTAAAACCAATTTGTAAATATCGAGTGTAAACAATGTTATTACTTGTACAACTGTGATGAAAAGCCAACGAAAAATTCAAATAAAATTCTTTGACACTTGAATGGTGCGTCGCACAGTCACTGACCGACTTAACCATTCTTTGAACGTTTATTAAATAATTTAAAAAATATACTTCAACTGATAAAGTTCCTGGCATTGAAAGAAAAAAATATAATTTATTGCAATACATATAATAGATTTGTAGCATTACAAATCCTTAAGAATTCGCATTTTTTCAAAATTAAAAGATAGTCAGGTAAAGATGTATTTTTTCCTATCTTCTTCTTTCATATCAAAAATAAATTAATATCGTAATTCATTATTATACATTTTCGTCACACATTTTTGTCATATTAATCGACTATCTTTCACAATTATTTCAGCCCAAAACCACTACATTTTTATTTTGTTCATTTTAAATTATGGTTTAATTAAAATTCTAATTACTGAAGCAACTATTAATGTAATTGGCAGAGCGTGCAGTACAGGTTGAATTTGATTTAATTAACACTTTTTAAATAATTCACGATGATCTTCAGAACGAGATACCTGATAATATAATTAAAAGCATCTGAAATATCTAAGACTTGACTCAATTCTACCAGTTTGCAAACCACATTCTTCTACCATTCTTTATATAATTAGCATTCCGCTAAAAAACCATTTAAAATATTACATAAATATATTTTTTTATCTAGTTTGAATATAGATCCCATTGAGTACCGGCTATTCGCATACTTGAAGAACGCAGTTTCACTTTCAATGAGACCTTTATCGGTTCTTCATTTTAGTTTTACTAGAACGTTTATGCAAGTGATAACTTAAGAAAACTACCATAAATGTGAATCGGCGGTCCTCAATTATATGAATATTCAGATAACTTCTTAGGTTTTCACGGCCAGATTTGATGTTGTGGCTTATGGGTTGAGCCGTGTGTGGTGAACTTTTTTCAACCAATATTTCGACTGCCATTGCAGGGGTCTTCTTCAGGATTAATAATTTATTTAGTTTTGGGCTGGTTTATTCAGATTATACATTTCTTTTATGAGCGTTATTGATTAATATCTCCATGACAACTCAAGTTTCGCTCATAAAAGAAATATATAATCTGAATAAACCAACTCAAAACTAAATAAATTATTAATCCTGAAGAAGACCCCTGCAATGGCGGTCGAAATATTGGTTGAAAAAAGTTCACCACACACGGCTCAATCCATAAGCCACAACATCATGAATATTCAGGTTTACATGATCCATATAAAACATTTTATTCTCTACTTTATTTTAAATATGTACTATATTTAACATTATCATACTATATTTTATCATTTTTCTTAAATCAATGGCTTACAATAATCACTAAGCAGTAGAAAATTTTGTTTAATACAAAATCTTTGACCATAATATAACAATTTATTCATATATGTATTGATTGATTATGCTTTTACAGCTTTAAAGCTATAAATAATTTTATGTAATTTGTTGAAATTCTGCGAAGTACAGAAAAAAGTTACGCACTCAATTATACTCGTATGTCTGAATTTCGCTTTTCAGCTTAAATAATTGACATAACAGTCACTGTAATATATCCCTCATTGAAAACTAAAACAAATTACTGTATTCAAATACAAAGTGAAAATGTAAATAAAAATATAAAAGCCTCGAAAGCCATGAAATGAAAATATCAAAAGGAACCGCCTGTTCCGAGATTTTTTCTCCTTATATTCTGATTAAAAAAATTGAATAAATTCGGGCTCGTTTGTAATTTGAAAGGAACTCTGAATAATTATTGTAGGCAATTTTTTTTTTCATGCTCTCTCTCGAATTTCTTCTCTTCTTTCGAAAGTCAGTTTTGCAGAAATCTTTTCCGCTTTTGCGAAAATTTTCAGCCCTTTGATCCGAGGCCTGGTCTAATTAGCGAGTAAACACAAAAGATACGGTTTAAAGAGACCTTATTAACGGTCTCACGTGAGGCATGTGTCGTGTAAGTGTTCTGTGTACTCACAGGTAACCCATTTCTTATATTAAATATTGTTACGGTTGTACCTATTGAACTATTATTGAAATACACCACATCCTTCATAATCACATAATTTATTAGCTTATTTACTTTTATCTTCGTAGTATCAATCCGTTGGATTAGTTTGCAGCAACAAAATCTTCTCAATCCTCTGCAGTCCTCCTTAGCTCCGCATAAGAGCTACAACTCATGTCCTCGAACACTTGCATTGTGATGTTGAACACAATTTACACCGGCGTATTGTTATTAAGTCCACAAATTTAAAATGCAATTTCGAATTTTAATCGATAAGCTTCAACAAATTGTACCAATAATCCCTCTGTTGGAAAATTGTGTTCGAAAAAAACGGCAACCGATCGTCAAAGAGAATTTAAATCCCCTCTTGATTGTGTTCTTGATTGAAAATATTATTCAAAATATTATTTATAGAATAACGAATTCGCATTACGGACTTGATGAAATTTTAACGATTGATGGAATTTGTATGCGTATCATATATCCGTCTCCTAATTAGTATTTGCTTTAACCGCAAACCTGCAATAAAGATTTTAGTGCCTTTTTTTATGTTCATATTGTTCAGTGGGTATAGCTGATCGTTAGCGCAGTTCTCATTAGATCATCCCCTACACCCAGACTTAAATCGCGAAGCAGCTTTCTGAGATTCACACAACCTCTCACATCCGGCCCTGAAAATGAGAGACTCCAGCTCTGGTAACAAGTCGCATCAGAGGATTTCATTACTCCAAAAAAAGGCCTCCCAACTGCCAATAACCGTGACTGGTGGACCTGGAAATCCCTGAACAGATTAAGAACCGGAGTTGGTAGAACAAAGAACAATCTCGAGTGGTAGGGAATGCTTCGGCAGGGAGAGTCACTATTGTGCGACTGTGGAGACCTGCCGATCTCCTCACACCTAAGATCCTGCTCAATGTGCCCAACAAGCTGGACATCTCAGGACCTAATGCTGGGCAAGAGCTATCGATGTGCCAGATACTGGGCAAAAATAATTTGACGTCGCTAACACGAAGAAGAAGATGAGATCATTGAATTTAAATAACTTTGAGCGCGGATCAAGACTTGGTTCACTGTCTGTTGCTATTTGCGTGTCGTTTGTCGGTTTTTTAGAATTCTTCTTAGAACAAAACGATAAAGGTGTCAATGTTGATGGGCTTATCATTCAATCTGCTTAAAAAATTAACATATCAACCAAAAATATGCATCAAAAACTACACCTGCCTTTAATTTGCGGCGTTTGCTTGCCAAACCGAAGGTCGTAGTTTCGATCCCCGAAATAGATTAAAAAGTTTGCAAACGATTTTCAAGCTCTATAAATACTCCCTGATGGTGTGAATTTCATCCATCACATGTAAAAATACCAGTCGTAACATATTAATCAAATTGAGTGAAGAAAGTCGTCATGTGAACACCACCCATTCATAGAGAATTCCTGAAATAATGAATTTCGGGCTTTAGTGTATGACGTTGGAGGATCAACAATCCACGTGCAGCGCTTTACCATGTGTAGTATGTATAAGTGTCATATAATCAACAAATGAGTCTTCAGCATCACTATCACCATCTGTCGGCATTCTCTTGTATGTGTTTACAAAAAAAAACTCGGCCTTCTGCCCTAGATGTGGTTGGAAATCATATATTTACTAGGTGGGTCTTCAAGTGCAAATATGTCTTTTGAGGAAGAAAGATCAAAAGTAACTGACAGAATTGAGTTGTGGAATATTTTGGTAACCATTTATTCCAGATAGGGGAGGAATTTTTTGGCTGAATCCACGTCACTGATGGTGTTACGGGATTGAATTAATCCATTTAATACGCAGTTTTCAGGATTATTTGGACGCATTCAGGGATCACGATCCCCGGAGGTGGGATTTTCGGCTAAGACCAAAGTAAAGCGAAGAAAAGGAATTTAAGGTGACAAGCCAGAACGAAGACGCATTCCACAACAACAGCTTACCTAAGAAGATACATCTCCATTCCACAAATCAGAGAATTTATCCCGTCAGCTACCAAATTCTTTGCCTATTCAAACTCAGCTTACATACTTTACCTTATTTTAAACTACTAGTTCCTATAAAGAAGTCCAAGAAAATATTTACACCCTGAAACTTTCTAAATATGCTACATATGGCTAAGCGCTGCATCTGGAGTGCTGATCCGCCAACGTCATATACGACAGCCTGAGATTACAGACATTAACTATGGATGGGTGCTCTTTACGGGACGACTTTCATTTACCACAAATATTAATTAATAGGATATGACAGGCATTTTACGGGTGAGGGATCACATTCACACCAACTGGGGGTATTTTAGAGCTCAGAAATCATTAAAATACTTATTTCATAGGGGATCGAACTCACGACCTTTGGCCTGTAAAGCGTACACTTTGATCATTAAGCTATCCCGCCGATAAAAGGTGGTCTATTTCGTATGGTAATTTCAAATGAATATATGTATTTTTTTAACTTCCTGTTCTAAAGTAACCTCTTATGCCATGGTTTCCTATTAATTTATCCTTTTCGTACCAAGGTATATAAAACGAATCTTGATCTAATTGAGTTTCAAAGAAAGAGATTTACTTGAGAATTATTTTTGTTATTAAATATTATAATAATCATTCTCGGAATTCATATAATTGTAACATTTTAGCCTTTCAGCAAGCTTTTCTTTCGGGAAAAACTTTTTATCTCACTTCAGCTTGGCATTAAATGAAAAACCTTCAGGAAAAATAATCCACCTGACTTTGACAATGATTCTGACTGACATTCTTGGCAGGTAAAGCCGCCACTAATTGAACAAAACACGTGATGTTAGAGCCTCCCATAAATATGTTTATTTAAAAAAATACCAAGACTCTTGCTAATCGTGATTATTACTATGTAATAATGTTGTATCTTAGTTTGATCATACAAAAATATGTATATATCAAAATTAATATCCTTAGTAATTTCTTATTTTAAAATATTTATTTATTTATTCATTTACAGAATCGAAATTCCAATTTTTTTTACAAATATTTAGAAACAACACAAAAGAATAAGAAGATGACACGTGTCAAACATCACAGAGATCAAGGAGAACAATACCATTGACAAAAGAGGAAAAGGATGTAAGAAATGGATCGTGGTGTGCTGGTAGGCCACTTAGGAGCGACATTGCCGTTGTACCAACTTGGGTGCTTGAAGCTCCACAAGCATCGACTGGGATCAAAAACAATGGATGGCTACGAGCACGGGTGTACCTATCTGGAATATAGAAGTTGAAACTTTCAAGAATCCCAGGGTTGTGAATTGAACCGCGAAGAAGAAGGAATGAATGTTTGAGTGCAGCAATTTTCCTCCGGAACTCTAACGAATGGAAAGAAAGTACCAAATACATTATAAACGCGGTTCTTGTGGGATCACTAGTTAATCAACATTAAACGCAGACTAGAGCTTGGATGGGTTTACATTTGTTACATAGCGCGTGTTCAGTTACAGTTACAGTTCAATTACACTGAGTGGTATATTATGCGCAAGTTAATAAATAATTTATTGGTTAAGAAAGTAGAAGAAATGCATCGATAATACTTATCTAAATGTAATAACACGGTATTTTCAAGAGGTTTTTTTATTTTGTTATTAGTGACAATTTAATTTAAATGCTATTTTTTTTTAAATAACTTCTTAGTATTTTATTTTATTTTATTTTATATTGATCATGTTTTATATCTTTTAATAACAAAAATAATCACCGTTTTTGCTCACTTACTGTTTTTATCAATAATTTGTAAGCAGTTTTTAAATAAACTAATGAAAGTCTCAAGGAGTGCTAAAACACGGTCTTTATTTTTGTGATTCATAATTATCCAAATTTAAAACAATTTAAATGATAAAATAATCTAACGCTTAATTTTTTTTTAATGTCCTTACATTAACTATTATTTTATACAAATAAAGTTTCGGTAACTGTTTCAGATATACTATTATATATACTCGTACTATTCGTCCCTTGGAATCAAATGGTGCAGGTTTTGGGATCGTTGAGCTAATCATTTAATCTCCTTATAAGCTCTGACATAATAATCACCAAATATATACAGGTTTATATCGGATATGTTTCTAGACAAGCCTCCAAATGCATAAATGACTTGCCATAATGCAATGAACATCTGACAGAACTGTAACGGAACCTTAAGATGACCACAGTTTTCACGTATGAACAATAATAGATATTACTACGTGAGGCAATTGCAATTTCCCCGAAAACATTCAATGTTTAGTTACCAACGACTTTCCAGGACGGAAGATTCACAACCGTTAATGTATTATGTGGATTTCTGCATAAGTTGCATTATGAGGTTAATTCTAGGTGGGGTAGTTACGAGTGACGATACGTTTGTTAAGAGTTACGATAAGTTCGTTAAATTTTGACCCCTTTTTCGGTTCGCACATTAATATCGACTACTGTGATTATTTCTGATCAATAAAATAACGTAGCAGTCCCGCATTCAGGCATTACTTCCTTGTTTCCTGCGATTGTCTCTGGCTCCGTGTGGCGGCCCATACTAATAATATAGCGCGCTATTTTTGGACGCTGCGCCAAGTGATTTGCCGAGAATCGAGGCCAAGAAAGCTGGAAGGGAGACGACAAACAACAGTAGCGTAACGAAAAGTAATCTGCCCTTTAAAGAAGCGCAATGATAATTCAGTCAACCTTCATTCAAGTAGTATGATAAGAGCAAATCTGATAAATAACAGGAATATAATGAATGCAGAAGGTGGAGGATCGAGAAGAATATAAACTACGTTCAACAGTGGACGGACAGGCTGATGATGAGACCAAATTTCAGTGAAATTAGAAAGTGTGCGTAAAAATGCACATTATATTTATCATTTTAAAATCTTAAAGCATTTATATCTGCCCAATTTAAAAAAAAAAACAATGGAATGGAATGAAAAAATGATTTATTGACGAAAAGTAGCTATCCGGGGTTGAAAGAGGCCGTTAGTTAATATAACATTAATGCACACATTTGTTAGGAATCTAACAATATACATACGTAAGTTTATATATATACTAACAGACCCGGCAAACTTCATACCGCTACAGAAGCAATAATACTCAAAATACGTAAAATCAGAAAAAAAAATCCTTCATACCTATTTCTCTTGATTTTTCGCATATTTTAATAGTTATTTTTTTATGGATTTTTTAAATATTTATTAGAATATTATTTTATTATTTCAACATTCTAATCTACTTTTATAGATCATTGCCTATATTACAATATTATAAGTAATTAAATATACATATACTATACATAAAATTCTTTTTAACGCGTCAATTCAAGCAGAAAAATAACGGCAGAAGCGGGATGCGAACCGCGGACCTAGGAAACCAACTATGCTCAGGTATTCATACCGCTCAGCCAACTTGGAAACAATTATACAAAAATATTTTATTTTTTTATCACAACAAATTTCATACCTAATTCTTTTTTTGTAAGTATTATAAATAATTTGAATGCAGATGTAATCTGAAAGTACAATCAGGTAAATGTGGAGAAAACAATACTATAGTCAGATATGATAAGAAAACACACATTGAACAAACAAAAAATGTATTTTTATAGTAATCAACATGCTTAACAATTTTAACAATCAAAATTAGTCAAGACACATAAATCAAACAATTTTAAATAAAACCAATTTTCATGACCACTTCATTCAGTGCGAGATTTGAGTTTCTTTTCGGTTGCTTAATTTTTCTAAATCTATTTCAATAGTTGAAGTTGCACACCTTAACTGGTTTTCCAAATTTACGTCTGTTATTGACGCCATATTTTTATTTTTATTTTTATTTTTATATATTTCATTTTGGAAAAAAAAGCTTCGCAAACGTATGTAGATCCAAAGGCACTAATAAATTTTGTTGCTGTAATGTACTTAGTATAAAATTCAATTTTTGGAATCGTGGGATATATATTTTGTAGCTTTACATTGCATTGTAGGTGTAGGTGACAAATGGTTTAAGTCTTAAACCATTCATTAGTACGAGTAAAAACAAGTTGTGATATAACCCAGCTTTCGAGCTCGCTTGGTGAAAACCGTCCCTGTCCCGTTCTGTTTTTGGAGACCCAGTAACACGTTGCTAATCACGAAATACGTGGGAATGGATAAGGAAGTGGTAAGGTTGGGAAATGGATTCTGCAAAATGGTTGACATCAGTTAGAAGTCGTTACTTGCGTCTGCATTCTTGCAGAAGAATGCTCGCCTTCCAAATTGAGAGCGATAAGATTTCATAAATAAAAAAATGCATTTTAATAGAAAGAGGAAAATCATAATTCTTAATTCATTTAATCAATTAAATGTTACGCTACTGTGGCGGGTAAAGAAAAAACACATTGGCTATATTTTATGTAAGTTCATAAAATCTTATTACACCATCGAGGACATAAATCCCTTCATTTATTCAGCAGTGGACCGAGTTAGAGCATCCGATTCCTCTCTTACTCTAAATGTCCAATTTACTAATGTCACGTACTTTAAGACTCACTATTTATTATTTGGTTTCTTGCATGGTTTCAATATAAGTCACATTTTGTCCACGACTGAAGTGACACTGCATAGTTGTTGAGATCTATTTGCACTTGTCATAAATAAGTAAAAAATATAAACATTAAAAGGAGGTTTCCTTCGTAATTCATTTACATACTAGGTCTTACTATTTATGTACTTTTATTTTATTATTTATATTTTTTTTGTTCAAGTTTCAACATTTTTCATATATTTAAAGACTGAAACGGATACAAAAAAAAAAACTCGAAAAAACTATTTGCCCTTGTCATAAATACGAGTAAAGTAAAGAATATTTTTATTAAGAGGAGTTTTCTTCGTAAATCATTTACATCTACACTAAGCAAATAAGTAAAAAAAAATAGCAACATTATTATTCAGTTTATTTAGTTTCATACACAAAACACAGAAAATATATTTCATGATACAATTTTAATTTTCAATATTTCCTCTTAAAAAAAATATGCTTAATTTAATTATAGATTGACCTATTAATATGTGCAACTTAAACATCATCATCATCAGCCTGTATACGTCCACTGTTGAAAGTAAGGCTCCCGTATGAGTCTCATTCCTATTCGATCCTCCGCTTCCGCATCCAGTGCAAATTAAAACTTCTTGACAAATACGATCCATGCCTGGAACATATGGTCACCACGAATTACCGATACTCACTTCTATCAGTTGCCACTTTGTATGTCTAATAACAAAACATCTATGCATTTCGTCCACCTAAAAACTTATTTGGTACTCGATGACCTATAGAACAGGATCCCGTGGACTTGAAAATACGGCAACTGTAGTATCAGAGGCATATTTTGGCTGACTTTTTAATGTAAATTTATAAGGAAATCTTATGATAAGGTCAGAGCTTCCAAAGCGTGGACGATTTATTTCTAGGAGACGACTTAACAAAACAAACAGTACGCGATAAGTAACAAGCGGTAACCCATTTTTATTTTGGTTTGTGTACAAAGATGCATAACTTAGGTATTTTAACGAGAACAGCTCTCACAACATGCCATTTTCATTGTATTCAAACTTTTTCTAACATAGCTTACAATAAACTACTAAATCATACAATTATCGAGATGTGTGTATTTTAATAACAGACCATAGGAAAAAAAATAACATTGTTTAAAATAAGGAGTGGGTTTCAGTTAGTACATAGAACACTTATAATGCACATGCCTTACGTGAAATCGTTAATAAATTCCTTTTAAACCTTATTATTTGTGTTCGCTCACAAATAAGGCCAATAATTCACAGAATGCTATTAATTTCGGTCAAATTACCAAATGAAACAATACATACTCTGATGTACCTATCGCCAACACTAAAAAATCTCTTATATATTCCACAACTTTTGCAACGATAAAGTTCCATATATACTTGCAAAAGCAAGCGAAAGTAAAAGCACTCTTTGCGCCTTACCTTCGGAGGTTTTGTTTTACACTGGATAAAAATTTATTCTCATCTCTCATTATTTTTTTTCACGGACCGTTGGATCCTCAAAGACCGGGGACTATGAAAAGACCGAAGAGTCTTTGATCAGTGGAAATCGCCTGCGCTTCCATCTCCAGCTTTTCTGAGCAACATTTTTCGAGCAGTGGCTTTCTAAAATACTTTGTTTGTTTCTCCTTTCCGTGTGGTAAGAGTAAGAAATACGCCACGTTAGAATGTTGTATTAAAAAATAAACTATTCGTTTTCTTTCCACTTTGTTTTCTCGCATTCTTTAAAACATCGAATACAGACATCGCAGAGAATGGGACGTTTTCCGAGCTTTTTTTTCATTTGAATCCTCTCGCACAGAAGATATTCTAAATATTTAGGCTAAGGAAATAAACCAAGTGAGTTGTATCAAAACACAATTCAGACAGAACAATGTTCATACTACTAAAGTAAGCGTACATAAAGAAATAACTGAATAAAACATTCACAATAGAGCAGATCTCATTAGAAAATATTTTCATTACGTTCATTAAACACTGTATCTTTTCATTACAAGTATAATGCTTAATTTATTTTAATTAAAATAGAAGATTTTTTATAAAACTTTTAAGAGCTGACCGTTTTCTTCATTGTGCTTTTTTCAATTATTATTATAAAGTATAAAATCGAAGCTATTCAAATCGGATTGACTCTTCAACACCAAATAAAAAGACGACATAGTAATCACACAACATTTTTAAAAAACAGACTAAAAAATCCAAAAGATACATTGAAAACTGGAACTCCAGCTATTTTCATGAATATTGATACCAATTTATAGCATAATGATTATTTCGTTTGTAATGGTACATGTTTTATATTCATTTTATTTATTATATTTTAACTGAAGAATTACAAATTTAAATTATGAACTCATTTTTCAAATATTTTAAAGTAATAAAGGACAAAGTAGAAGGAGGTAACGACTCAATTTTATACAAAAATATTATTATTTAATTTATAAAAATATGCTAGCCTTTGAAATGTGGTCATACAGATGAATTCTCGAAATTTCCTGGAGAGACGACGTCACGAACAATGAGGTTCTCAGCATAATCAAGTACGATAGGATAAGAACGATCTCAGAGAGGCGAACCCGATGGATCAGTCACATCATGCGCCACGATGGTCTTCTTCACGACATTGTTCACGGCCCTGAAAATGAGAGACTCCAGCTCTGCCAAAAAGTCGTATCAGAGGATTTCATTGCTCCAAAAGAAGACCTCCCAACTGGCAAGAACCTTGACTGGCGGACCAGAAAATCCCTGAGCAGATTGAGAACCGGAGTTTATAGAACAAAGGACAACCTCGAGCGGTGGGGAATGCTTCGGCAGGGAGAGACACTATTGTGCGACTGTGGAGACCTGCAGACCCTCCTCACCAGCAGATCCTGCTCCATGTGCCCAACAAGCTGCACATCTCAGGACCTAATGCTGGCCAACACACGAGCTATCGATGTTGCCAGATACTGGAAAATAATAATTTGACATCGCTGACACGGAGAAGAAGAAGAAAATGACATTGTTGAAGCGATGGTTGAGGGTAGAAACTGCAGAGGGCGCCCTAGACGGGATTATTTGGAGCAAGTGTTCCAGGACATGAGTTGTAGCTCTTATGCTGAGCTAAAGAGAGTTGAAAAGGATCGAGAAGGGTGAGGAGCGACATGCAAGATTTTGTTGCTGCAAACCAATCTGCCGGATTGATACTACTACGAAGAAGAATAGCCCCATCGTTTTTAAAAGGACATGTTTAACCCTTTCGTTACGGGTCGGTTTTTAATACAAATTATACTGTCAATTATAAAACTAGTATTTGAAGCATAAATGTACTTATTTGGTATATTTCTGGTTTCTTGTATTATTTAGCTATCTGATGATGCATAAAAAACTATTCTAAGAAAGTAGCAAAACGATATTTCACGTCAAACAATGTCAACGGTCGGGGAATCTTCTGATGGCATATGCCGACAACCGATGCAAAAGGGTTAAAAGTTATTTCTGTGTACCTTACAGTTGATGCTTATACAATATCGTTTAAATTTTAAATTAAATATATATACGATAACTGCGAATGTTTGTTGTAATCTATAATTTTAACATAAAACAGTTCAATATAAATAGATAAAACCAACAGCATTTTCTGGTGGTAGTATGCACTAAAACGAAAAACAATATGTGGGTTCGAAAAAAAAAACAAAATTCTGAAATATCTGTATTCTCACGGTTTGTTTTTTTTTTATCAAATCCTAAAAAGCCTTATTTATTTATTCATCATTGCATAGCCGGAGAAAGGGGAGGCTTCACAACTGAAAGCATTTTAGCTTCAGCGTCAAAGCAGGACGAGGTGCTTTTCAATGGAAAGCCTAATGAGGATGGTGACGTTTTTTTTTTTATAAACACCTTTACGTTATTTACGTAATAACCGCGAGACTATGATATATAGAGACTATGTATGTGACTTTATGACGCTCAATATTTTGTCATTAACCATATTCCGTTAAATAAAAATAAGAAAATGATGAAAAAAACGTCATGAGACAGCCTGGCATTTACGAATCATATTTTAAGTCTGGGAAATATTACTATTTTATCGCCATATTTCCCAAACTTTTGACTTTTTTTTTTTATGTAAACACGTACAGGAGACTGACAGATGGTGATAGTAATTCTGAAGTTTCATCTGTGGAATTCTGTGACGCTTACCACGGTGTCTATGGCTAAACGCTGCATGTGGAGTGTTTTTTTTTATCTAAACACATACAGGAGAATACCAACAGATGGTGATAGTAATTCTGAAGTTTCATCTGTGGAATTCTATGACGCTTACCATGTTGTATATGGCTTAACGCTGCATGTGGAGTGTTGATCCGCCAGCGTCATAGACTACAGCCCGAGATTCACGCATCATCCTTTATTGTTACAGGAATTTACTATGAATGGGTGTTCTGAAGACTTTGTTGACCAACAAAGTCATCAACCCTGGAGAAGACCCCTGCAATGGCGGTCGAAATATCGGATAGAAGAAATTCGCCACCCACGGCTAAGCCCGAAAGCCACAATAACATAAGAAAAATTGCGGGAGTGATCTGTATGCGGAAGGCAGAGGATGGAAGAAGATGGAGACTCATGCGGGAGGCTTATTCAACAGTCTATGGCTACAGGCTGATGATGATGATGATGATGATGATAATATTTTTAGTAGAATTCTTTGTAAGCGTGCGTTATTTTAAAATAACTTTCGCCTACGACGATTTTTATAAATAGGCAAGTTGCGGATTAGGTTACAATTACACTCCAATCCGAGGTCTTTGAAGACAATTGTGCACAATATAGGACATTAAAATGGTTTTAAAGTATTAATCATATTATAATTAGAGTATTTACGTATTAATAATAAGAGTATTTAATGTTTAGTTTTCCCATTTGGCAACGAAAGAATTTGGTGTAGACTTGTAGAGCCTCCTGTCTGATAACTACGTGCCCCGCCATCTGACGGAACGTGGACGAAATTATGCCGAAAAATATTTTCGATCATTTCATATTATGCAATGTTCAAAGTTAATTAAATATTTAAGCAAAATGATAATTGGTTTGATCACAAAATAAACATTATTTATATCATTTCAATTAAAAATTTCAACATATCATATTTACTAGTATAATAAAAGAGAACACTCTATCACTTATTATAAATCATAACCACATTAGTGACGATAAATGACGATAAATTAGTTTATTGTTTATTTTGTAAATATATAAATTTCGCAAAATTTTGCTTAAATATGTTTCAACAAAATTTTCCCACTGACTGATACGCGTTTGATCAAAGCAAATATTGTGATGTATATTGAATTTTTTATTAAAAAACTGTTTATTTATTAATTTCAATATTGAACTTACTAGTATGGTCAGTAAAATATTAATTTTATTACAAAATATGCCGAGGGATATAACTCAATGTTCAAAGCGTTTGCTTGGTAAGCCCAAGGTCGTGGGTTCGATCCCCGACGGAGATTGAAAAAAAAAACCATAACTGAGTTCTAAAATACCCCCGGTTGGTGTGAATTCGATCCCTCACCCGTAAAATGCCAGTCATAGCCTATTCATCAAATTGGTAGTAGACGAAAGTCGTCCCGTGAAGACCACCCATTCATAGTAAATTACTGTAATAATAAGGATGATGCGTGAATGCCGGGTCGATGACGTTGGATCAACACTACACATGCAACACTTATCCTTATGCAGCATGATAAGCGTCATAGAATTTCACAGATGAGACTTCAGAAACACTATCACCATCTGTCGGTATTCTGTATGTGTTTATATAAAAAAAAAAACTTGTTTATTGTCAGTGTCGCAATTATTATTAGCTTCTTGGCAGCGACCGCTGCATTCAATCCTTCTTGGATGACCATCAGGAGGATTGTCAGCAGGCGGACGCTGTCAACTTCTTTCAAAGTCGGGGTCATCGCGACTTCGCTGGAGTCTCTCATGGAGCCTCAAGTGTGGCCTGAAAGGACCATTGTTCAACCCTGGATACGCATAAGACGAAATAATCGTAGTGAACAGTGGTTGAAACCAACTTGAGTGAAGATATTGAGATATTTAGTGTTATATTGCTTTAAATTCAGTACTGGTGTTTATGGAGGCGAAATGTTACACGTTTTATTTTGTGACAATAATGCCTTGTTATTTGTGAGTCAATCATGATATACTTATGACAGGGTTTTTGTTGTTACGTCAAACTGTTTATCTTGAGTCTCCTGACGCTAGTTCTGAGTGTGAGGTCAGTGATACTAAATGTGTCAATAAATTTACATCACCACATTTATGTTACCTATTGTATTTATATTTTATATTATATAATTGTATTTATATTATTGTACTTCAGAAATGCATTGAATTGATAAAATTTGTAATGTTTCTGCAAGGAAAAAAATAAATAAAATTGAAAATTGAATTGAATTATCATCATATAATAATAAAATATAATCCCTATTAGTTTTGAGTCTGTTAAAAATTTACCATGGATGGAATGCCAAGTCTTATAATATTGTTCAATGACAAGAGCACATTGTGATCTGAGTTATATTATATTACAGAACATCAGCAACATTGAATGAAGACCAAAACTTGGATGGGTTACCGCCTGCTGCTTACCACGTGATGATAGTTAAGTTATCTAAGCCTCAGATCTTAGGCCTTACAAAATATCGATTAACAAATCACTTATATACAACAGCTTTCGGCTTTGAGTCATATCTTTAATATCATTAACAACCGTCTATTTTCCAAGTAGATCTTCAGGTGCAGAGATGTGTTGTGACAAGGCATAGATGATGGCAACTGACAAAAGTGAGTGGATGCAATTTTTGGTAAGTTGATATGAGAATAAATGAAAAAGGATATGAGCACTATATAAACAAATATAAAATAAAATAACAAGCATCAAACAATCCACAGATAAAAGATCTTTATCAACAATCGGTACTATTTTTCTACCTTAGACAAAAAAAAAGTTAAAGATATTAATATAGAAAAAAAAACAATAAAATATTTAATATGGATGCAATAAATGACGTGAAAAATTTGAATACTTTCCTTATTTCCATATAATAATAATGAATATTTATTTTGTATCACAATTTAAATATAGTACATTGAACAAATCTGATTCCATATAAAATTTTACTATCGTACATCATAGAGTTTTTCAGAAATTCATTTCTGAACTCACAAGAAAAATTCTAGGAAACTGGTGGCTCGGATACATTTTCATTTCCCAGGTGGAATATTAAATTCTAAATAATAAGTACTACGAGTTTATTAAATAATATTGCTAGCAATATTCTTGAAAAATATATTACATACCCATTGAAAACAACCCATCCATTTTTAATACAAGTTACACTTATCATAATCATATACATATCATTTAGACTATGATATTGTAGAGAAAAGGTAATACTCGTATTACGAGAGTGATTACAGTGTACAGTGGATAAGTTGAATGTAAATTTGCCATTATCGCTAGACTTTGGCAACATACAATATTTTATTACTTAAATTAGTCTGCTATTAGAATCTACAACATATTTTACGAAATAAATATTTATATTGATATTGGCTTAATATAGCTCTTTTAGGCTGGTGCCGTTAAGCCTCAAAAAACGATCTTTTGTCTCTTATTTATGTTCGCTCGCCTGACATGCACATTTAAAAATGTTAGTTTAAATTATATAATATTACGCAGGCGTTTGAATACGCCATTTTATTTGTAATGACAGTTGCTCCATTTCATGTTGGTGCAACTGTCATCTTTAATTTGCTTTTTTGCCGCGATCATTGACGGTGCGGCATGTCACATTGTTCCGCAGTTGTCAATTGACTGGCGCCCGGCCGACGAAACGCCATACCGGTCGGGCGTAGAAATAAAGTCTTTATTTAAAATAAACCCGAATTGTGCTTCGAAAACAAGTTATTTGTGTTATTAATCTGCTCCTTCATCCTGTCACCCAGTAATTCGATACTCAACATAGAGAGGAGGATATCAATATTATTATGATGCATGAAAAAGAAACCGTAATCTCAATCTTGCATTTATTTGCAAAGAAAAGTTACACAAGTAAAGTTTGTTTACAAATATACTTTTCAAAATGACGTTCATGAACGTTTACCCACCTTTGCGAGGCTCACCTTGGCTGGCGTTATTAAAAGTCCAAAGCAACCAGATGTTGTGTGTGGCATTTTTTAAGCAAACAAAGGAATATTTGGAAATAAATTGAATGCTGTGCGGAGAGGCCTCTAGGCAGTGGCGCTGCAAAAACCTAATAACATTTTTTCATCGTATTTTTAACCGTCCTATAAACTTTGATATCAAAACTATTCATCATATGTTGTATATTGATTTTGCAATCCATTAATTGTCGATTGAACCTATTATAGTAATCATGTAATTAAGTCATCACTTCTATATCGGTTTAATACGGTGGATCTCTTATTTAGCATTTCCTCAAACAATGCACCACGTTTGAAATTTATTTTACTAAATCGAGATTTATTATTGACTAGTGTTAACGTATGAATAATTAATTCCATTCTATTCGTGTATTTGATTCGTGTTCTAATATCGCATAACTCAAATACGCATTTGTAATGTCGTGCAAAAACGCATACGATAGTAATTCTGAAGTCTCATCTGTGGAATTCTATGACGCTTACCATGGTGTATATGGTTAAACACTGCATGTGGAGTGTTGATCCGCCAACGTCATAGACTACAGCCCGAGATTCACGCATCATCCTTTATTATTACAGGAATCTACTATGAATGGGTGGTCTTCACGGGACGACTTTCGTCTACTACCAATTTTAATTAATAGGCTATTACTGGAATTTTACGGGTGAAGGATCAAATTCACACCAACCATTAGATGCTTACCTAATTTAGAGCTCAGAAATCGATTGAAACAATTTTAAAAAATCTGTCTCGGGGATCGAACCCCCGACCTTTAGCTTGTAAAGAAAACGCTTTGAACATTGAGCTACCCGCCGGCAAGCGTACAAAATATGCACGATACATTATAAATCAACCATCGGAAAAATATATCTTTAACCTTTACCATAAGTATCAGGACGACACGCTGTTAAAGAGTCCAATAGAAAAAATCTCTGCTAGAACTCTCTTTTGTATGAACATGAATATTAAAATGATAATTATCCATCCTATGAAAACATTCTGATTCTTTCAATAGCATCATTAAGAGTAAAATAATTAAAGTATTCTTATGTGTAGAATATTTTTTGTAAAAAAAACTGTTTTTTTTCTATAAATATAAGTTATGTTTAATTTTGACCGATAATTTTTTGATTATTTATTTACAGAAAAGCACAAAGATGTTGCCAATTAGAATCTGTAATTGAATATTTGAGATTCGATTAATTCAACATTGGATTTTAATTAAACGCAAAATCATTTTATGGATCACTTATGATGCGTGTATTGAATCTTCTTCGTAGTATCAATCCGGTGGATTGGTTTGCAGCAACAAAGTCTTGCATCTTCTCGACTCTCTGCAATCCTCTTTAGCTAAGCATAAGAGCTACAATTCATGTCCTCGAACACTTGCTGCAAATACTCCCGTCTAGGGCACCTTCGGCAGTTTCTAGCCTCAACCATTCCTTCCACAAAGTCGTGAAGAAGACCATCGTGATGCGTGATTTGATCAATCCATTGGAGTTGCCACTCTGAGATGGTTCTTACTAGGTGACTAACCTCCTTGATTATGCTGAGAACCTCATCGTTCGTGACGTCGTCTCTCCAGGAATTTCCGAGAATTCTTCTTCATGTCCAAATCTTAAAGGCCTCTAGTTTTTTTTTTTCTTTTAAATAAACACGAGTCTCACAGCCATACATCGTGTATTGAATATTAGCGATTATATGTAATCGCTGGAAGTCCACAAAGAAAGAAATTTAGTGAAATACTTCTTTAACTAAATAAATCATCTTCTCATTTTTCCTGGCCCTATCCTATTTATTTAGATTCGGCTCTCCTAATAACAATTTTCCTAGTTGCTCGATCAAAGAAAAATTTGCTGTCGATTCCAAGACGTTCCATGTCCTTCTTGACTGTCTTAAGCCATGTTGCAGAAGGCTGACCCGGTCCCAGCCTTCCCGCCTCCAGCTGCAGGGCTGCGTTCACAATGTCTGTGCTATCCCGCCTACACACATGTTCATACCAGCGCAGGCGGTTCTTTAACTGAATAAATATACAATAATTATGAAATAATTAAAAAATCAGTTAGTGACGTTAGATTTATGACACCATTTGTATAGAGTGATTGTCCATAAAAATGATAGAAGATAACTTGTACGAGATTTTTTTTGTAGGCTATGTTTTTGCTTAAAATAAAATAAAGAAATAATACCTTTTCATGTTGGCGAATACTGAGTAATCTGTTTTTCATACAAGTCGCTCCACTGGCAGAAAGACTAACTTTATAAATACGAGCTGGCAGTAATGTGTACCTTGCTCCGCACAGAATGAATTGATTTTGTTGTAACGGCGTACGAAATTTTCCAATTTATATTCAAAATAAATAATCTTCCCAGTCAATTTACATTTCAAATGTCTTGTTTACATGATGTATTCAAAATTATTTTCAGCAGATTCTATTAAAGCGCTGTGGAGACATACTATTTTATTATTATATACATAATAGTTTCCTCGTTTTTATATCGTATTCGGAACAAAGGCTTTGTTTTTCAAAGTACTGTTTTTAATCGCTAACCGCTTAGTAAAATTGAATTTGATTGTTTTTTAAAACAGAAATTGTTTCCTAGATGGATTCACTAAATTTAAATATGCTTGTTTCATTTTTATTATCATTTGATTAGTATTTGAAAACAAGTATTCATTATAACACGATCTTAAAAAAACATCTAAGATTCCGGCAGATTTATTAAATATACTTTACAATTGCTACAATAAATGCCATTAATATAAAAATCTATCATTCAATTGAAATATATTTACGGTATTAAATATTACTAAAGTTGCATTAATATTATTGGCATATATATATATATATAAAAATCAATGTCTGTCTGTCTGTCTGTGTGTATTTGATGCATTCCGACACCATTCACCCGATTGCGATAATACTTTGTCGAATTATTGCTGATACTAAAAGGAAAAAGATAGAATACTCAAAATTTGATTTAATTACAAAAATTAATTGAATATTTACGTACAACATGTTTTCATACAAGACTATTGTAATACAGAACGGCCAATTTAGAACATTGTGTTTCCTTGGCAACGCCGTAAGCAACAATTCACTCACCTGAAGTTATTATAAGTAGGTACTAACGTAAGGTACTGAATATTTAGAAACAAAATTCAATTTTCGAATAAACTATTTCAATATTTGAATTTTTGATGACTTTTTTGTTTATCGAATTAAAATAAATACAATGTAATAATTGTGTGTGATATACAGTAGAAAGAGTTAATTTTGGAATTCCAATTGCTGGTCGGCTTCGGATAGTATTATATTATAATTTTATAATTAATTTTAAGTAAAAAAATAATAAATTAAAAATATTTAGTTTTGATTCACAATTATTTTAATGCTAACATGTTTCGGCCTTCCTGAAGACCATCTTCAATAATGAAAAAATAAAAACAGGCCATGGCTTCTATAGGTATGGACAAGATCCTATATTAGTACACACATATTTACAGGTTTTAAATTTTTTTAAATTAATTGGTATGTGAGTAGTTTTAATGTATTAAGACAATAATAATTTTTTTGCTTTCAATTTAAAAAGATATTATGAAATACTAGGTATTATATTTTTTTAATTAAAATTAATTCTAAAACTATAATTAGTTCACCAAGTATTGTCAGTTGATAACCTTAATGTTAGTATTATATCAATCAATTTATTTTTATTTTTCAAAAGTGAATTTCAAAACGTAACATTCACTGTGATATCAATTATGCCACCCAAACGAAAAGCAATAGGTCAAGAGTACAACTCAAGCACGAATGAAAAGGGTATCTCGAGCTTCAGAAACAGTGGAGCAAAGGAGAGCAAGATTGGAAACAGATCGAGTACACGCTGCTCAAACCCGTTCATCTGGACAGATGAGCAACGGGAAGCAAGATTGGAAACAGTTAGAGTACACAGTGCTTAAACCCATTCATCTGAAACAGATGAGCAACGGGAATCAGGATTGGAAACAGTTAGAGTACACACTGCTCAAACCCGTTCATCTGAAACAGATGAGCAACGGGAAGCAGGATTGGAAACGGTTAGAGTACACACTGCTCACACCGGTTTATCTGAAACAGATGAGCAACGGGAAGCAAGATTGGAAACAGATCGAGTACGCGTAGATCGTACCAGACGTACTCTGCATGCTGATTTAAATCAAAGTGCTTTCCATTACGATCCTAATTATGAATACAGTCTGCACCCAAGTATTGTTATTGGAAAAATTGATAAATTATGCGTGTATTGTAGTGCCTTTAAATTTAAAAATGAAACACAAGGAATGTGTTGCACGAGTGGAAAATTAAAATTGCCAGAATTACATTCACCACTCGAACCTTTATTAACGTTGGTATCGGGTGATACAAGAAGGGTATATTCATTTACGCGATGCAGCTGTAAATGATGGCTGAAAAACAAAAAAACATTGTGTATCCAAAAGCACTCCAATAAATAAAAACACATACGGGCGCCACTGTCAAATTTAGGTACGAACAACATAACCTAAGTTGATTGTTTCTAATTGGCTCCGGTCACGCCTCAAGTCCAACGTATCCAATCAGAAGACGAGAGGCTCCCGACGAGGCGCTTCCATAAAAACTGGCGGTTTATTTTTTTTAAGTGGCATTGCAACGCATGCTGGGTACACGCTAGTATCTACATATATAAAAGAAAGTCGGGTTATATTTGTTTTTATAACTCAAGAACGGCCTAACCGACTTGGCAGAAAATTGGTGGAAAGGTAGCTTAGAACCCAAAAACGTCCATGGTATACTCAAAATTGATTTGATTAAGAAAAAATATTGAACATTTACGTAAACATGTTTTCATACAAGACTATTGTAACTTGACAGCTGTCAGTTAAGACGGTGTTGCCATAGTCAGCAACATAACTAAAAATGACGCAATAGTAGATATTGTAAGTAGGTACCTACGTAAGGTACGGAATATTTTGAAACAAAAAAAGAAAAACAAAAGGCAGGAAAAAAAGACAAAAACAAAATAAATATTAGTGAAAATATCAGTTTAATCTTTTATTTGTTAAAAATGTTATAACAAAAAGCAAATGGAAAGGCATCTTCTTATTCTTTTGTGTTATTTTTTATTTTTTATTATTTAACTCAAAAACTGCTGAACCGACTTGGCTAAAAATTGATGGAAAGGTAGCTTAGAACCCTAAAAAAAATTAAAAGATACTCAAAATTGATTTGATTAAAAAAAAATATTGAACATTTACGTAAACATGTTTTCAAACAAGACTATTGTCTGATTTTTTTAATTTTTATTAGAATATTATTTTATTATATCAATATTCTAATCTACTTTTATAGATTTTATAGACTATATTACAAAATTATTATTACTTAAATATACATATACTATACATAAAATTCTTTTTTCAACGCGTCAATCCAAGCACAAAAATAACGGCAGAAGCGGGATGCGAACCGCGGACCTTGGAAACCAACTATGCCCAGGTATTCATACCGCTCGGCAAACTGCGCCATTGCTATGCCTAGACCGACTCGCGTTGAAACTAGTATTTATATCATTGTTATCATCGTACGATAGATGTCGCTATAGTATATATTCAAAGTATGTATATTTTTATAGTATGTTACCATAGTTGGTTTCTAAGGTCCGCGGTTCGCATCCCGCTTCTGCCGTTATTTTTGTGCTTGGATTGACGCGTTGAAAAAAGAATTTTATGTATAGTATATGTATATTTAATTAATTTGAAAAACTAGTTTATTGAGTGTCCTAAATTTATTAATTGATCATTTTTAAGTAACATAATTTCAAATATACATCGCGTAATTTTCGTATATCCAATGGCGACAATTTTTGCAAAGCTTCGTTAAGCATTCATAATTTGTCGTGTAAGAAGATTATCATAATAATTATTGAATCGCTGGTTATTAACCAGCAAATTATGCAAAACATATTTGAAAACACAATTCAACCATCATGAAATGAAATGAGTACCCAAAGGCTTTATCATTTAATTAACTAAGTTGTACAATAATTCATTTTAAATAGGAAGACTTATAATAATTCCAAAATAATGTTTCGATTGGAAAGAATGACTGAGATATCACTTAAATTTTAAACATATTTATTAATGTAAATAAAGAATTAGGAATACTTTGTGTAAAATACGTATCTTTCTTATGATATATTTGCACGTAAACTAAAGCATTCAGGTACTAATTTTTGCCAAATAAGAGAACAGAGATCGAAATTGTTGAAGTTTGGGCTTTGGTTTGTATTCTCATGCGTTAATTAACCTCTAGTTGAAATATTACGTGAATACATACATATATTGACATCAGCATGATGTAGCCGTTGCTGACTGGTACCGAAAACCTCGATATAAAATCTTTCGTCTCTTATTTCTGTTCGCTTGTCATACATTTATGTGTCGTCATATTCGCATTTTGGACAAGTCCGCTCACGGGTGTGTTAGTTATATACGTCGCCACTCGGGCACTGGGCGAGAGTCTCAGCGCCGACAAGCGCAGGGAGCCAGTCGTGTCCCGCCCTTCGGCGAGAGCATATTATATTGTGGATCGGCCGAATGCTGTGACTAGGTCAGGCCGCAGGGTTGTAAAGTTAATCGTAAATATATGTCAATGTGCTTCTGAAAAAGTCTGTGTTATTAATCTGCTCCTAATCCTGCCATCATGCGACTGAATAACACCTTTTGAGAGAGATGAGAATATTAATAAATATATAATTATTTCAGTTATGTCATTAGTATCAAAGACTTATGTAATGAAGATTTGATATATGTTTATAGAGAATGCGAGGCGAAAAAAATAAACAGAGAAAAATTCTAAGCATTCAACAAGACATCAATGGATTACATGACAATTTACATCATGTGTGGCTAAGTTGTGTGTGCGGAGTAATCTTACAGTCATAAAAACGTTTAAAAAAAAATATTATATCTTATATCGAGTTGTAAAAAATAGGCTATGACAGGTATTCACAAATAAGATGTCAGATTCATATCAACTAAGTATGTTAATTAATATTAGAAAAGAAGAAATCATCAATAAACTGATATATTTTAAGTCAGGATTTGAACCCTTTATCCCTCGCATAATAATTGAGTGAACAATTTACTTCGTCACACTTCCAAATATAAATATGAACCAGAAATCGTAGAATTGAAGATCAAATTGTATTCTATTCATACAAAAATTGTATGAATAGAAAGCAGAAGAAATATCTTCTCTAAAAACATATTTTGTATATTTAATCTGAGATATTAAAAAAAAATCATAAAAAGATTTACATGCTGCAATAATATTGACATTTAACAATAGTAAAATACTAGTAATTAAAATAAAGTACTGACTTACAATAGGAATACATTGAAGAAAGATTGCTAAAAATGAACTCAAACAATAGACGAGAGACGATAAAAGAAAATGGAGGAATTGTCCCTGAAAGTAGCATATTTTTTAAATTTCTATGATAAAAATCAAGAATTGTACTCATAAATTCCACTCTAAGTGAAGTATGAAACAAAGAAAGAGATAACAAAGAAACTCATTTAATTCCAAAGAAAAATCTTATTTACCTAACGCGCCCATGTTCGAGAATGAGGCTACAAATAATAATAATATATTCTTGTTATAGTGGGGAAGAAAATATTTTAGTCTGGGATGAGGTTCACAGGGAACACTGGCAGGAAATAAGGTGGATTTAAACAAAAAGGTTCCGTCCTTCTATGATAAAGAGTATCATAATCATCAGCCTGCTTCTGTCCACTGTTGAAAACGAGTATCCGGACAGTTGACGATAATCAATTTTTATCGACGAATATTTGGAAAAATGTTTTAGCCAAACGAACATTTTGCCGTACGAAAATTAGATTAAATTGACATTTGGTCTTTTTTCTTGTGACTCAATCGCTTAGTCACTAAAGAAACGTGACCTCGATTATTTAAATTATTAGTGTTAAAAAAATACAATATAGATGATAGTACTGTCAAAAATTAGGAAAGCAAACTGTAATTAAAATTTATTTTATATTAACTAGTTTAGTTACAATTCCTTTAATTTTAACTTCATTACGATTAATTAAATAACCAATTAACTGTTAATTTCTTTTTCACATTTCATTATTCCCATTTAAATTTCCTAACCCATAATGCTTTACTTAGTATATCGCCATAAATATTATGTATATATGGTGGTATGTAAAATGGTAAGCGTCATATAATCCACAAATAAGTTTTCTCTACCACCATCTGTTACGTATAAACACGTAATATTTAAAGACTCCCGAGGCTATGAGCATTTATTCCAAAGAATTAAACGGATAATTACACAAATTAAATAATCTCTTAAGATTCAATCTCATTATATTCGTTTTGTATTTTATGATTCCACGTGCAGTAATAAATGAACTCAGTGAATTATAATTTAACGACCACTGTTTTAGAAGAAAATAAACGTAAATGCTTGTTCGACTTGACGGGCTTATTACGTGAACAAATAATAACCACGTAATTGTCATTCGCATAACTCAACATATGAAAACACACGACCGGGCGTATGGGTTTGTTTTTGTTATTAAATTTGAATGCCCCGATGCACTTGCGAGATTGTTTTGCGTTTGCTGCTTTGAAATGCATTTACTGGTGCAACTATCTGCCCGCGCTCTGATATATAAAGAACATAACCGTGAGTATCTTCACATCGTCAACAGATAAACCAGTACTTGCCTGTACAGCAGTGTTGTAACCTACAAAAGACAAATCATGAGGTGATTTTCATGTACTTTGTTAACTACTTACTCTTCATCCTTCGTTGATGCTAAATATCATAAAGATCTAATTCTGACTAAATTAATTCATCTTGATAAGCTAGTTCATATCTGTATACTTACATGTGGCATACAAAAAACATGTTTTATTCTAATAAAATACTAGAAATTGACTTCTGGAGGAATCACTATGTGTTTTTTTCCTTTCATCGAGCAAATCGAGATTTACATAGAAAAAGAAAAACATCTTAGATTTTCATCTTACATAGACATTTACTAGACAGGGCATATTTAAAAAGTTCCTTACAAAGTTGGGCTATTTTTCTAACGAAACATTTACATGTGATCCTGGCAAACAGCAAACTTTGAGACATTCTCTCATATACTCGTCGTTCATCGATGAGAATATGACACGTATATCTTCTGTGAGTCACTACCATTCTATGTAAGATTTTCCTTAATAGCTGCTTAGTTCTGACGGTCTCTTGCTGTTGAACTACGTTAAGGTTATCATTGGGAAAACGCCTGATGAAAAAAAAGAGTGATGTAAAATAAATCGCAATAGAGAGAACATTTCAAAATATTTTCATGGTATTAAGGAATAATTTTAGAAGCTGTTTTTATAGAGACGACTTATGACAACCGTATTAGGATATTACAAAATTCTTTCACGAATCTGGTGTTAAAAAATAGGCTTTAGCGGAATTACTAAAGTTCGTAATTAAAGAGATAAAATTCTTAGCAAGCCAACTAAACGTATATATTACACAGTAAAAAAGCACCAACAGTCTTTTCAGAAAATGGAATCAATATCAGATATAAAATAAAAGATTCTTTAGAATTTATTCCACATATATGGAATCAATATCATATGAAAAATATGGGCAAACGAACTTTTTCTCGTTAATGGTTGCGCCTCTGCCTGAAATACACAACATTACAGGAGCAAGGTAATGCTGAATGGGACAAAGCCGCCATCAGCGGAGCTTTCTATATAATGGAGCTGTACGAACCGGTGCTTTGTGAGACCAGTGAATCAATCGCTAGCTGGCTATTTGTTTTACTCGAGTATGGCTCTGTTAATAAGAACGGACTCAAACCCACTCCCAGTGCGATCGCAAAAAAAAAACATTTATTCCGCAACTCTGAACTCTTGTTATTTTTTTATTCATTTTTTGTCATACACGAGGCAACACACTTGTGCTCTTTTATGCACCGCAATATTCAAATTGTTTCCATAGAAATGCATTTAAATGCGAATCGCGTGATTTTATGATACACTTCTGCATCTATAATACTTGTTTTTTTTTATGCTTAAACAAGAAAATACAGGGACAAAACGATTGAGAAATCACATTCATGAATTCTATGGCCCCTGACATTTTGTCTAAGTACCGTTGTGAAGTATGAGTATAGATGCGAAGTTCTAAATGATTTTGTGATATTTATGAAAGAAATTTTGTCAAAAACTATGTTGATTTTTACTTTTTGTGCACATAGACCACAGCGATATACCTTATAACAATTAAAAAGGCTTGTCATTAATTAATAAATTAATATTTTTTTA
This sequence comes from Glossosoma conforme, assembly GCA_022606575.1. NCBI lineage: Eukaryota > Metazoa > Arthropoda > Insecta > Trichoptera > Glossosomatidae > Glossosoma > Glossosoma conforme. The sequence continues at coordinate 3,303,797 of JAGTXR010000025.1, read as the reverse complement.
TTTGAAATCCGTATGAACTGAACCACGATCTCTCGCATAGCAGTCTTAATCTTCTTCGTAGTATCAATCCAGTGGATTGGTTTGCAGCAACAGAATCTTCCATCTCGATCTCCATTCCTCTCGGTCCTCCGCAACCCTTTTCAGCTCAGCATAAGCGCTACAATTCATGTCCTCGAATACTTGCTGCAAATACTCCCGTCTCTACAGGTTCTACCCTCAACCATCCCCTCCACAATATCGTGAAGGAGACCATCGTGGCGAATGATGAGACCGATCCATCGGGCTCGCCTCTCTGAGATGGTTCTTATTAGTTGCCTATCTTCCTTGATTATTCTGAGAACCTCATTGTTCGTGACGTGGTGTCTCCAGGAAATTCCGCGAATTCTTCTGTACGACCACATCTCAAAGGCCTCTAGTCTTTTCTTATCACTTTCAGATAAGCACCATGTCTCACAGCCGTACATTAAGATGCTCCAAGCAAGTGTTTTGGCAAATTGCTTGCGGAGCCCTAAAGAAATATTCTTTGACTCAAGAATTTTGGCTTTTTTATTGAAAGCTAGCCTTGCTTGATGTATTCGACTGTTGACTTCTCTTTTTGTTCTGCCATCCCAGGTGATTGTACTTCCAAGGTATACAAATTCTTTTGTATCTTTTAGGGGTACTCCTAGCATTGATATGTTTATTTTCTGCTGCTCATTGCGGCTTACCCTCATGACTTTGGTTTTTGTGCTGTTTATCTTCATATTGTAGTTGGAATTAAATATGTTTTCCATGGATGTCAGCGCTTCCATGAGTTCATCTTCAGTTTCAGCAATCAGAGCAATGTCGTCAGCAAACCTTATCATATCAATATTTTGGCCATGTATTTTAACCCCCTCTCTATGGCCCATTTTTTCCCTGATGTTATTATTTGCATTTTGTATGTATACGTTGAAGAGTACAGGCGACAGAGAGCATCCTTGTCTCACCCCTTGGCGTATTTTTGCTTCTTTTTGGACATTTCCAAGTGATATTATGGCAGTTTCTTCTTTGTAAAGTGAAAATATGAGTCTTAATCATTTATACTTAAATTTTGCTTCCACCCCTCAGCAAAAAATCCCTTGGTGTAAACCAGTTAGCATTAATCTCCTGAATATTATACTGTCAAATAGTAAAATCCGCAAGAAATATTTGCTGGAATATATATGAAATTAAATTAACTGATATTATATGAATACTATATTTTTTAGTACTGATCATTTAAATTGCTATTGAAGTTTATTTTATAATATTATAGTTGATTTATTTTATGCCCTGTAATTATGACTTGTAAAATTTTCGCATAAAATAACATCATAAAATATATGATAAATGATTCCTATAAAAGCGCGTCCAACTATATATTTTTTAAGTAAATAATACTTCATGGTTTTGTATTTAGAATTTTCGTAACGAATAAGCATTTAAAAATCATATAAATAATTTATTGATATATAATATTTGCTTATCATTAAGTTAATAATGTTATGATAATACTTAGTTATTCCCGTGCAAATAGGACTGCTATATTGCTTTGATACGAATTCAAATGACATATTACCATTACTGAAAATTTGTTTATTTGTAAAAAAAAAATATCTTTGTACAATAAAATGGAACAAATATATTTCTTATTATTATTTCTGTTTATTTATATTTCCACTGACAAATAACTGAACGCGATATTTTTATTTTTTATATAAACTGTACAAAACCAGAATATAATTATTCTGTAGGTCTTATAAATATTCATAGCGAAAATGCTGAATTCAGCGGCACTAAAGGAGTCTTTGTAAAGATAAATTGATAAAATAATGAAACGAGAAATAATTTCCCTTTTTTTATTCTCCTTAAAAAGAGTTATATAACGTTTTTACTATAGGTGCGAGTATTTATAGTTTTTGTTATATCCTACATACAAAGGCTTTGTTGTAGTTAATTCAAGTGAACTGAGTGATACTTCCGATAGTTCGGCCCACGTTGCAGAAGCCATTATTAATGTTTGATGAGTGTTATCTCATGTTTGTGCGATTAAGCAATTATTAATGCTGTACGTAGAACATTTTCACAAATGCTCGTAAATATGTTTTTTAACCATTTTCCACGAATTTTTCTTTACTGCTTATATTACATTTTCACTAAATAGCACTTTTTCTTTCTTATCCGATAGTTATTTGGAGCATTTAGTCACCACAAATCATACTGTTATTGAGAGTACATATTCCAGCTAGTTCCAGAAGCAGACATACCATAAACATGTACTGAAAAGCTAAAGGTACAACTACTGCTATAGAAAAGTAGTACTTCTTATCAGCTTAATATTAAGTTTTATAAAGCTTACGTAAAGTCTTTAGACACAAGACTGGCTTTGGAGTGTAGATGTTATTAATTAAAACAAACAAATAGTGAAGCTTTAGATTTAACTGACTCGAATATTTTACAATAGACTACACCCCAAGTGTACGGGTACAACCGTTGTAAAATACAGTATTCATCACACTACTCTTGGTAGTGGAAATACATGATTTGGTTTTGAAAAAGTTAATCTTGACGACAATCTATCTAAAATCTCTTTCGTAAAACTTATTATTTTTCTTCACAAAACATTTTCTGACAGCAAAGAGACAGAATGAGATAAAAAATCTTGGAAAAGTTGAATAATACAGTCATTCAAATTCACGTATAGGTGTAAAGAGGGACTATTTTTTTTTTATAAAATTATATTGTATTTGATATTTATTAAGCCATACAGTTCATTTAAATGAAATTTTACCTTAACCCTACATTGATCGCTACCAGTACATTTGCACCTCGTCATTCCTGGAATATCTTCCTCTCCCGGTGGTTATTAGAATTCCATTCAGCCGGTAATGACCTGCGCCTCTTTGACAGGAGGACCTGGGAGGATTCCTTGATTCCTGAACCTCTAGCTGTTGACAAATATGTCCTAGAGTGACGCTCACTTTCACGAGATTCGTGTGACGCCAAATAGTATAGGTAGAAGGAATTATGGAATGAAAAGTGTGAATTTAATTTGCAGTGTAAAAAATAATTGTTAAATAAACATGCACCTTAAAAGGTATTTTTGTGTTTTAGTACTTTGAATGGGTATGTGTTCATTTTTGTAAAAGAAAAATGCATACAATTGGATGCTTACATGAAAAAAAATCCATTTAAGAATCTAATATGTATTAAATTTTCGACTCCATAAGGTGAAAAAATAGATTTTCAGCGTCAAAATCAATACACGGGTTTTAGGTATATTGTAATATCTACTGTTTAAATCTCATTAATTATTTGATAAATGAAATGTCCTATAAAACGATATACCATATAGATTCTTAAGACTATTAACCCTTTCATTACGGCTCGGTGGAATACAAATTAATCTGTCGGTTATAAAACTAGTATTTGAAGCATAAATGTACTTTTCTGGTCTATTTTCATATACCACATTAATTATTGTATCCTTTAGATATCAGATGATGTATATAAAACTATTCTAAGAAAGTAGCAAAACGATATATCACAGCTATCGATGTCAACGATAGGGGAATCTTAGATGGCATATATCGGCTACCGATGCGAAAGAGTTAATGGGCTAATAGATTTAAAAAAATGTAAGGACATTTAGTTGAATCACTTCTTAGAACCAAACGGTCAAGTCTTGAATGCGTTTGGCCAATCACCCATTTACCTTTAAGAAGCCGATCAACTCGAATATGCCGTTGAGTTGAATTTGCAGTGAATACACATCATTGCTTTAGATGAAATGAGGATTAAGTATAGAACAAGAATCATTGCATCCGAGATCACTATCTGGCACCAAGTTACGACAGCCATACGATATAATATAAGAATGTAATTTTATTGAAAAAGAAAAAAGTACTTATTTAAAGGTCATTAACTCTCTATAACTCAGTCCTTACGTTTTCTGATAGACGACACGATGTTCTTCGCATACAACAGCTGCTGTTTTTTCAATTCACCTGGCTTTTTTACTGGAGGTTGTCGGATACCATTATTTTATTCCTATGATATGCAGATAAATCTTGGAACAAAGAGACAGCAATTTCCTGCTGCCTTAGATATGGAAAGGATATTGGACGAAGAAGACTCCGTTTTCCATTAAACTTTTTTATGTTATTGCAATTCCACAGTTGAATTCACATGTTTGTACCTTTAGAAACCGCATTTGGTCGGCCTGTCTATGCCGCGTTTGCGGATTCCACCCCCGCAATCGGATGTACGGACTATTACCTCGTATTAGCCATTCAGATGGGCGTCAGTAGGCGGGGGCGACCAGGACAGTTGCTAATGCACTTGAACCCTGATCACGCGCCCGCCCACCAGCCTCTCACCTTCCGCCCATCTTCAGCCATATTCCGCCCACCTGTCTACTCCCCAGCGGATGCATCCCGCCCAAGACACGTCCACTGCACCAATCATTCCATATCCCGCACGATACATATTAAACGTTATGCTAAAATGTTAGTAATTCTGCTTTGCAACGCTTCAATCTATAATATATGGACTATTAATGTCATTTATAACATTGTATCCTTATTTCTCAAAATAAAGTGCCTCCCATATAAATCACTATCATCACAATGTCCGCTCTTTTAACTGGAGCATATAGTCGTTACAAACTGCCGCCATAAAGCACTGTCACCCACCATGATCCTCTCCTCATCCCATGTCAAAAGACGCCATGAATAAAAGGCAGCTGTAATTAGCTTTTACTTAAGGTTTTCTTTTCGTTTCATAACTGGAGCACATGTTGACCACACATTGCCGCCATTGAAGTTTTAATGTTGCTACTATCCATACATCGACCTAAGACATTTCTGCATCCGAAAATCCATCTGGAAATATATATGGTTCTTGAAGACCTCCAGAGCAATAGCCAGGAAACTTGTAAATATGGCAGTTGTAGTGTCCGAGGCATTTTTTGTGTGATTGTTTTAAATTGAAATTTAAAATGAGTTGATAATTATTTTTTGCTTTTGAGACCTTAATCATTAGTCCCAAGAGGTGGCTTTACCCTAAATAACAACACAGAAGAGACCATTGTATGAAAAAATGCCGCAAGAACTATAAGAAAATGTTCTCTTACAAACGTGCGTTATAGGTGGGTGGACTGTATTTCAGTTCATTTTAATTCGTTATATCCCAACCCACCCCTAAAGACACAAAATCTTTTATATATGCGGATGACTTAGGTTTGGCAGCACAAGCAGTAACGTTAGAAGAAGTTGAGGACATCCTAAGCCAGGGAGTCAACGAGATGTCCCATTACTACGAAACCAACCATCTCAAACCTAACCCATCAAAGACACAAGTCTGCTGTTTCCACCTTAGAAACAGGAAAGCTAACAGAAAGCTTCGTGTCACGTGGGAAGGTAGAGTACTGGAACATAGCGACCATCCAAAATACCTCGGAGTCACTCTAGATCGCACCCTCACCTTCAGGCGTCATTGCAGCAACACCAAACAGAAAGTTGCAACAAGGAACAACCTCATCCGCAAACTGACCAACACTCACTGGGGAGCCCAACCACCCCTTCTTCGTACCTCAGCTTTAGCACTTTGTTTCTCAGCCGGAGAATATGCGGCACCAGTGTGGGGTCGATCAGCCCACTGTAATGAAGTGGATACTGCCCTGAATGATGCATGCAGAGTCGTCACAGGCTGCCTCAAACCAACACCCATTTCTAAACTATACCCCTTGGCTGGTATCGCACCATCGAACATAAGACGCAAAGTCATATGCGCCGAAGAAATGCGTAAGGCAATCAACCAACCGTCTCACTGCTTGTATAATCAGATACCCCCAACACCAAGATTGAAGTCTCGAAGCAGCTTTCTGAAATCCACACAACCTCTCACATCTGGCCCTGAAAATGAGAGACTCCAACTCTGGCAACAAATCGCACCAGAGGATTTCATTACTCCAAAAGAAGGCCTCCCAACTGGCAAGAGCCTTGACTGGCCGACCTGGAAATCCCTAAACAGATTAAGAACCGGAGTTGGTAGAACAAAGGACAACCTCGAGCGGTGGGGAATGCTTCGGCAGGGAGAGACACTATTGTGCGACTGTGGAGACCTGCAGACCGCCTCACACCTACGATGCTGCTCCATGTGCCCAACAAGTTGCACATCTCAGGACCTAATGCTGGGCAACACACGAGCTATCGATGTTGCCAGATATTGGGAAAAAATAATTTGACGTCGCTGACACGAAGAAGAAGAATTCATTATAGACAAATTTTATAAAAAATATATATATATAAAATACGTTAGAGTTATGAACATAAGTCTACGTGCTGAGTGAGGGGGTATGATTGTGAAATAATTTAATACACTGAGTGTGTGCAAAATAATTGTGTCACTGAACAAAAGGCACTCGGGAACATTTGTGAAAGCGGATCCAAAATGGCAACAACTCAACCGCAAAACTATCAAAGCGAACGAAATAAACGAAAATCTCGAATACGAAAAGCAGCGGCGGATTCAACGCTTTTATTTTCAATGATAGTTTCCCTTTGATGTAAAATTTTAAATATCTCTTTGCGTCATATTTTGACCATCGACTATAAAAAAAATTAAGTTAAACGTTCTCGCCCAATTACCAACGCTTGGTAACATTTATATCACCATGTCAGCTATACTAACTGAAGAATATGGACGTCATAAACTGCTGTCACAAAGCTTTCAGCCGCAATGCTTATCGCCTCATTTCATGTCAGATCTGCCTCCTGCAGCACCACTGAGTACATTTTATATATATAATCGTGACGGAAACAACAGGGTCAGATCCTGTCTGCCCAGAAGTGGGCGACGTCGGTGGCGTTACTCCCGGCCACCATCAGGTCTTCCTGGGTGCAGCTACTCGGACACAGCGCACACTCCAGAAGGTGTGACAGGGTCTGCTCCACGCCGCAGTTACATTCAGTCGGTCCGCTGTAAAACTGCCAGGCTTTCATTTGTGTTCTCGTCTTGCATACTCTGTTCCGATGTCTGTTAAGGGACCTCCATATAATCCACCCATGGTCGTGTCCAGGGGCTAAGTCCTCTTTCGGGGTATATTTTATGTACATTCGTCAAGGGGCTTACCAAATCATTAAGTAATGGGGTTGGTGATACAGAGGTGTTTGAACCGTTTGCTACTACTAAGTATCCTATATTCCTTCTAAACAGTAATCTCCTATCCTCAACCAGCATTCCAACAAGTCATTATTCTGTCTCATAAACGTTAAATATGTTTGTGATAAGTCTTTACGGCCTGCAATGGATCACGCAATTTCCTTAAATACTACATGCATTTTTACATGAAAGACGGTTTTTTTATTTTCACTTTAAGCGAAGAATAATTACCGTCCTCAAAAGCCAAATTAGTAAAAATAGTTTCGTATTAATTACTACAGCTCCGATCACAGTTTTCATTCAACTTTACCTTTGAACATTTTAATATGAGAATACTCAATGGAATATGGTAGAAAAAGCCTTTTTTATTACATGTATATGGTTTTATAAATTATTTATTTTTAATAGGTATGTGGGCGTTAAAAGGTTTAGGAACATCAGATAAATAAGTCTAGACCTGTATAATTTATTTTTATGAAATTTTCAACCCGAAATAAACATTACGTGGTGATACAAAAAAAATGAGTTGAGCAAAAAAATAAATACGTATATAAGTGAATGTTATGTTAAAATAAATATAAGTAAATTTTCGAAAAAAAAAACACTTTAAAAAAGATAAGTTTTAAAAAAGCTAATAAATCTGTATTAAAAATTTGAGCTCTAATGACACTACACAATAAGCAGGAACTGTATAAATAAGTGATATTACAATTGAACTGAGCATTTCAGATAAAGCCTTAAATTTTCGAAAGTAAATTTATGACAATGGATTTCTACGACCACTAGTGTACTTATCTGAAACGTAATGGGTCTTTTTATAAATAATCCATATTTATTTATTCACCTTGCTTTTACATGGATAACGATGAGTGTGGCCTCTGTTTAGGAGACTACAGTTTCGACTAACACGTAGCCTTTGTCAATCCTTCACTGTCAAAAGACAACTTGAGTACAGGCGTAAGATTGGTTCACTTAGTCTTTTCTACCGTTATTACCACGGTCGCTGCTCTTCGGAACATAAGAACTAATTCCCCCTGCGCCCACCCACAACCGACAAACTCGTTTTACACTTTCAAACATCGGGTCTGAGTTTCCTCCTACCTACAATCTAGATCTCTTCAAGAAACAGATAAATATATACATGCAATCTTCCCCAACCCACACACAAGCATGAACACAGCACACGTTTCCCGCATGCAGCATCCAGCCTCCCTGGCTGAGCGTCATAGAGTGCACTGGCTTGACCGGCTGTGCTCTCCTGCATGCGATTACATAAAAAAAATGAGTTGCATTTACTTTCGTAAGTGGTCGAATACATTTTTATGTAGGAGAGGGAGCGGGGCGTGTGTCTATCAGGGAATAATAAGATAGGGAGACAGATATTGCAAGGATAAAGATGAAAAATATTTTGGTATTAATGTAGATTTAGGTATTAAATATTTGGTATTTGTTCTATTTTGGAGACGCCACTGCCGTTCCGCTATAACAAAATAATCATTATATTCGTTTTCCATTAGCGGGAACGTTAAATTCCAATGGACGGTGAAACATTGGTGGTTATGAGCGAATTTGAATTAATTATGTCAAACCAAATAACCCCATTTGCTAGAAACGGATCCAACATGCAATGATAACTAAACCATTTGAATCTATTAACCCTATACACTCTATTTCATCAAATCATTACAATTAATCAGTTCTAAATTCTGCTACTAATTCAATTACGAAGTTATAATACTCTTTCAAGTATTTGTTAAATAATCAATAATAATAAATATGAATAAATTTTACATTATTTTAAAATATCTTTCAAAAAACATGCTTAAGGCAAGTAAATAAATTTAGTTTAAAATACTGTAACTTACAAATATCTTTGGTTAGCATTGGATTAAATATTTCATATTTCATTGTGCCGCCTTTTAAAACAAAACAGATGTATTACGCTTTTCAATTCAAGAAATATTTAGTATTTTTTTTTTCAATACAAAAATACTTTTTAAACTAGCTTAAAAATATTCAAACGTCAGTATATATCTACTGACAAGCTTGGCAAAATTCAATCTCAGTGTAAGTTATTTACCGTTACGGTATTTAGGTAGGAATAATAATGAAGTTATAGTCTCTATAGGCCCTAGATAATTGATAGGGAATTGCTCCCAAGCCGCCTGTTATAAGCGAATGTATTGACCATTGAGTGAAATACTTGACATCAATATTTATTGACTTCCATCACGGAATGTTGTGTAAGCATTAATTAGATTTTAAATTACAAGGATTCTTACATATTTACAAATTTATGGCAAACGGCATTGTATGTGTCATTTCTCCCATCAAAAAATCGGAGAAAAACGACAGACGTTGGTATAATAACCGCAAACCTTTGCAATCAATGTTTAGTCTAAAGTGTGGGCTTGCTGCCACTGGCTTTGACTCACTGAATCGAGAAATTAACACGTATTTTTTATTATTGATACACATTATTTTATAGATGGCGCTTGTTATAAATTGTACTTATTATGAGAGAAATTTTATAATATAACATAATTTTTGCTGTGAATTTGTATGCACGAATCCATTATTTCAATATTGGTAAAGATCTTGAATTATCTGTAAGATATTTAACATAATATTAAAAAACTTTAAAAAATATAGTTTTTAAATTTAATTATTGTTTTTCAATAATATCGTCAAGCTCAAAAGTGTCGCATATGCATCTTTGTTATCTAAGTATATCTAAGCATCTCACCAAAAACCTACGCAGCCGTGTAATTGGTTCTAAAAACATATGCTTTCATAGAATAATGCAAGTAAGGTGGTTCGACTGCGATAGGAATGATTCGACGAGGGAGCAGACAAGGCAGCTTTCTATACTACAGATGGTTAAGAGACGGTGGTTGAATTGAGTGAGATATATACCACAACTGTCGCAGGAAAGCGTAATCTTAATATGATTGTCTTCAACACCCGGCTTACTAAGAAGCACTACGACTTACATTCGGTACAATCTTGGGATGTTTTTAATTTTTAAAAAATGTATATTATGAATTAGAAAACATAAATTTTAAATTCGCATTTATATATAAAGTATTATTTATTTTATGAAGTCATTTTTGTTCTTGTATTGCGTCAAGAGACTTTATCTTTAGACGTTATAAATATAATTTAAACTTATTTTCCGCAGTACAACATAAATAATAAATTAAATGTTAATTTCAATTACTGTAACGCACATTATTCAGGTTATGTTAATCTACTCAGCAGTAAGTTATAATATACTATTATTATAATAATGCCAGTTGCCAGAGCTTTAAGCTCGGCACAAAGGCTGAGTGAGGTGACTAGGGGCTTGCAAAACACAACCTTAAATATGTACATGTAATACATAATGCATATATCTATATCTCAATGCTTTTAGTATCGTATTAAGTAAACAATAAACTACATATTTGTTGAATGCATTATCTTGTATTTTGTCATATTAGAGAAAAAATAATACATTTTGTAATACTTTAAATACCTGTCACACCTTCTGGAGTGTGCGTTGTGCCCGAATAGCTGCACCCAGGAACACCTGATGATGGCCAGAAGTAACGCCATCGACGTCGCCCACTTCTGGGCAGACAGGATCTGACCCTGTTGTTTCCAACACGATTATATATATAATACTTTAAAACTTAAATTAAGCAATATTATAAAGTATTAAATATGTCTCACTTAATAGAATACCTTTTATCTAATTATAAAAGTTATTAAGTATAATATTCTCGAGGTTCGAATCCCGCGTCTACCGATATTTTTTCCGAATGAATTGATGCGTAGAATTTGATGTAGAATTGTATGTGTGTATTTAATAATTGATATTATGTATAAATTTTTATTCGTACAATTTATTCCAGTTAATTCTAGATAAAAATAAAGCGAAAAAGCCTCATGTTTCGGAGCTAACATAGAATGAACTGAAGATCATGGCAGCTGACAGTATTTTAAAGAAAAATTAAAATATTGGAAACCACATGTTCCAGCTACAGTGCAGAAACAGAATAAATTGAAATCTCACTACCTAATTGAGTTTTTTTATGTTATATTTTCATTCAATTTCTTTATATTTCCCATGATTCGTCATCGTAAATAGCGCATATTTTGAATGTTGTGATCTAAAAACCTATACGGATAATTAAAGCCTCCTAATTCAACTTGCGTCAACAAAACTCTTACGGTTGTAAAATTAGGAAAAATCTTAGAAAACAAATATTAATACACATTCTGATAAAGTTTAATTTTATAAAATATATTTATAAACGTAGTTACAAAAATTTTATACTTTTTATTGAACTAATAATATCACAAGTACATGCAAAATATACGTCATAATGTAATACGTATTAAGGTTTTATACATTATGTATAGAGTTGTAGTTATAATGCCTAGTTTTACATAAAAAATACATAAATTTCAAATTCAGTACCTTTGAGGTCAAAGGACGGGTGTCACATTTTCGTAATTGTTTATGACCGAGAAAATTGTAAAATAATGGCAACATATTGGACTTTATAATAGTAATTTGCTGAACATAGTAAAGCTGAATAACCTTTTTATATAATTTTGTTTGCTAATTTTTTTTAATTACATTTTCTAGACAAACAGGAGAATGCAAACAGACGATGGTGGAATTTCTTCTGTTGTATCTGAAACAGATTTTGGGTGATAATTTACTTCAGAATTTTTCAGTAGTTACGTACTACTCGTTCCATAAATGTGGTCAAGCCCACCAACGACACGCAATTAGCAACAATAATAACAATAATTTATCTTGGCTAGGTTCGCTTCAAATTTTATTAAACATCGGACATTTTACAACCGTATAGAACCATTGTAGAACCACGCATCTCTGCATTTTCATATCAGCGACGTCAATTTCATTTAGCCTTATATTTGGCAACATTGATGGCTTGTCTAATCTTTGAGAAACACCTAATTTATCACATGGGCTAGGATCTTAAATGTGACGCGGTCTTGAGGTCTTCTGCATTCGCACAACAGTGACTCCTCAGTTGCAGCATTCAGCGACATGCAAATGAGATTTATTTATCACTGTATGTCTGTATTCTCCTACTTTATTAGTTTTCATAAAACAAAAAACAAGAATGACTTACGTCACAGGGAATTAAAAACAGTTTATCTCACCATCATCATCTAAGCTATTACGCTCTCGTCCGCTGCCGATCACATTCAGGCAATATTTCCCGATAATTCTTGTCTCAGGAGCTCCCGAGCCGCGCAGCCTCCGCGCTTCAGGCTCTATCGGTTACTTGGCCATTTGGAGGCCCAAAGCGCCTGGCCGTGATTAATGTGAGCGGATGGACCCTGAATAATACATCAGCCGCCCTGCAGAGGAGCAGTTAACGACTACATGGATCACCCCGAGACACACGCCTAAGAGTAGCACCAAGAGCTTAAAGCACCAACAGTCATTCGAAAGTTCGCAGGTTTCGATCCATGACCAAACAAAATACATATTTTCAAGATAAAGACAGGGAGAACAACATGTTTTGTAATCAGTAGCTCAGTTCTAGTACAATATAAGTGTTTCGTTTGAATTGGAGAGATGGAAGAGATCGCGATTGTATGAAACAACACAAATATTAAAAGAGCATTTCAGAGCTTTTCTGTTACATTTAGGAATGAAATTTATACCAAGCCAGTTCACTGTCGATATATACAACATTAAATAAATGTTTGGCAAGTTCGAAACCTGTCTTTGAAAAGAACTTAATTACTTGAGATCAGAGAAGAAGTGCCCAGGGTAATAACAATGGAAAAGTGAAACCACCTTTATCTGTTTTTTTTTAATTGCATTATTTTTTCATGTAATTAAATATCAATTATCACTCATAACGACGTTAAACATCATCCGCGTACCTTTTCGACAGATTTTTAATAAACGCCATTGAATTGACAAATTAAATTTCTTAGTATTTTATTGTATGTGCTAACATGAAATACGCTTTGTACGAATTCAAAACTATTCAACCTCTCTCATGACAGATAAACGTGTTAACCACTTTGCCGACCACGAAATGTGTCTTTAGTGATCCGCTTAATCTACGATGCTCTTTTGATGAAATCAATGCGCTGCATATAAAAATAACTGATAACTAATTTCTTGTGGTATTCTCTTGTATGTTTGTTCATAAAAAAGATGTGTATTCAAGATCTCAGTGGCTAGGTTTTAGTGTATAGAGTTTTCGTAGACGAAGGAATTACGGCTGAACTTCGACCTTAAAGATGAGGGAAATAAATTTCACGTTGAAGTACTTTAAAAAAGTGCTTCCGTGCTTACGTAAAGGTACACAGTGTGCTTAGTACCCGGAATCACTTAATAAAACAGTATTAATAGCAATATATTTTCTCGTTTTCAAAGTGAAACTAATTACACTTGCAATACAACAACACCAGATGATGACTCAATTAGCTTTCGTTAGTATTTTCAGTTCCTTCTGTGAAATTTCTTCTATGGAAATAAAAGACTGAATAATATTCTATAACGAGTTATTTTATGTACAGAAATATTACATTACAGGAAAAAACGTTATTGAAAAATACAGTGCTGGATATATGACATTTATTTTTGTAAATAGTCTTGGGATATGGTAGCTTTGTGCGATGCCAAAATGGTGGAAAACCACTGAAACATACATTAACAAACATAGTGGCAGATGGATATTTATATTGATATCAGCTTAATATAGCTCTTATAAGCTGATGCCGAAAAGCCTCCAAAAACGATATTTGGTCTCTTATTTTTGTTCGCTCGCCTGACATGCACATCTAATAATGTTGATTTTAATTATACATTAAATTACACAGCGTTTGAATACGCCATTTTATTTGTTATGTCAGGTGTTCCATTTCATTTTGGTTCAACTGTCATCTTTAATTTGTTTTTTGCCGTGATTATCTTGGCGGTGCTGCTTGTCACAGTGTTCCGGCCGTCGTGAGTCAAATCTCGTCCAGCCCGGCAAAACGCCATGAAACAGCCGGACGAGAAAAATCAAGTCTTGAATAAAAATAAATGGGAATTGTGCTTCAAAAACAAGTTCTTTTACTTTGTGATCTGCCCCTTCATCCTTCTTCAATATGGCCACGTGACTTGTCGCCTTTTTAAAGACGGAAGATGTCAATATGAAGTCTTATAACCTCATCATAATCAATTTCATCAGTGAGTTCCAACACATTGAAACTCTTTTTACATTACAATGTTTGCTTGTTTATCTTTTATAGCTCAAATACCAGCTTTTCCATTTTGTCTTCGTTTTGGGAGTTATGATATTTTAATTTAAAGGAGGGGTTTTAGTTATCACAGTGCATTTAAACCATTCGTTATTAAAATGTATGTAGCTTTCATTTCGAAAAACTTTATGGTTTTGGAGTTTTTCTTTTTGTCATAACAAGATTATGTTTAAAGTGAGACACATATACACAAACAATCATGTTTGTACGTCTTTTTTAAATTAGTCTAATTTTTCAATTCGTATTGCTTGTGTATGCAGTTGTACTAGCAGGGTAAAATAATAGTGATTCCACTAGGAATTGAAACCGTAATAGTTAATACAAACATCAATTATAATAATATAATATTAATTAATAATGGCGCTCATTAAAATGATTTTGGACGAACAACACATAACTGGTAATTCATAATTAAGTTCAGAAACCGAACTGAAAATTAAATACGAACATCAGAGGTAACATAACGTAATCAAAGCCGCATTTAATTAATATTCAATTAAAATCACTTTTTTAATTAAAAACATTGAAACTCATACATTCTAAATCAACGTATTTATATTTTTAAATCTCCATTAATTGATTAAAAAGGTACTCCTGTGGCATCTAAATACTGATCCTAGTCAAATCCACCATCATATCATGACCGACAGTACTCTCACTTCGTTATTCCTAACAGATTCAATCAAAGTATCTTACCTCCGCATAGAAACGGTAATTGAGAAATAAATTCATGGATTCTATAACGCTTACACTTTTTAGAAAGGCTGCATGTGGATTTAGGATCCATCAACTTTATAGACTACATCTCACTATTCACGCATTACCCTTTTATTACAGTGACTCACTTTAAATTCATTGTGTTAACGGAACGACTTTCTACTGCCACCAATTTTAATAAATAGTATAAGACTGGCATCATACGAATAATTGAATTAAACTCATATCAAGCGGGGTTTTTTTTATAAAGCTTAAAAATTGATTTAAAACCATTTTTATTTTAATCTTCGTAGGGGATCAAACCTACGATCTTTAATATGCTTATCAAGTCCTCTACCACTTAGCCATACCCGCTGACAATCAATATCTTTACATTACTTAAATATACATACACTATACATAAAATTCTTTTTTCAACGCGTCAATCCAAGCACAAAAATAACGGCAGAAGCGGGATGCGAACCGCGGACCTTGGAAACCAACCATATGCCCAGGATTGACGCGTTGAAAAAAGAATTTTATGTATAGTGTATGTATATTTAAGTAATGATAATATTGTAATATAGTCAATGATCTATAAAAGTAGATTAGAATATTGAAATAATAAAATAATATTCTAATAAAAATTAAAAAAAAAAATTAATAATGTCTCCTTGAGACAATATCAAGAAGGTAAAATTATCCATCAGTAACACAGGTAAATGATTGGTTATAAAGTCCGAGTCGGAACTATAAGTAGTCGTTTCACATCCATTCAGTCTATAGTTTGGTTCGAGACCCGAGTGGTACTTACTAAAATAAATAGACTGCCGGAAAGTAGTAATATTGAGCTTGTGAATAAATGAAGACTGATAGAATAATAATAAAAATATACATACTTTGAATATATACTGTGGCGACATCTGTCGTACGATGCTAGCAATGCTATAAATACTAGTTTCACCGCAGTCAGTCTGGGCACAGTAATGGCGTGATTCGCCGAGCGGTGTGAACACCTGGGCATATGGTTGGTTTCCAAGGTCCGCGGTTCGCATCCCGCTTCTGCCGTTATTTTTGTGCTTGGATTGACGCGTTGAAAAAAGAATTTTATGTATAGTGTATGTATATTTAAGTAATGATAATATTGTAATATAGTCAATGATCTATAAAAGTAGATTAGAATATTGAAATAATAAAATAATATTCTAATAAAAATTAAAAAAAAATAATTAATATCTTTACACTTTGATCTTAATTTGCAGGACTGCTCCCGGATGTTGCGTAAATGATCATAGTCTATGACTGGCGTTATACGAGTGAGGACTCAAATTCACACCAATCTACAAATATTTACAAAGCTTAAAAATCATTAAAAAAAACCTTTTCAATACAATTTACGTTAAGGGGCAAAACCACATCCTTCAGTAAGATAATTAAACGCTTTTACACTTAGCTTTATTCCCCGGCAATGTACATCCATACACTTTGATCCTAATACGCTAGACTCCTCCTAGATTTTACTTATATTATTATTTACAGATGCAAGCGTTGCATTTATATGTAGATACAAAGCTTATTGTTGACAAAACAACCGTATTTTATGCTTGTATCGAAGTATAAAAAGTAAAGCTGTCGCACACACCTTGTTGAAAATAAAGTAAGCAGATATGACATTTTACCTGAAATTTGTCAAATTACAATGCGCATTATTCGCTTGATTGCGGTGGGGGTGAGGTTCTCCGCGGGAGGTGCTCCAATCAATTGATGAAATGTCATAAACAACGCTCATGCAGGTCATTTCAATAACAAACAACGGTCCCAGCGGCTTGGCGCGAATTAGAACTCGATTGTATGATGAAATGAGAATGATCCCCATAGACGCGCGCTTCAAAAACCGGAATTATTGTTGAGAATAATTAGATCGTCTATTCAAATGATGGTGAACATCAAAAGCGGCTTATGTGTCGATGAATTCATTATAAACAAACTCTCTTTATTATATTATATAATTAATTATTTTGCTTCACCAACCATGATGTCAAATAATATTATACATAAGTACGAAGTAAATTAGATATTTTAAATAATTATTCAAAACCTTTAAAGAAGCATTATTTAGACATTTTTTAATCTTCCTTTCATCAGCGACATCAAATTGTTTCGCTAAATATTTGGCGACATCGATGGCTCATGTGTTACCCAGTATTAGGTCTTGGGATGTGCAGCTAGTTGGACAAATGGTTCAAGGTGTGAGGTGGTCTGCAGGTCTCCACAGTCACACAGCAGTCTCTTCCTGTCGAAACATTTCCCACCGATCGAGGTAGTTTTTTGTTCACAACTTCGGTTTTTAATCTGTTCAACGATTTACATGTCCACCAGTCAAGGTTCTTGCCAGTTGGCATGCGTTCCGTTAGAGTTTAGGGTAATGTCATTTTATTTTTTCTAGTACATACTTTTATGTATATAAAAAGAATGAAATTAGTATTATATCATAATTAAAATGTTTTTTGCTACTTTTATGTGTTCCAATAATTAAAAAAAATTATGAAAAACATTTCAAATAGGTCATTAATGATGATGAGAGAACCATCATATAATATGATGTTTGCTTTGAATTATGTACGAGTATATCAGTTTTGAACATAAAAAATATTTATTCAATATATTGTTTTATTTCACGTTTATTGAAATGCTAGCTGACCCGGTAAACTTTGTTTCACTCGAAAGGCAATAAATGAGCAGATTTTGTATTTTATTAAGTTGAATTTTTCGGCACATATGATATCATATATTTGGTCTGGTTGAATTCTATTGCAGTAATCGACGAAACTTCAGCAAGTAGTTGTTAGCATTTCGACGAATCGTCAAACGATATGCGTTATAATTCATCGAGCTAAGATTCTTGGTAGTTTCTTCACCTGAAATTAAGACAATAGATTTGTAACTTTGTATGTTAAGCTAACATACATATTTGTAGCATAATTATAAAGGGGTGAAGATAAATGATTTTAAATCGTTTGCCGGTTATTTGACCAATTTTCTCTAAAAAAATATCTTAATCTTTAAGTCTGTTATTTTCCTGATAATAAGCAGTGTAATTGGTCATTTATTGGAAACCTAAAGCAAAACCAAGCACTGAAAAATGTATGTCATGACGGAATCAAAACTATGATATTGATTATATGTATATTGATTACTCACCATTCAATGGATTTTTTATTTTGATATTGAAATAATATCCATCTTCTCCTTGCCAAAACATCAGTGGGTATTGCAACGTGTCATATGAACGATGTGTTTCAGATATCTGTTGCAGTTGCCCCGTATCGCGACGTGTAAGCACAATATCGCGTGTTTCCAAGTTTTCACCAACAATCAGGATGGCAACTTCATCTCTTGTAGAGGCATTAAATGTGCGTTCATGTGTTCTAGATGGTCGTTTATCCGCTCTGATCACGACTTTGTAGTCGTCATTTGGCATACGCTCCAAAGCACTCTTGAAAAGCCGGACCAACGCATGATGTTCATGAAGTAATTGCTGCAGATCGTGAACAATTGGTCTTTTCATTGCTGCATTGATCTCTTGACGTCGATCAAGTTGTTCCTCCATGTTGCCCATAAAGTATATTTGCAAAAATTTATGCTGTGCCTCTTCGAGAGGTTGCAATGCTTTGATTCTATTGTGAATCTGTCCTTGTATCTACAAAATCAAAAGCAAATACAGTGTTACTAATTTATAAATGCTTTTTTTAGAATTAGCATACATAATACAAAGTATAATTATAGTGTGTTATTATGTTACTGTATTGTGTGTACAAAAGTACAAAAATAAATACCTTGAATGTCGGATTGAATCCTCGTTCTTCGATAATGTCTGCTCCAAATGAGGTCATTTGGAAACAACCATTGTATTTTTGAGTGTTTGCTAGAAAATGTCGCGATTCGGGTGTTTCGCCACGAAGCAATGAATGCAACGGTTCAGGTGGCTGACTTAATATTGACAATTTCACTTTCCCACTGAGACAGCATAATCCTGGTGTTTCTCCGGAAAACTTCAATGCGTCACAATACTCGCAAACAACGTCCATCGGCCCAATGCGAGCGCTAGTATGCAAGCAGTAATCAATGCTGCAATCGTATCGAAACGCTGCTCGAATTAAATCAGTGCTTGATAAATTTCTTCGTGAACGTCGCAAATTATCAATTTGTTCATGGCTAAGGTTTGCTCGACGATTTTGCATTGTTAAGCGAGCGTTTTCACGAAAAGCGCCGATTTGAGATTGTGATCGTAAAGCGTGAAGTCGAGAAATGCGAAGTCGGTATTGTTCAAGAGCTATTTGTCGTTGTTCGTCAGTCCTTTCGTTTGAAAGGTTTCGCAGTCTTGTTTCAATCCGGCTTTGTCGTGAAAGATTAGAACGCCTTGCCTAATAAAATCGACAGTCTAATGCGCCATTAACAAAACGTCAACCGATAGACAAAATATCTATCAAACCATAGACAAAAAAAACATAGATGGCATTACATATTTATTTATTTATTTATATACAGAATCGAAATTCCAATTTTTTTTACAAATATTTAGAAACATATATTTAGAATAGTATACATAAATATACAATAAATAGAGAAAATAATAAAAAATAAAAATAACACAATAGAATAAGAAGATGCCTTTCCATTTGATTTTTGTTATAACATTTTTAACAAATAAAAGATTAAACTGATATGAATTTTTTTAATTTTTATTAGAATATTATTTTATTATTTCAATATTCTAATCTACTTTTATAGATGATTGACTATATTACAATATTATTATTACTTATGTATTATTAGTATTATGTATTATATTATGTATTAGTATTATGTATTATAGTATATATTATAATGTATAGTATATGTATATTTAAGTAATGATTAAACTGATATTTTCACTAATATTTATATTGTTTTTGTCTTTTTTTTCCAGCCTTTTGTTTTCTTTTTTGTTTCAAAATATTCCGTACCTTACGTAGGTACCTACTTACAATACCTACTTTTGCGTCATTTTTAGTTATGTTGCTGGCTATGGCAAGACCGTCTCAACTGACAGCTGTCAAGTTACAATAGTCTTGTATGAAAACATGTTTACGTAAATGTTCAATATTTTTTCTTAATCGAATCAATTTTGAGTATCCTATGGACCTTTTTGGGTTCTAAGCTACCTTTCCACTAATTTTTAGCCAAGTCGGTTAGGCCGTTCTTGAGTTATAAAAACCAATATAACCCGACTTTCTTTTATATATATATATTATCAGATTAGATTATCCATATTTCTCAGAGAATATTTTCAACTAATCATAGAATACAATGATGACATCTCAGATCTCACATAAGTCAGTTGTGAGACTTATAATAGAAAATGCTGATCGCCCATAGTAGTGCCGAGATCTGTCGGCCGATACGTTTATAATTCATGTAATTATTATTTTATTTGTACGAAGGAGGCAATTCAATAAATGTTCGCTCATTGCGGCCGGCCATCCATCAAAGCAAAGGCCGAGCAAAGATTAAATCTTTCAATATTTTTAAGTGTTTTTCCTGAACACAACAAAACTGTCAAATCCATTGGGCACAATGTTGGACCCACTGAAGGAGTGGGACGATTCATTGTAGTTATTTTTTGATAAACATATGTCCCATTTATTTTCCATATCTAGAACATATGGTCCCTTCAAACTGCCACCACTCAGTTCTATCAGTTCATTCCTCCATCTGAAGATCCACCTGGGAAAATATATATTTTTCAACGACCTTCTTGACCTTAAGAGATGGAACAATTAGTGGTGAACCGTCCTAAGCTTTCGTACGCATGTAATATTAATAAACTTCGGTAATCTAATGAGAAAAGAAATCTAATGGACTTGACATCGGTTCCTCTTGTTTGTTCCGTATTTGCGCCAAATTACAGTATTAGATCCATCAACAAAATAATATAGTTGCAGAAAAAGAACTCCTAAAAATAACATGACTCAGAGGTCTTAGAGGAAGCAGTAGAAGAAGAAGAATCCCGTTAATCTCAAGTAGTCAACCCTGATATAACGTTTCATAAGATTTGATTATTAGCCCGATGCTCCCTAAGCCTGGACTTCGCTTTGCTCACCTCTATCCCATCCCGTATTGATGGATAGGACACTTGAAAGTGGCTGAAAGCCTTTCCGTGACTTTAATGCAGTGCACAGTACAACAACAAAAACAACCCCAGACTTGTTACATTAATGTTAGTACATTACAAGCGTACGTTGAACTCGACGTATTCTTGTAATGTACGGAATTAACCAAGGAAGGCGACTGCTTTCCTTGGCTAAGGATTATTAGTTTCCGCTGGTGACACTTGATCAAGGGATGCACGGTAGCAAGAGAAGTTGGGTTTAGTGGCAATAAAATCGACGATTGCGAACTTCCCGGCCGGACAGCTTCAAGAAGCGAAATCTAATTATAATGGTACAACAAGGAGTCCTGCAGAACGTCTCGATGCCTGGATCATATTGTTCTTAAGAGAGAACTCGCTTGGTAAAAATCCTCCCTGTCCCGTCCTGCTTTTGGAGGCCCAGGTGGCGACCCGTTGCTGGATGCACGCAAAAAGCTACTTGTTAGAGAGTAGCTGAAGGTTTTCCCGTGATTCTAGGTGCATAAGTTAGATGTCAAATAGACCTCAGTCTAAAGCTGCGAAATTAGTATACTACAGCGAGTCTCGAATTGCTTTATTTGTAAACACGTTGCTAAACACGAAATACGTGGGAATGGAGTTGGAAAATTGTGAGATTGGGAAATGGATTCTGCAAATGGCAGACATCAGTTAGGAGTGATTACTTGCGTCTGCACTCTTGAAGACGGATGCGCATAAGAGTTTAATAGCAGCGTAATTTCGTTTGTAAGCAACGAAAACCTGGTATCCGACCGGACCTGATGCCGGCCGGATCACTTCAAAGAGCACAATCTGAGCAGAGTGGTGCAGCGGACAGTTCCACAGAACGTGAGGTGTGTCCTTCGGAGAGCTGCCGTCAGTGGTAGAATGCTCGCCTGTCTTGAGATAGGAGAACTATAATGTATGGAGTCACCGAAGCTGCCCAGACCTGATGGGCTCGCGGACCATAAAATGAAATTACGCGGTCCGAGCTCGCACCGCCCACGAGCAGTTACATCCACAGCAGTTTTACACGCAGGATAAATTATTCAGGCCGATGTACAGCGATTGCGGGGAACAAGCGGCGCGTACACAAAAACAAGGGAACGTTCCCGTGTGTTTGTGAGCGCCGATTATGTGTACTGCCACGGACCGGACAACCGAGGTTCATTGGATGCCATCAAGCATACTGAGCAAATGAATAGTGCGGATCACTATCGATTTCGCAATAAAGTAATGACACATTCAACAACTATACGCTCGTACAAATTCTCAACAAATATCATCTTATATGTTTCTCTTATCAACAAATTGGAGACAAATAAGCAGCAGATGCTGGCATTCAAACCGCGAACCAAATATTAGAATATTTAAATATATTGTAATCTAACCCAAAAAAAATATATTGGCATATTTGATTATATAAACAAAATTTTATTGAGGTTATAAAGTAATATGCTTGTCATACTGTTTGAATATGTTTAATGGGCTATGTAAACGTGTGTGTTTTTACGATTAATTAACAAATGGCTGCGTATGGCAAGCTGCAAATTAAACAAAATGTAAAATCATACGATAATGGCATTGCCGATAAATGAATTAGTACTTAAAATACAAAGCTGTCTTTTAGTTGAAAAATATAACATTTTTTTAAAGAATTACACATGTATGCGATAGGTATTAATAAATTATATACCAATGAAAGTAATTTACAACATTATGATATTTTTTCCCAATTCAATATCTCGCTTATATGATATTACATTGACATCAGCATGATGTAGCCCTTGCTGACTGGTACCGAAAACCTCGATTAACAATCTTTCGTCTCTTATTTCTGTTCACTTGTTGTTCGTGTATGTGTCGCCAAATTGGCATTTTGTACTAGTTAAGTAGATCGTCACTGGGGCGCTGTGTGAGACAGACCACGGTGCCGCACGGCAGTGAGTCGTGTGCCGACGGCCGAGAAGGTCATATTATGGCCGATCTGGTATGTTCTTTCACCTGGGTCGGAAGTTTGTAAAGTTTATCGAAACACATATCTTTGCTTCAGAAAAAGTGTCTGTGTTATTAATCTGCTCCCCATCCTGCCACCATGCGATTGAGTAATTACCTTTTAAAGAGAGGAGGATGTTAACATTTTTTTACCATAAACATCTGCCAAATAGCATAACTCCAGTCTCCTTTAAATTCATCTATGTACTTTGGCAAACAAGGACGTTTATTTGATTTAAAATTACTTTTTTGGAAATATTCGGCCATCAATAAATCAGTTTTTTTTTAATGATGCAAGTGATAAATAAGCCTGAAAATCCTGAAGCACATTTGGTCCAAAAAGGTGACTTAATATACAAGTAGCGTTTTTTTTATGTAAACACATACAGGAGAGTACCGACAGATGGTTACAGTAATTCTGAAGTCTCATCTGTGGAACTCTATGGCGCTTACCATGATGTATATGGCTAAACGCTGCATGTGGAGTGCTGATCCGCCAACGTCATAGACTACAGCCCGAGATTCACGCATCATCCTTTACTATTACAGGAATTTACTATGAATGGGTGGTCTTCACGGGACGACTTTCGTCTACCACCAATTTAAATTAATAGGCTATGACTGACATTTTACGGGTGATGGATCAAATTCACACCAACCGGGGTATTTTAGAGCTCAGAAATCGATTAAAAATCCTTTTTTTTTTTTTTAATCTCCGTCGGGGATTGAACCCACGACCTTTGGCTTGCAAAGCAAACGCTTTACCATTGAGCTATGACCGCCGGCGTACTTGGTTTTTTTAAATTTCAAAATTAATATTTTGTCAGACTAAAGTCAGATAATGACAAAAAGATAATTCTCATATTACATTTAATCTGAAGCAATAACTTTTGAAACACCGCGCGAGTGGATGAAATCGAAAATATACTTTCGACTTCAATAATTAACTCCCGGGGCCGGACTAATTAATAAAGTTAATGGTACAAATTAAAAATTTCTTTCCTTTCACGGTGGAACTAATTAAACTTGGGTTGAAAATTTCAAAAGAAATCTCGAAGAACGAATTAACAAAGTAAATGACTTTGATATGATCTTGTTATTTATTGAGTTAAGCAAGGTACGACTGTATCTGGTACCTCATTTCACCTTGCTTAGAGATACTTTTTAAATAATTAAAAAGTACACATTTTTTTAATTATTTAAAAAATCAAATATTATTATCCTACAATAACAATCTACACCAATAGATCTGCTTGATTTATGTTTCCAGATTAAGTCGTGCATATTGTGTACAACGTTAATACAGTTTTGTGTTATTTAATCGCTTCATATGACTATGTTATATATGTGAAGTGTTAATCCGCCAACGTCATTAACTATAGCTCGACATACACACATCATCCAATTATTATAGGAATTCACTATGAATGGGTGGTGTTCACGGAATGACTTTTTCTACCATCAATTTTGATTGAGCTTTGACTGGCATTTTATAGGTGACGGATGAAATTGATACCAATCGGGAGGTATTTCAGAGCTCAGAAATCAATACAAAAGTTTTTTTTTTAAATCCGTCGAGGATCAATCCCACGACGTTTGGTTTGATAAGCAAACGCGTTAACCACTAAGCTTTACCCGCTGGCAAATATCTTTAAAATGATCATATTGTCTCAGTTTTAATACAGTATTTATTAACTTAAAAAATAAACTTATAATTAATACCCAAGCCAAATCCATGCGTACAGCTTAATTTTTGTGTAATTTGGAGAGTATTTTTAATGTGAGGTGAAGTTAAGGTGAAGGAAGAAGTAATAAACCTGAAGTTCTATCGGCTACATAGTCGTACATGGTTTCCAGGGCATTTAACGAAAATTGAACTATAATACTACAATTATTTACGATTGTAATTCCTTTTTTTTTTCATATAAATCTGATTAGTCCAACGCTCCCGAAACCTGGTAAATTTAGGCATAAAGCGACGACTCAACTAAATCAGCGCCACGCACAAATATTTAAGCGGTCACTATACAAAGTTATTCGGCGTGCACTTTCAATTAACTTCGGTAAGCGAACAAAAACCATTTGCTACCTACAAACATGTTATGAACGCTCGTTGCCCAAAAATTTTCTACTGTTTTTCCTTCTTAAGGTGACGTATAAAAGCAAACAAAAAGCTTGCCATCCGTACTTGTTACCTTCGTCCATTGGGAGCCTTCAGAATCGGATGAATAGCTTCAGACATATTTCAGTTATCACTTCGCAGAGTGCGAAATCATTACATATGCCTTTCGCACGCTGCATTCAGCCATCTGAAGATAAGAATGCATAATAAGGGCTTCGTTCCACCCTCCGTGACTGTCAATTGACGCTGAAAGCAGTAGCGTATAGTATCGGAATTGATATATAAAATATATATTATTTTTATTATGTGGGTGTCAATATGTAAAAATTTATTTTAGCGCTATATCACGGAACTTCCGGATACATACTTGGAACGATATGTAGAGCTAAGAGAACATTATTTTATCTAAAATTTGTGATTTTACTAAACTGCTGTTATATGATAACATGAATTTAACATTTCATGTAAAAATAATATGTATAATTATCATTCACAAGGAATTCAAATTATCGTTCATATAAAATATTTGTCTCTGGGAATGACTTAGTTAAAAAGCGTTTGTTTACCATACCAATTGTCGAGGTTCGATCCCAGGCGTAGATTAAAATAATTATTCTTAATCGATTTCTAAGATCTACGTATAATATACCCCCCGTGGTGTAAAATGTCAGTCATAAGGTTTTAATTAAAATTGGTAATATAAAAATGTCATCCATTGAACCCCACCCATTCACAGTGAGTCCTCGTAAAAATGAATTAATGCGCGAATTTGAAGCGTCATAGAATCCATCGACGAGATTTCTCTCATATCGTCTGTTGGCTGAATATATATTTGTGTTTATATAAAAAAATACAAAAAAAAAAGTTTAATGGTGCGAATATTCATATATCTTTATATTAACGTATAATATTAAGAAATTAATAAACTACGAAAAAATACTCCTATTTTAGTAGTATTTCGTGGCGCCACTGACATTAGTCTCTATTGAGATCATTCTATTCGGAGGATACCTATCGCATTTAGATTTATTGAATTTATAAAATGGAATTTCTTCACGTTGTAAAGAAAGTGCAAGCTTAAAGTTTATTCAAATAAAGCTTTTAGATATAATTATGAATGAAATTTTATTTCAACACTCTTTGAAAAATTTGTTCAACTGTAACGTGTAAGTTAACAAAACGTGTTACTTTGAAATAAGTTAGTTTCTTATGAACCTCAATTTATTATTAACACATAAAATATTATATTTTTACTAATAAATAAACTTTTATTTATTATTTTATATAAATATCGATGGATATAAAGAACTGCTTAAATATGACTGTAATACGAAAGGTGTTAGGTTTGAAACCCTTATAATTTAAATCTTTATTATATAATATCTATAAAATTGATCAAATATTTTCTATTGATATATTGACCAACAGTATACACAGTTTTGTAATTATTTAAAATATAAAAATGTATTTTCTGATAAAAAATGCTACGTACAATAAATCTTATACTTTTACTCGACATGAGATCCAAAGACGTGTAATGCGAGAGAGTTCTCAAATATCCTCGGCGCTGCAAACTATTGATTGTTTGATTCATATTCCGAAGGCGTTTGAGAAGGCTTCGCATGTATTTCCAGCATTCCAGTATTCTCGGCACCTTGTTATTGTATTTTTTAGGTAAATAAAGCCGATACCTAACGCGGGGTCTGAGCACGGGAATCACAAGCTGCGAAAATCAATTTATTAGCGCGACAGAATACGTGACGAAATACGAACGAGGACGACTGTATCGAG
This sequence comes from Glossosoma conforme, assembly GCA_022606575.1. NCBI lineage: Eukaryota > Metazoa > Arthropoda > Insecta > Trichoptera > Glossosomatidae > Glossosoma > Glossosoma conforme. Next base: position 3,276,573 of record JAGTXR010000025.1, on the reverse strand, counting down.
AGGAACAAATAATATTTGTCTATCAAGCAACTATGTATTGAGATACCTGTTCAAGATATCACATTTTTTTATGTATACACATATTATTGGATACCTTCAGATTGTGATAAGTGTGTGTGATAGTGCTAAAAAAGACAGACGGACTGCAAAAATAATGTGTGAGAATTTTCCATTCATTTGGAATATATTAACATCCTCCTCTCTCTCTCAAAAAGGGGGTTTATACGTCGCGTGAGGGCAGGATGAGGAGCAGATCAGCAAACAAAGACTTTCTTTTAGAAGCACATTTATTATATTTATAATAAACTATACAAGCTTCCGGCCAAGCGGGAGGATATACCGCTGGCCGTCATGCGACCTTCTCGATCGTCAACACATAACTGACTCGGTCGTCGACGCTTAGACTCCTGCGGCCCGTAGTCAGTCACCAGCGCTGTCGGTGGCTTAACTATTTAACTAGTCCAAATATAGCGGACACATAAATGTATGACAAGCGACAAAAATGAGAGACGAAAGTTTGTTTATCGAGGTTTTCGGTACCAGTTAGCAAAGACTACATCGTGCTGATGTCAATATCATGATTAAAAAATCATTGAAAAAAGAAGAATAAAATTTTAATAATATAACAAGTAAAGCTTTATATGAAACCGTTGAGTTTTAATCAATCATACTGTGGCTTTTAGGTTTACCCGTGTGTGGCAAATTTCATCTATCCTCTCTGGAGAGAAGAAATTCACCACACACGGCTAAACCTAAAAGCCACAATATCAAATCTGGCCGTGAAAACCTAAGAAGTTATTTTAATCAATCACTTTGTCGATTTCGGTGCCACTGCGCTTTCCTAAGAACCACTTACTAAGGACTTATTTTTAAAGTATTGTTTTATTCTTTCATTATGACAAACCACACAAGGTTACTGTGTTCTAAGAGTATGAAGAAAAAATCATTTGGATATATATATATTGGATATATATATAGAAGGCATTTTCGTAAGCAAAATTTGCATTTATCTGGTATATTTCTTACAGTCGAAATTATATATTTTGTATAATTTGTGTCATATCTTTTTATAATAACCAAATTTATGAAGAATCTTACATATTTTCATGATTTTTTTAGCATTTACTTTGAGATACATTTTAATATTTCATACGTTGTTTTAACATGGATCAGACAGATCAGTGTGATCCATACTAAAATAAGGTATAATATATTTATTTATTAAAATGTTTGGCGTATATTAATTTACGAATTCTTTGCACAAAACTATAAATGTAAGGTCATTTTATTGAATGTACTCGTACATGTTTTGAACCACAATTAAAATCATGTTCTTATAGAATTATCATTTTTAACGTTAACCTTATTTACAGTATACGTAAATTAAATAACATTTTTTTATTAGGCCATTAAGAATTACATTTTATTACTCGTAGTAATTTATTTGAGGTAGTTAATTATTATTTGTTTACTGCGAAAAAGCAAGTTCGACTTATCAAAGTGTTTTTAAAAGCAATAAAAATACCATACAAGTAATAATACAAAATACAACAAATCCATCTCAAGTATTTGAACAATCGTCACACTCGTTGCCTATAATTAACGTCATTATATTCCCTAGTAACTTGACGCAACAGAAATATTTCATTATAAGAATATAAAATTATAACATATTATGTTTTACTTATATGTGCTTACTCCTACATGCACTTACGTTAGATGGAAAATAAAGCTTTCCATACAAAGTGGGTCGGAAGAAATTGCGTTTTATTATGTATTAGAGATAAGTGAAATTTATACTTTAAAGTTTGACGTTTCTTGTATTGCGAGACGTCGTTTGCCGCTGTACGGAGTCGTATGGCGTCTTGTAGAGTTGTATAGAGTTGTATGGAAGTAGATGGCCTCATTTCCGACGGTGAACGGTATTAGAAGAACAAGACATCGAGGTAGAAGACCAATAATGCGATACGGAACCAGAAGCGGACTAATACATACAAGTTTCAAGTGAAACAAATAATCAAATATATTTCAAATATATTAATTTTATTAATTATTATTAATTAAATATATTATAATTAGAATTTAGATTACACTGAGCACTGTTTCATTCTCTGGAAGCATTTTCACATCATTGAAGGCTTTATCAGTTTTAACGTGTAAAAGCGTATTACGTATAATCGTTGTACGTATGTATATAAACGTAGTACGTTTATGCACGTTGGAACTGATGAAACCTTCTTTGGTGACTAAACTACGGTCTGGCAGCAAATTAAATAGTGCTCACTGTGATCCATGTTAAAACAAAGTGTGAAATATTTATTTATTAAATATCAAAATGCATCTCAATATGAATGTTAAAAATATAAACAATATTATGTTGCTTATATTTTTAGCTCATTCAAAATAATTCCAAAACCACTGTTTTTTCAGCATATGTAAACTTGAAAAAATACATTTTTGTATTACTCGGTGACAGCATGAAATCAACTCATTTAATTTAGTTTTCCTCCATTCCACTGGACCATATGGCTATCACGAGCCGCCGCCATAAAGTCTTGTCAGCCACCTTATCCCATGTCAGCTCTGCATCCCGTAGCCTCGTTATATAGTTACCGACTGCCTTCCAGAACGGCCAGAGCCCAAGGACTTAAAGAAAAGGCAGCTGTAGTTAATATTCTCCTGCGGCATCCACAAAAAATGTCCCAGCCAAGTCCACCTTCGTCTCTTGGAAAACTGTAATATGTAATGCTGTCTTGTCCGCTTTTCTACCCTGCCTAAGAAACTTGGCAATACTATCAAATATTGAAGTGCACTGTAAATGGCAAGCGTTACTGAATCTACAAATGAAATATATATTTTTCTGTCAGAATAATTATGTTTATTTTACAAAATAGTTTATAAATCAACAATGTCAAAAATCATTCACTAGAATTTTCCGGCTCTGCGTTGTGGCGAAGCTATTGTGAGTTATGGTCTCTTATGGATAAGGAGTCTCGTGGTAGTCGAGATGTGGGCCAATGGCCGCCCAGGAGACGCCTTCGTTGTAGACGATGGCTGAGGGAATGTGAGGGTCTGATCGCCAATTATGCCGTATCCTTATTGATCTCCTTTCGGAACATAACAATTCCTGCGACTTCTTTCTCTTTTGTTGCGCTATCCGGATAGCTTTCACTAGGTGAATTGCTCGTGTTTTACATAATATAATATTATGCTGATCAATGCGGTTTAATTTTGGATTGTAAAAGTCATTATTATAATAACTTGCATGTAAGTCCATTTGCAGTAGGGATAGCATATAAACTACAAAACTCAAGCTCTTTTTCTTTAGCATATATCTTCAGTATCCACATTTGTTCTGAAATGACACTCTCAGCTGTTAAATGATCTTGTTTAATTGCCTAATGGTGTATTAAAGTTCCTTAAATGATTGCGGCCAATTTTTCATGATAAATATTTTTTCAATGTGATCCATTTTAAAAGAAAATAAAATTGCATTAAATGTACATTAAAAATAAATATTTGCAATGAATGGCTTCAGCAATAACACACAATAAATCAGTACATAACATTAAAAGATTTAACCTGCTCATTTGTTGCAAGCACAACGTGAAACCACTTAAACAATCTAAAATTATGGCAACTTATACCATCAGCCTAAATCCAGCAGTGAAGAGATTAACGGATAATAATCCAGGTGTTTTTAATGCAAAATTTAATAAAACATCCCATTAATCACAGGTTAGCAAATACGACTATAGTGCCGCTAGCGGCCGCGGATGAAACTAAAAACTCCACAGGGAAAACATTAGCAACTGTTCCTGAAAGAATAACCTTAAAGAAACACAATTTCTTGGCTCGCAGAGAAAGGAAAAAAATAGTCGGAAAAAAAGCAGAAGAGTTAATAGAAAACAGGAAGCGGTTTGTTTTGTCTAAGGGGACAGTAATATACGTTATAAAACATTTTCTCCCGGTTCTGGGCATCATTTTTCATACTTGAATTAAGATGGAATAAAAGAAAAAGTGTGTTTTACGGCGGCGCTGTAACGGCGAGGAAGTAATAAGGGCGAGAGGAAAAATAATGTTTTTTATAGGCTTCAAGTTGAAACACTATTTTTTTTTGTTTTTCATTTATCTTACCTAACAATGTATCATCTTAATATTTCATTCATTAAAATGGACATTTAAACATGCATTTTTCAATATGATTATTTTATTTATTATATATTTTTAGTATATTTGTTAGCCAAGAGAAAGCTACTTTTTACATTAAAAAACGAAATTTATTTATTAAACTTTTCAAAGAATTATTGACATACTATTTTTTTTTATTTCAGAGCTATATAATTTTATTCATTGTCTTTATCATACAATTATACGTACTAGTTTGACATAATTTTTTAAATGCTTTTGAATTCAAGTACAATAAATTGAACTTAAAATAAAAAAATAAAAAAAATATTTAATGCATTCTAGAAAATGAAAATGGATTATGAATTTTTCAAAACTATAAAAAGACCATTTTAGTATTTACATCAAAGTGTAGTAAGGTTATGAGTCATTTGATAAAAGCTGTCATTTTTAATGATAGATGAAATTCTATTGAAATTAAGATCTTTGATAATTAGCAAATAAAAACATGGCCATCTTAAATGTTTCAACCATCATATAATTTAATAATGAAATCTATCCATCATCATTTAGAATTATTATTTTATGATAATTTAAATATTATAAAATAATAACATTTATTCCGTGCCAATTCAATCTTCCATTTATTTCATCCCCATACGTGTCAAAAAAAAACTTCTTTTCTTTTTTTCGTTCAGACAGGATAATCCTTCAATTGTGATCTGCTGAAAGGTCACCTTGACCTCACAACAAAACGAATGTATAAAAGTGTCGAAAGGTCATTTTTACAATTCGAACAAAAGTGAAGCCAGAAATGTATAAACTCGAATGTGTCCTACGAAATTCGCTCGAATGAGACGGATCATTTTATTTATTTTATTTTATTTTACAAATTTCTGAAATGTGCTTTTCACGATTTCGTATGGAGAGATTGTGCTTGGGATAGTGAATAGACGTGTGAAGGCTCTGCAAAATGAACAAATATCCTGTAGTTCACGTGGACAGTGCTCGACACGTAGCGATAAAATACATTCGTTGAAAATTTACAGTATCAGGTTGAGTCATTTTATATTTTTTGCGATTCATGAATAGGTAGCCAGAGAGTTATATTGACAATTGAGGTGTACACATTTTATTAAATTAAAAAAATGTTAATTCAACTGATTGTTGTTAAACATGATTCTTTTTTATGCAATATCAACCATAAAAGTATAGATAAGGCAAAATGAAAACACAATTATTATATTTTTTAAGCAAATTAATTGGTAATCTGTATTCTGAAAAACAACAACGGCATGTTGAAGCGACTGTTAATAATTAAATACTAAAGTAAAATTTGGTGAAAATTAAAGTAATTTGAAAATACTACTACTAATTGGTAAAGTTAAACTACCCTTCTAGAATAAACCCGTCCAAGTCTCTTGAGCGTCGTCTAATCATACTACCTCTAAATGTAATTTAAAATTATTAAATAAACGTCATATGATTGAATAAACGTCAATGAAACATCACTGATATTACTTTTAAGGCTTTCGTTTAGACAAGTAGTCGTAAACTATGCATACGTATGTGATCTTTAAAGCTCTAAATGCAAAGATAACTTTCGATAAGACAAGTAAAATTCAACGGGCTTTATTTTTTAAAAACTGTTAACACTGAAAACGATCTTTTAACGATGCTTTAATTATAATTATATGTCATGAAGTATTGTAAAATTTATTAATGAACAATTGCAGTTTCTTCAAAATATACATGCACATAATCACTTCACTATATTTTTACACTCAACGTCTATACAACGCGTTTTTTTTTTAATTATGTAAACACATACAGGGGAGTACTGACAGATGGTGATAGTAATTCTGAAGTCTCATCTGTGGAATTCTATGACGCTTACTATGGTGCATATGGCTAAGCGCATTTAGAGTGTTGCTCCGCCAACGTCATGGATTACATCCTGAGATCCACGCATCATCCTTATTATTACAGTAATTTACTTTGAATGGGTTGATCTTCACGGGACGACTTTCGAGGGTATTTTAGAGATATTTTAGAACTCAGAAATCGGTTACAAATCTTTTATTTTCTTAATCTCCGTTGGGAATCGAACCCATGACTTTTGACTTGCAAAGCATACGCTTTGACCATTGACCTACACCCGCCGGCTTAAAGTCATGCACTATAGAACAATCAATGTATTATGAAACTCTCTTGTGAGTACATAAAAAATAAACTCTTTTATCGTCTACGAATCAGTGATAAATTCATTTCTCCATTCGGTCAATATTTACAGCACTATTTTTCCACTTTATGATCGAGCCCGGCAGCGCAGCGTATGCAAGTGGCATGTCATTTGTCTCTGACAAGTTTTTCAGGCTGAATAATCGCCGATGAGATATAACCGAACGTCAGCCAGGTGAGTGTGGAACCCTCACTTTGCTCTTGCGCCATGGGCCGATGCAAACGGACGATTCAAAGGAACTTCTGCTACCTTTTCCGCCCGCCACTCACCGATATTTCTATCCACGCGCTATAAATTCACGTCGGTCATAGCACGGTTCGTTTAGCCTGAATTCGATGCTACACACTTTTTAGAAACATTGTTTGTTGCATAGTTATTGTATCTATAAATTATTCACTTAAAAAAATCTTTCCATGTTATCGGTATGCGCATCATTTTAAGAATGAAAAAAAATATATAACTGTTTTTATTTTGGTACAACTATGATATATTACTTTTTGCCTTATTTTTAAATAATTAATCTTGTGCAATATTTATTTGCATAATGTAAGACCGTTTTGCTCTAAATTGGTGTTTTTTTTTTTCAGTTTTTCACATGTATAAGCTTATTCATACGTGATCCATATTTAAACAAGGTACAACGTATTTTTGTATTCAATACTTTAAATGGATTATAAAATTAAATGATATGAATCTTAATATTTTTTTTATTTTTGTATTATTTGAAAAAATAAATCATTAATTATATAAACTCGTACATATAACACACATATATAATTAGTGAACTAAAAACCTAATGAATACATTTGTTTATTGTTAATACATGTATCGACATCCCCTCTCTAAGTTTGTTATTGAATTTCGTGGTGGCAGGATGAGGAGCAGATTAACAACACACAGGCTTTTTCTGAAGCACATTGACATATATATTTCGATAACTTTACAAAATTTCTGGCCTGGACCTAGTCACAGTATTCAAGCCGGGCCATCAACAATACTATCTCGCCGCCGTCATGTGACACCCAGCGCCGCGAGTGGCGATCTATATAACGTCAAATCCGTGACCGTACTTGTCCGAAATAATAAAATGGTGACACATACATGTACGACAAGTGAACAGAAATAAGAGACGAAAGATTGTATATCGATGTTTTCGGTACCAGTCGGCAACGGCTATATCATGCTGATGTCAGTATTTTTCTGATACATGTTTAACAAATAAGCATCGTTGCATACGAGAATCTATTCATGCAAATATAATCGAACCTTGCGCACTATAGTTAATTTCGTAATTTAATTCCAGTATTAGAGCTTCTGTCTTACTCGAATGCCAACAGAAACTAAAAGCTCGAAATTTTTGATGCCAAGATGACTTTATTGCATCAATATTTAGTAAATATATGCACCTGCTAGAGACGGATACAATAAGAAAGAATAAATATTTTAAAAAAACTAATTATGATTTTCTTTTAAAAATAGTTTACAGGAACTCTGTTATGGTTTCAGGAAAGTATCCCGCTTTCAGGTCTTTCAGGCTCTGCATTGTTATTTTATTTACTCGAAGGTGGTTTTTGAAGCCCGTTTTACGCCAAGAATGGAACTCGGATCGATGCTTGTTTACAAAAGCAAAGCGAATTTTCTCTTGTGTCGCAGAAATTTGTTATTCATACATATATTCCAGATAAGGCTAGAAACTGTCGTTTTGTGAATTCTTCTTCTCGAGAGATACACTCGCGAGAAATGCTCTTCCAACTTTCGCGACATTCCGGATAACATTTTTTTTTAAATATGAAATACGAGCTCTCAAATATTTTTCTATAATATTTGGTTGACGCGTAAATAATTGAAATAATACTGTTTATTTGTTTGTACCAAACATGTGTGTTGAGCAAGTTTTATTTTGGCAAAAAATCAAGACAAAAAAAACGCAGCCAACGATGATAAAATTAACATTTTATTTTATTTGTAAAAAAAATAATTGAAAATCTTAAAACAATATAAATGAAAAGGTTTTAAAGATGTGAATTATAAATGATTTTGTAAATGTTATGCATCAATAATATGTGCACGAAAAAAATATCTGGAAAGCAAACGATCGTCTTATACAGAAGTCATAAGGTTTTGTCAGATGCCATGATCATTGCATCGTGTCAGAAGTTTCTGCGACAGACAAAGACCGTGACTTGAAAAAGATAGCTTAAGAGCTCGATACGTATTTGAGTAATGTTGATTAGATTTTCAAATAAGACAATTCGCCTAGCGTTTCCGAAGTGTAAAAAATATATTAATTAAAATTTTAATATTACTCAAAGAGATTTTAGTGCATATATAATTAACATTATTTATAAATTACAATTGAAATACAAATGTAAAAGAGGCTTTGCGATATTAATTTAAAGAAGATAAATGGGTAACTACATATAGGGCAACAGTGCTTATACTCGTTCTTCATCTACACCAAGTAAATATGTGTATTTTTACAACAAAAAATTTAACTTTTCCATGATAAAAAAGTTACTTTAAATGTAATAAAAATACTTTATTGTAGCTGTTACACATTTTTTCCTTTTTGAACACATAAATGAGTGGTTTTTATGACGTTTACCCGAGTTTGGAACTTCAAATTTTTTGTCAGTCTACACGTTTATAATTTTAGAATTCATTTTAATTAAAAAATTAATAAATTTCTACACGTTTCTTAAGTTTTCCAGGTTCTCGCTTGAGCATTTGTACACATTTTTTATCACATTTCTCATACTATATATTTATATAATTTGCAAATAACTGACTGAAAATATGTATGATAACTGACTTTTGATGTCGAATTGCAAATCTAAATGAAAAATAACAAATATAAAACACCTTTGTTCAAAATATCTTCGGCAAAAAATTGCTTCCAAAGTTTAGAAATCCTTCTTATTGTATACAAAATATTACAAATGGCATTTCGCGGTGGGCATATTACTTCACTCCAGGTGATACAAGCGGTGGTATTTGGAATACAGGTAAGCTGTTCCCAGAAGATGTTCCTAAAAAAACTTTTTTTATTATTCAACCCAATAAATTTTCATACTGTAGATATGCACGAACCGGTGCTGTATAAATTTCAAGAATTTTTCGAATATTTTGTTAGCATGATTGTTTATCAATAATACATTTTAAAAACGTCGTATAAATGTTCTTCTTACTTATTGGATGCTTATGTATTATGGTTAATTTTATATACTAGTACTTTTGTGTATAACAAAAAAATATATAATAAATAAATTGAAGGATTCATTAATAAAGAATTCGAAGGATAAAAATTGGTAGAAACGAAATCAATATTCTAAATCGTTCATTCACAAATAATTTTAATGGCATTAACAGGTAAATTGGTTAGGATATTATTAATTATAAATAATTATTTATATTTATTTTTCTAACGTTTGGACTTTACTTGGTAACTCTTTAACGTTAATAACAAATTATTTTTTAAACTAACAATCTTTCAGCATGAATTGAAACTTTATTTCAATACGATAAATATGAATTTCAGAACTATCACAAATGATCACTCCTTTCACATGCATACATTTATCAGATCTATGGAACCTTGAAAAAGAATAATATCCTCAGACATTTGCTTAACACTACAGAAAATCTTTGGAATGGAATCTTAGCTCTGTCTTTCATCAAATAATGAATATTTTTAAAAAAGTTAATTGATGCCCACAATCTACTCAATTCCAATAAGAACCTAAAACTGCTTTTCGTTCATTGGATGAGTGCATTTCCAAAAAAATGCGGTTAGCTAAGATATCAATCACCTTAACATTTATTTCACCATTATTCAACTTGTTATTTATGTTTATTTATTGACATGCACAGTGATAGTATTTTGCACCAGTGAGATGTGATTGCACATGTCTAGCAAACAAGCGGGCGCGTTCAAAAATATAAACAAGTATTCCCTGTATAAATAAGAAGCTGATTCTTTACCAGTAAAATAATCTAGCAACAGTTTTTTAGACTGTTAATATTCACGTTTAAAACGTGAATTACATAACTAAATGTTACGTTTTCAAATGAACGGTTTCGTATTTGTAATATTTTTTCAGTAGTACAACAATGCAGATACATAGTATTTTTATTTCTAGCCAGCGTAACAGAGCGAATGTAAAATTGGTTAAGTTGTGGCAGCATTCGCGGCACAATCGCGGCCCGGGTAATGCGAGCATTGCGTGGTACCACTAACTAATAAAAATATGGTGACCCAACGACTTATGCAATACTTAATTCATATTGTTATTTATTTTCAGAAAAAATAAAGCCTTAATGACATATTTTACTGCTTAAATTTAAAAAAAAAATCTTACTGTGTGCTCTTTAATCTCAAATAATAAAAATTAAAAAAGTTATAAGACATTTTGTAAAGAAATTGTGATTTTTTGACAAAAACAAAGCAAGATTTGTTAATAATTAAATTTGAGCAATTTATGTTATTCATCACCAAATCTAACGATGAAATAAATCATTTTTAATAGCTGTAATATACTACTACAATCGTGCTTAAATAATTGTTTTTTTTTAGATTATTTCTACTTGATAAACCAATGAATATTTAGTTTTAAATATCTCGGCTCCGTAAAACTGAATCTGACGTGGAGCATAGAATAAACACAAGATGGCTGAAATGGAGGTCTCTCTCTGGGGTTTTGTGTGACAGAAAGATTCCAGTTAGAACCAAAGGTAAAATCTACAAAACTGCTGTAAGGCCAGCTATGCTCTACGGATAGGAGTGTTGGATCCCGCTGAAACGTGACTAGTATAGGATTCATGTGAAGTAGAGTGGATAGAGATCAAAATGAACATATTTGGGGTTCATTTCGGGTGGCCTTCATAACTGAAAATATAAGAGAAACCACCTAAGATGGTATGGGCATGTGACACGGAGAGATGAGGACCACATGGTGAAGAGAGCCCTCGACATACCCACGCTGAGAAGAAGACCTGGAAGACCACAGGCAACCTGGAGTGCAACTGTAAATATGTCAAATTCCATATTATATCAAAGCAAAACGTTGTTTTGTTGTGAAAATTAAAATTTAATTGAGACCCAGATACTTAAAAGAAATAATTATCTTATTTAATTTTGTAAATAAATGTGCTTTTAATTTATTAAAAGCATTGAGATTGATAAAACTAATAATATATAATTTAAGGTGGTATTTAGTATTGATTTGAATTGACATAGAACATTTATTTGATTTTCTAGAAAATTTGAAATATTAGTGATTGTTCCAACAGTCACCCCATGGCGTGACCTGCAACACTCGCAACAAGGTACTTGCCAACCGAACAGAGTAAAATTCGTAATAACACGGCTTATTTTCATACCTTTATATTATAATTTTCCCAATAAAATATCAAAACGGCTCTAACAAATTCAGGTCAAAAACAACAGATTTTTTGCGCCCCATATTCGTTTAATTTCAAAAAAAATAAGAGAAAAATATTTAATAAATATTAAGCCCCGAGGTATTTGTTTTTCCATTAAAAAAAAAATATAAAGAAATTACCTACGCTGTTTATATGTATAAATACTAGACTAAAGTTACAAGCGAGATGGGTAATACAAAAATGACTACATGTAACAACATACTTTATATAGATAAAATTCAATATACGCATTGACCGGCTGGAAAAAAATAGAATACATAAATGGATATTTTAAGCAGCGTAACGTTACACCAAAAAAACATTAATTATTAAGCTTGTGAATAAATGTTGACTGATTGAATAATAAAAAATAATAATATACATACTCTGAATATATACTATAGAGACATCTATCGTTGTATCGTTATATGATGGTATAAATGCAACTTATTCCGCACAACAGTTCGGGCAGACGATGGTCGAGTGGTCTAGGCCCTAGACTCTAGGGTAATGAACTTGAGCATCGGTTGGTTCCTAGGCTCGCTGGTTCGCATCCCGCTTCGGCCGATATTTTTTCTGAACGAATTGATGCGTATAAAGAATTTGATGTATTATAGTATGTGTATGTTTAATTACTAATAATATTGTAATACAGTCAATGATCTATAAAAGTAGATTAGAATACTGAAAAAATTAAATAATTTTCTAATAAACATTTTTTAAAAATCCATATACAAAAAAAAACACTTTATTTCAGTTTTGATTATTTTTAATATCTAGATTATTTTAAATGAATGTGTTTCATCTCTTTTATAAGACGCTTTAAAAGTGGTGAGTTTTTTTTTACATAAAGCAATGATAAAAGATGGATCAACTCAACCAATGATGTACGATGAATATCAGGCAATGACCATCTAATTTCGTGATTTCGTTTCTTCAGTTCGTTGTGTACAAGTATTGGCTGACCTCCTACGACATGGACTGATGACATCTAAATAACGGCAGGAAGAGGCGGAGGATCGACAATGATCAAGAAATATACAGTAGGAATTTTTAACAATATTTTTTTTTATGTAAGCACATACAGGAGAATACCGACAGATAGTGATAGTAATTTTGAAGTCTCATCTGTGAAATTCTGTGACGCTTACCATGCTGCATATAGCTAAGCGCTGCATGTGGAGTGTTGATTCGCCAACGTTATAGCCTAGAGCCCGAGACTCACGCATCATCCTTTATTATTGTACGAATTTACTATGAATGGGTGGTCTTTACGGGACGATCTTCGTCTACCACCAATTTTGATAAATAGGCTTTGACTGGCATTTTGCGGGTGAGGGATCAAATTCACACCAACCGGGGGTATTTTAGAGCTCAGAAATCGATTAAAAATCCTTTTTTTTTAATCTCCATCGGGAATCGAACCAACGACCTTTGGCTTGCAAAGCAAACGCTTTGACCATTGAGCTACACCTGCCAGCAAGGACAGATGATGATGATACTCGTAAATTTATTAAGTACTGAAGATGAAGTGAAAATATTACTTTTATTCGCGCACGTTTCCATGTTATGTTAACATATTGTATTAAATGGTAAATGTTATTAAAATAAACCAGAGCAACCTAGATTAATTCAATATTTTCACTCCAACCTTCATAAATTAAACAATTTAATCATATCTATCTTAAAACAAACATTAAATAATATTTCCGAGCAGATTCGGGACATATTGAGTTCCCCGGTGAAATTTACAGCCTCTCAGTGTAGTTTATTGGCTTCGGTATACAATATATCTTTCTAGGGCTTTTGTCTTATCTGATAAATCTTAATTTGCTCCATTAATTACTGAGGTATTTATGTATTATATTGTTATCTTCCGAGTTTAAGTCTTAATTAAATGTCAAATATAACTTAATTTTATTAACTAGTAAATGCTCAATTCAAAAGTGCTTAAGGAACTTTTTCAGCTTGAAATTAGTGTTAATTGAAACAACCCTGGAATTAAATTTTATTTTTGAAAGTGTTTAAGGAAATTGTTCAGCCAACGACAATTGCAGATTACTAAAGTTAAACGATATTAAACGCGGAACAAAACTTGGATGGGTTACCGATTGTTGCTTACTGCATGCCGTTGGTTGGGTCAAGCCTCTCCAGACACGGCCTCTACAGACGGGTACATCTAATGATCCATTATTTTTCATATTACCAAATCACTCAAGACATGTCTCGGATACTGCATTGACCGTCTCTTCAATTCCCAGAATCCTGCCTTGGAGGTCGACTGAAAACATATATGGTTGTCTTGAGACAAGGCACTTACAACGGTATTCGGCAAAAGTTACTCGCAGCAATCTTTCATAACCATATGTTCAATATATTTTTAATATTTCTTTATTAAAGTCTAAATTATTAAGTATAAGTTTCATCTTTGTAAGCATTATTGTTTTTATTTTTTTCTGAAATTCCACTATGTAGTTTAAAAATGCATAACGTCTGTTTTTGTAATTTTTTAGCTTTGTCATTTTTTTCAAGGACTTACGAAGCGTTTGAGTGAATTCAAAATCACATTTATGTACAAAAAATTGATCGTGATTTATACAAAAATAACGTCAAATAAACATTGTCACTTTAATTTTTACTAATTGTCAAGAACATATAAATGCACATCAATCATCATCTTATATGACATTTCTCTCATCAATAAATTGGAGAAAAAATAAAAAGTGGACGCTGGGATACAGAAATGTCGCGAGAGATGATTCTTAATGTGAAATTGTAAGTACACATCAATTTGTAAAATATTGATAAAGATCTTTAATTATTTTGTATTGAAATATATTCTAAGAATTCGTGAAAACCTCAATTCGAAATCTGAAACGTGTAATACTGTTGAAAAAAATGTCTCGCTCGTCTCAAATGTGACACTGGATTATCAAATTCAAGGAGCCTTGTTAGGCGTGTAATAATTTGTTATTTCCTTTCTCTGTGAAGTGGGGAGCCGTATTTGCGTAGAAGGTAGCGGTTCGCCGGGCACGGTAGTGTGTTAATGGCGCCACCGGAGGGTGAGCAGTCGGCCCCGGAACGTATTTACGTTTCAAAGTAGGTTTAAGAATAATTCTTGTGATACCCTAACAAGCGCTGCTTTGACACAAAAATAACTCCGTTTGCTGTGTCTTCAATTAAAATAATTTAGCCGCGCGAGCGCTCGTGTGCCTTTGCGAATTCTTCGCCTAAACACCCTTAATGCGTGCGAACAGGCAAATTACTTTAACACATTATGGAGGTAATATTTGGGTGAGTATATCAGGTGAGAAATAATGAAGGCAACCAGTGTACGCGAATAGAATTATTGCAAACAGCAATGTCGGCTTAATCAACCGGCTACTTAAAAAATACCTATTTTTTTCCCACTATCGATTTGGTGTATTAAGATGCAACAACCATTAATCCTATTTCCATTGGGCAAGGAGGTAGTTTATCTTTTTTATTTTTTATATAAACACATACAGGAGAATACCGACAGATGGTGATAGTAATTCTGAAGTCTCATCTACGGAATTCTATGACGCTTGTCATAGTGCATATGGCTAAGCGCTGCATGTGGAGTGTTGATCCGTCAACGTCACATAGTACAGCCCGAGATTCATGCGTCATCCTTATTATTACAAGAATTTACTATGAATGCGTTGTCTTTACGGGACGACTTTCATCTACGATTAATTTTAATAAATAGGTTATGACTGGCCATTTACAGATGAGGGATCAAATTCACAAAGACCGGGGTATTTTAGAGCTCAGAAATCGATTAAAAATCCTTTTTTTTTATTCTCCGTCGGAGATCGAACCCACGATTTTAGCTTGCAAAGCAAACGCTTTGACCATTGAGCTATACCCGCCGGCAAACACTACATCGTTTGTAACGCCTATTTAAACGAAATAGGCATCATAAGCATTGGATTAACCTTTCGATGATCGCAACAGTGATGATCAATAAACCATCGAATTCGCCTCAAGCACACTAGTTTCGTTTTCTTTTCGTTCTCGGATGAGCTACCGGTACAAATCTCATTTGAAAATAGGTGACAATTATGACATGATTATTTGCCCACAATCATCTAAATGTTTCGTATGGATTATGAATATTTACAATAAGAAATATTTGTAAGATAATATTGACATAGTTTTATGCTATTTTTGTGGACGCATAAGATTTGTACATATGGAGTAATCGTCCGTTAATACAATTTTTATATTACCTTTTTCATGCATCATACACTTAGGATTTCACAGTGAATGGGTGATATTCATGGGATGACTTACATCTACGACCAATACTGATTACGCTTTTTCTATTATAAAATTCATTAATCGAATGATTTATTTGTACATTTTCCTTCGTAGTATCAATCCGGTGGATTAGTTTGCAGCAACAGAATCTTGCATCTCGATCTCCATTCCTCTTGGTCCTCCGCAACCCTTTTCAGCTCAGCATAGGCGCTACAATTCATGTCCTCAAATACTTGCTGCAAATACTCCCGTCTAGAGCGCCCTCTACAGTTTCTACCCTCAACCATCCCCTCCACAATATCGTGAAGAAGACCATCGTGGCGCATGATGTGATCAATCCATCGGGCTCGCCTCTCTGAGATGGTTCTTATTAGGTACCTATCTTTTTTGATTATCCTGAGAACCTCATTGTTGATTTTTTGCACATTAGCCAGCTATAAATATATATGTAAGCAATATAAACCTTATTAATATGCTAAAAGTATTTTTAAAATAAAATATTGCTTCTTCGGGTATTAAGCACAAAGTTCTTACATATAAGAGATGCCTAATTCATCTCTCTATTTATATAATAAAAAATATCTAAATTAACAATGCACGGAGAGGATGAAAGTAAACATAAAGAGTAAATGCAAATAAAGCCGAAAAGGAATCGTGAAATATGAAAATGAGAATATTAGGTTTCTTTGTGCTGGAAAATTAGACGCAGGACGATGAAGTAATTCATCATGAGCCTCGCATGAACGGCTCTAGGGCATGTCCTGCTACAGGCAGAGCAAGGACGATGTGGAGGACACTTTGAATACCCCCTTTTATCGTGTTTTTCAGTGCTGAGAATGGTGACTGTCAATGTTAATTTTATTTAATTAATTGAATTCATTTTATATAATTTGAAACTAATTACTCCGACATAACGCATTTCATATAATGATTGTTTTCTATCGTAACACAAAATTAATTACTTTTTCTAATTATTTAATTATTTTATGTAACACTGTTCAAGGATGAAAAAAACACCAAAAAGCATGTAATACAATGACATAAACTATACTAAAATAAATATATAATATTAATTAATTAGTAAATAATGTTTTTTGTGACGAAAAATATACGTGTAATTTAAACATATATATGTTTATGTACGACTATACATTGTATATATTGGTATTCATCCATAAATTGATGTGTCTATTATGTTGTGTGTATGTATGTGTCGTGCATTTTTGTGTCGCCATGTTGTTATTTTGGACGGGTCCACTAACGCGTGTGTTACATATAGACATCGCCACTCGAGCGCTGTGCGAGAGCCGCAGCACCGGAGAGCCTATCACGCCAGTTGCCTACCGCCCTTCGGCGAGAGCATATTGTACTGTGGCTCGGCCTACTGCTGCACCTAGGTCCGGGCCACAAGTTTGTAAAGTTTTATCGTAAATATACGAAAAAGTCTTTGTTTGCTGACCTGCTCCTCATCCTGCCTCACGCTACGGAATAACACCTTATTAAAAGAGAGGAGGATGTTAAAAAAAATTCAATGAGTTGTCTCCTTAAGGCATTTTTTTAAATCATTCAACCAATGACACGCGGACCTCCACGTCGATCATCGGAATCCAAGTAATGTCCGAGCCATTGATGCTTAATGGATTCAGTGATTGAAGGAAACCTGTGATTGTCTATACGGTATGTTGGAAGACCTATGAAAAATAACAAAAACTTCATATTTTAAAATTTACCATATTAATGTGACAGTGTTTCCTCGTTTACGGTCATTGCTCTCTGCCCATTCATATTATTGTTCACCTGGAAATGTAAAGAAATTCGTTTCACTCTCAGACTTCCATTTGAGAAATCTCCATTTTTTAATGAGAACAGTGGTTCTTAAAATCAACATCAAACGTGATGATCCTCAGAACTGAATCCGAAAAATTCTCCCTTTTAATATTGTTATTTCTGAAATTATTTTACATTGTTTTCAGAACAAGACATCGTTTGTGATAAAGAAAAAAACGTGAAAAATATAAATCCGTATACTTTATATATATAACAATCATGATAATTGAAGTATTGTATGTGTCTCTTATACGTGTTTTATAATAAATATGATATAGTTATATATCTTAAAAACTCAAGTGCATTAAAAACTCAATTTTCGTTTTAGGTGTACCAATTACAGATAAAGTATGTAAAAAAAATTATGTCTCTATTACAACTAGCGTTTCTAAAGGTGTGCATCTTATTTACAAATATGTAATTATTTCATCCACATTAAGCTGTTAAGTCTTAGTTCAAAATTCACAATACCTTGAAGCTTTAAGATTATAATTAAATCTTATCATTTTAATGTAAAGAAGAATAAATTTTATTATGAATCTTACATCAAATCTCTAGTCAATGGAACACAGACGAAACGACATCTATTTCATCACTGATATTATTGAAGCTGCTTTTTCAAAACACTTTTATTTGACCCCATATACAAATTTTCTTCTAATATTACGTTTTTTTTCAGCATTTTATTTATATTTCTTAATTTAAGGACGTTGGAAGATATAATAAAGAAAATAGTTTATTTTATACAGCCGAGAATAACAACTTTTCGTTGAGATTTACATGTTAATATTTAGCAGTATAAGAAAAAATAGAACCATATCAGAGAGGCAAGCCCGATGGATCGGTTACATCATGCACCACGATGGTCTTCTTCACGACATTGTGGAGGGGATGGTCGAGGGTAGAAACTGTAGAGGGCGCCTTAGACGGAAGTATGTACAGCAAGTGTTCGGAGACATGACTTGTTGCTCTTATGCTGAGCTGAAGAGGGTTGCGGAGGACCAAGAGAAATGGAGATCGAGATGCAAGATTCTGTTGCTGCAAACCAATCCACCACATTGGGACTACGAATAAAAAGAAAAAATTGGTTTGTTTTTCCAAGTTTGATATTCGTTTCTACAATAATGGTATTTTCGATTGTGAATGTTCAAACAGTATTTGATTGCTTTAAAAAGTCAACAAAAATATCCAATCCATTAATCTCCTCTATTATGTACAGGCTCCTGAAAAAATGTACCTGTCACATTTTAACGAATTGCCACCGTTCAGAAATATTGGACAATGGAGACTTATGGGCATTTACAACGGGCTTCCATAACTCAGCTCTTTGTGTAAACACATGCAGCATATTCCATACAAAAATACTACAATTATTTTCAATAAATTGGAAATACATACAGAATAATTAATACTACTAGGTCTGGATGGTAAAGGAGAAATCAAATATGATAACTATATGATGCTTGTCGATTTCAATTTATTACTCACTGCAACATCGCAGTACTAATTAAAAACCACTGTTTTAGGGTGTCTCAAAAACATGTGTACATAAAGTGCTCGGTGGAGCTTAGCGTGTATAGTTGACTCTTCATGACAAAATAATGATTTCAGCTAAAAAAAATAACGGCATGACACGGTTGTTTCAAATGTTGTTTATAGACGTCTATCGTTTACCACTAATATACCGTACAGGCAACCTTTCTGTAGGATCGAGATAGGAACCGCGGTTTAGAAAAAATAGAGAAGTAAATCATTCCAGTCATATCCATTCCATATCTGAAACATATTGTCACTAAAAATGACGTCAATCAGTTCTGTTAGTTGCCTCATGTCTTCTTCGAAGACAAATTTGCACCCGAAGCCAAATATTTTCCCATTTAATAATGTATGAGGTTCACAATGACCTCCAAGAAAAAAACCCGGGGACTTGAAAAGATAGTAGCTTTAATATCTGAGTGATAATATAGGTGATTTTTTAATTAAATTTTTAAGAATATTTTATGATTGCCTGACCGAAAACATTGGCAATTTGATACTTAGGGTAAAAGGTGAAGGATAAAAAAAAATATTAAATACTTACGATTTTTTATTCGTTAACGTAATAACTTTACTTTCGTATCAAACTGTGTAATAGTAAAAACATATATTTATTTTTCTCTTTCGTAAATCACAATTTCAGTCGACAAAATACTAGGAATTCGAATTCTTTTAGAATTAATGTAACAACATTTCCCGGAATCGATAACATTGCATTAAGAAAAATTGCATTTTTATTTGTACATGTTGTACAAGCTTTCATAATATCCTTTAGCGCGGTACAGCGCTTTCACAGAAGGCTATTTTTTTCTTCTTTATGCATTTCCTTATCTCAATACATTACAAGGCTTCCCGGACGTTTCCTTTGCTCCCGCGGGATATTCCTTTTTAATCCGCCTCCTTCCGATAAAGCCAAGTCGCTTCAGCGTCATGTATTTACCCAGAGCGTCGAAGCCCATGTTCTTGGGTTTCCATATAAAAAAGAAAAGCATAGAGGAGATATGCGATCTTGCATTGCATTCATAAATAATATGTGCGTATGACCAAACGAGTAAAATATTATTTAATTATAATATATATAATTATAAATAATAAAAAAAATGTATTAATATCTACCTCAAAACAAGTTATTCCTAGTTGTGCAATATATTTCATTTAATTTAATTTTATTAAAAATATTTAATTTCCTGTAACTATTATTGTACTTCATTATGTTTTTTTTATGTTAACACATACAGGAGAATACCGAAAGATAGTGATAGTAATTCTGAAGTCTCATCTATGGAATTCTATGACGCTTACCATGGTGTATATGGCTTAACGCTGCATGTGGAGTGTTTATCTGCCAACATCATAGACTACAGCCCGAGATTCACGCATCATCCTTTATTATTACAGGAATTTAATATGAATGTAAAAGTGATGTAATATATTCAAAAAACTTTTAATGTTTATAAAGTATTTTTATTCGGAAAGCATTATTTTTACAACTATATTACATTTGCATGTATGCTTTATGGACTAATTGCATAATATATTCCGCCACGTTGTCAGATTTATATTAAGTACGTTTTCGCATATTGAACCAGCTCGCGTTAAGAAAATTTGGCATTTTATTTATAGCACGTAGATTAGTGATCTCATACTAAACGTACATATTTTAGTTAGTAGTATACAGTAAATATTAGTATACATGTACTTGCACAATTACGTAAACAATTGTAATATATTTGATACAGAGTAAACATTCACAGAGTTCAATTTAGTAGGCAATCAACCAACCATCCCACTGCTTGTATAATCAGATACCCCCAACACCCAGACTGAAGTCGCGAAGCAGCTTTGAAAATGAGAGACGCCAGCTCTGGCAACAAGTCGCATTAGAGGATTTCATTACTCCAAAAGAAGGCCTCCCAACTGGCAAGAACCTTGACTGGCGGACTCTTCTGTAATGTATTAATTTATTCTCACCTAGAGTTTTTAGTAGTTCCTGGTAATTAAGGTTTAATTGAAAGCACGTTATTGTATTTACGTTTTACCACACTATTATCTAGGTAAAGTTCTCGCGTTGTTTTTCTCAGTGTTTCTCAACCTTTCAACAGCCGCGCGAATAACAAAGCCCCGTGCAATTTAAGATATCGCGATTTATTGGCACCGTTTCAAGGCGCATTTTAACTCTATGACGCATGGCTGCACGTCGCCTGCTCCCGGATGATAAACTGCAGATTTAGAAATGCTTTATCGCGCAATATATCCGCCCGCGAATAATTTGTTTATGCTAAATGTGCGAATTTATCCACCGAGAGAAGAATAAATTAATCTCGACGTTCTCACAATGAGAATATACAAAAGGAACGTGCATTTATTTCTTAAAATAAAATGCATTTATTTCATCTAATAAAGTGCAGCATCATAGTTGAAACGAGTGTTATTAAACTTCAAATGAAAAAAAAAACTTATATGAAAGAAAATCCATACAAAACACAATGATATTTCCTCACAATATTCTTGAAACTGCTCTGAAAACAACTCTGATTATAACTTCTTAGGTTTTCACGGCCAGATTTGATATTGTGGCTTTTGGGCTTAGCCGTTTGTGGCGAACTTCCTTCAACCAATATTTCGACCGTCATTGGAGGGGTCTTCTTCAGGATTGATGATTTATTTAGTTGTGAGTTGGTGTCACATTACCTCGTAAATAAGATAATCTAACTCTAATTATGAATACAGAAATGGCTCACGGATTTTTTTCTAAAATCAATCGGTCCAACGATATATAATGACATCAGCATGATATATCCCTTGCTGACTGGTACCGAAAACCTCAATATACAATCTTTCGTCTCTTATTTTCGTTCGCTTATCAGAAACGCATGTGTTGTCATTTTGTAATGCCGTTAGGAGGACTACTTATATACATCGCCACTTGAGGCTTTGGGTCTCACCGACCACGGCGCCCAGTGACAGTCAGTTGTGTGCCGACCGCGAGAAGGTCGTATTATGGCCGGCACGGCATGTTACTCCGTTACGGCCGGAAGTTTTTAAATTTTATCATAAAAATATATGTGCTTCTGGAAAAGTCTGTGTGTTGTTCTTCTCCTCCTCATCCTGCCATCACGCAATTCAATAATGGACTCAAAGAGAGGAGGATGTTAATAGTCAAAAAAACATTTAATTGAATGGATACTTGAGCGCATAAACATTCGTAAAAATCAATACATATTATTTTTTTCTTGCAAACTTGCGTCAGACTGGCAATTACAATGATATTAATTATATTTACGGAGATTTTCCTGTTATATGAATATTTGAAATATTTCTAAGGATTTAAAATTTGTGTTAGAGTTCTTTCAAAACATTTTTTACATGCTGTTTTTAGTAAGAATTTGGGATAATCAGTCTCTACTCCATATAGAAAAAAATATTGCTACCATCTCATTAACGTCAAAAATGTTAGTAAAGATTTCTGCAAGATAACATTAATAAAACCTGCATTCCTTTCAGCCATTTCATCACTTTGTATACTGTTAGCCCTACGTACCAAAAACGCACGAAAATTCATATTCATCATATCATACAATCAGATAGCACAACTCTTTGAAGGCGATTCATAGGGAACGTACACTCCACATTAAATGCGATTCTGGCAGAAAAATGTTGCTTACAGTTTCCCTTTAAAAACAAACTTTGCTCTGCGAATCTACAACCTGAATAGGTGTCTTGTCAATACTGTTTGTTGCAGTACGTTGCAAGCAAATAGTATATTCAAAGACGCTCTGATTTATGAACAAAATAAGTTTCTCTTTGCAGAGTCACCCGCGCGCTATCTTTTGCAAGTTCTGCCCCCAAGTTTTCTACTAGTACCACTAGCTGGGCAATCGACTGCATAATATAACACTGAGAATCTAAGGAAACAGTTAGGTGTCTTTCTTTTTCTTATTTGAAAATGTCTTACAAATTTATGACGTAGATATGGTTTTGTAAGTCATATCATCTGCAAACAGGTATGACTTAGAAATAAATCTCGTCTATCATGTGATTGCTTGTGGTTTCGATTCTATCAAAGTTCAAAATAAAATAAAATACGTACAATTAATAATCAATATGTATGACAAATTGTCGTAGATAAATATTTGGGTGTTCAATTATCAGGGTATTTTTAAAGAGATCGGATAAGAAGCCCGACGCTCTCAAGGCCTGGATAATTTTCGTTTTGTACTTTATGGGTGGTTTAACCCTACCGGAGGCATGTATAGAGCTTAGATTTAATTAAATCGATTTAAGAAAATTAGGGATGGTCGTGATTTGAACTGACGACATCTCAGTGAGAAACAAACGCTTTAACTATTGAACTATACCCCCGGCATATTTCAGTGGTTAATGATTAACCACTGAAATATGCCACATTACCATTGGATTAACCGTTAATCCAATGGTAAGTCCAGTGTCAACATATAATTTTTGCATTAATCTCAGTTGCCGTTTGATCAGAATTCGAAACTCTCGTCGTCTTAGGAACTATACATTTAATGTATTAGATGGAGCTCCAAGAAGCAGAGCAAACATGCGATAAGACTAGGACTATAGACGATGATGGAGCATTGTGGTGACAATTGTGTAGGCCATATGCTCCAGCTAGGTATGAAATATGGAAAATAATGGTCTTGTTGTTTTTCATATAATATCATTACATATGTATGTCACGAACAATGATGTTCTCAGAATAATCAAGGAAGATAGGCACCTAATAAGAACCATCTCAGAGAGGCGAGCCCGTTGGATTGGTCGCATCATGTGCCACGATGGTCTTCTTCACGATATTTTAGAGGGGGTGGTTCAGGGTAGAAACTGTAGAGGGTGCCCTAGACGGGAGTTGTAGCGCTTATGCTGAGCTGAAAAGGGTTGCGGAGGACCGAGAGGAATGGAGATCGAAATGCAAGATTATGTTGCTGCAAACCAATCCACCGGATTGATACTACGAAGAAGATGTATTAACATGCGTTTACAAAAATAAAATATATGTATTGATATACACATGTTAGAATAACCTTTGCAATCTATCAATTTGAATAACATTCATGAGTGACGTTTGAGTTTGTAGTAAAAAAAATATAATCTACAATATCTTCAATGTTTTTTTTGAGCGAGTGATGTATTCTTATACTCGTACATTCTCGCACGGGGCCGTATCAAGAATACATTTTTATATGTCGTCCTGTTAGTTTATTCACCATCGCCCTAGTTGACGTGTTTTTTGATCCCATCTATTCGCCTCTGCAAATAACGTCCATCTTTCTCTCTCTCACTCAGATGGGAAAATATGAGAGGAGGAAGTATGGGAGGGACAGAGACGTAGAAACTTATGTGAGAAAACCGTTTTATTATTCTTCGACCATAATATCACGGACTGACAGTAAACAGAGGCGGAATATCGAGTCACTGATAGAAAAATATTTTTGAATTATTTCAATAATTATTTAAAGCTTCGGAATAAACACCTGAAGCTTTCGTGAAAGCATTTTTCACACACCACGATATCATAATATAACGTGAACCTATTTAAAATTTACTGTATTGGTTTTATTTACTATATGCTTTAATATAGAAGCAATCGATATATCTGCATTTTCTCTAAACATCAACAATATCGTCTTATAAAGCCATTGATTACATTGTAAAAAAAAAATCATTATTTAACAATCCAAAAAAGTGGAATAATTATACATAAAATAAATATACAAGTGTGGTTTCGCGTATCTAATTCATTCAAACTCTAATAGCGATATGAGCTTCTAACATTTTTTCATATTTTCGTACAGCATCTTCTATGTTTGTCTATGACACTGTTTTCCTGAATTTATATGATTTCTTATATCTGTATTTATATATTTTTTCATTAAATATAAATTAAGATTTAATTTTTGTTATCCCATATTGTTTCTAAATGGTACATCTGACGTTTATTTCATTTTTTTTTTCATTTAATTTATTACTTTATCAAATATCCGGTTAAAATTATTTTTCCGGTCCTGTTCATGCCAAAGAGGTTATTTGGCAGGAAACAGAAAGCATTGTTATGCTAATTAACAATGAATTCAGAGTCTTCACCTCTCTCAGATAGCAGACTTTCTAACGAACTCAAATATTACGATTATAAAACTTGTTTAATTTATTATTTTCTTTAATAATGCATTTTTATTAGTAATACACGAATTTGCATGTCATGAAAATGAAAAATATATATATAAGAATAAAAAGATAATTAAAATAGATTGTAACATTTTGAACGCGCCCCTTTTTAGTGAATTTGTTACAAATATTTTACAAATATATCAGTCAGGGCTCCGCAAGCAACTTGCCAAAACACTTGTTTGGAGCATTTTAATGTACGGCTGTGAGACATGGTGCTTATCTGAAAGTGATAAAAAAAGACTAGAGGCCTTTGAGATGTGGTTGTACAGAAGAATTCTCGGAATTTCCTGGAGAGACCACGTCACGAACAATGAGGTTCTCAGGATAATCAAGGAAGGTAGGCACCTAATAAGAACCATCTCAGAGAGGCGAGCCCGATGGATTGGTCACATCATGCGCCACGATGGTCTTCTTCACGATATTGTGGAGGGGATGGTTGAGGGTAGAAACTGTAGAGGGCGCCCTAGACGGGAGTTTTTGCAGCAAGTGCTCGAGGATATGAATTGTAGCTCTTATGCTGAGCTGAAGAGGGTTGCGGAGGACCTAGAGGAATGGAGTTCGAGATGCAAAATTCTGTTGCTGCAAACCAATCCACCGGATTGATACTACGAAGAAGATATCAGTTGATACCTATATCTCTTGACTTGAATCATAAAGATCTGGTTTATGATTCAAGTCATTTGTGTGATTCAAACTTTACAACAGTAAGATATAGCTGTCACGCGTGCCTAAAAAACTCAAGTGAATTTCAGGATTGTTATAGACGTCTTACGCTATGAAAGGCTTAATAGAACTCCTCTAAAAAGTTACGTTAAAATTAATATTTATCAATCAGTTAAAATGATTATTATAACCGCAAAGTTATTGATAATAAAAATACACTATTAATTCAACACCATCGCTAAAAATAAAGATAAAAATATTTTTTAATTTAACAGTATGGATACCATGACCCTGAGTATGATCTATGCAATGCATCGTGGATTATCGAAGATTTGAACCCGTAAATTGTGTCCAATTTTAACAATTTTTTTTGGGCAGACGACAGATTTCGCTATACTCAAGCTATATTATTCACCAGAAATATACAGTTTTATAACACACTGGTGTGCTCACGGCACTGGCGGGCTTCCCGCAGCGGACCCTTATTTGGGCTCATGGCATCCATACGGTTAAGCAACAAATTTAATAATCCCATAATTAAATTATAATAAATGTGTTTCAGGTTAGGATTATTATTATAATATTTATTTATTGATTCATATGAAATACTGATTGTAAGAAACAAGAAAATTAATCGTGATACTTAAAAAAAATACATTCACTAAAATTCACGCTTATATAACAGTTAAAATACCTCTTCGTAAATCGCTTAAAGCATGTTTAAACTATGAGTTTATTTGAGGAAATATGTGAACCAGAATAATTCGAATTTGTATCAATTCGTTACGTTAAGACTCAGGGATGAGACTACATTTATTGAGTATAGATTTTTACAAGTGTATAGTTAATAAACGAAAATTAAAAAAACAATAAAATATGCTATTGAATCCGAATACTGACCTTCGTTTTACATACTGACAATTTAAATATTGCAGCAAATTATGTTTATATGCGTTATTTTAAGTGAAATAAAATGTTGTTAGTAATTAAATATACATATACTATACATGAAATTCTATTACGAGTCAATTCATTCTGAAAAAATATCGGCAGAAGCGGGATCCGAACCGCTTCCAAGGTTCACGGTTCGCATCCCGCTTCTGCCGATATTTTTTCTGAATGAATTGACTCGTTTTACATAATTTTATGTATTGTATTATATGTATATTTAATTACTAATAATATTGTTAAATGGTCAATGATCTATAAAAGTACATTAGAATATTGAAATAATAAAATAATATTCTAATAAAAATATTTAATCCATGAAATAAAATTCCATTTTAAATAATATAACGCAAAACTTTAAATAATTTCACCTTTTAAAATATTTTATTTATTGCCACACTCGGCACGAGCGGCTACGCATTTAAAAAATAAATCCCTAATTTCAATGGCCCACCGCGAATTAAATGCGTCGGGTTTTTCCTCCCAGCCCTTAAATATTCATCGCACTAGTGCCGGCATTTAATCGCCCGATCCCTCCCTGCAAAGCGGATTATCCGGCGCCCGATTTTTCGTGTTTTCGGTCGCAATCCATTACGAGAATTAATATAAATTGGCGCGGCCAATCACATCCAGTTCGAATCTGTATACATTATGTACCCAGATAATTGCAACAAGAGATTGCAATACTAAAATATTTATTTCATTGAAATTAACATAACCAAAAAACATACTATGTTAAAACACACATTTCATCCAATCGGTAAAATAAAACTGGCATGTCTAAATGGTGCAGAAATTGACTAACTGCTAGAATTTTACTAAACTGAATCGACTTACAATATGCTCGACTATCGATAATTAATAGAGCTGTTAAAAATATTTCTTTGCGGAGATAGAGAAGTATAGAGCAGAATTTAAGCCTCGACCTCATGACGCGATCCACCAAGCTCGATGAATGGCGAGAGCAATTTAATCATTAAAATTATCATTACTTATCTCTCCAGTCAGAATTTCAAACAAGGCCGTTGTTTCAATCGAAAGCAAGTTTTTGTTCAATCGACTCAAAATTGAACAGGTTTCTTAAGGACTGTCCATCCTTTATGGTTAATAATGTTTGATTTTGACTGACTCAAACATAGGTGTTGACACAAAGAACAGTTAACGATAAGCTGTTAAATAAATGCCATACAATCATCATCTTCTCCTTCGTGTCAGCGACGTTAAATTATTTTTGCCCAGTATCTGGCAACATCGATAGGTTGTGTGTTGCCCAATAATAGGTCCTGAGATGTGCAGTTTGTTGGGCACATGGAGCAGGATCTTAGGTGTGAGGTGGTCTGCAGGTCTTCACAGCCGCACAATAGTGACTCTCCCTGCCGAAACATTCCCCACCACTCAAGGTTGTTCATTGTTCTCCCAACTCAGGTTTTAAATCTCTTCAGGGATTTCCAGGTCCGCCAGTCAAGGTTCTTGCCAGTTTTGGAGTAATGAAATCCTCTGATGCGACTTGTTGCCAGAAGTGGAGTCTCTCATTTTCAGGGCCGGATGTGAGAAGTTGTATGGATCTCAGAAAGCTGCTTCGCGACTACAGTCTGGGTGTTGGGAGTATCTGATTATACAAGCAGCGGTTTCTTCCCTTACCTGCTCCATATCTGCAACATGTAATCTCAATAAATTACCACGACTCAGTTATATCAGGTGCATAATCAATGCCTTGTTTTAAAACATCATTGTACCTGGAGGTTCACCTGGTAACATGTATGGTTTTCAATAACTTTAGTATCTTAGGCACATTTTTTTAATTTGATTTGTTAATCAAAATATTTTTCTACATGGTTTAAATTTTCCGAGTTCTGGTTTATTTCGTCGTAAGAGATGTCTCAATCTATCCCACGATACACGGTAAACAATAGGCGGTGACTAATTCAAGCTTAAGATTGATTCTAACGATCTAACGGAGAACCATTCTTATAATGTGTCAAATTCGTTGGCCAAATCAATATCAGACGCGAATAATTTTTGATAAAATAACACCGATTTATTTTATAAATGTGGATTAAAAAACTCTAGAATGCACCTCCGATACGGCTGCCTTTACTTTTGAACGCTAGGACCATAGATTCAAGATCGTGGAAACTATGTACAGTACAGATGAGGAAAACACAATTTTTCTCTCTCATTTTTTTTTAGTTTTACAGTCCACCATGTTTTCTATTGATTTACAGATTTCTTTTGTAGTGTATTAATTGTTTAAAAGGGGTCAGAATATGTTTGCCACTACTTGCAAAATATATTGCTAGAAGTATAATTTTTTACTACCATAAATTTCATATTGAAATAGAAAAACACTTGTTTATTATATACGAGCATCTTTATTTATTTACAGACAAAAGAATATTTATCAGCAGGAATTCCCAAAAGTTAAAGCATTCGACTGTAATGAGTCAGTTCACGGGTGTGATTTCTATAGAAACATAAATAAATATGATTTTTAATATAATTAACATCGTGAAAATTATGAAAAACCTAATTATAATATGAGGTTTATCGATCATTTGACTTACAAAAAATGGCTGTTATGTCTACATTATCATAATTTTTGGTAGACAAAAATCACTTTGTACACACCACCTATTTAGAGTTAATCCCTTTATTTACAGTGGTCGCTACATGATTGCTATTTTTTTTCTTATAACGTTTTCGAACCAATACTCTATCAATAAAGTGTTCTCAAAACTGTATCTAAGTAATAAACAAGTGAAACAATGTATAAAACCACTGAGTTTCAAAAAATAAACACTATACTAGTTTTTGTGCCACCGCAACTTCCTCAGAAACTACTTACTACAGACTTAGTCTTGTTATTGATTAGTCCTTTTTTAAATATGACAAACCACAAAGTCACTGCGTTCTACGAATACTGCTAATATCATTTAATTGACAAAAGAGATTTCTACTTAACCATCTGACAGTTTTTCCCAATATGTGTCGACAAAAATAAAATATAAATTAACAGGCTAAGCAAATATATTTATTATGTGCCGATACCAGACTACAAGCTACCATTAAAACACAATGGAGACCGTTATGCCGTTTAAAAGCTGGTTTACAGGTTTTTTTTTAAATATTTTCAAGCAAACATTTATTACCTCTAGTACATTTAATACCAAGGTGAAATGTGGATATAAGGATAAAAAATGTGTTGTGTATTTTCTCGTTACTTCGCATTAGCTGTGAAGAGTATGGTCACCACAACTTTTCAGTATATAGTTGCCCCCAGCTGCCATAATTCTAACAAGTACATCGGCCTTGTTCACCCTTGTCGATGTCATTGATTTCTTGGATTTACATAAAATACTTGTGTTTTTTTATGCTGAATACTAATTTTTTTCCTGTTAATAATTAAGTCATAAAAATTACGAAAATATCGGAAACAATTATTCTAAATAAAAGTGTGTATCTAAATAATAAAATAAAAATATTTATTTTATCTTGATGAAAAATTTACTTGCTTGTTTTTCGAAATATTTTTTTTATCTTTTATAATGTTACATTTTTAGAGTAAATGGTTAAGAGAGTCCTTAAAATATATATATATATACATTATATATCACCAATTAATTTATTAATATAATACGAATATATTGTGTATTTTAATTAATTATAAAAAAAATGCAAAACGTTTTTTACAATTTAATTAAGGTATTAGTTTTGGTTCCTGCTCTCATTTGTAAAAACAATTTTATTTTTAAATTTTATCCACGAAAAATCCACAAAAATACATTTGCAAAAAACTATCCCGGGTACGCCAAAAACACAATTATACATAATTTAATTACTAAACGAAATAGAATTCTTTTTAATTTCGTCGAGTCCTCTTACTAACGTGTAATTTAAAATAAAATAATGTAAAAAACATGGCAAAATAAAACGGAATTACTCTGTACGACTGAAATATTGGCAATTTATTGTTCCCGAAATTCGTTTCATTTGAATTTCAGCGTAGACTTTCAGCCAAATATCACAGGCTAGGGACAAAACCCTTTGCTGTTTACTTTTGGAATTCTGAACGATGATTTGTCTCCCAAACTATGAAAACTCGTCGAGATCGTCCGGATAAATTGTATTCATTTATCTTTATAAAGGACCACAGAGCGCAAAAAATCGTCAGTTTTTTATGTTACAAAATCTGAACAATTTATGTTTTTTTACATATTTTTGTTATGTTATTACGTTTTATGTATACCATGTCGAATATATTATTTTGATTAGTTTTATCAGTGATATATATCTCCGATAAATAACAATTTTATGTGTTTTGTAGTGTTATTGAACTAAAACAAGCTTTGTCGGGATAATTATTTAAAATAGCAAAGTCTGTGCTTAGTTTTGATTGAATATGTTCTTCATTTTAGTTTGTTATTTCGTGAACAACAATTTTTTTATGATATTTTAAAAAACAAATAATCAACAACAAATATGCATGTATAGTTTCATTAAAAATAAATCACTTTAGATTTGCATTTAAGCATTTATTTCGTATCACGTGTGTATCAAAAAGCCGCATATTAATATAATTTCACAATCACTCTGATTTTTGGTGTTTCTGGAAAATTAAATTGATATTTTTTGCTATTATTTTTAAATTAAATATGGTAACCGTGAAATATAAAAATAATAATACGTAATTAATGCTACATAAATGATAACAGACTTGCAAATATTATTTTTAACGAATTATTCGAAGATTTCCTAGAATTTTCTTGTATATACATGTAAAATATAATAGTAATATGTTTTTATAATTCTTTTCCTTATACATGTGTATCACGTAAGATAAGTTCTCTGATTAGGAAACTGCAGTTTCGACTAATTCGTAGCCTTTCTCAATCTATCACTTGTTACGAAATAACTGGATCAAGGAGTGATAAAAGAGGGAGAAAAATAGGGATAAAAACAAGGTGAGTAAATTAATATTTATAATGGATTTCAAAGTGAATGCTGAAAACATTGAAAAAATCATTTCATTATGTCAAAAATTTATTAATTAGTGTCTTTTACAAGATTTTAATCGTTTCTCATTCCAATCATAATGTGACTGAATATTGCTTATTTTAAATGATCTGTAAAATAAAGTAATAAAAAAGCATTTTTTTCAAAATCAAACAAAAGTAAAATAGAGCTGAGAATTTTCCAACTTTCCGAGATGGAGATATAATAATTAAACATTGCGGCTAGTGAAACTACCATCAGAATGTTAAGTAAAAGGTGCAAAAAATGAAGTTTCCGTGCACTGAGTTTACTTACGCAAATACGGGAATAGTTAGAGCTAACTAAGGAAGTTTAATTAAAATTTTAAAGCAAGTAACTGAGGATTGAACTGGGCTTAAAGTTAAGAGCGCCAGTAAAAAATACTCACTGTGACAAGTCGAGTAAGAATTCTTTATTAAAGTGCAAGTGAAGAACGTTTTTAGTTAACTCTTCTGCCAAGCAGTGTGTTTTTTAACGTAAACACTATCAAGAGAGCACAAACAATCGACACTAGTGCATAATAATTATGAATTTAATAACATATTTTTCATAAATATACTGATACTCAAATAGTATTAAATTACTATTAAAGCAAACATTAAAAAATCCACTTATATGATGTCTCCTTCATCATGTAGCAGAATTTTTTTGTTTACATACAAGAATATAAACGTTTCAACGTAATTTATGTTTTTATGGCATATATTTACATTCAATTATGACTATAAATAAAACAAGTCGTTTCGTAGAATTGTTGATATCTTATATATCTGTGGAGTGTGAGTGGGGCTTTATGTAAAATGCGTTGTAATTTCAAAAGTACGTATTATTCTTGTAAATATTTACTTGGAGCGATAGGCATTATCCCTCTGGCTTAGAAACTAAGATCGATATAGTAAATAGACCTAGACTAAAATATTTTACATATAAGTATATATAAATTTTGGCGCACTCGGGTACGGCTTTGCGACCATTTCTATTACGTACAATATATGAGGGTAATTTCATTATGAATAAATTCGTTTAAAAAACAACTTTTGTAAAAAAATACTAAGTTCTTTGATATATTTCTTAGTAAAACATGAAAGAGTAATCTACTTTACTCTGATGTATAAATGTTACCTGTGTATTTTATGACGCTTACTTTTTTGATTGTTAATCCTCCATCGCAAGCAGTCTTATTCATTGCAGTTACTACGCTTACCACTGAGCCATTTTATCAAGTTAAAAAATTTATCCATTACATGTCCTTAAATGATTTTTTTTTTTTATATTTTTTTAACATATCTGCCCCATATTAGAAGCATATGGACACCGCATTTATACAGTTTGGTAAGCTCCACATTGGAACATAGTCCACCCAGGAGCCTCGAGGGCAAAACCTCGCGAACTTGCATAGACTGCGGCTTTAGTACAAGTACCATTGAAATATTTGGGTGTTCAATGATCAGGTTTTTCTTAAAGAGATCGGATGATCAGCTTGACGCTACCGAGGCAAGGTTTTTTTGTCGTTAACGATGGCTCTACCATGACATGTATAGAGCATAGATTTAAAAAATCTATAAAGATCAAGCTTGGTTGGGGTTTTTAACTGACAGCGTCTGAATGAAAAACAAACGCTCTTTACACTGGGCTATGCCCCCCAGGTATATAAATTTATTTACATTTAATTATTTTACTTACAAACAATTTTTTTTATGAACCCTCTAGTGCTCGAACAAAATAAACTTTATATATAGATTCAACATTTTTTTAGTCTTACTTTGATATTGCAATAGTTATTTATTTGTGTGAGGTAAATCATACTCATTTTTTTAATTTTTCACCACTTCAAACATAGTATCATTTTTGTTTCTTCGAATGTACCTTATAAACCCATGAAGATTTGCTAGTATATTCAACGATATATTATAAAAAATCAAATAAATATATTTGTATGTGCAGCAATTGCTTATAAATTTTCATTGGATAATAAAATATTTTTTTATGATTTTTGTATCTTTATATGTCCAAGTTAAGGTTTTTCGGGAATGTAATTATGTAATTTGAGTATAATAAATTCGTTATAATTAAGTCTCTTCAATTTAACACGACAAATATGCCATTAAGAAGTCGTTGTGAAATGATTAATTTTGTCATTTGTGAATCGACAAAATAAATAATTATTGTCACCCAGAAACCGCTTGGAATCGATACGTTGGTCATTTATATTGTCTTGATATGTCAAGCATAAGTGATGGCGGTATTGAGTATTCTGAAGGCATTTGTCTCTAGCACTTCTTCAGTTCAATCTCTCCACACAAGCCGCAGAACAAAGAGATTGTCATGCTCAGTTTTGACAATCTTCCAAGAGAATTCAAGACTCTCTCCAATCATAGAGAAATTTATAATATTGGCCACATAACTGTATTTCAACTATATGTGCAAAATATTTTAAATCAAATTAAGTGTTTATAAGTTAACCTTACAATTTTGTTTAAAACATAAATTTTAAGCATCTACTTTGAGATCCATTTTAAGATTTTAATATTGTTTAATTATTATATGAAACGCTTACAGGAAAAGTATTGCTTTCTTATTTGATCCATAAATTGAAGTATAATATTCATTAAAGATCACTCCTACTTTGTTTAGATAATATCTTAACTCAAGGCATGCAATAAATATATAAATAATAATTTACATCACTCTTAACCCTCTAGTGCTTTCTCAGCATTTGTGTTTTTATTTTGATGAAGCTTAAAATCTTTATAAAGAAAATTACCATACACTTATTTTTATCCCCACACACACAACCACTTCGTATGTATTCGACACGGATTGACCATCCGGCCCATAGCAAAACTCACTACAAATGCTTACATATGGGTACATACAGGTATATAAAAAATAAAAATCC
This sequence comes from Glossosoma conforme, assembly GCA_022606575.1. Classification (NCBI taxonomy): domain Eukaryota; kingdom Metazoa; phylum Arthropoda; class Insecta; order Trichoptera; family Glossosomatidae; genus Glossosoma; species Glossosoma conforme. The sequence goes on along the minus strand of JAGTXR010000025.1, from coordinate 3,241,399 downwards.
TTTATTAGTGATTCACTACTTTAAATTAACTTATGGGAATATGTTTATAGCCACCTTATTCACTGTAACGTCTGAAACTTTTTTAATTTTTTCCTTTTTTAGGAAATAATAATTGATTATTTTTTAAGTAACTACAGTCGTACTTAACACCTTGTTAAGTAAGACTTTGAATGTTTAGTGGTCCTTTGTCGAGCCCTGCATACACGTTCTGGCGCTCCAGGCATATTAAATTTTGAGAACTATTGCAGTAGCGATTTCAATAACTTGGATGAAAATCTACATGGATGAGTACCCAACGAATATCGGCTTGATTTAAAGCGCTTTCTTATCATGCGAAAGCTACAAGTTCGATTTCCGTTTCACCTTTATACAAGAAAAAAGTATATATGATCATATACAATAAAACACTAGCACACATACATAAATACAAAAACTTGAAACGTGAAACTGAGCCTTCACCCGTAAAATCTCCGTCATGCCTTACTATCAAAAATTTTGGCAGAACAGAGTCGTCATAAGAACGTGGCATTCATAATAAAACTTTTTGATTTAAAGTGATTAATCATATCAGAAATGGCAATTGTCATAGAAATTACGGAAAAAAAAAACTATCACGGTCTGTCGGAATTTTCATACGTGTTCACATGCAATAAGAGCGGAATAATCCAGAGGCTCTAAACCTCATAAACACTTCCTCCATAAAAGTTAAACATATTTTTTTAGGCAAACACGTGTCGGAAAATATCGACAAAAAGCAGATGAAACGTTCATGTTTATTTTATTACGCTTGGAAAAATCGCTTTTCTTAGAAGCTCACGTTTATCTACCTACGTCATTCTCAAATCCGTTTACAAGCTGCCGAGTTTTACAGAATTTCAAAGTTGGCTGTGATTTTTTAATATTTTTTACATGAGGATGAAGTTAATCACGCGACTGATTTATAAAATACATATATTTGCCCCCACCACAGCAAATTAAGATACCATGCTGTTGAAAAAGTATTCCAAATTTTTAAATGAGCATATTCTAACTAGTAAGTGGCTGTAACTATAGACCATGATTCGTAGTTTTTCATCAAGCGATCGTATTCTGCATTATATAAATCATCATATTCTATGTCCGCTTTTCTAACCGGAACATATATCTGTCACAAATTCCTGTCACAAAGTTTTGTCACCCTTATGTTCTTTACGCCGTGCCATGTTAGTTTTGCCTGCTGGAGCTCCACCGAGTATGTTATATAGTATTTATAATTCCGAAGGCCTTCTGTTAAGGAGTGATTCTAAAAATAGAAAAAAAAACAGATTTAGTTTATTTTTTGCTACGGAATTCCATATACATGTTTGCAGCAAGTCAACTTTCATTAATTGACCAATTAGTTCCAATTGGGCGGTATTGTGATGATGAAATTAACAAATCTGTGGAGTACACTCAATATATTTTTTAATTAATCAAGTATCTAAGACGCTTTCTAAGTCTTGGCTGGCAGTTATTTCAAACAATAATGGTGATCTCATATTTCATTTTGAGAGCTTATGACGCTGACTTTTTTTGGTTTAACTCATCTGCAACCGAACGTAACGATCGGCACTTAAAAAAAAACGTTTCAAAAACAACAAACTGCTGTGAATTTATTTGAAAATCCAACACAATGTCTGTAAGCGATCCGTCTGGAGAACAACTGTAAGTTCAATTTCAAAACCCGATCATAATTTTTGATTGTACATATTGTCCTAAAAACACTACACGACACTCTTTCATTGCCTATTTGCGACTTTGTAAGAAACGTCAAGCAGCAAATAAGCCGAGGCCTTTGTAGCTTTGTGCAAACTATATTCTCTGCGGAAATTATTATTTTTGTACTCATTTGCTTCGACTCGTCCCTCAGCAGCCATACTGGGCCCCGTTACGATTATGACTTCAGACTTTCTCGTTGAGAGGCAGCTTGCTCGAAGGACCGATAATTAGGATTTGACCCTAAAAGGTTTTTGCAGATCCCAGGCATGCTTAAAGCTGAGAATTTGATATTCTGTTTATTTAAACCATACAAGGAATACGATGCGTGTTTTTTGGGGAAAAAAAATCCATTATTCAAATCGTTTAAGCGGCCTTTTGAGGCGTTTTTCACCGTCAAACAGCTTTAAACATCATTGATTTGAGTTTATCATGTCCTTTGTATTATGTTTTTATATTTATCGTCATCACCATGTCTTTTTAAAATGGTGCAAATGGTTGTCACGAACTGCCGCCACAAATTTCTGTTAGCTGGTACATTGTCTCATCTAATTTCAGCTCTGACTCACGTATTTCCGCCAAGTATATTATACGTATCGTTATTACATACAAGATATTATTGTGTGAAGTCAGATTTTTTTTTAAGTCTGTCTTGTATAAGTGTTTCATTTAGAATGTTAATACACCAATTTATTAGACTAAGGGCCATCATTCACGCGCCTTCCATTTTAACGAATACTCACTATGAATGAGTAGTGTTCTTGATACTTTATGTTATACCATTTATATTTCAAGTCTACTATATGACTAAAATTATAACTGGGGATCAAATCCCTAGCCCTTTAAATGGTATCAAGTGTTTCAGTAAAAATTTGCCTAAATTATAGTGGTTTATCGCTTACGTGAATATCTGTAAAAAAAATACGCGTGAATGCCAGGTTTTGTAACATTAGTGAACGAACAGCCCACATGCAATACTGAGTCATAATTAAAAATGGCAAGCATCATATAATCATCAAATGACATTTCTCTAATACCAACTGTTCTATCTTACATAAAAAACCTAACTTACTTTTGTTATGATATATAACCGTCGACTACTCAATGTATAAAATGAAATTTCTAGATTCAAAGCTGGTTATATATTGTTATTTTATTATATTTTGAGAGCCGATTTATCAAAACAACAGGCAATAGTTATCCACAAATTATACTGATATGATGATACCAAAGGGTACATTTTACTTTTAATCCTATTTATATTACTATCTTTACAGTATGTAAGGATAGTAATATAAATAGTAATGTGATATTACACTTATCCTTAACGCACGAAAGCCTAAGAGAATATTCTCCATGGCCCGGCTCTGAACTCCGTGCATAACTGTTATGTAATTTTCTTAATCTGTTCAGTTTGAGCTTTACAGGATTTCAGGAAGTTTTCCAGTCATATGGGTTACTAAAATAATCGCATAATACACCTTAATTGGCAAAAAACAAAGATTGCATTTTCGGTTGAACATTGATAAAGATCATGACGTATGTGAGTTCTATGACAATTTCTATGTCTATGGAATGTTACACAAATTTCGTCAACCACAACATGGAATTCATGCGTTATATGTATTTTAAGAGTACTAATTGTTAATGAGCATTACTTAGCGTGAATTGGTACACTTTTAAATGTGCATCATCCCAAAAATATTGTCAACAGCTTACGTTTATATTCATTATTTATAATTATTTATCTTGACTATGAGCGTGGCATTACTGATCTTTAAAAAATAATCGAAAATAATTAAGTTCAAATTGTAATAAATATTACAAAATAAAGAAATTGCTTACAAAACAAGTTACAAAATAAATTAAATTAACAGTGTTACACCTACTTTGTTCCTTATATAACTTAATATTCATGTTTTTATTTTAACACTTGAATGGAACTACCGTCATATTCAAATGTAGTTGTATGAAAAAAGAGTATCTAAACCTACTTTAATATTATATTATGGAAGCTGCCTACTATATCAAAATATTTTGATTTTACTTAATATTAATAATATTCTTTATGTAAAATTATGAAATGTATTTTAAAAAATAAAAAAAAGGAGTTTTTTTATTTTGTATTAAGAAAAAATTGAATGTTATTTAAGTTGGATCCTGAAAATAAAAATTAAGCATTCACGTGCAACATACGCGAATTAATATTTTAATATTACCGCGTATGTCTCTCATGAAAAATTCAATAGGGGTAATCCCAAGTAAATGCCGCCCAGCCGCGGAGAGCTAGAGGTCTGTTTTGAAGGTCGAGGACGATTCGGCCCTTACTAATCTACATTAAAGACATAAAGTACATACCCATGTACTTTCAGCAAATGTTAATTAATACATATTTCTATGCCTAATATACTGAAGAATAAAATAAGATTTTATTGAAGAAATTTTATATTGTTCTTATTATTTTAAGTTGTATTATTTTGACGGTGAAAGAACTAGAGCTCAGTATTACCTTAACGTGAATTATTTTTAGTAGAACTTACTGTAAACTGGTGGTATTCACAAGACGCCTATTGTCAACCAACTTTTTAATTAATATGTTATAACAGATCAATTCCATATCATCTGAGGATTATAGATATAAAGATAATTTATTAAATATTTCATTAAAAACTTCGTTGTGGATTAAAATCTTTGCCTTTATAAATATATGTTTATACAGTTACAAGCAGATGATGTTCATATAACAAATTTTATTATTTACATTTGTTGTTTTTGTTATATTTAATGGTTAATACTGTTTTGTAATAAAAATGATTGTCAGAAAGCAACCATTTATATTGTTAGTAATTAATTCAATTAATGGGCAGTAATAATTTATAAATGGAATGTAATTAATACATAAAAAAGGTCGATAAAAATAATAAATTGGTAGTAGAAAAATATGAATTGGCAGAAAATAATAAATGTATGGTAACTAATATTAGGTTGGGGAAGGTAATTTAGCATTTTATGTTCAAATTTTTCATTCATTATACATTTAGTACTGGCAGTATTGAATATATTTTTTAGATTTTTATTTTATAACTGACCGCATTCACTGACACATTGGATACTGCCGATTTATTTAATCTTCTTCAGATTTATTTATTTAATGCCAATTGATTTCCCTTACTGCAAAATTCTTGAAGTATAACTGATCAAATTAATACAGCCCTAATAAAAATATCTAATGTAAGCATCGTTTTAAGTCTCACATTTACATACTGCTTAAGTTTTATGACATCCATGTATAGATTGTACCTCTACTTCTCTGCCAGTAAGCACATGCAATTACGTACCTGTACATATTAAATATCAGTTTATAATAGCAATAATTGTTGCAAAAGCAGATATAAGTATAGAGGATTGTATCATTTTTTTGTGTTAACGACATCGCAGTCATGGCGTATACCTCAAACGGATGCATCCCCATCTTCGCTAAGTCGCGAGTAAATATGAAACTATTAAACTAGCGCTACCCGGGCGGCCTCCTTCGCCAGGGCTCCCTACCATCGTCCCCCTGGCCAAGTCTCGCTGCAGCGGATCAGCCCGGCCCCGCGCCAGTAATTTATTAAGTTCATCAACTTTCCGGAGCTTTCCGCCGGCGATTAAGTGGCTGCAGTTTTAAGCTGGGGTAAGAGCTTTTTTCGATCGCCCGACGTTAAATCGTGCGCGCTAAGCCGCTGAAAATAGTTCGGGATTAGGCGTTATATGGATAATGCCCAAAAATTTAAGTTTCACCCTATTATAACTTTATGTTTTTATAAAGAATATCTTTACATATATTATTTTTTCTGATACTCGAAAGGTAAGACGATCAAATTCAAATAAATTGAGTATTTATAGTTATTACTGTGCCATATTATTATAGTTCATAGGTTGTTTTATAATAATTTTGATCAAGGAGCTGATTTCCTAACTATAAAATAAAACAAAGTATTACTGACTTTTCAGTATGGGTCTATTCTTTAATACCTCACGAAACAAACCCATCAAAGTCATTTAATATGAAAATTAATAGAGATTTTGAACGTAATAATAAAAAGTATATACGAGTATATTTACCACTAACCAAAAAAAAATTAAATAGTTACAAAAATTATTGATACAGTAGTTTTTTTTTAATTTTCATATACCTTAAAATATCAACGATTGAAATTAATGAAGTGTTATGACAGTGCATTGATTACTGATTTTATGTATTATCTTTCAAAAGTAATGAAAAATATTGTGTGGCGATATGTGTTTGATGATTAGTAAATCACGAATGAATACATTATTAAGCACATATTGTGTAGACATATAAAATTATTGTGTCTTAGCTTGCCATATAAAACGATAAACTCGTATATTAATTTTGGTATTCTCCAGTTTCTTATTTAGCACCACAGAAAGGCTTTGAAATGCGTTCACAAAATGAATGTTTCCTTTTAAATACAATCTGAATTTCTTTAAAAAACAAATTAATAAACATAATAACAACCCTTTTAGTGCTCATGTGCACGCAACTACTATACATTTTTCACTCTAGTCGACCTGATTGTGTGTCGTAGATTCAATGGAGTACCAAAGTTATCTGCATGCACTTAAGTGTGTCTTCATCATAAAAAAATTCTGACATAATAAAATACTTTTAATGTTATTAAACGTAAGCATCAATTGTTAACATTTTACAATATATTTTTTTTAAATATTGCGCAAAATAAAAGTGCCCATATTCATCATTATCATCATCAGCCTGTATCCGTCCACTGTTGAACGTAAGCTTCGCGCATCCTCTTCGATCCTCCACCTTCCGCTTTCCGCATCAAGGTCACTCCCACTATTCTTCTTATGTCGCCAGTCCACCTTGCAGGGGGTCGGCCAATGCTTCGTTTGCCAGTTTTTGAGCGCCATTCCAATACTTTTCTTCCCCATCGACCGTCGTCTCTTCGACAGATATGTCCTACCCATTGCCACTTGACTGTGCCTAATCGTTGGGTAGCTTCCACTACTAGAGTTATTCTGCGTATTTCCTCGTTTCGGATTCTATCTTTTAGTGACACGCTGAGCATGGATTTCTCCATAGCACGCTGGGTGACCTTTATAATATGGGTAAGTCCAGTGCCGGTCTTAGGGGGTGGCGAAGTAGATCGGTGCCCCAGGGCGCCGAATAAGATAGAGGCGCCGAGGGAAACTGACCTTGCTAACATTTCTTTAACATAAGCAACATGGGGCGCCAGAAAAATAAATGCCCTAGGACGCCGCAGGGTCTACAGACGGTACTGGGTAAGACTTGTTGTTAGATTCCACGTCTCTACGCCATAAGTTCATGATAGATTTCTATATCTCGGCCGGTATTTCATTAAGTCACAAACAATATAGTTTATTTGTTCTCAAACGATTCTCTTGTTGCGACATATTTCCACCGAAGTATTCACAATATAAATATCACCGCGAGCGCGTGCAGTTAATATTATCATGTCTTGTTCCATTTGTATTACTTATATTCCACTAGGAATGTTTGAACGAATCGAATAAGCGGGCGCTTCGTCCCGTGTAAGTGTGCGCTTCTTCACCAAATTAAATTCCATCCAGGACTCGCACAATTGGATAACATTATATGTGGAAGAGATGCACAAAGCCAGATTCCAGTATGCGATAAACCTCGAGTCTAATCTGAACTCGGTAATTCCATCTGCATAGCATTTACGTATATTAAATTTCTCCGTAACTCTCTATCGTTTTCATATAAACAGATTCATATTTGTCATATTATTGAAGAAATCGCAATTCAATTTTGCATTATATAAGGGGTAATACTGAAAAACTCTGTGGCTTGATGGCTAAGCGTGAGGATCAGTTACTGGAAGTTCTTATATATACATATAAATCATCATCATCATCAGCCTGTATCCGTCCACTGTTGAACATAAGCCTCCCGCATGAGTCTCCATCCTCTTCGATTCTGCGCCTTCCGCATCCAGGTCACTCCCGCTATTCTTCTTTTATCGTCAGTCCATCTTGCAGGAGGTCGGCCAATGCTTCGTTAGCCAGTTCTTGGGCGCCATTCCAATACTTTTCTTCCCCATCGACCGTCGTCTCTTCGACAGATATGTCCTGCCCATTGCCACTTGAGTGTGCCTATTCGTTGGGTAGCATCCACTACTTTACTTCTTCTACGTATTTCGCCGTTTCGGATTCTATCTTTTAGCGACACTCCGAGCATGGATCTCTCCATAGCACGATGAGTGACCTTTATTTTATGGGTAAGACCTGCTTTCAGATTCCACGTCTCTGTTATTACCATAAGTTAATACGGGGAGGATGCATTAGTTAAACGCCATAGTATTAAGATATTGCGGAATTTTCGCTTTAAAAATGTACTTTAGTTTTCCAAATGCTGCCCATCCCAGTTGTATTCGCCCATATAAATCATTATATTTTATCACATTAAGAGTACCATCGTATTAGATGAGACTGATCCCTGATTAGTTAAAAATATCTCATAATTTGCGCAAATATCTAACTTCAGATGTATACTCCGCTTACTGCGCTCAATAACTATATGTTTTCTTTTAAAAAAGCGAATTGAAACCTAACTTATAAATATATAATAAAAACATAGAACATACAAGTTATTCGCGTAGCTCCAGAGTGGGAACTGATAAAGCTTTGTGGTGGAAGTTTATGACGACAATAAGTTCCAGCTAGGTATCGGAATCATATGTTTCCAGAGACCCACATCTCCGAGTGCATAGATAATCGTAACTTGGGATGAGCCACATAAAATATCACTTAACTGAATTGTGTGGCGGCAATTTATAACAACCATATGCTCAAGTGATGAAAACAATATGAAAGAATGTATTAAATTAACGTCATATTGTGATACAGCTTTAAGTTAAGCTCCCAATTGAGATTAATATTCCTATCGATTAAAAAACAAAAGCCTACAAAAATAACTCTAACGCTACAATTGCATTTTCTTCAAGCGTTTGAGCTCTAAGCGTTCTAAAGGGTCGTCTGGAATCATAATGATTCTCTTGGTTAAAAAAAATATTTGAACATGACAATATAAATGTAAGTTGTCAAAAATTTTGTTATTAAATGCAACAGATGAGATGTGGATATGGAAAAAGAAAAAAACTAATATTGAATATGTATTTGCCTTTTTTGCTACGAAAAACCCTTGCGGAAGTCCATAGGTGGAGCGGTCATTAATCCAAGGGACCGCCAAGGCCGCTAAATCACTATTAACCTCCGGCTTCCGGTAAACGAAGATTTAACACCCACGCTTCCGGTTTAAATGTCTTCGCCGGTGCATTAAATTGTACAGAAGACTTTGTGGAGAAAACCTGCTGCTAATTCCCCAATGCAAAGTACTCGCTCGTGTTTTACTTTACCACAAGACTTAACTATATCTTTAATATCTTTTGCGTTGGGTATTCTGCAACTATCTATCTGTTTTGCAAGAAGTCATATAAAAGTAGATTAGAATATTGAATACATACAGTCACATACAGTCACATAAAAGTAGAAAATAAAATTGAAATAATAAAATAATATTCTAAGAAAATATTTAATCCATGTAATAATGTAATCTTGAGACAATATCAAGAAGGCAAAATTGTTCATCAGTAACACAGGTAAAATGACTGATTGTAAAGTTCGCGTCGGACCTACAAGAAGTCGTTTCTCATCCATTCAATCTAAAGTTCGGTTCGAGACCCGAGTGGTACTTACTAAAATAAATAGACTGTCGGAAAGTAATAATATTAAAAATACTGTGAATAAATGTTGACTGATTGAATAATAAAAAATAAAAATAAAATATACATACTTTGAATATATACTGTAGAGACATCTATCATACGATGATAACAATGATAGAAATACAAGTTCCAACACGTGTCAGCTCAGGCAAAGAAATAGCCAAGGTGGCTAGGCGGTATGAATACCTGGGCAAATGGTTGGTCCGCGGTTCGCATCCCGCTTCTCCCAATACTTTTCTGAATGAATTGACGCGTTTACAGAATTTGATGTATATTATGTGTATAATTGGCGGATGAGGTCTACGTATCTAATCGGAGCATACATAAGACAACATAATAAAATAATTTTCTACTTGAGCTCAAAATCACGTTTAACTTGTTTCACAGTTCATGTTTCAGCATGAGCAGCTTGTCAACTAAAGATTGTATCCTTATGTAATTTATCCTTATCTGTTCTATAGCTAGAACATATAAATGTTGGCCATTATAAATTCCCAACACCATTTAACTCAGTTACCATTATCCATACCTTGCTCTAAGTCATATCTACACCTGGATAGATATATGGCTCCCAACGAAGGCTTAACGAGAAGACACTTGGTAAATTCGAGGCATGCATTCACTGCTGATTCACTCAACTCACTACTAAAATGGTATTTCAGGATGATGTCATAACAGCATATGCTAAAAAATATGCTTTGGTTCATGTTTGCAAGTGGATAGTGTAAATATTTCAATTGGCTTATATTATAGAAGTAAAATGAGGAAACTTAAAATGAATATTTTTTAAAAAAACTATGTGATTAACCAGACAACCTTGTCATAAACATTTTTATAAATATGTCGTATACAAATATTGTTTTACATGATCATACATATTAACTCAAAATTAAATCAGATAAGAAAGGATTTCTTAAAGCCTAATCATGCGTGCTTTGCAAAGTTCTTTATAAATTATTTTTTTTTTATGTAAACGCATGCAGGAGAGCATAACCGGTCAAGACCAGTGCACTCTATGACGCTCAGCCAGGGAGGCTGGACGCTGCATGCGGGAAACGTGTGTTGTGTTCGAGTTTGTGTGTGGGTTGGGGAGATTGCAAATGTATATTTATCTGTTTCTTGAAGAGATCCAGATTGTAGGAAGGAGGAAACACAGACGCTGGAAGAGCATTCCATAGTTTACCGGTGGCATTAAGGAAGGAACTTTGGAAGCTGCCAGTTCTTGGTCAACATATATTAACCGTGTATGGATGTTCGGCAAGTGTAAGACGAGTTTGTCGGCTGTGAGTGGGTGCAGGAGGAATCAGTTCTTTAAGTTCCGAAGAGCAGTGACCGTGGTAATAACGGTAGAAAAGACTAAGAGAACCAACCTTACGTCTGTGTTCCATTGATTGTAGATTAGACGTAAGGGTGTCATTGTTTATCAAACGAATTGCTCTTCTTTGAACTGAGTCAATTAAGTTTAGAAGGTATTTTGGGGCTCCAATCCAAAGGTGACTGCCGTATTCAAGGATAGGTCGGATTTGTCCTTTATATAGAAGAAGAAGTTGTTTATCGTTGAAATACCGACGTGATCTATATAATACACCTAGTTTTTTGAAAGCGAGACCGGCTTATAAGTCTTATTGTTAAGAGGTAGCGCAAACGTTTCAGGTGGATGCTAGTATAGGAGAAAATATTTTACGTGCGTATGCATTAAACTAATTTATGATCTAATAATGTGTCTCAAGGTTTCCCCAAAATCTCGCATTGCTGAAAAAAGATATATTCTCTTCACACACAGCGCCAGTGTTGGAAAACAGTATTTCCATGGAAATATCGCGGCCTAATTCCGCATGCAAGGGTCACTTCATGAGTTGCATAACTGAAATAAAATAATATTTCTACTCATTTTCGCATTCCTTTGCCAAGTCAAGAGTTTTCTTTGTTCGATCTTCGACAATTTTTTCAATAAATTTCAAAACTCTATAAATACTCTTGGTTGGTGTAAATTTGATACCTCAACCGTATATAGCCTATAAAAAAATAAAGTCGTGCCTTTAATACCAACCAACAAAATAAGTTCACGTATAAAATGGTGATATCAGCTTGACTAGACTGCTTTTCGGCATCGGCCTAAAAAAGGACTCGGTGAAAAGAATTTGGCTCAAATGATAAAATCATCGCTCAAAGAAACGACCGTTTTGAGAACCTCAACATTAATCAATTTTCATTATTTTGGAGATATAAAAAATTGAGAAAACGTTGATTAAATTAATGAAACCTACTTGTTTTTTTTTGGTAAAAAAAAATATTATCATGTTTTTGTGTTTATAATTTTTATTAAATAAAGTAATTTAAAAATACATGACAAAAATTAATTCAATGATGTCCTAATTTATTTTTGTAAATGCTCAAATATAAATATTTATATTGGCTAACTTATTTGGCTTCCCTCGTATGCCGGCACATGGAGGAGATAAATCTCTGGTTTTATTTTCCAAAAGAACGGAACGGGATTACTCGAGACTAACAATTGGTTTCTTTTCCCTTTTTGCAGTTATAAAAATTTTCCGACAGTAATTTATTCCTTTCAGTCGGCATGGACGCACTTTTTGCCTCCTCCGGCCCTGGAACAATCACATTACGGAGATGCTAAGACATCTTGCAATTCATTTTTATGTAAACAGCTTACTTAGAGGTATGGCTTAAGTAAATAGCACACGAATACTATTCGACAAATTGCAAATTTAATCCGCTGCTAAACTCAAAATTAACGTTATTTTAAAATAATTAATGTTATAATATGTATAATGCTCGTAGTTAATAACGCAAAAATGTTCGAATAAGTGCACAAATCGAGTAAATGTTTCTATAACTTTGAACAATACTTATTTTGATAATTTTTAAGTGATTCGAAACTTACCTAAGATAATATGTATATAATCGTGTCGGAAGCAAAAGGGTCAGATCCTGTCTACCCAGAAGTGGGTGACGTTACGTTCGATGGCGTTACTCTCGGCCATCATGAGGTGTTCCTGGGTGTAGCTATTTGGACACAGCGCACACTCCGGAAGGTGTGACAAGGTCTGCTCCACGCCGCAGTCACATTCAGTCGGTCCGCTTTAAAACTACCAGGCTTAAATTTGTGTCCTCGTCTTGCACACTCCGGTCCGAAGTCTGTTAAGGAACCTCCATACATTCAACCCCTTGTTGTGTCCATGGGCTAGGTCCTCTTTCGGGGCAATTCAAGCATTCCCCTCAGTTGCGCCTCTCCACATTCTCAGCCGTAGGGTGGCCTCAGGTATCACCAGTTCCGTTGTCGACTGTAGGAAGTTTCTTCTTGATTTGAGCCGTGTGGTTATCTTTTGATACCCAAACATAGCTAGCTCTAAAAGCTTAAATAGATAAAAAAATACTATAAAATATAAATAAGTGAATTTTGTTGCTTCACACATTCATAGTTCACCACACTAATTATTTAAACTTCTCCTCTTTAAGTGTCACTTTTTATTTCCCCACTACGGTTAAAGGTACGTACGACTACAACCTTACACAAACATCGTATTACAACAGTATCGTCAAATGAATATTAAATACCGAACTTTGCTTATGTTTTTCACCTTTTTACTTCTACTACAGTGGAAATTTGTGACAGCATTGATGTGCATCTAGGGAACTGATATCCACGTATATGATTTATAATATAAAATTGTAAGACTGTATATTGTAGCTTAACTAGCTTTAGATAGAAGTATGACTGAAGTTATAGTCCAATATGATGAAATTTAAATCAAACAATTTGTATTATTAAATTTATTTGCGCAGAAATACAATATCGAACTGTACTTTAAGATAAGTTCTCTTTACACATTTCCTTTATTTAGAGAGTAATGTGCGGCTTGGAGATTGCGGTTCTTCTTTGGTAGATTTCAATGAATTTATGTCCTAGCGAGTAATGCACCAGCTTCCCTTTGACAATTTAAATTGAAAATGCAAGTACGTGTTGTTGACGAAACAAAATTCTCCAAAGTTCGAAGTATTCAATTATTTTATAATGTACTGTCACAAAACACGTTTTGAATAATCTATGTTTAACGAAAATACTTAATATTTATTTGTATATATTTTTAATACCGTCTTTCAAACAATTTATTTAACCCTTTTGCATCGGTTGTCAGCATATGCCGTCAAAGATTACCCGACCGTTGACATCGGTTGACGTGATATATCGTTTTGCTACTTTCAGTACGCATTGTGACATCTACGGTAGGAAATTGGAAGTGCAGTCATTCCATTTATCAATCTACATGTATTCTTTACAGGAATCTTAATAGCATGTAAATAAATATTGTTAGGTTTCGTCACAGGAGCGATATTTCTGTAAACTACGTGTGTCGATGCCACCACATGTATGGAGTTACATAATGAACGTTTATTAAATATAATAGTATTTTATGCATCATCTGATAGCTAAAAGATAGAAAAACCAATGTGATGTATGAAAATAGGTCAGATAAGTACATTTATGCTTCAAATACTAGATTTAAGCAAAAATAATGGTTCGAAAAATTCACGCCATATTGACTGTTTAATTTGTATTCCACCGAGCCGTAATGAAAGGGTTAATAATTATTTATGTCTGGCAGCTTTATCTATTACAACAGCATGTTGTATGCACGGTTCTTGCTTGATCAAAAAAACAAGCTAAAGTTAAGCGTTTGTTAAACACATCTTTTTGTTGCTTGGCTTGAGTGAAATTTTAGAAACGAATGGTTTAGGCCTCAGAATCATCGAAATAAGCATTCTGTCTCTATAAAAATTCCGATGAATTTAAATTTACATCGTACATCTATCTAAAACTATGTTGGAAGTAGACAAACGGTGCATGAGAATATTAAAGTACCTCTATAATATCCAAAGTTCATGATCAAGTAGATATTTTTAGGATTACTTTAGAATAATAATAAAGATAAAATTAAAACTTATCTGACCAGTTCTTGGTGTTTTTAAAATAATTTTCAATATCTAAATACTTTAAAATGCAATTAAGATTCATAACAATATTCAACAACTGACACACAAACAAATTTATAGCAAACATATTTTTATGACTTTTCTCTCATCAACAAATCAGAGAAAAATATACGTCAGACACTTGGATTCACAACACTTACCTTTGTTACCAAATTTGTATCATTCATCGTCAACCTGTATCTGTCCACCTTTAAACATAAGCCTCCCGCTTGAGTCTCCATCCTCTTCGATCCTCCACCTTCCGCATCCAGGTCACTACCACTATTTTTCTTTTATCGTCAGTCCATCTTGCAGGAGGTCGGCCAATACTTCGTTAGCCAATTCTTGGGCGCCATTCCAATACTTTTTTTCCCCATCGACCGTCGTCTCTTCGACAGTAATGTCCTGCCCATTGCCACTTGAGTGCGCCTATTCGTTGGGTAGCATCCACTACTTTGAGTTCTTCTGCGTATTTCCTCGTTTCGGATTCTATCTTTTAGCGACACTCCGAGCATGGATATACATAGCACGCTGGTTGTCAATTATTTTAGGGTAAGACTTGCTGTTAGATTCCACGTCTCTTCGCCATAAGTTAATACAGGGACGATACATTGGTTAAACGCCTTAGTTTTAAGACATTGCGGAATTTTCGCTTTAAAAATGTACTTTAGTTTTCCAAATGCGGCCCATCCCATTTGTGTACGCCTGTCGATTTCATTTGAGAAGTTACTTCGTCCTAGTTGTATAACTTGTCCCAGATATGTATAATCCCAGATTTGTTTCATTACCCGACGCTAACCGCTCGGCAATTCGCAGTATTTATAATACTTGTGAATAAATTAATTTATTGAATCTTAATAATACAAGTATATACACAGTTTAAATCAAATGAATATATAAATAAGTATCAATTATGTAATACTTGTACCAGAAATAAAATGAACAGTACCGGCTTAAGACCCTGCAGCGCCTAGAGCATTTTTTTATAGCGTCTCATATTGTGTATATTTAAAAATCTAAGAAGGATTGGTTGCCCTCGGCACCCTTAGCTTATTCGACGCCCTGGGGCGCTGACCCACTTCACCACCCCCTAAAACCGGCACTGGAAATGAACATGATTTGTAAGGTTCGTTGTTCGAAGCCCAGAATCTGCCGTTTATTTTTCTCCGTGTGTGTGTGTGTATCAGTTGTTGATCTAATGAGGCTTGAGAGCAGATGGTATAGTGTTGTTGTACATATAGGTTGATGGTATGAAGAGTGCATTTCCACAGGCGCATATTTTGCAAGTACATTAATCATTTAAATTGCAGCCCCTCAGCACACCCTCCCACCGCTCATGCACTGGAAGCTGAAAACGCGCGGACTGCGCTAAATTACTAAAGCATTCAAGTCCCGTGGAGCAAAAAACGCGCGGAGATTTCAATTTGCCGAGCCAACTTCATGTCGGTGCGAATCCAGTTCATTATATCTGGTGTATCATTTGACGTTTATGCGTTTTATCTTATCTTTCGTAAACGACTAGCTATCAATTTCGCAAAAAAATTAGTGGAATCTATACAAAATATCATGTTATAAAACACTTTTTTCATCTATCATTCAAGCCGCAGACACTAAGCTTATGTACTGTTACTGATTGCTCTCGATGCTGACGACTAAGTCATTTCATAGACAAACGGGGTGTCGAACAAGTCTTTATATATATATAGTTGAAAAGAATGCAGACACAAGTGAGAAATATATTTTCTCCAATGGATATATGCATTCTGATAATAAAAACATTTAACTGACCTTCTTTGGACTGATTGAATTCGTGAGTGAAAGAGTGTTTCAAAAAAAACTGGAAGGTATTTGTATGCAAAAATTAAAAGAAAAATATAATTATTAATTAAATAAACATAAACTTTACATAAAAATCTTTAAATGAGTCAATTCATTCAGAAAAAATATCGGCAGGAGCGGGATGCGAACCGCGGACCTTTGGAACCAATCTTTTTGCCCAGGTAATTATACCGCTCGGCCAGCGGCCATTTCTTCCGCCTTGAGCTAACTCGTTTCGGATCCTCTATATAAGGTTGTCATCGTATGGTAGATGTCGCTATAGTATATATTCAAAGTATGTATATTTTTATTTTTTATTATTCAATCAGAATGCATTTATTCACAAGCTTAATATTATTACTTTCCGACAATCTATTTATTTTAGTAAGTACCACTCGGGTCTCGAACCGAAACTATAGATCGAATGGATGAGAACAACTTCTTGTAAGTACGACGCGCACTATAGCGACATCTACCATACGATGATAACCTTATATAGAGGATCCCAAACGAGTCAGCTCAAGGCGGAAGAAATGGCCGGTGGCCGAGCGGTATAATTACCTGAGCAAAAAGGTTGGTTCCAAAGGTCCGCGGTTCGCATCCCGCTCCTGTCGATATTTTTTCTGAATGAATTGACTCGTTTAAGGATTTTTATGTATAATATATGTATATTTAATTAATTATAATATTTTTATATAGTCAATGATCTATAAAAGTAGATTAGAACATTGAAATAATAAAATAATATTCTAATAAAATAATTTAAAAAATCCAAATAAAAATATAATATTTCACAGCTTTAACTTTATGTATAGTGAAATTAGCACAAGGACGTTCATAATATTTTGGCGGTCGTATTTCAATTCTACCCAAAAAACTTTTCAAGTCGCTGTGGCAAGGTCTCGTTTATTGCGATCGCTCTCAAAAGTATGGCTCAATAATAGATACGCATCTCGGGGTCTGAAAATAGCACCGCTGAAAAAAGCTCCAAACTCTTATTATTTCTGAAGCGTAATAAACTACCCGAGCTTTGCTATCGAAAGTTTTCTCGCAGTTGTTAACACAACCCTTTGCCAAGTTTAGAGAAAAAAAGAAACTTCGGTAATTGAGCGAGTGGCCAACCTTTTATAAAAATGTGCACGTGAGGGGAGAACGAACCTTACTCTGTTCATTTGTAACACACCTGGCTTTGCAAATAATGACACACGAACGCGTTACAGATACATGTATATATACTCGTTTTAGAATATTGCAGACGATGCATTTTAGCAGCAATCACGTACAAAGCATCGATTCTGGCTTAACTTAACCTAACCTTTGTATAACCTTTTAACCTGAAATTCCAGTAACCTTTGTCGACAGGTGCTTAAGGTGTTCGACTGACAGACGAAAAGATGTGGGTTCAATCGCCGAGGATAAAATGATTTAACCATTAATTATTATTGAAATTGTAATACAGTTAAATTTTAAGAACATCATTACATAATTACGATTCGTTTGCATGATTTTTAAGAAACATATGTTAAGTAAAAAAAATATGTGTTTATTTTTAGTAGTGGTAGATTTGAATGTGACATTTTAATCATAATTTAGTATTAAGTGTTTTGGTTTTATGGATTACTTGACGATTTAACATTCACATAACATCACTCCCAGTACAATACAAATGGATTCCACATCACTTTTTTACGCGTTTCTTGTATGTTTATTAGCCGTTTTTTTATAACTGGGAGTTTCTTTTTTAATGCTTCAGCTAAACAAAAAGAGTTTACGATACTTTTTATGATAGGAATATCATGATGCTTGTATCTTAAATTTTATAATACTAAAAATACTCAGATGACGTAGTAGTACTTGTTGATTTTCAGATCAAGCGAAAAAAAATTTTGAAGTTCAGATTACTGAAATAATTAGTCGTTTAAAGATATATTTGTAAATGTTTCAAGCATCAAATAAAACGTTTGGAAAAAAACTTGCTGTAAAATGGTAATAACCTATTTTTCTGACTTACAGCCATGGACAAACTTTATCCTTCATAAATAATCATTGTTGACCTTTTAAGAATTATATAAATTCCGGGCTTGTGATGTTATTAAATTTATTCTGTTGACATCAGCATAATATAGCCCTTGCTGACTGGTACCGAAAACATCGAGTTACAATCTTTCGTCTCTTATTTCTGTTCGCTTGTCGTACATGTATGTGTCGCCATATTGGCATTTTGGACAAGTCCGATCACGGGTGTGACATTCGTTATTTACATGGCTGCTGTAATTGGTGCGCCATTGATTCTGTAGATCGCGACTTGCGGCGCTGGGTGACGACCCATTACGTCAGTCAGGTCCCGTTCGACCGAGGCGAAAGTAACGTCAGGTTACGGTCGGGCGAGGAGGCCAAGTCTTTATCGAAAATATATGTCAATATGCTTCGGAAAAAGTCTGTGTGTTGTTAAGCTGCTCCTCATAATTCCACCACGCGATCCGATAATTATCCCGGCGACGTGAAGTCGTCTTCTTCCGTAGAGATGAGGATGTCACTATATAAAACTTTTATCTATCATTAAAATGACTAGCGCCTTAGCTTTACGTGACATATTTATATTACTTTTATGAATGTAAGCACTCTGGCTATAGGCTTCTGAATAGATATCAGATACAGTGGGCTCTTGCCCTTGAGAAAGGTTAATGTATGGAAGATCGATGCTCTCGAGAAACTTATTTTACCAAGCGTCAGTCATCCTCTATAAAGAAGGAACGTACTTTTGCCTTCAAATTTGTTATAAATCTCTTCACGATGTTCTCTGGTAATACATTTTATAAATACATACATAAAAATCTTTACGTATTATGTGTAATAGCAATTATAAAAAGCCTATTTTTTTCTAATTTGAGCCACAAATTACCTGTTAGATGTGATAGATCAAAATAAAAATAAAACTTTTATAGTTGTTAAAGGTCGATAATCACAAAAATAACATGCATGCATGGGACGAAGTCAATTTTAGTTTTCATTAGTCTGTGTTAAGAGTATGTTTCATTTAAAAATATAATTAATATAAATAATTTAACTGGATGTGTTCACCACAAATAACCCCCATTCAGTTATTTCAGTTGCCATCGTACCTCACCCTAAGATATTTCAGCACGCAAAAGTCCACTTGGGAACATATATATTTCCTGACAACTTTCAAGATAAATAGCTTCTTTGGTTTTCACGGCCAGATTTGATATTGTGGCTTTTGGGCTTAACCGTGTGTGGCGAATTTCTTCTATCTCGACTCGAATGCAAGGAAAACATGCACGCCTAGTAAAGGAAGCCATTGAAATCAAAAGACATCCCATCAACATCAACAGGGATGACGGCTTGATTCTCAAACAGCATGGCTTCCGCCTCTAGCACATACTCAAAAACCTATAATGACAAGCAAATACAACCACAGTCCAACATGTCGTTCATGGATGTACTCTTCTTAGAACATACCCACCGTACACGATTACCTGACATAACGCTCGTAGAGGTACATTAGGCTGACGGCTAAACTACCTCCTGACACCAACTCACAACTAAGTCATCAATCCTAAAGAAGACCCCTGCAATGGCGGTTGAAATATGGGATAGAAGAAACTCGCCACACACGGCTAAACCCAAAAGCCACAATATCAACCTTCAAGATAGAAACAATGCTCTCGAGGTCTGACCCGACTGGCGACACGCAGTTAACAACAGGAATACACCCATTCCAGATTTCTTCTCCGCTTTGCTAAAAGTCATTGATTTAACAGTGCTTGTCGCCACACAATTGTCGCCACACAAAAAAATAAGGTATTCAAATAATTATCACATTTAATTAATTCAAATTTACCTTGATTATATATAGTGTCTTAGTTATACAGATATTAATACGGCAACAGTTTTCAATTAGGGCATGTTAAACAGGTGGCTTCTTGGGCTCCCTTAGCAAACTTAATGTCAAGCAGTTAGACGTCTCTCTGTCCTAGATAATAACGAACCAGTGTAATACATCTTATATAGAAGAGAAGCAGACAAGTCGTAATACAAAACGCTCTTCAACCAGTCGACGCCTGAACGTTTCACGCTTCAGAAGATTTGAAGAGACATAGGCGTAGCTGTCTTTCTTCTTCGTAGTAGTATCAATCCGGTGGATTGGTTTGCAGCAACAGAATCTTACATCTCGAACTCCATTCCTCTCGGTCCTCCGCAACCCTCTTCAGCTCAGCATAAGAGCTACAATTCATATCCTCGAACACTTGCTGCACAAACTTCCGTCTAGGGCGCCCTCTACAGTTTTTGCCCTCAACCATCCCCTCCACAATGTCGTGAAGAAGACCATCGTGGCGCATGATGTGACCGATCCATCGAGCTCGCCTTTTTGAGATGGTTCTTATAAAGTGCTTATCTTCCTTGATTATCCAGATAACCTCATTGTTCGTGACGTGGTCTCTCCAGGAAATTCCGAGAATTCTTCTGTATGACCGTACATCAAGATGCTCCAAACAAATGTTTTGGCAAGTTGCTTGCGGAGCTTTATATTCTTTCTATGCTATACATATCATCACGGACCTCTCAATTAAAAAAAGAATGCCGCCATAGCTTATTATAATTTTTATTTAATTTGCATTAAATTGGCATTAAATTGGCATCTTTATACCCGACATATATTTTTTAATAAGCCAGGAAACTCCGCAGGACATTCTGTAAATAATTTGCATGCCAGTGACATTTAGAAAAAGAAAGAAATGTTCAATATATTTTAATTAAGAGTGGAAACAAAATGTTTTTACATGCCAAAACTCAACGCTTCTATTCGAGTAAGATGAGCCACACACAAACATATCAAATCTAAACCAACACACAAAATTAACATGAACCAAATATAATAACAAATTATTTTTTGGCAAAACTGCAAGGATATAACTGTTATTTAATAAATAAAAAAAAACATATTCAATTTTATTTCGCAATTAAACAAAAAAATAATCATTTTCCTTTCTTATCTATCAGTTCAGCATTGATTTAATAGATTTCTGTAATTTTCTACTTGTATTTTCTGTTTTATTTTCTTTTTTATGTATTTTTCTTTTAGAATTCCGTGTTTTATCTACAGCAATAGTTTGTATTGTTTTTTATTGGTCTTCTGGTCTGGTCACCTATTTTTGAAATTAAATAAATGTCAATTATTCCATAAACAAACATACTATTTTGAAACGTCCATTCTCGTTCCATCACCGAAGTTAAGGCAAGAGCCTTGACTGGCGGACCTGGAAATCCCTAAACAGATTAAAAACCGGAGTTGGTAGAACAAAGGACAACCTCGAGCGGTGGGAAATGCTTTGGCAGAGACACTATTGTGTGACTGTGGAGACCTGCAGACCGCCTCACACCTAAGATGCTGCTCCATGTGCCCAACAAGTTGCACATCTCAGAACCTAATGCTGGGAAACACACGAGCCATCGATGTTGCCAGAAATTGGGAAAAAATAATTTGACGTCGCTGACATGAAGAAGAAGAAGAAGACCGAAGTTAAAACCAAATATTAAATAAGTATTCACATGGCTTGAGCCACGCCTTAGTAGAAAATATTCCAGGCCTCCGGCCTGTCGGTCTAATCACACAATTTCCTTAAAAAAACTAATCACACAAAAATATTATTTTTTTTTTACAATAGATCTCTTCAAGAACTCGGACTTGTGTTTTGGAAGTTGTCTGGTATCATATATGCACCCAAGTGAACCTTCAAGTGTAGATATATCTTAGAACATAGAATGGATAATGTCATCTGACAGAACTAAGTGGTGGCATTTTGTTGTGACCATATGTTCCAGATATGGTACAGATATAGGAAGAATAAGAAAAAAAGTAATTTTATATTTAATGATTTGATGTGCATATTTCGATTATGTGTTAAGGTCCATCGATGAGTCTTTTAACCCGAAGATTGCCGTAATCCCACCCGTGGGCGCTTCGCAATATTCGAAGGCTGTATTTCAAAATTAATTCCGATTTTCTCACAACGATATCTATGAATATTAACAAACCAAAAGGAAAAAAATATATATCTTAAATATTTACAACAAACGTGATGCGTTGGAGGTACATACGATGTAGGGAGACAGTTTTGTAAGTAGTTAGTCAAGGACAGTCGCAGCAAGCAGTCGAGTATTTGATCGATAATCTATTTTGTGGCAGCCCTAGTGAAAGAAAAGTGTTTTTTTTTTCGTAAAAATTTTACTTCAATCGATTGCAGCTCACCAATAATGTTTGTTAAAAATATTTAAAAAATAATTTAGTCCTAAGTTTTTTTTAATGTAAACGCATGCAGGAGAGCACACCCGGTCAAGACCAGTGCGCTCTATGACGCTCACCCAGGGAGGCTGGACACTGCAATCGGGAAACGTGTGTTGTATTCATATTTGTGTGTGGGTTGGGGAGATTGCAAGTGTATATTTATCTGTTTATTGAAGAGATCCAGATTGTAGGAAGGAGGAAACTCAGATGCTCGAAAGAGCATTCCATAGCTTACCGATGGCATTAAAGAAAGAACTGTGGAAACTGCCAGTTCTTGGTGGACATACATTAACCGTGTATGAATTTTCGGCAAGTGTAAGATTAGTTTGTCGGCTGTAAAAGTGGTGCTTTTATTTTTTTGAAAACACATGGCGATGAAGTGTCTACGCCTCTGATCCTCCTCTTTGCCGTCACGCGCCCGCCCCTCCCCTAGTTGTCTTGTCCGTCTAAATACAGTCTTGCGTCCCGAAGCGGCCATCTTTTATTCAGTCCACGTCCCGCGAAATATGGAAAGCGAGCAACACCGAAACTTCAATCAATCCAACGCCACACTTCTCCTCCAGAGCCAAATATGAAGAAACATTTTTATGCGCCACTCAATTTTACTTGAATTTTTTACAGCATTCATGTTTCGCCTTTCAAGCTTTGTGAAACTGTCTTAAAATAAGAATACAATACGAGCAACAACGATGAACGACTACACCATTGGCCACTTCACGACCTTATATTAAGTTCAAATAAATTTTCCATATTAAAATTATATATTATTATTATATCAGTATTTGTATAAAGCCCTTTTTTGCCTTTCTGAGTAAAAAGGTGGGTCTTGAGTCTGCTTCTGAAGGAAACATCAGCTTTAAGGCTCTCTTATGCTTTCCGGTAGCGAGTTTCAGGCCATTGGTGCCGCGTAGCTGAAAGCACGATTGCCAAAGACCCTGCTAGGACTACCTCCCGTCAGCTGCAGGGTTAATTTCTCTGGCTGATCTGAGTGTCTCAGTGTAGTTTCTCATTGCATCTTAATTCTATTACACCTGTCAGATCAATCTGAAATGAATATTTTATTAATGAATAGGTGTTTAAAAATAAATTCTTAAAATATAAAGGACTTTACTCGTCTCACACCCGCATCACGTCGGAGGACGGTTAAGTCTCCTTGATTATATGCTCATTCAGTTTACGTTCATTTATCAACTGATATGTCCAGTGGGAGTCCCCTCTGAACAATTGTGACGAAAAACCCGTGAAAGAGATAAGAATCATATTCACGTGTAATATAATGACATCAGCATGATGTAGCCCTTGCTGACTGGTAAACCTCGATAAACAATCTTTCGTCTCATTTTTCTGTTCGCTTGTCGACATGCATGTGTCCGCCATAGTGGCATTTCTGGACTAGTAACATATATTGTCACTGGTGTCGCTGTACGACAGCTCATCATGGGCACGGCAGTTGTGTGCTGACGGCCGGAGAAGGTCGCATTACGGCCGGTGGCATTGCATTCCGCCTGGCCGGAAGTTTGTAAAGTTGTAACGTAAATATAATAATGTCAATGTGATTCTGAAAAAGTTTTTGTTTGCTGTCCTGCTCCTCATCATGCCCTCACGCGATGGAATAAAACCTTTTTGAGAGAGAAGAGGATGTTAATGATTATTAAATATTCTACCAAAATGTATTCGGTGAGGTCAGGAAAGCAGAACTAACATATTGATATCCTCTTCTGGTATTTAGGACATCGGTTTACTGGATGAAGGATGCAGGATCAGGTTCACATTATAAACAACTTATTTCTGTTTCACGATACACGTTTATTCGTCAAACACTTGCTACAAAAATGATCGTTGTGGCCCACGCCCTATAGGCATGGCCATCACGGTCACGAGCGTTTGTCCAACTGACAGCTCACGGCATGCTCTCACATATCGGTGGTACCAACCGCCAAGATGACAGTCGTACCAACTGGCAATGGGCCAACTGTCATTTCAATTATTTTGGCGCATGCAAACACCGCTTACATTATAAACTTAAACTAACATTCGGTGTAGATGTCAGGCAAGCGAACCAAAACAAGAGACAAAAGATCGTTTTTCGAGGCTTTTACGGCATCGGCCTTTAAGGAGCTATATCAAGCTGATATCAATATGATGAGGCAAGGATTATGGAGACTGACAGAACATTGTGGCGGCATTATGCGATGATTATATGCTCTGGTTATTATTCACTTTAAGCTTTAAAATTTAGTTATTGTTAGCCTCACAAATGAACATTTATTTCTTCTTTTGGTGCCAAGGTGAGTCCCTCTTACGTTGGATTTACTTTAATATGTTTGTTCTTGTTCGCATAAAATAACTCTACTAGTATAATGCTCCGTATAACAAGTCCAAAAAATTTAAAAAGTTAAAAAGACTATAGGCCTTTGAAATGTGGTCATACAGAAGAATTCTCGGAATTTTCAGGAGAGACCACGTCACGAACAATGAGGTTCTCAGGATAATCAAGGAAGAGAGACACCTAATAAGAATCATCTCAGAGAGGCGAGCCCGATGGATTGGTCACATCATGCGTCACGATGGTCTTCTTCACGACATTGTGGAGGGGGTGGTTGAGGGTAGAAACTGTAGAGGGCGGCCTAGACGGGAGTATTTGCAGCAAGTGTTCGAGGACATGAATTGTAGCTCTTATGCTGAGCTGAAGAGGGTTGCGGAGGACCGAGAGGGATGGAGATGCAAGATTATGTTGCTGCAAACCAATCCACCGGATTAATACTACAACGAAGAAGAACAAGTCCAAACACGCATGTTTTAGATCTAGGATTTTTTAACTGTAAAAGATGCAATTATATTTATTATTCTTTTTAACACTATTCAATTAAGTTACATTCCAGATTTCAGATCTTTAAAGGACCTTTGAATTACTATGACAATATTCCTCAGTCAAATTTTACACTTAAAAAACCTAACTTTAATTTTAAATTATCACCAAAAATTTACAGTTAGTAACCTTCACATTTATGTATAAAAAAATAAAGCGGTAAATATCTGAAACCTGTTTAAATAATGAATGAAAAAAAAAATCAATTACAGTAATGTATATTTTGTTTTTACGTAATTGGATCCTTTGAAGTCTCCGTTGTTAATTATGGCTCTCACAGATATTATTATTTTCTTTATGGCAGATGAAATTTTAAAAGTTAAATGATTTCCGTTTAATTCGGCATTCGCCATTTGCAAATTCAAAGTATTCTCCGACATTTTTAAATATTCATTTTATTCATACACCTAAAATGAACCGGCCTTTTGTTAAACCGAGACGATAAAATTAGGAGGCGTTTAGTTTGATGAGAAAACATTTAAAAAGTACTTTAAATATTACTATAAGGTTTCTTCTATAAAGTCTTATTTTTTATTTATAAAAATGGGCTACTTTTTAAATTAAACGTAATTTATTCCATTTAAGCATCGATGTTCTTGACTCTACGGCAATTAACTATTAGAACATAAAGTACAAAACATGTATAAAAAAGTAAAGATGAATAGCTATTCATATAATTCATCATCATCATCAGCCTGTGTCCGTCCACTGTTGAACGTAGGCCTCCCGCATGAGTCTCCATCCTCTTCGATCCTCCGCCTTCCGCATCCAGGTCACTCCCGCTATTCTTCTTATGTCGTCAGTCCATCTTGCAGGGGGTCGGCCAATGCTTCGTTTGCCAGTTCTTGGGCGCCATTCCAATACTTTTCTTCCCCATCGACCGTCGTCTCTTCGACAGATATGTCCTGCCCATTGCCACTTGAGTGTGCCTATTCGTTGGGTAGCATCCACTACTTTGAGTTCTTCTGCGTATTTCCTCGTTTCGGATTCTATCTTTTAGCGACACTCCGAGCATGGATCTCTCCATAGCACGCTGGGTGACTTTTATTTTATGGGTAAGACTTGCTGTCAGATTCCACGTCTCTGCGCCATAAGTTAATACAGGGAGGACGCATTGGTTAAACGCCTTAGTTTTAAGGCATTGCGGAATTTTCGCTTTAAAAATGTACTTTAGTTTTCCAAATGCTGCCCATCCCAGTCATATAATTGGCAAATTAAAATTTAAGATGTTATAAAAAATAAAGAAAATGCCGAGAATTATGTTAATTCATAAAATTAAAGAGTTTAAAAGCTATTGTTATATTTATTCATATTACACAGACTTTTGAGCCCATTTCAATTAGACGAACACAAATAGAGGTTGTAAGCGACTATACCTATCTGGGACAAGTAATTCAACTAGGAAGAAGTAACTTATACTACTGGGATGGGCAGTATTTGAATGAGAGATTTACCCGAGACTTACGCATCATCCTTATTATTACAGGAAAAAGAACAGACTTTCGTCTAGCACCAATTTTAATTAATAGGCTTTGACTGGCATTTTACTGGTGAAGGATCAAATTCACACCAACCGGGAGTATTCTAGAGCTGAGAAATCAATTGAAAATCCTTTTTTTTATCTCCACCGGGGATCGAACCCACAACCTTTGGTTTCCAAAGCAAACGCCTTCATCATTGAACTATACCCGCGGGCAAGGCTGATGATGATGAAGTTATTGGAGTAAATGGCAACTTAAATATGTGATCTGTAATAGTTAAATAATGAGTTAAATTAATCGAGAATTACGTGTTTGTAATAAAATTCATGAGATATAAAAATGTAGCAATATGTTAAAATCTGTTATCATAATGTCGGAAGTTATTAGGATAATTCTGCGTGTTTCAGAATGGTGGAAAACCTTTGATAAAACTGTTATGGAAGGTAATGTTTTGACAGTCTTGCTGAAATAACATTTTACTTCTGGCTCTTGCCAAAATGGGATCGTATCGTGTTTTTAGCGAAATTGGCCAATGTTTTCCTACGCAAATTACGCTTTAATAACTATTATCCCGCGATAGGCATATCAATTTTTAGTTATTGGATGGCGCGGATTAAATTATGACACCAAAATTGTTATCATATTAGTTCATAGTTAGAATGATACTTTTATGATAAAATGTTACTTTTTAAATAAACATCTTTAAATTCATCAATTTGAGATCTGATGAGTTTTACACTAACCTGCGTAATTATATGTATTTTAAAAGGATATAGAGCTTTTAAATTGATATTTTTTTAAATTTTGGATGAAATCATATTATCGAGGATGATACAGATTCATACGGAAAATATACTGGCTGGTGATGATGATAGTTTTCTTCTTTCATATGTTTAGGTCATACATATTTTTGTGTTTTAAAGGTTAACTATTTTTATTTATTTAAAACCGCAAACATAAAACTAAATGCATAAATAAACCAAAATTAAAAAACAAAATCATTAGAATAGATATGTAGTTATTTTAATTTGACATTAAACTTCAGAAGGTAGTACAAGTACAATGAATTGTGTGAAAGGAAAGCTCAAGTATTGTATACGAGTATTTATCCAATAAATCGTATCTATATTCGATCGAAAAACAATTTTTCTCGACCAAATATCCATTCCAATCAAAGTTCTGTAAAAAAAGAACTGTAAAACTTATTTTTAAATAACGGTAAGGATATTTACTATGTTATATTTATTTTTTTGAATGGCACATTATTATTATTGTTAGTAGTAATAAAAGTTTTTGTACACAGTATTTGTTTCCTCTTCGAATGCTTGTACAATAATTTTATGTTTCAACAGGCGCTCGACTCATTTGTGTATCTAATACAAAATGTTATTCAAAAATCCTATTTCTACATCTCAAACATGTAATACAAGTCTCCAAAATATTTTCCTCCTGTGAAAGTTTCTCGACAACTCTAGAAACAACAAGAGTACTCATATCTTACACGTTACACTTTATTCGTCTAATATTTTTGCCTTTTTACAAGATCAAAACATTTTGATGTATGTTAACCATTATCTCGCAAAAGGATTACAGAAACGGAGAACATCCCAACATTAATGATTGATGTACGATCGTTTGCGAGAAACGTAATATGTCCCCCGATGGCTCGGAAAGCCATACATATCAAAACAGATAATACAGACGAATGACTGCAACGTCGGCACTATCTTCGTTTAACTTCTACCAAGGGGTATGGCTAAGAATTTTTCACTATCACCCAAAAAGTCGCAGGTTCGTTATTCGATAAAGCTGGAAATAAAATCAAATTTAAAAACTTATTTTTATTTACAGATCGCAAGCAGAGTTATATTTAATAAAATATACAAAGACAATTACATAAAAAATATTTACTAAATAAAAACAGATGAGAAGTGATGTTAAATTGCTGATAAGTCCAAAAAGAATGCATTTTTAAAGGGTTAAAGCTCAGATGCCTGTTTAAAATACTTGTGGTTTAATTGATTAAATTTGAGAGGAATAACAAGTTGTGAGAGTGGACAAGGCAGGATTCCATATTACAGTCGCTCAATAGGCGAAGGAGTCCTGGTTGGGACACTTTCTACGAACGCCGCAGGAGAGCATGAACTATAGTAGTCATTTCTTCAATTTCCTAGGCTCACGCCGTTTTGGAAGGCCGTCGGGCTCTATTTATGAATACACTTAGTGTAACTTCTAGAGGCAGAGCTGAATTGTGATGAGGCGAAGACTATGGTTGCTGACAGATTTTTCTGGCGGGAGTTCATGAAAGCTATATGCTCCAGTTAGGGGAGTGCACATGTGTTATGATGTCGATGATGGCCAACTCCCTACAGGATTAACTGATAACAATAGAATAATATCAGAAGTTAAACAGACACAAGCTGATGGTGAAAAATGACGGATGAATTTATTGTATGGTATGCAGTTCAATATAAATTTATTCGAATTACAGCAAATTATTGCGTTCTTTTTTCAGTTTAGTTGAATCTGCGATTCCTGGCTCTGTTCGTATCATTTCGCATGAATTTATTTTCAGAAGCCCCCGGGGTTAGGAGCCCACAAAGTTCACCATGAAAGCGCCCCCGTTCCAACTGACAACTATATCACAGTTTACAACCGAAGACCCCTTGTTTCGGACGCCAACCCCTCCCACGGCGTAATAGGGCTCACCGTGCATTTGCGAAATTCTATAACTGCTAGCAACACCGCATTAACTAAATTTTGGAGAAAAGCGGAAAATCAACAACAGCCTAACATACTCGTATTTTATACAACATATCCATATTAAAGCCTTTAATATTTTTTTGTAGCTTATTCGAGAGAGTTTCATATCAGATCGAATATTTTAAAGTCGTCCTACAAGTTATTTTTTTGGTATTCATTAAGTAAACAATTTTGTATAAATAATTCGTTTTAATAAATTAGTAAAAGTAAATTCGAGAATAAATTATTGTTTAATTTACTTTTTGAACGCATACAAAAACATATTGAATAACAATATACATGATAGTATCTCTATAAATAAATTAGAGAATGAGATGTATAATAATTTTCAAACAATTTAAAGCTTTTTGGGGGGTTAGAAAATCATTTGTATGATGATTTTAAAACACTTTTAGGGATGCGGTTAGGATGATTTTTATAATCTGACAAGTTCCTCTCTCACAACTTTATTTGTAATATCAATTATAAATAACTAAATAATCTATATGACATACTCGTATTATTCTTATTGGTAAAGTTCACTTTTCTCACGTATTTTATACAATAAATAATCGCTCAAAAATTTAATTCATAATTTTGTAAGTCCAGATGGCAAATAATATAAGTGGTTTTAGAAGTTGAAACTTAAAATAACCGTTTGACATCCTTATTAAAATACGTTAAATATATTTTAATGAAATTGAATTTAAAATATTTAGTTTTACTTCACATTTATTAAAGCAAATTAACGCGCTTTTTGAATAATTTACCGCCATTTGCTTGTCGCATGTTGTTTGTTGGTTGATTCACTCCTAAGAATCAAATTATCCCAAAATTAGGAGCCTTTTAATAATTATCCGATCTCCTTTAAATATTCCGACTAATAAATTATCAAAAAATGTTGCTCGTACACTACAGCAGTCCTTTACAACTTCCGGGCTCCTGGAAGATGTCAGAAACCATATATGTTCCCAGGTGGACTTTCAGGTGCAGAGATATGCATCTCAGGCGTGCGAACAAAAATAAGAGACAAAAGATGGTTTTTCGAGCCTTAACGGCATCAGCCTAAAGGAGCTATATCAAGCTGATATCAATATATAAGAATATTAGACTCGCATAAATATTTGACCACCCTGTATAACATGAAAGGCTGGCTTGATTGAGTTTGGACTGCACAGTAATGCCCTGGCCCGGAGTAATTATGAACTACAGCTCATAAATGTTGTGTGTGGGAGGACAACTTGACTGCTCTTGTTCGCTGAAAGGCAAATTTGTGTAAGCTTGTTCACCCAAGATCGGAAACTTTGCGGTGTATTCGGTACACATTACGTGCTTGCATGAAATCAAAGTATCATTTGAAGAAAATTAATACAAAACACACATAATGTCGCCATAAACCACTAAGTGAAGTACTCTATTGACGAAATAATTAAATGCATTTATTATTTTTTATGAATCAATCAAAATTTTATGAATCAATCAAAAGTTATTTGGCGGAACCCTTTAGATAAATATAATTAATATAGGCACTTTATATACTTGTATTACATACACAACTAGTATATAATAATAACTTTTTTGTACATAGTTTTCACGTGCACATAGTCCTCAATATACATCGTTTCTCTCTCACTTCTAACGGCGCAAATTTGAATTGTTAAGTTCCTTGTTTCTGCCCGTACATAAAACACTCAAAACACGTTTCATAAAAATACAATCGCTCAAGGCGTTTTATTAACATTTCGACGAGAAAAAACATTATTAGGAAGAATTTCCCTCGCAAAGTAGCTCTTAATCATAATATATAACAGCTTTTCCGCCTCATTTCAATAAAACCAACATCTTAAAGGAGCAGAGCGCCACAAAGCCCAGTTTCCACTTGCCTCGATAATTCCGCAATTCGATTGTTTTCTCAGAAACTTTGAACTCTACAAAAGGCTTTTCATGATTTTTCTCGTCAAGGACATGAATTTTATTACCATAAAGTTTAAGCGTTTTCCAAACTACGAGGGGTATCAAATAAGAGTTAAGTACAACTCCTTCAATCGTTTTTTGTTGTGCTTTTACTCTGGATATTTTTGAGAAGTCACACCAATAATATTTATCTTCAGTTACGACAAAATATTGATTAACAAAGAATTAATTTTGAAACTCAATGTTTCAACAGTATTTATAATTCAAAATAAAAAATCTTTTGACTTTATCCTTTTATTTATATCCTTGTTTTTAGAGGTTTTTTACCATTTTGAATTTAAAAACCCCAAATGATCCGAAAATACTGCTCTTTACTTTCAATATTCGAAAAAGTAGCTATAGTTTTTTTCTCATACATTCCATAGAAAGTTTTCCTTAAGCAAACATTGCTATATTAGCTGACCAAATATATCATTATTCAAAGGATTAAGTGTAAAGTTGGCTAAAAAATGCAGGTAAAACTTTTGTCGATAGAATTATACATTACTATCAAAATAGCGTAATAGATTTTGTAAGTCTTCGTTTGCAGTAAAAATAACATCAAACGTGGCAAAAAAATGTGGTACCTATTTTTTTCAAATGCTTTGGAGTATTCAATCAATTGAGCGAGTATGAAGACTTTATGGTTATTAACTGACGATACTTGATGAAGATCATGATGCAAGATTTTGTTGCTGCAAACAAATTCACTGGATTGATACTACACGAAGAAGACTTGATTGAAGAAACGGCATAATTATAATTCATATAATTGTGCCCATACTTATGTAAGTGGCGTAAGTCAAGAAATTGTAAAAACCGAGTTATTCATTTATTTTAGTTCCCAAATGTTGTGAATTAATATAATCTTCATCCAACATTAATTTTAAGAATCTAAATGCGGCATTTTATGCAACATGAAGTTGTCACTTTCATTGGTTTTCAACCAACAAAACACAAACCTTTAAATATCTCAGAACGAATAAAACATGACTTACACCACTTTCATAATCATGAGCACATAATGAAATCACATGAAATATCTTTAATATCTTAAATTTTAACAGTTAATTAAAGTTAACTAACAATTACATACGATTCTAAAGAGTCAAGTAAATCAAGAACTAATAAAAAACTGTTTTGTTGCTCCTCACAGGTCGTTCGGTACTTACTCTCATCGATGCAAATACTTTTAATTTTATTTCACCGATTGCCTGGCACTTCGACAAAATATACTTCTATTTACATTCCGCTTTATTTAGGTCGTTCGATTCCTTTCTCTGCTTTTTTTTTTTCAGTACAAACTTGCCGATTGGGGCGTCACTTTTTCAATCGGAATTTTATTGTTTTCCCTTATAAAGTAGTTCAAACAACCTCCCTCACACATAACTTTAAGGGCGGTAGCGTAAACTCCGCGTTATGCCCAATGAAGTTGAAATGATTCACGTCTACCGAGAGTATACGACAGTTGTGATACTTCTTTTCATTTTTTAGAATGTGGAACCTTCTTTACTTTATGCACAATTTTCAGAATGCTAATATTATTAAACGCGAATATAATATTTAACGTAAAAAAAGACGAATTAAATACAATATTTTAAATATATAAAAGGTGTTTTTTTATTTGTATTATTTATTTCACAGAATCGCAGTTCCAATGTACAAAGAATAAGAAACATAGAGTATACATAAATATACAATACACACAAAAGAGAAAAGAAAAAAAACATCAACGAAAAAGACGATGACACGTATCGAAGATCACAGAGATCTAGGAGAAAAATACCATTGACAAAAGGGGGAAAGGATGTCAGAAAAGGATCGAGGTGGGCTCGTAGGCCATTTAGGAGCGACATTGCCGTAGAACAAAATTGAGTGCTTTTTATTTCATATTATATGTAGTTTTTATGACCATTGGTTCGCATTATGATGATCACCTATAACTTTCCTCCCTTATGCATTTTGATTATCTTAAAGAAAACACAAGCCTTATTTTAAATCTCTACATACATACAAATACTATACATCTTTCTTACATTCTAGCCATATCAGATAAGTGTCACATAGTTTACTGGAGGGTCGAAAATCTCTGATTGTGCCTTTTTGTATACAGGCAGTGAGAAATATTTTTATATATGACGCCTTCTTTACCGTTTCATAATTTAAGGGTATTTAAACAGTTTATGTAAAGTCTGTTAACTTTAGTTATACATTCTGACATGAGACAAATTAACCCAATCATGACGGTAGCTCACAGTAAATTGGATGGTATTCACAAAATATTGAGAAATGCGATTTATTTTTCTTCTATAAAACTCAATAAATAGATATTTTCTGGGCGAGTAAAAAACTTAATGCAAGCCGAGAGTATTTATATATATAAAGCTTATCAATTTATTAATTGTCTTTTTTATTTTAGCTTTAGTGGAGGTTCGATTCATCAACCCTCACCACTGCATACCTGCCACTTTTGAATTGTATTCATTAAATTAATCTGTGGATTAAATATTTGTTAGAATATTATTTTATTTTTTCAATATTCTTATCTTCTTTTATATATCACTGACTAAATTATAATATTATTAGTAATTAAATATACAGATGCTATACATCAAATTCTTTATACGCATCAATTCAAAGGAAAGTAATAATATTAAAAAAGCTTGTGAATAAATGTTGACTGATGGAATAATAAAATATATATATATATATATACATACTCTGAATATATACTACAGAGACATCTATCGTCATACGATGATAACAATGGTATAAATACAAGTTCTAACGCGTATCAGCTCAGGCAGAGAAATAGCCGAGAGTGCTAAGCGGTATATAAAGACCTGAGCAAAGGTCGTTTCCAAGGCCCGCGGTTCGCATCCCGCTTCTGCCGATATTTTTCTGAATGAATTGATGCGTTTAAAGAATTTAATGTATGGTATGTGTATATTTAATTACTATTAAATTATTCTTCAGTTACAAAGTTGTAAGCATATTTGAATTTTAGTTCTTTATAACCTCTCTCGTTCTTGAACGCTTTAACGTTGTTTAGTCATTATCAATATTTTGGTCTTCGCATATTTCAGATACGAAAAACACTCAATGATATTGTAACTGTTTACTGAATAAATGCTTAAAAAAATCAACAGTTGAATTGTTCCATTTATTTCAAGCGGAAAATAGTTGAAAGCATTTCGGTACTGTGCTTGTTTTACTAGAGCTTTCCAAATGCAGGCCGAGCCTTCAAATGGATGAAGCTCTCTATTCACAGAGAGTAGTAAATAAATGGACAAAAACGATAAGCCCCGCATACAAGTGCTTTATCACAGGCTACCTAGATAACTAGTAGTTATACGTGATACTTGTACATAACAATGACAATAAAACAAAAACAAAAAAACAAAAAAAAATTAAGAAAAATAACTCAGAGATAAAAAACAAACACAGTAATAATCCAGCAAATAGACAAATTTAATCATTTAGGTGCATTAAGGAAAGTCATATATCGAGCTGCTTGATGACATAAGTCACTAAAATTATCCCGAAAACAATATAAAAATGCCAAAATAAGGTTATTTTTAAATAAACAGAGATTATACACTCCAACGAAATTGAATCAAAATCCAAAAATTACTTCTCAAGAACAGGAGTCAAATATAGAGGGTAGAATAAAAAAATAGTAAAATACAAAGATTATGACATACACTTACGTACTACAAAATAAAGTGGTTTTATTTTCTTATCAAATTGCTATCATTTATAAACATTACTATTGTACTATTTATTTTTCTAAATAGCAAATTTTTGTACAAATTTTACGATCCCGAATCACTAAATTTATGGTTTAATATTCCCTGAATGAACAATAATAACATATTTTATGTGTTTTTTATGTATAAATATTTAAACCATGTAAACATTGTATAAAAATAGAATAAAAAGATACTGGACTTGATTCTGTTGTGGAAAATATCAATCATAATTATCGTCATTATTTTATTAATAAAATCTTCTATTTGTTATCTGCAAACTAGCCTATTTCTGCAGAATTTAAAGTTAAAACGTTAACCATTTTTGGGCAAAGCAGGATATATAATAAAGTAGATTTATAATTATTTAAGAAACTACATCAAGTGCAATGCAACTGTATCATAATAATATGCACATGTTTATTTGTATAACAATAGTGTGTTTTGTACTGAACTTTATACGAATCTTCGTTCTGTCATTAAGCGTCTGATTGTGCTTTTATTGGTCTGGTGTATAGAATTAAACGTCAAATTTGAAATCTTCACAAACATCTACAAACGAGGAGCATTTAACTTGTTGATGAGAGAGTTCTGGACCCTGCGAGGGTCTTATCTACTTCCTTCTTCCTTTAACTCCAGCTGAACAGTCCCATCGTCCACATCCTCGAACCAGCAGATAGACTGAGTGACTAAGCGCTAACCTTAGCATTAGCTCGCTGTGCGTTTGTTAGTTACACAAAAGCGATTGTCGTCTGTGATTAATAAATACATTAGCACAACGGTTGTGAATAATTGACATAACATTTCGTATAATTTATAATAAATAGCAATGTGCCGATGAGACCTCTAAAGCGGTCACCTACTCAATCTATCTATAATCCTTTACAATTATTATAATATCTGTGAAACAGAAGATTGGTGTGGAAAAAGTCCCTCTCGCATAAAACGTTTTAACAGTTTAAAATGGTGGTCGACCAAACTCGTCTCGTAAATAAAAACATTCATT
This sequence comes from Glossosoma conforme, assembly GCA_022606575.1. NCBI lineage: Eukaryota > Metazoa > Arthropoda > Insecta > Trichoptera > Glossosomatidae > Glossosoma > Glossosoma conforme. The sequence goes on along the minus strand of JAGTXR010000025.1, from coordinate 3,204,952 downwards.
TTAAACGTACGACATAAAATATGGTTAAGATGCTTTTTGTGACAAATAGTCCAGGCATTAGGAATGTCGAGCTAATCATGCGATTTTCTTGGTTAAAAATCATCCAAAACATTCCTCCAATAATACAGATGAAGTCTCTTCAATTCCCTAAGATATTAATTTATTGCTCCTGCAAGTCGTCGTTAATATATTATACTTGTATATGTTCCCAGGAATACTTTTACCAAGAGAAACTAACAAAACTGATTGGCGGCATCTGTGACCACATATTTTAGATTCGTGGGGCAATTAACAATCCAGATATTCTTGAGTATTTCAAGCCAGATATTCCAGATGTTCATCCGTGCACGAAGCCATCTAAAGTTCTGTATTCCAGTGGGAACCTGCGGGGCTGTATCCGTCACTTTCAGTTCAACTGCAATGGTGCTTCTGAACGGACTTCCAGCTCACCTCGATCCCTATTTATAATATATTCTTCATACGTCGAGGGCATTAATTATTTTGCTTTATAAAACTCTATTCTTCTTTACCATTGAAATTACTTACTCGTACTATATTATGCTTACTTTTCCGTATTTGTTAAAAAAACTTATTTTAACGTTCCATGTATTAATTACAATGACTACTTTTATGACTTTTTTATGTTTTATACTTATCTACTGAATATTAAATTGTCATATTTACTCTCCATGTTTGTCATTTCTCGGTACTTCACTGTTATTATTTCATATCTTTTTTATCTACTTTTATAAATCTGTCTCTATACTACATTATATTACCTTATTTAATTTAAGATTTGTATATTTCTTACATTATTTTTAATTATTTAATGTCATATCTATGTATAAAATGTTAATGCGACTTCGCTGGAGTCTCTCATGGAGCCTGAAGTGTGGTCTAGAAGTACCATCATTCAACCCGGGATACGTGTAACATGAAAGAGTCGCAGTGAAACAGTGATTGAAACCAAACTTGAGTGAAGATATTGAAATATTAAGTGTGATATTGCTTCAGATTCAGTGCTTGTGTTGATGGATACGAAATGTTGGACGATTAATTTTGTGACAATAATGCCGTGTTATTTCTGTGTCAACTATGATATACTTATGACATGGTTTTTGTTGTCACAAATCCTACCTATTTGCGCTGCGTATTTTGACACTTGTGTGAGGTCATTGACACTTAATATTTCAATACATTTACATCATCACACTTACGTTAGTACTTCAAAAACGAATTAAAATTGTATATTTTGTAATGTCATTGAAGGAAAATAGTAAAAAATTGAAATTGAAAATTCAAATGTTTGTACTGTACTCAATAAATTTGGAACATCTGTTCTGTTGAAATAAATAAATTCATTAATTTCATTGTATAATATTTAAGCATATTTTTCTCTAAAAACAATGCTTTGTTATTCTTTAACATCTTAGCGTTTGCTCTCACACTCTTAAGTGTTGCTCGGACTGACACAACGTTCCAAGGATGAAGTTTTCGAATAACAAAACCTTCTTGATTGGACCGAGCTTTCTCAGTTACAAGAAAACTTTGCGAGAAACTTGGCTGTCTGATGGCCGACGTGATCCAAAATATATTATATTATTAACAAACGCTGCGAACAACTACGTGCCAAAATTTTCAATCTCAATTTTAATAAACACATATAAAAGTATAAATTCAACATCAAATATTCTCCATTCAAATCTGTAACAAACACCCTATTTTATAAGTTTCTTGTCCTAAATTAATCAGAGAAAACAAAACAGAAAACGTGAGGATCTGAACAGTAAATAATATAGGTAATACATATTATTGTTCATTGTAATTGACTTTGACCACGAAACCATTTTATTTTTGCATATTTAGTTACGTGATTAACAATGAATGTTATTATAGGACATAAACGTGGTACATTACAAAAATAATATCCATTATCTATATTAATTGTAGTTTAATGTCTCGATTCAGTGTGTGAAGCAAAGTGGCATAAATTGTATTTGCAGAGATTCGTCGTTCGAATCCCAGCGTCCGCTATGTTAATAAGATGATAATTGCTAAGAATTTGTATGAACGTATCAATTTTTTTTTATCGGGCGTCTCAATACAATAAAATAATAAATTACTCTCCCTTTGCATCAATATACTTGCAGAGACGTGTCTACCATGCCTGGAAAACATCCTGAAAGTCCTCGACGGGAATGTCTCACATGAACGTTGTCACCGCGGTAAAACTGGCTGGTTAATATGGGTGGAAGTCTCTTTCTTAATAAGTAAATATTCATGTCCACGTCAGTACGTTTTTGCACGTTACAACCGATGAAAATTTCAGAGATCGAGAAACTGCAGTCTTCCATCAAGTGAAACAGTGCTAATTGTGATCCATTTCAAAACAACGTATGACATTCTTATATATTTAATAACATTTTTTTCTACTTCAGCTATAATTTGATTATTTTATGACCAAATGCCGCATTAAGGAGAATGTATATATAAGAACAATGAACTTTAATTAAAACACATTAAATCAGGTGCTAACGTGACTTGCATAAGTCGAGGCGGCGTCGTTAAAAAGAACACGACACTTTGTTGAGTAAGACGATTCTCAAATGATTCTCAAAAGAAAATCCTCGGAGATAATGATGACGGAATCTCAAACAATCTCCCCTTACGCGACCAAAGGGAAAATAAATTGCTCTCTAACCGGTCTGCCATTTGATATCCGGCCTCCTATGCTATCTCTATAGATCCCACACAGAAAACTTGCGACGTGCAAATTTATATCAGACGGTGTAGAAATAAGAATAAAAGAAAATTGATGAGTGTGTCTAACACTTGTTGAATTTCACACATTTTAACACACTTATTTGTAATAACGTTAACATGCATAATTATTTAATAAATAGGAATTAATTTTTTTAATTTTCTACGAGTACACTTTTTGGGTTTGCTTCATTTACGTCACTATGAAACCTCATGTATCTCTTAATTTTTCACATATGAGTGTGGCAATTTAACGAAACTATGATAACAGAAATTAAATTGAAAAATTTGTACTAAAAATGATATTACATTTTTAACAAAGACATTGTATACGATATTCTTTAATATATCTTTATTTAGACATATTGCTCCCGTTTGAGAATCGTGCCTCCAGTATAATTACGTAAGTATATCGACAAATCTCATGAATCATCTTTCTTTTATGTAATTCTCTGTTAGATTAGGATGAAGATTTACTAATGTCGTTAATTTTTTATTAATATAGAAAAATAAATCTATTAAAATGTAGGAGGTTGAAATCAATTTCAGCGGCTCAGTAGTAAAACGTTTGTTCACCATACAGAAGTTTATAGGTTCCAACCCCGGGAGAGATAATTTAAAAAAAATAAAGGTCTATAAATACTCCCAGTTGATTTGAATTTGACCCTTCAACCGTAAAATACCAGTCAATGCCTATTAATCTCATCAATTGTTGACGAAATTACCCCGTAAACACCACCCATTCCTAATTAATTCCTTACAAATTACGTTAGAATATCAACATTTCACATGCAGCGTTCAGCCTTAGTTTACGTAAACTAAAAAAAAAACATTTTTAGTATTTTAATTGAGAGTTAGGATCTCTATTTAGCAGTTAATAATTGTAGAATTAAGTAAGTTATTCAGGCGACATCTTGGCTTAACTATCATTATCCAGTTGACTGCTTTCTTGCAATGCAACAAGGCGTTTTATCAGTCCGGTAGGTTTGCAGACATTGCACTAAGTCCACCCCGAAACTTCCAGAATGTTTGAGAATAATCCAGAAACTTCTGGGCACGTTTCACATTCGATGCCGGATATTATTGCACCAAAACACAAAATATACGAAACATGATGTATGAGGGACGTTCAATTTATTCTTGTGAGTAACCATTTGTAATATAATAAAATAAAAAAGTGAAAATATTTTTCTACAGGATCCTATTATTATTATTATTATTATATAAGTATTTGTATAGCGCTCATTTATGACCGAATGATCATTCCAAAAGCGCTTCTTTGCCTCTCTGAGGAAAAAGGTGGGTCTTGAGTCTGCTTCTGAAGGATGCCTCCGCATCCTGTCCAAATATGAAGCATATGGCTATTACATTAACAATAGAGCGGTACTAATCTGCTAAGTCTTCTTAATCGACACATCACGGCTTAAAATATTTATCGCAAACCTCCCTTCTGTAAGTTATCGCAACAAGTCTTGATAAGTCTTGGGTTCTGGAAAGTTCTTACAGATAGAGTTGTTTGCTGTACTCTCAACCTAGATTGATATTTACGATGGACATTGACACTGCTTAATTGTTTTCAGATATGATATCATTTGTGTTAGCATCAAACTTTTTGACAAAGACATTAATTATGATAAAAAAAATCACCAATAAAAGCGTGGGGTTTCGAAAAAAGACTAAGAAAGGCATGCTTTATTGCTTTCACGTGCAGTTGCGTGAAAAATTCGAAAAAAGTACAGCTCAAGTGAGAACGATAAATGGACTGTACATTTTCCTCTTGGCTTTATAAAATAAATGGTTGGCAACCAAGAATATTATATTATTATTGAGTATGAGTATTCTTCATACTCGTATTTTTTTTAGTGAAGTGGTCAGCATTAAGTTTTTTACATAACCTCTCTCATTGTAATCATGAAAAGGACGTTGTGAAGACTTTTCACTAACAAAACATTGTTAGTTGATTAGTGTTAAATATAGTTTTTATGGCATTACGTTTCAATTCATATAATTCATATTTTTTAAATAAAATATATTTCAAACAAAATGCCGCATATTTTATGTTGTTATAAATTTAATAAACATAGAATGCGAATATCGTAAAATATTTGTCATTTTGATTATACAAGTTTCTCTAAGATTATTCTAGATATATAATACATACGAGTATATTCGTAATTATTGTGTTGCATAATGTTATTACAAACTCTCTCTCTCTCTGACTGTTTATAGTTAATCTCGAAATGCTACACTGAAGCAATTAAACTTCGTGTCTCATAGAATACATTCTGAAGTTATAATCCACGCTAACTAGGTGAAAACGTTTATTCTAATATGGCCCGATGGTTAGTCAGAGTTGTTCCGTGTTGATGGCCCATTTCTGGGATTGAAATGGAATATTGTCTGATAATAGGATAAGTTTTGATTAATATTTCGTATTGTTTTAGACTTGCGCTTTGATACTTTTATACAAAAAGCAATGCAGACAAATATCTACATGGACGGAATATAAAATCAACTTTTCAAATCAAAGATAGTATTAAATAAAAATCCTTAATCTTGGAAAAGTTTACAAATGTAGGATACATTAAAATAATACAATAAATGATACATTTAAACAACTATTTCGAACTCCATAATATTTTTCTAATAATTGATTAAATAAATATCATTTGCAATATAGACTTGGCAACGAACACAAAAAATGAATATTGACAAACAATATATATAATAAGACTTCACCCTAGCAAATTTTTTTTTTTGGTGAAAATTAATCTCTTTTTTATCTGTCATTTTCCGCTAAGATTTTTATTTTATAACAGAAAAAACTGACCTTTAAATACGTCCCTTTTTCTTAGCATAAGCTTCAAATTTCAGTGCTTTTAGGTTGTATTTAAAAGCACTATCTTCGAAAAATATGTTAAAATTGGTTTCTACGTGATATTTTTCGGCATTTATCATTCGTTTTACAACTAATTGAGATGATATTTGCTTTAGGTTTCAATTGTTAAATATGTTTGTACATCTTTGTTGAAACATAGTTATAAAAATGGAATAAAAAAATTTGAAAGTGCTTTTTAGTAGCTTTTATGTATATTAGAAAAAATGGCACAATGAAGACGTGAACTTATAAAAGGTTATTCCTAGCTTTCTTCTAACTATAACTTATATTCATAGTTATTGTATAAATGTAAATGAAATAAATTATTTTATTATTTAATAAAATTTAGGTACGTATATTTTTGGAAATAAAGGGTCCGCCATCTAACGTTTTTTTTTTAACTAGTGCTTATTTCGTGAATGATAACACTTAGCTCAAGTCTGATTTAACAAATAATTATTTTTATTCTTCCGCTAAACGAATATGGTTGTGTTTACGCTTGAACAACGCTGGGAAATATTTCGACATTACTTTGAAAATTATGGTAATGTTGCAGAATGTGTGCGAAAATTGCGTACGGATTTTGGAAGAAGAGAATCACCGTCAGCTCCGTATGTTTGTTATCTTGTGAAAAAAGTGCAAAAAACTGGCATCCTCATCGATAAACCAAAGCGTAAAAAGCCAAAAACAGTGCGTACACCCGAGAATATTGCTGCTGTGGCAGAAAGTGTGCGTGAAGCGCCATCAATGGCGCTTCCATGCGGCACGGCCATGTTGAACGAATTTTTGTTCACAAAAATTGAAGAAGAAGATATTGGCAACATTTGGTTTCAACAAGACGGCACTACGTGCCACACAGCCGAAGGTACACTCGATGTTTTGCGCCCTGTTTTAAAAAAAAAAAAAGTTATTTGGCGGACCCTTTAGATTTTACAATCATTCCATTATCTAAAGTGAGCTACCGACTTACGTGTATGAACTAAACAATCATTATTTTAATTAATTACAGTTACAATTTAGCGAGTATAAATAATATCGCGACCACAATTACAAATTCTGAAACAAACTGTTGGCGTGCGCCACGACTCGTATTCGACATGCGACGAGCGACTTGTGGACCTGTGACAAGCGACTTGTGACATATCGTGGACTTACGCCTGCAGAGATAACTGCTATGAATTGCACCACGGAACATGAAATAAATCCGATGGACTTATACCACTGTCTTTTGTAAATATCAATTGCCTTGAAACCATATCATTTGCCATGCTCTCCACCTCATCTCCTTTTAACCATGTCATTCATTATCATGATTATCATTTCACAGCCGCCCCTTTAACGTGAGTATGTGGTTGCCATAAACTGCTGCCACAAATCTCTGTAAGTTTCCATTATCCTCGCTTTATCTCATATTTGCTCTGCTTATTGAAGATCTAAGTAAATATAATATACGATGTAAATACTATATATTTATACATAATATTTCATCTTTACTGTAGGTTTGTACTTAGCACTGCTTTCATAACACTCAAGCACTTTTTCACTCGGTAAATAATACCTCGTTAAATTTTAACGTGCTTGAAAAACTTAAAAGACATTCCTCGAGTCTAAATTATTAACGTTATTTGACCCATTCACGGTTGTCTCCGTGACTTCTTTAACGAGCGGGTTTTGTTGAATGATTGGACATTTCTTATTTATATCGCGTGACTGACAAAAACCTCCTCAAGTAAACTGTGTTGATAATTCAAAATGTGAATAAATGATGGCATATATCCGTTAATACCCGATAATTTAACTGTATTATTCAAAAGAATTGGTAAAATCCGGGTTGAATGATAATGTTATTTGTATTGTTTTTCTACATTTGACGTCAGCGTGAAATAACTTTAACATGTGAATATGGCAGTTCATCTTCTGCTTAATCTTCTCTTTCTTTTTCTTCATCTCTTTTTTTCTTCTTCTTCTTCGTGCCAGCAACATTTAATGTTTCCGCTAAAAATTTGGCAACATTAATGGCCCGTTACATGACAGTTTGAGTATATTATTGCGAGTTTTTAGATGCTCCAACTATGGCAGTGGGTCCTTTCGTAGGAGTTATCAAAGTGGAGAAGCCACAAGAGTGTCATTAGAATCATCCGATCTCATTTAGAAAAATTAATAAATATGCCTCGGATACTACAGTATACATCACTACAGTCCCTATATGTTACGATAAAGATCTTCGGATGCAGAGGTGTCAAAGCGTTTGCTTTGCAAACCAAAGGTCGTAGGTTCGATCCCCGATGGAGATTTAAAAAAAACAAGATTTTTAATAGATTTTTTTTTATTTATTTTTTTGTTTTAATTAATTTCTAAGCTCTAAAATACCCCGGTTTGTGTGAATTCTATCCCTTACCCGTAAAATTACAGTCATATCCTATTTATTAAAACTGGTGGTAGACGAAAGTCGTCCCGTGAAGACCACCCATTCATAGTAAATTCCTGCAATAATAAATGATGATGCGTGAATCTTGGGCTGTAGTCTCCACATGCAGCGCTTAGCCATATGCACAATGGTAAGCGACATATAATTTCACAGAAGACTTTAGAATTACTATCACCATCTGTTGGTATTCTCCTGTAAGTGTTTACATAAAATAAAATTAAAATACTGTTTGGTAGTACTGTGAGTCGTCTACCATAATGCTATAATGGTACAATATTATGATGAAAGATAACGTATGTAATTTCTTTTAAAACAATAAATAAACCTTTAATTCACATTGAAGCCAGGAAAAATAACAAATCGTTGAACGCATAAAAAAACAAATCCTAAGCAAACAAAGCAAAACTTTCGTATCAGTTTAAATAATAACTCACAAGCAACGAGAGAAAAAAAAACTACCCGATCGATAACCGTTTAACTGAACGTCATTGCCCAAAGTCCGGTCGTTAATACACCGAACTGAACGCTTACAAACGAATATTCCATGACAGTGCTGCGATCCCTCGTATAACAGGGTCTCTCTTTAACACGTCTTCGATTTATGTGGATAAATCATACTTTTTTTTAAATATTCGCAAATTTTTGGGATTTTTTCTTATCTATATATATAAAAATCAATGTCTGTCTGTCTGTCTGTGTGTATTTGATGCATTCCGACACCATTAACCCGGTTGCGATAATACTTTGTCGAATTATTGCTGATACTAAAAGGAAAAAGATAGGATACTCAAAATTTGATTTAATTACAAAAAATAATTGAATATTTACGTAAAACATGTTTTCATACAAGACTATTGTAATACAGAACGGCCAATTTAGAACATTGTGTTTCCTTGGCAACGCCGTAAACAACAATTCACTCACCTGAAGTTATTATAAGTAGGTACTAACGTAAGGTACTGAATATTTAGAAACAAAATTCGATTTTCGAATAAACTATTTCAATATTTGAATTTTTGACGACTTTTTTGTTTATCGAATTAAAATAAATATAACGTATTAATTGTGTGTGATATACAGTAGAAAGAGTTAATTATGGAATTCTAATTGCTGGTCGGCTTCGGATAGTATTATATCATAATTTAATAATTAATTTAAAGTAAAAAATTAATAAATTAAAAATATTTAGTTTTGATTCACAATTTATTTTAATGTTTACATGTTTCGGCCTTCCTGAAGACCATCTTCAATAATGAAAAAATAAAAACAGGCCGTGGCTTATATAGGTATGGACAAGATCCTATATTAATACACACATATTTACAGGTTGTATATGTGTGCGGGTACAAAAATTGAAAAAGGTTATTTTAAAAATTAATTGGTATGTGATTAGTCTTAATGTATTGAGATATTTTTTTTATTATTTTTTATGTAAACACATACAGGAGAATACCGACAGATGGTGATAGTAATTTTTTGTCTCATCTGTGGAATTCTATGACGCTTACCATGGTGCATATGGCTAAACGCTGCGTGTGGAGTGTTCATCCGCCAACGTCATAGACTACAGCCCGAGATTCACTCATCATCCTTTATTATTACAGGAATCTACTATGAATGGGTGGTCTTCACGGGATGACTTTTGTCTACCACCAATTTTAATTGATAGGCTTTGACTGACATTTTACGGGTGATGGATCAAATTCACACCAACCGGGGTATTTTAAATTATGCGTGTATTGTAGTGCCTTTAAATTTAAAAATGAAACACTAGGAATGTACTGCACGAGTGGAAAATTGAAATTGCCAGAATTAGATTCACCCCCGAACCTTTATTAACGTTGGTATCGGGTGATACAAGTGAATCAAAACATTTCTAGACAAACATACGAAAGTACAATTCTTATCACTACCACTGCCGAACGCAAATCATTCCTTATCGTACAAATGGTCATGTTTAGCAAGTCTCAGAAACGCATCGATCGTACGATGGATTGCAATATCCGATTTTATTTTGGCAAGGAGAAGACGGATACCATTTCAACATCCCGTTGAGAAATCCACAAACAGATGAGGAAACGACTAAGAAAGTCAGTGCCATGAATTACTATTCATATCGATTGATGATTCGTGAAAACGCTGAAAATCATATCCTAAAAGGTCGAAATTTGTATACATGTTCGCGAAAATAGAAAATGAACGACTCCTCTACATTTGATTAAATCAAACCAAGTTGCGTTCCGCAGAGTATATTCATTTACGCGATGCAGTTGTAAATGATGGCTGAAAAACAAAAAAACATTGTGCATCCAAAAGCACTCCAATAAATAAAAACACATACGGGCGCCACTGTCAAATTTAGGTAAGAACAACATAACCTAAGTTTTTGTTTTCTAATTGGCTCCGGTCACGCCTCAAGTCCAACTTATCCAATCAGAAGGCGAGAGGCTCCCGACGAGGCGTTTCCATAAAAACTCGCGGTTTCTTTTTTTTAGTGGCATTGCAACGCATGCCGGGTACACGCTAGTGCTTCATAAATTCATATAAATATTCAACAAATGAACTATAAATACTTAGTTTCTCGGCGCAATAAGGCTGCGTAAGTGACTCATCTTCCTGGATGAAAGACCGGATGTCGTGTACAAAATCCGTGTTTCGAATACCCGTGACCACCGTTTGTTTTCTACGATTGAATGGTAACATAATTTTTTATTTTTTTTATATAAACACATACCGACAGATGGTGATAGTAATTCTGAAGTCTCATCTGTGGAATTCTATGACGCTTACCATGGTGCATACGGCAAAACGCTACATGTGGAGTGTTGGTCCGCCATTGTCATAGACTGCAGCCTGAGATTCACGCATCATCCTTATTATTACAGGAATTTACTATGAAACGGTGAAAGTCGTCTTCAAAAGACGACTTTCGTCTATCACCAATTTTAATTAATAGGCTATGACTGGCATTTTACGGGTGAGGGATCAAATTACACCAACCGGGGGTATTTTAGAGCTCAGAAATCGATTCAAAATCTTTTTTTTTAATCTCCGTCGGGATCAAACCCACCTTGCAAAGCAAACGCTTTGACCACAACATATACTCACCGGCGAAACACCATATATGGTGGTGTTTGCTGTGAATTTGTATGAGAGTCGGTAGTTGAATATTTTTTTAACTTAAAAACATATTTTAACATAAAAATAGTTTCAGCTATTTGTCTACGAACACTGAAACATTATTTTTTCTTGGTCTATGTGTGTTGTTTTATTTGTATATTTTTTCTTAATTTATGTCGCTCACGACTGAACATCATGGAACCAATGATCTCAAATAGGAATATGAACCTTTCTTCAATTTCTCTTTTAAAAACTTAAGTATGTTATGTTCTTACGTTTCTGTATCTCAATTATGAAATGCCTTCAATTATACTTAACTCCTCCTTTGCAAAGATCAAGGCATTACTTTTAACATGAACAATAAATAATAAAAAAATATATTTCCATTATTACTATGATTACATTTACTGTGTACGTAATAATACTGATAACGGCCATTGCTGGTGATTGTCAGATGATCAATAGGAGCATAAATATTCAAAAACATTAATTTAAAAAAATGTTAGGGCATGTTCTTTCAGACCTCATGTCAAAAACTTTGCTCTTTGGACTTTGAAACTTTGTCTGTTCTCTACTGTAAGGTCCTGAAAAAAGGCTCCTTAAAAAGCCTTGGACCCGTGAGAGAAATAACCACAGGTTACATCCCTTGCCCGTCGAATTGACCCGCAGGCTTCGCGGGTCGAACACGGTTATACTGCCCACGATGGGTCCCTTTATTTCACTCTTTTCAGTCGTTATTAACTGAAAACTGAAATTTAAACGGCGCTTTTGAAAAGCTCTTTAAGTGAATAGAAAATCAACATATCGGTCTACCGAGCTTTTGAAAAAAAAACAGTTATTTCAAAAAACATTCAGTACACTGAGAGGTTAAAGCGTTCGAATGGCATGCGAGAGTTCACAGGTATAGTTACGATGATTAATAAAATAACTTTGTATCAATTAACAAGCTTTTATTAAAATCTATTGATATCCCAAAATGGTGTTTGTAAATATATGTACAGTACTTGTAAATATACCATCCACAGTATTAACAATTCTTAATATTTGTCAATTACAATTGAGTAATATTAGAATCATCACGTGTCAAGTCCTTTAATGAACGAATCGCTATCATTTTTGAACGATGCACGAAAATGGGGCTATAGCGTTATGTTTTTGTCAGATTAAAACATTCATAATGATAATAAAAGATTTAAATACCCATTACAAATATTTTTACAAAGTCAAGCCTTTTAGAATTTAGAATTGAGATCCTTCTATAAGCGATTCAAAACCTGTGGGTGTAATTTTGAAAAAAAAAATGGATTCACTTTATTTATTTTTACAACTTATTTTATGTTTATTTATAATTATTAAATTAAAAATGGACATGCTTACTTTCATATTTTCAAATGTAAAATAATACAAAATTAAAAATAAATTCCATGGTTTTAATTTCATTAATTTTAGATCACAAAAGTAAAATCTATTAGATTTAAAGTATTCTATCAACCAGATGCTTTCCTTCTTATTTTTAATCATTATAATATATTTACCATATTACCTCCAATGATCATGTTTAATAATTACTATAGAAATAATACATATTGAAGCATATAAATATTTTGTAACTACACATGCCAAAGGATAGTGAATTACAATCTGCATTTGACGGTACTACCTTCAGGTTGACGAAATCTAAATGGCTTCAAAAACAGCTTTATTTAAAAAAAAAAAAAAAATTGAAACGTTTTATATTTTACTCTTAATTTAAATGAAAATAAAATTTGTAATCTTGTCACAAATTCGTAAAGTAGTCTTGCATCCCCCAGTAACAATTTGACAATTAATTTCACCAACTATCCAATGCGACTGTAACTCATTCCGAAGTGTGTAATTACATTTTAAAGTCCGATCCAAATTATCAAAATGGCATTTAATTTGCGGAAAAATCCAGTTAATTTATGCTGTCACTTAGTGTAATTGCCATCCATAAAGTAGTCCCTAACGGAAGGATGGTGGGGCTGGGCCGCAGACCAAAACACGATTCAACAATTTTTCGCTTTTCTCACATTTCGTGAATTCATGTCACACGAACAAAATTTACGTTTCTTCAATGATCTGAATAATAGCTACCGGTAGACGCTTAAATTTTTTTAACGGGACTTAAAAAATTCTTCTATTCCTTGAAAATTAAATAAATTCAATCAATATATAAGGAAAGTTTATAATTTATTTAATAATGAAAGTAATGTAGTTGAGTACAGGTACATAATACGTCCAAGAAAATATTTATTTTACAAAACATTATTGTAATTAAATATATATAAAATAATCATATAAACATATAAAACATAAGACCATTAAACGAGTTTATTTGTTATTTCAAATAATTAAAGAGACATTGCTACTTATTATTGATAAGTATATATTTTTTTAAATGAATCATGTAATCATATAATCGGAAAATGCACAAATCTTGCTCTGAATCTGTCCTTAAAAAGTAGATTTATAATGAGATCGATAAAATTAACGTTAAGTAATGTAATGAAATACTTCAGGACTGATGCAATAATATTTTTTGTACGGCCCATATTATTCGTTTACCTTAATATAGGATTTTACATATACTTGATCTAGCTTCATCATTAATTACGATTCTGTAGATACTGCTTTCTCTTCGAATGGTTCAGAAAATGTTAAGAATTTTTACTCGTATTAATGGAGGGGCGCATTTAGGGGTGGAATATTTACGATCGGTGCAATATTGATTATGTAATACGTAAAAATTCATGTCATAACATATCGGATATCACTTTAATAGATATGTTTTAAAGAGTTCTTTCTGTCAACAAAGAAAACAATCCAAATTTTTATTATCAGCATCAATAATAAATATTTATTATTTAAATAAAAAATATTTAATCCATAAATAATTATTTGTATTTCCCAATTTACTCAAAAGAATCATTTTAACACGTACATAGTGCATCCACCATCTTTAAAAAGTTGACAAGTCGCGGGTTCGTCACATGACCGCATGGAGGAAGGATGCAGAAGCAGATTAACAACATAAAAAACTAGTTTTGGAAGCACAATTCGCATTTAATTTTATTAAAGACTTGATTTCTTCGTCCGACTGGTATGACGTTCGCCGGCCGGACGAAACTTAACTGACAAAACTTCCGGTACTCTGTGACATCCAGCGCCGCCAAGACAATCACGGCATAAAGGCAAATTAAAGATGACAGTTGCACCAACATGAAATGGAGCAAATGTCATAACAAATAAAATGGTGTATGCAAACGCCGTGTAGTTTTATACAATTAAAACTAACATAATAATGTCTAAATCTAATAAGATGTGCATGTCAGGCGAGCGAACAAAAGCAAGAGACGAAAGAAAAAATTTCGAAGCTTTTCGGCATCAGTCTAATAAAGTTATATCTAGCTGTTATCAATAGATTCTTCGTAAAAAGATGTTACCTTATTTCTTATTTAGAATACAAGATATGTATAATATTTGCTTAATTGTATCAAGATATTCAAATTAGAATCAGAATATTTCAAAAAGCAGAATATTTTTCGATTCATGATGAAGTCAAAATATCAAATAGATGTTTATTCACATTCTATAAAACCGGAGTTTCGTTTTCAAAAAGGTTTTTTCAGTTTTCTATGTGCACAAACGTACTGATCATTAAAACTAGATAAACAATGAATTTGTTGCAGTTCCAACATAATAGCAAGTAGTATTGATAGTAAAGTATATGGGAAATATTTAAATAAAATCTAACTTTAATAAGATTATAATTAAAATGGCAATATCTCGAATAGCTGTTCTAAAAATGCATTAGTTTGTTTTATTTTGTGAGTGAAGGGATGTACGTCCGCCTACTTGGGGGCGGATGGGCGTACGACCCTGGCGGGACAATGGCACATAATGGGCGGATTATTTGAGCCGCAGTTATTGTTGCAGAGGTGGGCGTCGGTGGGCGGGAAGGGCCGGCACTAGGGCGGAGAACTTTGACGGGGTTTTTACCCCGCCCTATCGAATGCCTTTATCCGAAGGGATTTGAAGCCCCATAGCCACAGAGTTCTTCGGATATCCGGGTTCAGTTTGGGTAATATTTAGTATTTTGTACTTTGTTATGCACGATTTAATAATAATTGTACTCGTATTTTACATTGTATTTTCAACCAAAAAAATATTCATCATATTATTATTTATAAAAAATAGCTTCATATTATGCCTTATTGACCTGCCTAAAAAAGCACATCAGGTAGAATATAAAATTGAAAATATGCATAATTCATTATTATTATACAAAAATATTAAGATTCTATATTTCAAAAGATATTATTGAAATATTTTATGATGAATTTGTATTCGCATTGTTAAAATTATCAAAACTCTTAGACTATATTACAAATGCATGTTTATATTGAACCTTAACCACTTCTGTGGTAAACCTCAAATTTAGATTGAAGAACAAATTAGGACACGTGTCACTCAACGCGCGCGATGCGTTCTGGTGGGGGAATGACCTGAGCTGGATTCGTAATATATTTTATTTTTAGCTATTAGTACTAACAAATTGGATAATTATTCATAACTTTTCCTAAGTAAGTAATGCCGTAGGAAAGAATTACTTACAGTTTCCCTTTTCATCAAGCCCCAGTCTCTTGCCGTCTTGGAAGACCGTCAGAAACTATAAACAGAATGTAATCGGCGGAGCTGCGGGAGGCGCAGCTAAAATGTCACGAAGTTAGGACAAAAGCGACTGACAGACTCTTACGGTGGCACCTCGTGATGTCCATATGCCTCAGTTGAGGGAGTGGACATGGACGAATAAATTAATGACTTTATAATAATGAATACGTAAAAAGCATGCAGCATTATTGAATCATTGCATTTGTATGCAATCGTATATTTTTGTAACATTTTTATATTTTTTTAAATAACAGTGTTTCTGCAAACATTACATTAGATGGTGTGCTACAGATCATTAAGAAGGAAGCCTCGTTGAAAGCTCAACATTTCACAAACATGTTTCGGATATATTTCACTCCGATGCACGACACTTGATAAGGAGTGCGAAGCTTCAACCCGTACTTCATAAATCTCAGTCTCGCAACTTACGTACTCACAGTCCCAACAGTATTCCATTTTAATGAAAGAAAAGTATTATCACATTTCTTTCAATACATTAATTATTTTTTTCTTACAGATTTTCGTAATAGCAGTGATCCTACTCACTATTGTTTATTATATTCAATTGTTTCATAGGTTTTCGTGGCCAGATTTGATACTGTGGCTTCTGGGTTTAGCCGTGTGTGGCGAATTTCTTTTGACTAATATTTTGACCGCCATTGCAAGGGTCTTCTTCAGGATTGATTATTTAGTTGTGAGTTGGTGTCAGATTATCTTTTTACGAGCGTTATTGATATCTCCATGACAACTACATACTCAAATTTCATTGGTCCGGAGAACGTGGGTATGTTCTAATAATACGGTTGGTATGTTCTAAGAATTGTACCTCCACAAACGTCATGTCGGACTGTGGTCGTCTTTTGAATTTTCGTTGGACCAATGAAACTTGATTATGTAGTTGCCATGGAGATATCAATAACGCTCGCAAAAAGATAATCTGACACCAACTCAAAACTAAATCATCAATCCTGAAGAAGACCCCTGCAATTGCGGTTGAAATATTGGTCAAAAGAAATTCGCTACTCACGGCTAAACTCAAAAGCCACAATATTATATACAATTGTATTTTATTTATACAGATTTTGCTGAAATTTGACCCATGCAAGACAGACTAACGACATCAGAAGAATAGCAGGAGGTAGCTTGATGTGTAAGGTGGAAGGTCATACGGAGACTCATACGGAGGCTTACCTTGAAGAGTGGACAAACACAGGCTGATGCAGATAATATATCGCGCAATTAAAAGAAGAGCAGTAGTAAACGGGAGCGCGTTGCTTGGAGCGCAGCAGGAGTGACCGAGCCAGACGCGGAGGTTTCGCTCACTTTTGCAGTCTTTTTACATTTTTGTATATATTCACAGTATCAACGCTCTATAGTTGACACACTAAACCTCATAAAAATGTTGGGCACATTAATGTTATTATAATTTACATTGGTTGATCCAGTAGAATATAAATTATAGGTCTGTTTCGTTCAATGTTTTTGTCAATTTCAGGCTAACCAATATTAGTTTTTTTTATGTAAGCTCATACAAGAGAATACCGACAGGTGGTGATAGTAATTCTGAAGTCTCATCTGTGGAATTATATTACGCTTACCATGGTGCATACGGCTAAGCGCTGGATGTGGAGTGTTGATCCGACAACGTCATGGACTATAGCCCGAAATTCACGCATCATCCTTATTATTACAGGAATTTACTATGAATGGGTGGTCTTCACGGAAGGACTTTAGACTGCTACCAATTTTAATTAATAGGCTATGGCTGGCATTTTACGGGTGACGGGTAAATATTCACACCAACCGGAGGTATTTTAGAGCTCAGAAATCGTTTAAAAATCCTTTTTTTAATCTCTATCAGGAGTCGAACCCACGACCTTTGGCTTGCAAAGCAAACGCTTTGACTATTGAACTATACCCGCCGGTGAAGTTGCAAGCTGTAGTTTATTATATTAAGCTTAAACTTTCATATCAAATCAATAAATAATCCCTACTTTATTTTATCGTTAATCATACTGTTTTAAATTCAGCGATTTTGCTTTCATTGAAAGCTTCATCAATTAAAAATCATTTCAATTTTACATGTTATCCGTATTTTATTTGTTTTGTTTATAATTAATTGTTTGAAATTCGCACGTATTAAAATTGTTAGTCATCAATTAAATTTCCATGGTTGTACATACTATTTGATTCGGTAGAATGGTTTGGTAGATGAGAAGTAAATGAAATTTAAAACGATAATTTAGACATAAATAATACGATATTTTTATTGAATGATGACCGATTAAATATTGTGGTAAATCACATGATACAAAAAAAACTTCAATATTCAAATTAAATGCTTGGAACATTCGTTTCTTTTATTATAATTTAACAATACCTTTAAATTCCATATTTATCTTTTCCACAAGCGTCATGATTGTAACTAGTTCATTGCAACACGTTCTTTCGTAGTTCTGTCGCGGCAAAAAAATCATTTAGAAAAAGGAAGTAAGGGCGCTCCGCGAGATGGCCTCGTTTATTACATTTTAATATAAAATGTCACGTAATGTAGACCTAGAAAAGTAAAAATAAACGGAATAACAATTTTAATTTCCTTGTTGCGAAAATAATAACAATAAATGCATTAATTGGCGTTCATCACAAGATAATTGCCAGATAGAGTTATTATCAAACATTCTTAATAATTAAATTAGTTTATTTTTATCATAAAAAAAAAATATTTTCTTTCAGATAATTTTTCAAATTATTTCCGTTTTTAAGTCATCAACCCTGAAAATGACCCCTGCAATGGAAGTCGAAATATTGGAAATTAGTAATTTTTCACACACGCCTAAACCCAAAAGCCACAATATCAAATCTGGCCGTGAAAACCTAAGAAGTTAACTATTTTTCTATATCTGCTTCCTTGCTGTACCAGACAGTTGCAACAGATTGCTGCTATAACGTCATATCAGCCGGTATTATATTAATTACTAGCTGACCCGGTGAACTTTGTTTCACCCGAAAGGCAATAAATGAGCAGATTTTGGATTTTATTAAGTTGAATTTTTCGGTACATATGATATCATATATTTGGTCTGGTTGAATTCTATTGCAGTAATCGACGAAACTTCAGCAAGTAGTTGTCAGCATTTCGACGAATCGTCAAACGATATGCGTTATAATTCATCGAGCTTAGATTCTTGGTAGTTTCTTCACCTGAAATTAAGACAATAGATTTTTAATTTTGTATGTAAAGCTAACATCCATATTTGTAGCATAATTATAAATGGGTGAAGATAAATGATTTTAAATCGTTTGCCGGTTATTTGTCCAATTTTCTCTAAAAAAACATCTTAATCTTTAAGTCTGTTATTTTCCTGGTAATAAGCAGTGTAATTGGACATTTATTGGAAACCTAAAGCAAAACCAAGCACTGAAAAATGTATGTCATGACGGAATCAAAACTATGATATTGATTATATATAAATTGATTACTCACCATTCAATGGATTTTTCATTTTGATATTGAAATAATATCCATTTTCTCCTTGCCAAAACATCAGTGGGTATTGCAACGTGTCATATGAACGACGTGTTTCAGATATCTGTTGTAGTTGCCGAGTATCACGACGTGTGTACCAGATGGTCGTTTATCTGCTCTGATCACGACTTTGTAGACCTCGATCAAGTTCTTCCTCCATATTGTCATTGAAGTATATTTGTACAAATTTATGCTGTGCATCTTCGAGAGGTTGGAATGATCCGATTCGATGGTGAATTTTTCCTTGTATCTACAGAATCAAAAGCAAAGACAATTTTACTGATTTATAAACACTTTTTTTTAAGAATTAGCATACATAATTCAAAGCAATAAGTGTAGTATGTTATTCTGTTAATTAGATTGTGTGTAAGTACAAAAATAAATAAATAAATACCTTGAATGTCGGATTAAATCCTCGTCCATTCTAGAGTTCGTGCAAACGGATCGCTTTGGCATATCGTAAAGAGACTTGTCAATGTTGTCGCTGGAGGTGTCTCAGCACGTTGAACAACATTTGAAGCCGTGAAATATACCCAATGACCATTCTCCAGATGCACCGCCAAACGCACAACAGCAGTATGACGTTCGTGATAAGCGATTGCGAATATACGCCAAATCGCTTTGTACCAAACTTGAAAACGCGTATGAAAACATGTTTACGTAAATGTTCAATATTTTTTCTTAATCAAATCAATTTTGAGTATACCATGGACGTTTTTGGGTTCTAAGGTACCTTTCCACCAATTTTCAGCCAAGTCGGTTAGGCCGTTCTTGAGTTATAAAAACAAATATAACCCGACTTTCTTTTATATATATAGATTTAAGCACAGTTGTTTATCCTTTAATTCTGATTACCACATTTTATATTAAGTTTTTACGGCCTTTCGACATAGAGAGTATTCGAAATTTTTTTTTTATACTTAAATACAAATAAACATTAGTATTGTTCTCATTATGCTTGGGTATTCTATCAGTCGTAATGCGAAACTTTCATTAAACTCTTTAAGATAGTAAAATTCTGATATCAGTTATATCTGAAAGCTGTAAAAAAAGGATATAATTAAACGTTTCGTATGAAATTGAACATATTTCGAGTCTGTTAAGTTATGTGTCCTTGTAAACTTTTTATATTTTTAATGTTTTTTTTCGGTTTGACACACTTTGCATTTAAAACATCGTTCGATTCACTTTGAGATTAAACGTATTACCGCAAGTTCGCTTTCGGCCGCAGTAAATTCGTTCTCAGTGAAATATTTATAAGGGCGCCTCTACCCGCGTGTTATTAAAGGCAATTCTCCCTTGAGTTGATTACTGGCATTAGCCGGTGCCAAAATTATAATCGGTCCGGTAACTGCCTACAAACACAGGCGTAAAATATCCCAGATATTTCCCCATACTGAAATTTAATTATGTCGACGCGTTATGAAAACTGAAACGCTGGGGGCGGGCGCACGCGGTCGTGTTTCAGGGCCTTCGGTCTTTCAGGCAGGAAAATTAAACCTGATAACGTGTTGTTAGTTTATAACACCTTTCGTTTCAATCAATCCCTCGTTGTCCGTAACATATTAATTAAATCAATATTCTTAAGTAATTTCATATCATCAATTCGGGTTGATCCGTGTGCGGTGAATTTTTAATTCTCTTTAATATTTTGACCGCTGTTACGAGGGTAGATTATTTGTGATCGTCAACTCTAAAAACGAAATTTCAAAATATCGGAGAGAACAATAAATTTGCCACTCACGGCTCAACCCGAAATACACAATACCATCAATATTATTATGTAACCCATTCGCATCGGTTTTCGGCATATTGTTGACATCGGTTGACGTGATAGATCGTTATTCTAGTTTCTTAGAATAGTTTTTTATGCATCATCTGATAGCTAAAGGATACTAAAATCAATTAAAATAGACCAGATAAGTACATTTATGCTTCAAATACAATTTTTATTATTGACAGTATAATTTGTATTCAAACCGAGCCGTAATGAAAAGGTTAAGATCAATAGCAAAAATATTACAAAATGTGTTTTATTAGGTTTTCTCAGTGCCTATAGTAAAAATAGTTTCATCACTATTTTATCAGTGTTAAGTCTACGTTTTTTAGTGTTACATCTATGTTTATTTTGACAGTGTTTTTTTAGTGTATTGTCAGTATTTTTCCGGTGTTTCTTTTTTTATTTTATCAGATATATTTGAACATTAAGCAAAACTGTCATTTAATTTTACTTTTAAACGTGAAAAAATTGCTCAAACAAAAAAAAACTTTTATTTCGTTTAATAAGATGCATAAAATTATTTTTTTATTTAAATTTCTGGCAAATATACATGGCAAATTACTTAAGTTTGTAGCAATCCAAAAACGCCTTATAAATACTTCATATTCTCAGTGATACATTTTAAATACTTACGATGTAGCAATTTCAGTCTTAAGTCTATCGACGTTAGTGAATCAATACACAGCATACAAATAGTCATCCTTGAGGATGACTATTTGTATGAGTATTTAATGGCAGAGCGTCATAAAATTCATCATCATCGTCTGATGGTATTTTATTGTTTTTTTTTTACATTTAAAAAAGTAATGCAGCTGGAACCTCTTCTGTGTATTTTTTTGCAGCTATTAATCAAAATATTCGCTAGGGTTTATCTGTTGTGAGGGCAAAGCAGATCCCGGTCGGTAATTTGTTATTTGCGTATTAAATTAAGATGTCGAGTCATTGTGAGGGGAGGTCACATTAATAGGGCTTAAGCTTCCGGTAAAATTCAAACACAATCGGAAGATTTATGCACTTTTTTTGTTTTTATCGTCAATTAACACAGGACTTGATTTTACCATCGAGAAACAAAACATATTTGAACAAATCATAAATTATATGAGTTTATAATTTCAACCTCTAAATATTTTTTAACGTCTGTTTTAATAATAAATTTGGTAATAACTTATTACAATATAATTTTAAATCGGTAAAGCTTATCTATAATGTATAAATGTGCATCGCACAAAGCATCTTTTTTCTTAATATCATAGTTACGTCTACTGGTAATATACTGGTGGTATAGCCAATGGAACGTGAGGACTACAAAAAAAACATATAAATTATTTTGAAATACGTAAGACTATGTTTAGTAAACTTACTTGATAATTGCAAAATACTTTTATATAATCTTTATATTTATTCAAATAGAGTACATATATTCTCGTAAGGTATTAGTTAACGATGAAACTGCTAGACTTTAGAAGCTTCGGGCTTATCGATATTTATTAAGGTCAATCAAAATCTCTTTTTCCAAAAAATACATATTTTATTTTTGGGATGTTACGTTAAAGAACAGTTGTTAATTATTTTGATATAAACATAGCTTTACGTGATCAAGTCACCAAGTTGAACTATGGTGGATGGAATTGTTTCTGCGCAGCATATCTACCTGTAAATATTTGATGACGCTTCAGGACTTCCGGTCAGATAACAAAGCGCTTTCAGGCCGACCTTTTCAGCGGCTGTTTTGCTGAAGAATCACTGCTAACAGCGCACTCCACATATACATATATTTATTTTTCTATTTTAATGAGTTTCAGCATTTGAATGTGATTATGAAGAAGTTTCAAAAACCACTTATACCAATTGATCAATTTACAAACGTCAATCTCATCATAAACCTGTTGAACAACGTTTTTTTCTCTTATAACCATAAAACCCTTTTCATCGTCTCTACATTGACCATATAAATATATGTAGCGCTCAATAATTATGTGTAAGCACTCGTGCAATTTCACCACATCCAATGCTTTTTTTCTATTTGATATTTTTTTTAATGTCTCCCATTTTAATCCATATTCTTTTTATTCAAAGAATGCAAACAAAGTATCTTGTAAGTAATGGAGATAAATGTTAATTAATCCGAACAGGTGTCTGTCTTGTCTTATGCTAAAGGTTGTTTTTGTATTAACGGACCCTTCTTGCCATTTAGGGATATTTAAAATGTCAACTTTTAGCTTCAAATAATGAAAATTGAAATACAAACGTTAATGTTCAAGACGTTATTTTGAACATTACTATTTTTGTATTAAACATCCAAATGTCTTTAAAGTAATTATTATAATCAAACTCTCTGGAATCTGTCGATTCATCCAGTCGCATCGACACGGAGCATTCACCATCCCAATAATCTGCCACTCTATATAAATTTAAGTGATCAAGGTCCAAAACAACAGGTATCGAGGAATTTGCGGTGTATGACATTTAATGTATTAATTTAATTTTGTAAATGCTTACTCATGTCGTAGACAAGGGTATAAAAAGGGGTCTCTCATCAAATAAATTAGTATCAACTCAACTCCGGTTTTTGGATTTATCCTCAGTGTCGGAACCTTGGTATTCCGGCATTACCAGTTAACTTATGATGTTATTTCGGGACCGCGACCTCGGTTCCGGAACAGTTAAGAAAAAATAAACTTATATATTTTCTAAACTTCTGGATGTGTTTTATTTATTTATTTTGAATCTCAGAACTAATTATGCTCTTTTGTTTTGTAACTTTAACTGAAAAAGTTTATTCAAATACGTAAATACGAGTTTAAGGCTTTTTTTATACCTAAAAATCAGAGAAATTATGTTTATGTACGTAGCCAATCGTTGCCTCTTTTAATTCATCATCTATTTCCGCTCTAGGACGCCATAGTTTTCACCTCGTTCCATTTCAGCTCTGCATTTTATGAGCGTCACGAGTACATTATATGTATAGTTTCTGATTACCTTTTACGACGACGAGAGTCTGGAGGCCTTAAAAAGAGCAGCTGTAGTTGTTTGTAGTATGCTCTACAGGGAAAATCAAGAATATGCTCTATATGATGTTCAATAATATTTCAGATTCACCTTCGTGTTTTGACCGAATGAAGAATGCTAAATCAAACACTTGAAAATAATGAGGATGATACAGGCTCTCTATTAAAAAGTTCAAGAACAACATGTCACGTTGAAAATGACGGTATTAATATGAAATTACAACATTGAAAATCGAATGAAATATTTTTTCAGGCTCATATTTTTTCGGTCAGAGAAATAGTTTTTTTTACCAAAATATATTATAAAATTATCATTAACGTTTCGCAAGCTCTATATATTTATCTTAAACCTACTGAATATAACTTAACCTAATCTAATTTATCTAACCTGTCTTAATTTAAAACTACTATACCTGTATATTTTTTTTATTTTGACATAAAGATGATTAAATTTTGACCATTTATTTGGTTGCCTTTTGTTAATATCAGATAATTGGTTTAATTGATAGGTTTCTTTGAAATTGATTACTTTTGTATTTACTAGTAAATAATATAATAATCAAAGTCTGATACTTAATCATTAATGTTAAATAAACATAAGTGAAAAAATTAAAGCAATCGACAGGCGTATACAACTGGGATGGGCAGAATTCTGAAAACTAAAGTACATTTTTAAAGCGAAAATTTCGCAATGTCTAAACACTAAGGCGTTTAACCCATGCATCCTCCCTGTATTAACTGATTGCGCAGAGACGTGGAATCTGACAGCAAGTCTTATCCATAAACTAAAGGTCACCCAGCGTGTTATGGAGAGATTCATGCTCAGAGGTTGCTAAAAGATAGAATCCGAAACGAGGAAATTTTCAGAAGAACTCAAGTAGCGTATGCTGCCCAACAAATAGGCACACTCAAGTGGCAATGGGCAGGACATATCTGTCGAAGAGACGACGGTCGATGGGGAAGAAAAGTATTGGAATGGCGCCCAAGAACTACTGACAAACAAAGCATTGGCCGACCCCCTGCAAGATGGACTGATGACATAAGAAGAATAGCAGGAGCGACCTGGATGCGGGAGGTGGAGGATCGAAGAGGATGGAGACTAATGCGAAAGGCTTACGTTCAACAGTGGACGGATACAGGCTGATGATGAAAAAGTTAATTAACAGATTTTTTTAATATTGTTTTACTATAGCACAACAATGACCGCAAGCCAAATAAAACTTATTTAGACCATAATCCGAGCTCGCATCGCGTTAAATCATAAATTTGCAATCTGAACGAGATAGTTGGCCTCCACGAGTCGGGTTTATCCAACTAATAACGACGCGGCGAGTCCTAAACGCCTCGTTAATTTCCTTCCCGGACCAAAATCTCACATTCCCATCTGCAAAACCCGCGATTATAATTGCAAAGTTAATGAGAATCGATGCGAATATTGCGAATATTTTCATAGCCGCTCATACCGCGCTGGCCGGAAGCCCCCCGGCCCCGAAAACTCTCGGCCCTTTACTGGTACATATGGTAATTACCCGGATCGTGTTTTCGCGGCTTCCACCGCAACAAAACTATGGACGGAGCTATGCGTTCAGACCCCATCTCTCCACTTTTCTATTGAAATACTTATTTCAAACAAATTTAAACTACACAAACGGCAATGATGAAAAAAAATATTTGAAAGAAAAACAATATTTTTTTTTACTTATCTTGTCCAGTGGCAATAGCACATCATTAACGCGGTCTTTGCTAGATCATTAATGTTAAGCAACATATATTTTATAAAATCTCTTTCTGCTATCGAGCATAAAACACGCACTGAATCAAATAAGCCTTGATTGAGAGGAAAAAACATGTTTTTATTTTCAATTATTCGTTTGTATGTAAGTGTCATGTAAATGCATTCAGGATAATTCGACAATACGGTCATTCAAATATCTCATCTGTGTATTCTATATTGCTTAATATTTTCATAATACATAGTTTTATGTGGAGTGTTGATCTGCAAACATTTCTCAAATCATATTATGAAGATTCATTACTCTTTGTAAGCTAATTTTAAGTCGTATATTATGAAAAAAGCTATGGATTACACATAATGATATAATATTTCCTGGAATCGGTTTAGAAAGTAACAGATAAAGAAACAATCTTTTGGAAAAATGGATTGTTACATTATTGTTAAATTTTTTTTGTACACAAATATAAAAGATACAGTTAAAGATTTAGTGACAATAATTACATTCCTTTATTTATTTTTGTAAAATCGCTTACCACGCCACTTGAAGATGAATCTTGTGCGTGGCGTGGGCTTCATCCATTATATTATAATGTTATACAATTTTACATAATTTAACACAATTTTACACAATTTTACACAATTTTACTTAATTTTATACAATTCCAAACAAATACAGAATGATTCATAAAATAACATCAATTTTCTACAACCTCGCCTAATCTCAATCACACACACCCTTTAAGGTACTTAATATTTAAATCTATATACATCTAAATCTTTATAATTGCCGAGTAATTTTTTTTTTCAATTTTTAATGAACATTTTTTTTATTCAATTTATGTTCAGAAACTGTGGTCCAAATTAAAGTGCTTTAACGGTATTTCCGTAATCATTTTTAAGTGTACCTGAATTTTAGCATAAATTTGAATATAATTTTTTACTCCCTTTCTGGATATATAAGTATTATATAAAACCTTTAAATATATTACATGAATGTCCATTGAATCATTATTTAAAGCATAATTTTCATGATTTAGAAAAAAAAAATTGAATACGGAATTTATTAAATTTTGAAAGATCACCACAATGCAATTACCTCAGACTAACAATTATTTCATCTCAAAAATACCCCAACTTGAAGCTACCACTTTCTGCAGCTATCCTACGTAGCAATAACTAACTTTGCAACTACGTCATTTTGAAACATTCCCAAACTTAAATTTAATTGCAAAAATACTAAAGTCCAGAAATACTCGTAGTGTTCTGATGATACAAATTGCAGACTTTCCTAGCGTTCTATGAAGTACGAGCTAAACTTTCAAACAAAAGAGAGTGTAGTAAGTCATTCAAAGTAAATAGGTAACAGCTTGTGATAACATATACAATAGATTATACAAATACTGAACAAGAACAAAAAAAACACGAACAAAAATATGCTTTGAGAAGTTATTAAATAAACCATTTATTTTGGGTCAATACGTGACGGATTTTTGTAGTCTATATAATTTTCAATCTTCAAAATAAAAAAACAATTTATTCGTAGAAAAACTGTGAAAAGCTGAATTTACTACAATTCGTGTGGCATCTTTAAAAGCCTTTTAATGTTATTATCTCTTTTTTAAGTCATCAGGAAACATATGCGAGTATTTACTCGTAAAATAATACCGGAAGTATACGAGTAGGTTTAATAAAATTAATTAAATAAATATCAAATTCGATTCACGTCACGTATTGTTCACGTTCGTAAATATTAATTAGCAATGTACAATAAGTTTAATTAATATACTAATTATTCACACACCCTTCGCACCGTGGTTTCAGGTAGCATCGGCCTACTTGAATATAAATTTTATAATCATTTCGAAATGTAATATATAATGATATACGAGTATATAAGTGAATAGTAGACTCATTTACTGTGTAAAATAAATTACCTGAAATTCAATCATAAAACAAATTGGCGAAAGGTACGAATCACAGTAGTAGCTGTGAAATAGTTTCTTAGTTGAATAATATCTAGGTAAATTAGTGGACAGAATAAGTGCAAGATAGGGTATTTGCCAGAACAGGACTACCTGTAGGTACTAACCTAAGTGGTATAGGTAAACGGTGAGATTGATAGGAGGATAATTAAAAAGTAGGGTAGTATTTAGGTAGATAAGTTGAAAAGTAGGGTCAAGTTAGGTTGGTTAAAAAAAAGTATTATCTTATTAGCTATTGTAGAAAAATGGTTAAAAAGTGCAAGATAAGCGTGCTTATATGGAGTGCAAGCTATCTGTGAAATAAACAATTGGGGTAGTGTCTCTATATGTGCAAGAAATGGGATTGGTAGGAGTAACGTTTTAGTTTTATGTGAGATATGTGTTATGTGGAATGGATACAATATATGTAAGGAAGAGTAGTAGTTAGAATGGATTGTTTTAAAGTACAGTGATACTAAGTATGTAAGTTAAAGTGGGTGAAAATATCTAAAAAGTATGCTTACGGAGACAAAGTGTTGTAATACTGGGTATTAGTTGAGTTGATTTGTGGGCAAATTGTACTTTTATAAGGTGCGCTTGTTGCTGTAGGTAGTGTATATAGGTGAGAAAATTACGAATTGAGATAGTGTCTAGATATATTAGTTACTAAGAGTAACGTTTAAGCTAATTTTGGTATAATTTTAATGTGGGATTGATACAAGTTATTGCATGTATTACGATATTTTAAGTATATAGAAGAAATATTTATTAGTAGGATTAGTTTTATAGGGAGTAAATATCTAAATTATATGTAGGCAGATGATATGTGTAGTAATTTCAAAGTGGGAAAATTTAAGTATTTATAAATTAGATTGATTGCATTATACATTTGTAGAAGCAGTAATTACTTGAAGGATTAACTAATAATAATACTAAGCATAAAATAACAAAAATACTTCAATTATATAGAATCATTAGTTATTATATTTCATTGTGAGTTAATTATTTTTCAAATTAATTTATATTCCTAGACAAAAACGACTCTATTACAGCCAGATATTTACACTTCTTGGTCACTCCCTGGGGCGTCGTTTAGCGCTCAGAACATATGTTCTTCTTTTCAAACCATCTAGTTTAATTAGTACTTGCTAATTCACTAAAGATATTATTTATGGACTACCTGTATCCAGAAACATAAAGTTAATACATCTGGTTACTTACATAGGTTACTTACATACAAGAAAACCATTTTTGTGATATATATATATAGTTTTATTTTAGAATAAATGAGTATCTCAACTACATCGACACTTTACTTTTATATTATTGTAATTCAATTCAATCATTACGTAAAAAAATCTTTATACAAAATTCCCATTACTTTAAACTGTATGTTTCACTAATCGATTCCCATTAAATTGTATTTTTTCATATACCAAAAATTCTATTAATCAATATTGTTCATGCATTATAAAAAAATATCCAAAGTGATTGCAAAATCCACCCAACTTAAAACGTTCATCCAATTCGCCGCTTTTCCCGGCTGAAAATTTCATTTTCCACCAAAAAAAAAATTATTTCGATCGGAACTTAATTGACGGATTCGATTAAAAATATATGTACATCCGAATCGGTCGTAAATTTTCTAGAGGCGCCTGCACACTTTTCTACTAGAAAAAAATCAAATAAGGTGGAGAAAAATTCTAGTACATTCGAGAAGGATTTTGGTACAGTTGAGAAAAAATTGCGGACAGATTCCTTGCAGAGTTTCGTTGAGGGCTATAAATTATTTCGCTCAAGGAAAATTTATTTTCTTTCGTTTGTGTTGGAGATTGTATCGGTCGACTGCGCGAAGAAGACTCGGGATGAGCTGAAAAAGAGTCGGAGACCTCAGGCTCTTTTATGAAATTTCTGGACCTTAAATACAGTAGACGTGTAGTATCGCTACTTTCAACTCATAGTCTGCATCAACTGTATTTGAAAACATTCGTTTGGTTCACTTTTAATTGTACAGAATGAGCTGCAATTGTTACTTTGATGATAAAAGTGTGTGAATATTTGCAATCTTTTTCAGTATTAACAACTTTATATAATTATTTATTTTCACTCTGTTATTCAAAACAAAAATGTTATTAAAATAAAAACAATAGTTCTCACGCAAATACTAAAATTAATTAACATATATATTAAAAATCACAACACTTATATTTTATGTTATTGGTAAGTTAAACCTACCTTTTAAAACCAAATGATTCAGACATATTAGGCTAATCTTTTGTTGTAATTAAAAGTTCTGATGATGATTTAACGCTCAAATATGCATTAGATACTAAAGCGGCACATGTAACCCACATACACTTGCATTACGAGTATGATTATACTTCTGAAAGAATAGTCATACTCAAGTTATCGAGACACATCCATCGATGTAACGACGCTCGATGGAAATAAAACAGTGTTTTTAAGATGGACTGACGATATCAGAAGAAAAGCCGGAGAAGACTAGATTGCGAAGGACAAAATATTGAGATGAATGGAGAATGGCATGAAATTCGTTACACTGTATGCAGTTCATTAAAAACTATTTTCATCTAATGAAAAAAATTGTATATATTATATTTATTTATCTCATATGCCTTAAATTACAGTGGTCGTTAAAACAACGAGATTTTTAAGCTCCGTAAATAATTACTCTGCCGAATGTCAGCGCTCTCAAAGGGGTCATTCCCCAAAGAGAAACATAGAGAAAGTAAGACAGAGAACGGAAGATATTTGGTCACTCTCCACAGAGAAACGTTGAGAAAACGAAAGAGATGGAGGTCACTCCCCAAAGAGGAACATACTGAAAATGAGAAAGAGTAGGGGAGGGAGTGGAGCAACGCTCTGGGCAATGACAATTTGGCAACAAAGAAACCCCATCCCCTGTAATTTAGATTTACTTGAATATTGCTTTGTTTACTTTGACGGCAGTTATGTTTGTTTTTCTGGTAACAACACAAGGAGACCCTGAACGGCAAAGCGAAGGGAATTATAGAGTCCAAGATGAAACATTTTTTTTCTTTCGGAAACTATTAACATCTATATATATAAAAGAAAGTCGGGTTATTTTAGTTTTTATAACTCAAGAACGGCCTAACCGACTTGGCTGAAAATTGGTGGAAAGGTAGCTTAGAACCCAAAAACGTCTATGGAATACTCAAAATTGATTTGATTAAGAAAAAATATTGAACATTTACGTAAACATGTTTTCATACAAGACTATTGTAACTTGACAGCTGTCAGTTGAGAAAGTGTTGCCATAGTCAGCAACATAACTAAAAATGACGCAATAGTAGGTATTGTAAGTAGGTACCTACGTATGGTACGGAATATTTTGAAACAAAAAAAAAAACAAAAGGCAGGAAAAAAAGACAAAAACAAAATAAATATTAGTGAAAATATCAATTTAATCTTTTATTTGTTAAAAATGTTTTTTTTGTTGTTTCTTATTCTATTGTGTTATTTTTATTTTTTATTATTTTCTCTATTTATTGTATATTTATGTATACTCTATGTTTCTAAATATTTGTAAAAAAAAAATGCAATTTCGATTCTGTATACAAATAAATAAATAAATAAATAGATGTGCCATCTATGTTTTTTTTGTCTATGGTTTGATAGATATTTTGTCAATCGGTTGACGTTTTGTTTCGACAGCATTTTGCTGATTTTATTATTGATTATTGATAATGCCGACACCAAAACGTTCGAATCTTTCAAAACAAAGCCGTCACGCAACAAGGAATCGAAAAATTGTCAATGAAAGGACTGACGAAGAGCAAAAAATCTCGCGTGAACAATCCATCGAACCCATCTAACCTGTGGCACAAATACAAGAATAATATGTCAGAAGATATTTTACATCAAATTCGTGTTAGATCAAGAAATCCTGATCTTAAGATGAATGAGGAAATACATAATCGGGCTTTGCTCTTAATCGAAGACATGTGTTAACCTCATGTGCGGTAGTTTATTAGTCAGGTTAGGAATGCCAGCACCAAATCGAGAAATGAATGACGCATTTAATCGAGAATTGGAACGGGAACGTGAAAATGATCACCATGAATTAGATTTAGTAGTTCAAACGAATGTACCGCTTTTGAATCCTCAACAAAAGGAAGTTTATGATACATTAATGAAGGCAATTGATGATGGAAATGGTGGTTTATATTTCCTGGATGCCCCTGGTGGAACTGGTAAGACATTCCTCATGTCAGTAGTTTTAGCCACTGTCCGTGCGAGATCCAACATTGCGGTTGCAGTTGCTTCTTCTGGAATAGCAGCCACATTGTTAGAAGGATGCCATACGGCTCATTCAGCATTAAAATTGCCGTTAAATCTTCAAACTATTGAAGAACCTACATGTAATATTTCAAAACACTCCGCAATGGCCAAAGTTTTATCAGAATCGAAAATCATCATCTGGGACAAATGCACAATGGCGCATAAACGTGCATTTACGCAATGACTCGAGATGTTTTGGAGGCGCAATGATTTTACTGTCTGGCGATTTACGTCAAACACTGCCAGTAATTCCAAAATCAACTGCTGCCAACGAAATTAACGCTTGCCTCAAATCGTAGAATCTATGGCGCTATGTAAAGAAGCTTCAACTGACAACAAACATGAGAGTTACATTGATGAATGATACATCTGCTGAAGATTTCTCTGAGCAATTGCTGACTATCGGTAATGGTCGAGTACCTGTCGACATATCGAATGGATTGATTTCATTTCCTCAGAATTTCTGTTTCTTTGTCTCATCGAAAGACGAACTCATCAACAAAGTATTCCCAAACATCATGACTAACCACAAAAATAATGAATGGTTGAGTGAGCTAGCAATTTTGGCGGCCAAGAATAAAGATGTAGACGACCTTAACTACATAATTCAGAATGATATCATTGGTACAATGCATTCATACAAATCTATTGACTGTGTAACGAATGAAGACGAAGCCACTAACTATCCAATTGAATTTTTAAACTCATTGGATGTGCCTGGCTTACCACCGCACAATTTAAGACTAAAAGTTGGCTCCGTAGTAATCATGCTTCGAAACATAAACAAACCAAAACTGTGCAATGGGACGCGTTTGGTGATAAGTAAATTGATAAACAATGTGATTTACGCGATGATACTCTAAGGAAAATTCGAAGGTGAAGAAGTCCTCATTCCGAGGATCCCGATGATCCCAACCGATACGCCGTTTGAGTTTAAGCGACTTCAATTTCCGGTCCGTCTTGCATTCGCCATGACCATTAACAAATCACAAGGCCAATCCTTGAAAGTTTGTGGTCTGAATCTTGAAAATCCATGTTTTTCCCATGGTCAATTATATGTGGCATGTTCACGGGTTGGAAGACAATCTGCGTTATTTGTTCTTGCGCCTGATAATAAAACAAAAAATGTCGTCTATCACAAGGTGCTTCACTGAAGAGTGCAACCCATGCACAAAAATACATGGCCAATAAAGAATCATTAAAATACTAGGATTCAAATCATTGCAAATTAAAGGACTGAAGAAGAAACAGACTTAAAGATTAAGATGTTTATTTAGAGAAAATTTGACAAATAACCGGCAAACGATTTAAAATCATTTATCTTCACCCCTTTATAATTATGCTACAAATATGGATGTTAGCTTTACATACAAAATTACAAATCTATTGTCTTAATTTCAGGTGAAGAAACTACCAAGAATCTAAGCTCGATGAATTATAACGCATATCGTTTGACGATTCGTCGAAATGCTGACAAATACTTGCTGAAGTTTCGTCGATTACTGCAATAGAATTCAACCAGACCAAATATATGATATCATATGTACCGAAAAATTCAACTTAATAAAATCCAAAATCTGCTCATTTATTGCCTTTCGGGTGAAACAAAGTTCACCGGGTCAGCTAGTCGTATATACAAATACCATAATACTATTGACATCTGAGTAAGAATCTACTCGTATATGAGATTTTAATAAACTGTTAATTATAATAAAACATTTTGAAGGTAGTGCAGTTAGTCATTTAGTTAGTCAGTTATCAATAGATTTTAATAATTAATATTAAACTAAATGCAATTTTTAAAAAGTTTCTTGTAAACAAAAATAATATTTGACTTATAGTGTACTATTTAATTAATAAATAACTATTTAATAATACACAATTTACTTATAACATTAAAAAAAAATACGAGGTTCATAAATATTATAAGTGATCATGAAAACTCATGATTATCCGCGATGATGTTGAAATAAAATAAGAAAAATGTTCGAGAATTATCTGCCAAATTTAATTAGGAAAAATAATTAAATATACATATACTATACTATACATAAAATTCTTTTTTCAACACGTCAATCCAAGCACAAAAATAACGGCAGAAGCTTTTTTAAAAAAAATTAACATTGTCATCAATATTTAGTCTATCTATAAAGTCATCGATTTTAAAACAAATTTATAACTATATTTGTATTTAAGTTATCATCAAATCAAGGAGCTTCATTAGCATAAATGACGAAATCTGCGCTTCTTTAATTGCTTCATAATAAGTTCAAAAGAATTTGTGGCTTAATTTCAACTTCTGTTGCGAGTGTACAACTTGGTGGTCCATATTTCAGCTTCACTAAAATCAAATAAACATAAAAAATCGTAAGTACTTTCACTAAATGGCAGCAATGCGTGGTGACCAAATGCTTTAATTATGGAATAGGTTTGGAAAGAATAATATCAAATATTTTTAAAATATCAATTATTATTAAACATATATTATTATATTTTCAATGTGTAAATGCACCAACCAAAGTAAAACATATTTTCCTTTCAAAATATTAATTGGAAAACAATAATAATTAGCTTGTTGTGTATAATATTTAAATTGAATCATTCATTATTCATATCACGATCTGAAAGTAGGAACATTGACAATTCACTGATGACGAATATCCATTTTGAAATTGCACATTTTTTTTACAAACACATGCAGGTAAATGTCACCAGAGGGAGAATGAATAAGCATCATTGAAATAACTTTTCTTCTTAAATATCCTATTTCGTGCTCAGTAGTATAAAATATTTAGAGTAAATACTGTTGAGAAAATTTAACAAGACAGTTTCTATTATTTGCATAGTCCACGTATTTTTCATTTGAGAGTGTACTATTATTTTTATAGCTGTAAAAAAAAAGTTTTCAATACCACTATGTTTGTAGTTTAAAGTCTGTATAGATTAGCACACTACGTCTGTTTCTTTAAAATCTCTCTCAAAAAGGTTATTGCATTATTTTTTTTAATATTTCGCTTAATATTTTTCACCATAAATAATTTGGGATACTTTCTTTTGACTCCCAATTTCAACTGATAACTAGTAAAATGCATGGCATTGCCAATAGGTTCATTGTTAAAACATTTACTAATTATTTACCCTTAACTAATGTAAATTTAACTAATAATCACCTATTGTGATTAATAAAACGTAATCGGTGGTAAGCAAAAGTCAACACAGGAACATTACTCATTCATAGTGAGTCAACATAAAAAAAAACTATTCGTGAACGACGGCTCATTGTTTCATGATACTGAAGGACCTGAATAATGAAAATAATGCCAAGTACCCTGGTTCACTTAAATAGATGAAATTTGTACATTGCCGTCTAATAGAAGTATCATATATATGATTTCAATCATTTAAAATAATTTCACTTTTTCGGTGTATGATCTCGATTCTACTTGTTTCTACAGCTTAACGTTTTACAACTGTGCCAACACTCTTCAGCGTAAAACCCATTGTATATTGGAATCCGATTGTTCATCATTCCGTGGGTAATTTATTTGGGCATAAAATATTATGTGTTTTTACTATGTGGTATTGCTACGTGAAAACCAAACATGCAAGTAAAGAGAATGGAATAACGAGTATTTTAAAAATGGGTTGCAATAATGGATACCTACGAAATTTGCCGTGGAGTATGACGTAATTTTTGATTCGTTTTTCTTTATTTGAAAAGCAGAATCTATGCCGTTCAATAAAGTTTGTTAAGCGATATGATTAAGAAAATATTGGCTAATATTTCATGTTTCTTTAACAGATTTAGATCGAATGCGAGAAGAAATAAATATTTTGCAAGATAATTGAATATATGTACTTTTTCCAGTATTTTCATATTTTTATTTTGTGATATTCAAATGATTTAATATGCAGTTAGGTTTTATAATGAACCATGGTTGAAAACTGAATATATTATTATATCAAATTTAATACTGCTTTAGGTATTAGAAAAGAAAAGCAGCTCCCACTTACTTTGAATAATTTGATGTCTCCTTCCGTTTTCGAACTCGGCACATTTTGATTCATGTAGCTTTACTAATTTAAGGATTTAAAGGTCTATTGAAGTAAAGGTACCAGCAGGAATATTGACAAATTTCAGAAGAACAATGTACTTACTAAGATTGAAGTAGTTTTAATTTAACCTTTCCTTCCCTGTGATGTGTATCTTCTACACATTGCTTCTAATAACCATCAATATCTCTATAAATATAATAAATACAAGGCTCAGATTTTACGTACTGCTCCATAAAATATTTACGCATTGATTAAAAAAATAATATAATTAATAATCTGAATTTATCGGGTACATCGGAGGTGTTTTGTGAAATTCGAAAACAAATTTGCGTAGTGAGTGCCTCGACCTTGGGTCTCGACGATATGCGGGAGGTGCTCGCAATTTACTCTTTCATACTTCACTGTAAAGGAAGAGAAAAGAGAGTGGAAGTGAGGCTCTCTGGCAACTACTACGACTAGCGGCAGTAGCTATCGACTTTGAAACCAGAGTGGACCTATGCCCGTTCCGTGAGCATTGCCAGATGTCAGCCAATAAATCTCAATTATTATAATTTTTGACTTCAATTATAATTAATTCGGATTAAAAGAGGATTAGCTATGAATGTTCTTAGTTTTCCGATTTAAGATCGCTGATTTTTTATTGCACGTTTTTATTTTAGCACCGTAAAGGAAAAGATAAATACATGCATAAGAAGCTCTATAATATACTAAGTTGAATACTGAAGGAATTTAAAAACAATGCATTTTAGTGCCGAAGAACAAACCATGTTTTAAATAGACTCAAAACAAAAACAAAGCTTACCAACGTCACAATACTATAATATGTATATAACAAGACTCACTTTCTTAGAACAATGCGTTTATATTCAACCATTTCAAGTAGAAATATGAAATATGTATGTGCGGGATCTCACAGATGTCTAGACCGATAAAACAGTTTGATTGGTTCCTAACCTAACAAAATATTATTTGGGGGGGAGCGATTTTACGAGTCACGAATTCAGCCAATTGCTCTTTACGGACTTCCTAAATTTATTTTGGAAATTGAACGGATACGGGTCTGTGATAAAAATACAATTTTTGTATTATTCGCTTCCACCTTTTTTTACTTGTTTTTTTGTTTATTTGTTTATTTGTTTATTTGCTTGTGTAGTTTTGTTTGAACAGTTGTGGACTGTCGCCAGAAGCAACGCAATCTGTTATTCAATCATGTTGTTTGAAAAAATTCGAATATTTTTATTTTATTCGATAATTGACAAACAATGACACTTCATACGTTTTTTTGCAATAATAACATTTAAAAGTCTTGAAGAATTTATTTATATCTTTTATACGTACTCGTATATTAGGTGTACCGGAAAAAATGGGTTGTATTTTTTTTTGTTTAGAAGTCCTAGTACACTCCAGGTATACGTAGTCGGAGAAACAACACAGAACATGTTGTAAAAATCGACTGCTGAAGCACAACTAACCACTCAAAAGCTATAACAAAAAAAACGTATTCTTTTCCGGTACACCTATTATGTATGTGCACGTCAAAAAACATTAGGGTCGAAATGTTTGCTTACCGTGCGAGAAATCACGGGATCTATCCCCGATGAAGGTAAATATATATTATTAATTAAATATACATATACTAGACATACAATTCTTTTTTCAACGCGTCAATCCAAGCACAAAAATAACGGCAGAAGAGGGATGCGAACCGCGGACCTTGGAAACCAACTATACCCAGATATTCATACCGCTCAGCCAACTGGGCTATTGCTATGCCTAGACCGACTGGCGTTGAAACCAGTATTTATATCATTGTTATCATCGTACGATAGATGACGCTATAGTATATATTCAAAGTATGTATATTTTTATTTTTTATTATTCAATCAGTCATCATTTATTCACAAGCTTAATATTATTACTTTCCAACAGTCTATTTATTTTAGTAAGTACCACTCGGGTCTCGAACCAAACTATAGACTGAATGGATGAGAAACGACTACTTATAGTTCCGACCCGGACTTTTTTCTCATCCATTCAGTCTATAGTTTCATGACTATCATCATCATGATGATGATGATAGTCAATGATCTATAAAAGTAGATTAGAATATTGAAATAATAAAATAATATTATAATAAAAATTTAAAAAAATCATTAGTAAATATATATGTATTTTTTTGTAACTAAATAACAAATCACTTTATTATTCGCATAAAAGTCATGTGAAACTAGTTTTTTACCAGTAAAATGTTCTGCAATTACCTATTTTTTTAAATTGTTGATACGTGAATTCTAATTTTACTAAACTGCCATGGTCCTCGCCTCATCTCATGTCAGTTATGCCTCTCGTAACTCCACTGAATACATTATATCTATAGTTCCCGGCGATTTTTCAGGACAACATTAGTCCGAGGACTTTAAGAAAATGCAGCTGTATATATGCTGTTCTTTGGTATTCGAAGTATATATTCCAAGAAAATCCATATTCGCTTCTTGACATACTGTAGTATAGATTGTATAAAAAGCTGTCTTATCTGCCTTATTGAGAGGAAGCGGAGGGCGCTGTCGGTTCTATGCAATATGGTGATTCGTAGGTTTGCACGTTGTACTAAAAACGTTAAGCTGACGATTTTTAAGCCTTCTGTCAATCTTTCTACACGTGCAGCCTATGGGCTGGCTATGCTCAAAAGATCTACAGTGAACTTTGAGTCTAGTATAACAATGCCTTCCAAATGTTGTTGGGTCTGCCGCAATACTACAGTGCCTCAGGCATGTTGACGGAGGCGTGAGTGGATGGCTTCCATGTCATAATAATGAAGCGTTGCGCTTCTCTGCGGCAGTCCTAACGCAATGGTCGCTGTGTGGGCGGATAGGTGGGACTCACGATTGGAGGGGCACTGGATGCGCCTTCACGAGGCTATCCAGAGGGGATCCGGTGCTTCACTCACTGAGTAGTACAATAATAATTTGGTGTATGTGTACATGCCGATTTATATTACCTTTATATTCTGTTTAATTCAAATTATATTTTTTCTGCATTTTATTGGAATTATAGTATGTCAAATTTTCATTATGGCACTTGTGCCTAAATAAATATATTTTTTATTAATACTATCCACTTTTTTACCTTATCCCACAATGTCAAACCACGTCTTAGCATAAAAAATTTAATTAATTAATATTTTGTCGTTTACATCATTCTAAAAATAATAACCCGCTTAACAAGTAGTGCAGTAATGATCTTGTTCGGCAATATTCCCGAGGAAGAGTGCTCGGCGCTGCGGCCGACCATAATGGCGTAAGTACATCAATTTATTATACATAGCACTCAAACTTAATGGGTCGCCTCCCCGTCAAATTATTACGACGCACTTAGCGCGTAAACTTAATACATTTAACGTCTTTAGTTCTGCGGGAATTTTTTTGCTTCTCGCCCCGCCCCGAGAATCTTTTTCCTTTTCGTCCCATCCCGAGAATCTTTCGTCCCACAACGAGACCCTCTTCGCGGGCGTCTTACGTATTATAATGACTGAACATAATCGTCAATATAGTTATTGTTTAACGATGGGTATAGCTTGTAAAACAACAAGCTTAACACAAAATTTTAAGTACGTTATTCTATATTTTAAAATAACTAGTTAGGGGCTTACAAAATGTATGTTTAATCAATTAATCTGCTTTATATTGTTTAAATAAACATGTGTTTAATTAATATTTATTTATTTACCTTGTTTTTACATGGATCACGTAACAAAAGTTCTCTTTTAGGAGACTGCAGTTTCGAATAACTCGTAGCTTTTCTCAATCCTTCTCTTGCTAAGAGATAACTGAGCTACGTTGCACTTTATAAGTGGTCTAACCCAATTAATAGAGAGTATCTTGTATAATAAAACACGTTTAAATATAACTTATAAATACCTGATAATAAGTTAGGATACCATCTTATAAATAATTAAGATACTAATGAAATACGTAATAATTCTGGAATATATTAATTAAATTGCCAAGATTGTGAATCTTTTTATATTGGAAGAACGGCCAGAAATTTTAACGTTAGAATTAAAGAACACTTAAGGTGCCTGAAAAGCATCAATTTCTCTGAATTTGCAAACCACCTAAAATAATCATTAATTCAACTTAGAAAAAGGATTAAAAATATTGCATGTAGAAAATAAAACTGTTAAATTAAATAATTTAGAATACTTAGAAATTTTCAAAGCCATTAATAAGAATGAAGATATAATTTATAACCAAATAAATACCTTAAGTAATTCACCAATTTTAAAAATGTTTCCGTTAAATAAATAAGTAATTATAAAAATTATAAATACTAAAAATAATAATAATATTAATAAGAAATTAAATACAAAATTAAAATTATACCTAGACCATTTTATCTATTTATTTCTTCCTTCATCCTTGCAACACTACCTATCTCCCTCTCTTATCATTTCCTGATAGACACACCCCCAACCCCTCTCCGACAAAAAATGGGTAAGACCACTTATAAAGTACAACGCAGCTCAGTTATCTCATAGCAAGAGAAGGATTGAGAAAGGCTATGAGTTAGTCGAAACTGCAGTCTCCTAATAGAGAACTTTTGTTACATGATCCATGTGAAAACAAGGTACATAAATAAATATTTATAATGGATCTCAAAGTGAATGCTGAAAACATTGAAAATATTATGTGTATAATGTACACATGGAATGTACTCGGCGGTACTGCGAGAAGCAGAGCTGACAAAAGATGTAGCAAAGACCATGTAGGCTAACAGAGCTTTTTGACGGCAGTTCGTGACAACCATATGCCTCAGTTAAGAGAGCGGACATGTCGATGATCTATCTATTTAAATTGGTGATGATTAGATGAATCGTCCCATGGATCACGCGCGAATGTCACGATGTAAATTATATGTTTGAATTATTGGATCAATAGTCAATAAATACAATAGTTTGTTATTAGCTAATCTTACAATGCTATCTGCTTGTAAAGTCTTAATTTGGAATAAATCATTGCTTACAGGCTATACTTTGCATTATTATTGTATTATTATGTTAGGTATCTTCACAATAGGTAGAGTTCATGATTGCAATAAATAAGCAATTAAATATACATATACTATACATAGAATCCTTAAACGAGTCAATTCATTCAGAAAAAATATCGGCGGGAGCGGGATGCGAACCGCGGACCTTTGGAACCAACCATTTTGCCCAGGTAATTATACCGCTCGGCCACCGGCCAATTTCTTCCTCCTGAGCCGACTCGTCTCTGATCTTCTATATAAGTTATCATCGAATGATAGATGTCGCTATAGTATATATTCAAAGTATGTATATTTTTATTTTTTATTATTCAATCAGAATGCATTTATTCACAAGCTTAATATTATTATTTCAACAGTCTATTTATTTTAGTAAGTACCATTTGGGTCCCGAACCGAATCTATAGATCGAATGGATGAGAATAACTTCTTGTAAGTACGTCGCGCACATTGCAATTAGTTATTTACCTGTGTTACTGATGAATATTTTTTATATATATAATATAATTTTTTCTGAATGAATTGACTCGTTTAAGGATTTTTATGTATAGTATATGTATATTTAATTGCTTATAATATTGTAATATAGTCAATGATCTATAAAAAGAGATTAGAATATTGAAATAATAAAATAATATTCTAATAAATAATTAAAAATATCCATGCAATAAATATTATCATAATAAAATCATACACAAGTGTGTTGACACTACAATAAATGTTTATCAGCTGCAATTTTACTTCGTTAAAAATTATCTTTGCATCCCGAAGCTAGCATACATTATATTAGTTTTTAATGGTCCTTAGTGATAAGAGCAAGCGGCTCTAATATTTAAGATATCATACAGGTGTAATTTAAATGAGCAGCTAAGCGTTTTACGTAGACTTTTACGTTTGGTTTGATTATTAACTACAAAACTGCATTCTAGCATTTATGCATTAGTCTATTTTAACTGTTACTCATTAAAAATATTTAGTGAAAGGTAGTAATAGATGACTTTCATCTTCCACACACTGTGATTAATAGGATATGACAAACAAATCCCAGATGCATAAAATGTGCATTGTTATAAATCTCTTTTAAATACACATTTTTGTATTCATCTCACAAAGATTACTACTCTTTAAGCATTTTATTCTAAAAAAAAATTATGTAGAATTATTTATTAATTTTCTGTTGTTAAATTATCTTTCAATGTTTACATTTTCATATCACCAATACGCAAAGGATTTTCAAAGATAATTTCATGATAATATTTTCTCATTTTCACCAACGGACGCTGGCAAAGGCTACGCAGATAGTCAGAACGTGAACATGCCCCAGAGCTTTAAGTTCAACTTCCTGGCGCATTTCCTGGAAACGTAATATTGTTAATTAAAAATCGTATCAAAACATAAACAACTTGTTTCAGCTGAAAATACTGCAGGAATAATTCAGTTTCAAATACGCTTTCCTTTACCTATCTAAATACAATACGACCATAGGCCATAGCCACTAGCCACATGATACGAGGTACTACATTACCAATTTCGCAAGCCAAAGTTATGACATACGTTTTTTTAAATATTTTAATAAAATCATGTACAAGAGAGCTGATTTTTATGGAATGATCGCGTCATTGATACATGTCATTATGTGAATAGTAAAGCACTGTATGTTTAGTATTTCCAGCATCCAGTCATCTTGATTGAGTGTCAAAGAGCCCACTGGCCTCAACCAGTTGTGCTTTCTTACATGCAATGATATAAAAAAATATATATCAAAGCTTATATAAACTACAGAATATTTTTCACTTCATATATTTTTATTTTATAGACATTTCGCTCGAAAATTAGTCGCATGTAGTCACCATAAGCCACCACCACGCTCTGTCACTTACTAAAAGAATGTTCTTGTTCTTCTTCTAATATTTATCTTAGACGATAAGAGCATATATAGCAGCTTTGTTTTGCATTTTCATGCACAAGTATCTAACTTATAAAAAAGTATTAAGTCATCCGAATTTGAAGCAATAGCTTAATCAGGCTTTAATATCCTCAAAAAATTAAAGGTAGTTTTTGGGACCTTATCATTTTGCACGGAGAAAGAATAGCTTAACAATCTTGAATTATTTTATAATTTGAGGCAAAATATATATTTTTTTACTGACTTATGTTATTTGGAGAAATATTCGCTGTTTATTTCTCAGGCCATTGATGGTGCAGAAGATAT
This sequence comes from Glossosoma conforme, assembly GCA_022606575.1. Lineage (NCBI taxonomy): Eukaryota > Metazoa > Arthropoda > Insecta > Trichoptera > Glossosomatidae > Glossosoma > Glossosoma conforme. Next base: position 3,161,427 of record JAGTXR010000025.1, on the reverse strand, counting down.
AAAGCAGTTGCCAAAGCTCAAGGTGCGTGAAAGCCTCCTAATGCCCGGGTTACGTAGAGCAAGGACGAGCCTTAAGCCAACCAGACTCATCGAGCAATTAATGAACGATGGAGGGGATCTTGAATATAATTGAATATATTCAAATATGGCACATTATTAGATCCTTAACAATATTTAACTTTTGATGATGTGTTTTTGCGGTATCATTATTACATGATAAGCTCGCGACAGTTTTGCTTTTACTTAACATTAAAAATACTTAAAAATATATTAACTAACCACTCTTCAAACTATTGCAGAACTGATAATCCGAGATAAAATAAGACATAAAGTAAGGAAGTTTTGCTTCGTCAAAGATATCGCCCGACGAGGAAGATCAAGAAGGCGGTAGTTAAAAGATTGCGTTGGTAGAATGTGGTCTGAAAATTGATAAGCATTGCATCTGACGACATACCATAGTCGATCTCCAGGAAGACCTCAAAAAATATGGCGCACTAGCTTGACATCCATGTCGAATGAACAGGAGCCGTGTAATAACAGAAAACCGTCTTAGAGAAAGCTAAAGAATAAGAAGTGAGTATAATTTTAAGTTACATTTTAATATTTTGTATACTATTACTGTCTAAAATATAATGATATCATTTTAAATACATTTTAAATATATTTGCAAGGAACCATCGTTTATCAGACTCAAACAAACCAATGAGAAGCCAAAAACTTGAAGTTGTCGTTTATCAATGACACAAAAAAACACTTCTTTTCCAAATAAAAACTACTAATTAAGAAGAAAAAATATTACTTAGTTGGTGTCATAGTACTCGGTTTGAAATAATGTATGCGTGCAATGCAAGCCCTCGTCGTACTCGATGTCTAGTACAAGCTCCGTGTTCTAGTTTCCGCGACCCACAGCCAGACCAACGCCGGTCATGATTTATGGTCTCTCTTACAGGTGAATCTTCAGGGACTACACGCACTGCCTCCAGGCAACACCTTCCTCAACTTACAATTAACAAAACTACAAAATTTGAAAATGCAGGTGCTTAGTTTAAATCTAAACACCTTACCTAATTCCAATGATATTTTAAAACAGGCTCTTGCGTAGAATACTTAACAATAACATTAAGGTTATAAACTAACAATACTTGGTGAAACAACATTATTATAATTTTAAATTAAAAAAAATATAAATTAAAAATATTTAGTTTTGATTCACATTTATTTAAGCTGATTACGTGTTTCGGCCTGGCTGGAGACCATCTTCAATAATCCTCATTATGGATGATGGTCTCCAGGGAGGCAGAAACATGTAATCAGCTTAAATAAGTGTGAATCAAAACTTTTTTTTTAAATAAAATTAATTTAAAATTATAGAATACTTAAGGTACGATAGTTTAACTTTGTAAGTAATGATGCAGTGAGGAAGCAAACTTGGTAGTTTTCTGTCCTACTGTCTGTCAAGAGACGCATATAGACGCATATAACATATAAGGGATATATTTTTCGGATGATACCACAAGAAAGCATAAATTCTCACTGTTTTAAAAAGCTGGCAGTAACTTTAATATAAATCATATGGTGGAGCTCCAGATGACAGTGCTAATAGATTATGTGAGGACTATGGTGGCTGATAAAGCTTTGTGACAGATCACTCAAACAAGTTGGCTGTTGCAAAAAAGGTGCCAAAAATACATATTTTTAAATTCAAATTGAAAAATAAAAACCAATTTTTGGAGAACATTTTGAGAAACGCTGTGTAAAAAGATGCTTATTTTTATTTTCTGAAGATAATTTTATATCTTAACTCGCCGAACGTGCGAAAACAGCCATGTATGAAGTTATAATAAAATAATAATTTTACATGTTTTCTTTAAAAACGTACATTTTTTCTTCTAATTAGTTACGGGCTGCTTTCTGAGGACAGTTGTAAAATCTGAGGCTTATTTTAAGTGATTCGTTAGTCGGATAGTTGCTCTCAAATCCTGAACCTTTCGGTCTTAATGAGCAGCCTAATCCAACCAGCAACACGTGGTTAACAACGTGCGTCATCCAAATTTTGATCCGCGACCAATGTTGCTTCACTTCGATGATATAACGAGAGCTTCGCTTTCGATGTATAGTGCCACAGAACTTATATTATGCGAGTATATAATGTTAAAAATATTAACATCTTCCTCTCTTTCAAAAAGGTTGTTATTCCTTTGCGTGAGGCAGGGAGCCACAATACAATATGCTATCGCATAAGGGCTGTAGACAACTGATCTCCGCGCTCGGTATGGTCTCTCGCCCGCGCCACGAGCGGCGGTGTATAGTGCGTCCAATAGGACAACATGGCGACATACAAATGCACGACAAGCGACCAGAAATAAGAGACGAAAGATCATATATCGAGGTTTTCGGTACCAGCCAGCAAGGGCTGCATCATGCTGATATCAAAATATATTAATATTTGTTTGATTTAATTATTTCAGAACATAATTATTCAAACACTTATATGTAACCGCTCCATAATGGAGCATATGAATACCCCAAATGCCGTTTTCAACAGTTTTGTAAACTTGGAGGTCCATATGGAAACATATATAAAAAAAAATACACTAAGGTAAACCATATTTTTTCTGGTCCTGAAATAGACTTGCAAAAGTGTTTTCAATATTTTTTAAGTTTATAGTCGTCCAAAAAAAGTTTTACCGTAAAATTTAATGTATTCACTTGTTATGAAACGTTTTATATATTAAATATTCCCATCGATCCCTCTCTCCGGTGACTTTGAGAAGTTTCAAGGTCGCTAGAAAATCGCCTTCTCCACTTAAGTTGATGTCGTAAAAGACCCCAAGTATGGAAAAGTTCCGCCCCTGCGTGGGTCCTGAAAGGCAACTGAGGTAACTCAATTATTCAGTAGAGTGCCACACTTGTAAGCGTGATGTGCAGTTATTATGAAATTGTTGTTACATCACTGGTACTTATATTATTACCAGGAGTTTCGCTCTCAGTAGCTTCGCGGCCTAGTTAAAATATGTACTCGTATATACTGTAATAATAAACAGTTTAGTATTACATGTTTTTCATACAAGCGCATGCATGAAAACACAATTGATTAAAACCGATAAATTATATCATCTCAACTTTGACTAATGAACTCTGCTAGCGTTGTGTTTTTATGCATTTTTCTGTAATCACTGACATCAGCATGATATAGTCCTTGCTGACTGGCACCGAAAACCTCAATTTACAACCTTTCATCTCTTATTTCTGTTCGCTTGTCGTACATGTCGCCATATTGGCATTTTGGACAACTTATATAGATCGCCACTTAAGCGCTGGGCGACAGCCTCAGCGCCGACGAGCGCGTCGACCATCAAAGACGCATTATGGCCGGCCCGGCATGTCATTTCGCCTGGGCCGGAAGTCTGTAAAGCTTATCGTAAATATATGTCAATGTGCTTCAGAAAAAGTCTGTGAATTATTAATCTTCTCCTCATCCTGCCCCCCACGCGACGGAGTAACTACCTTTTTAAAGAGAGGAGCATGTTAGCACATACAGAAGAATACTGAGAGATGGTGATAGTGACACTTGCCAAGTGCTGATCCCCCAACGTCATGCACTACAGTCCGAAATTCATACATAATCCAATTCTTACAGGAATTCAATATGAATCGTTTTTTTTCACAATTGCAATTCCCTACTGACTGATTTAAAAAAACCCTGTCAAATAATTAACAAAAATGTCACAAATCAAATAACTTTTCACACTATTCTGGCAGCGTCGGTAAAGATTTGCAAAACTTTTTTCAAACTTGTGAAAACTATAATAAAGTGAAAGCTCGGGGATCATTACGTAAATAGTTGGAAGTTAAATACTACGGTGTTACGTTTTGAAAGTTTCCATTTAATTTTCCATCAAGTAAAGAGCTTTTGCTTCAGAAGTCGGTAAATTTGAGCCAGTTCAGTATTCTACGGGGTCAGTAATATTCTTAGACAACCTGTGAATTCCAAGTCATTTGTTTTTTTTTTATTATTTTATTTAAGATTTTAATTTTATTTTAATAAAATACCCCAAAGTTTTCATTTGTTACAATTTTGTTTGTTACAGCCATAAATATTTATAAAAAACTTAATTTTTACTTACTTTATTAAAATTTTACATAAATTTTCTAATCTTTAACAAATATGAAAGAAAAACTTAGTGTAATTATCTCAAAATGTCATTTTTGTCAGCTATCGACTTATTTATTTAAGGTATTTATTTATTTATGTCATAATAAAAACTAATTGGCTTCACATAACAGTACCCCTTGTAAGATAGTAGCCCGTTGTTTGGTGTGGAAGGTATGTATGTGAAATCAATTCGAGTACGTTGCATTTCACCTGAAGTTGTGATAGATCAATCTGATTCACTGCCTAACAAAAATTTTCTTTACTTTGAAATCTTTCACATCAAAATTGATTGTCTTCACATAACGGTACCCTTGTAAGATACCCGTCAGTCGGTGGAGAATGTACGCATGTGCGATTAATACGTTGCTTGCTTTATGAATTATGGCTCGGTCGGGTGAAGCAAGGGAACATAGCGAAAGGATCAGGCTATCAGATGCAAACAATGTATTATTAACCCGCAAAGCGTTTGTTGGAGAGAACCTCGGGATACAGGAGCGAACTGAGATGCATCATATGCCTTAATTTCGATCGCACACTTATTTCTAATATGATACAATTGTAAAAAAAACATTTTTTCAAAAAGTAACAAATCATGTATTAGACATACAAGCAAAGTATAATTATACTCGTACGTTTGTCGGCGCTACTACAAAACAAAATCTTACTGTTGTTTGAGTTGTGAAAACAAGAAGCCATTTTTGGCCGGCTACTTTTTATTCTTTGCGTCAGTGATGTCAAATGGATGTAGCCTTTTGTCTGACAACATTGATGGACTATCTTAACAGATTTCTAATACAGTTAGTCGGGCACACGAAGCAAGATCTTAGATGTGATGCAATCTAGAGGTCTCCGTAGTCGGAGAGCAATGACCACTGTCACAACACTCCCCAAGTTGCAAGTGACTTCCAAGTCAAATATTCTACAAATTTTTGTAGAATCCCTTTGGAATAAAAAATATTTTGGAGAGCCTCTCAGTCTTATGTCTGGATGTAAGGATTAGTTTGTAAGCTTATAATATTTTTATTGTGAAAATATAGTCTTTGTCTCTACAAGAAAGTCTTTGTCTGCTGTCCTGCTCCTCATCCTGCCCCTGGCGACGTAATAACTCCCTCTTTTTTGAGAGAGGAGGATGTTAATGCATAAGCATTGTGTTTTGTGAAAGTTTCCATGTTTGGGTTACAATTTCAGGTAAGAAAGGTTGTGATAAAAGTAGAAAAGGAATTTCTCAATGAAATTATTGGTGTTGATTATTCGCCCGGTACTTGGACCCACTCTGGAGTGTATCCGCCACGTTGCCGCTCGGTATTATATTAATGTTATAATGCTAAGGATGATCGGCCGCCTCCCGCAGCCTTTAAGGAAACCAAAATCTCACACAAGCTGGCGATACATTTGATGGTAAGCAAGCGATACAACTAATTGTGTACCGCAGTGTTTCTGATCTTACCAGCGACGAGGCAAAGCAGATTATACGAGTATGATACAATAATATGTACAAAAGTTTTGATACAAGAAAAATATGTTTTGTGAGCAGTTATTTACTTTTTTAACCAGTAACTTGTTTGAAAATTCTCATATTTTAGAGGTTTATACAAAGCTTCAATATCACAAAACCAGACCAAACGTTTTTAATGTTTTATGAGTCTTTATGATGGAGGCAGATGCACTTTTTATGCAATATTATTTTTTTGAAAATGCGCAAACATGAAAATAAAGAAACTAATATTGTTCTTACACAACCACGACATAAGGTTGTATAATGACGTGGATTAAAATAGTTTATAAAAGACAGAGAAAATACACTGAAATGAACCTTCGATTTTTTTATACTCAATGAGAATGACAATAAATAGAATGTATAGACAAAATGAATGTCTCAAGATAAAAGTTTTTAACAATATCCAATTAAAAAACAACACAAGCGCTACTCATCAGTTTATACAATAATTACTTTCTATCTAAAATAATATTGTTCCCATAAGTTTGCTTTACTTATATTATATAAAACTAGTGTTTCTTATTAATGCATAATAACTTATAATACTTTACAAATATTATTTTTCAATTGGAAAACTTTCTAACTACTAAGTATTACACTGCGCTTTAAAATCAAAGTTTTCGTCATTAAAAGTTACTCAAAATTATCCTTATTAAAACGAAGTAAAAATACTTTCATATTTAACACATATTACAAGTATTTTGACTCTTTCAAAATTTAAAAAAAAAGTTTTATAGAACAAAATAATTTTTGTTTAAATAAATGGTGAAAAGAAATCTAAGATTGATGTTCCTCGTAATACAATGTAACATCAATAGATTTAGAAAATAATCAAAATAGCCATCTTATGGTTAAGATCTAAAAAAGGAGGGCAAAAAGTAACCCTTTTTTCTTTTCTTTTTCTTTCTTCGCTCTCGACAGTTTAATATTATGACACATTTGAATAATAAGGTAAAACATTTATCATTCCACTCCGACTTTAATCAATAAACTTTTTTATTATTTTCAACTCGAGTCACCAAAAAATAATTTCGAGCCGAGTAATATAAATGTTCGCCGGCCCACGGATCATAAATTACATTTTTCTGTCGTTTATTTCACGTGGTCTTATGAAACTTTATAACTTGAAATATATTCATGTAACTCCTGAAAGACTGAAAAGCTCTCGCAGTAAAGTGAGTAAAGTCTGCACTCGTTTAACGTAGATATAGCGTGTGCCTACGAAGTGTGTTTGAAAGCGGACTGACTAAACTTTAAAGTTCAAGCAAACGAAACGTATTTAAGTAGACAATTATTTCGAAATTTACACTTGTCACTCACATTTATTCCCATTATGAAAAATTTGACAATCTTTAAGGAAATTCACGGTTTTGAAATTAATTTTTGAGTTAATAGACAAAACAAACATAAGCACAAAGCGAATTAAAATTTATAAAATTTAAAAAATATGACCATACAAATTTAATGAATGATAGTTTAACAAAATTTTACTGATGAACAGATAACATAAAATAATTATTGACATCAGCATGTGATAGCCCACTCAGCAGTAGTACCGAAAACCTTGATATATAATCTTTCGTCTCTTATTTCTATTCGCTTGTCAGACATGAATGTGCCCGCCATATTAGCATTTGGGACTAGTGATATAGACCACCACTGGTGGCGCTGGACGAGAGCCCATCACGAGCGCAGTAGTTATGTGCTGACGGCCGAGAAGGTCACAGTACTTCAGGCCAGCATGTCATTCCACCTGGGCTGGAATCTTGTAGAGTTAATCGTAAATATATGTCAATGTGCTTCAGAAAAAGTCTTTGTTATCAATCTGCTCCTAATCCTGCCCCCTGCGCGACGGAGTAACGAACTTTTGAAAGAGAGGAGGATGTTATTATCTTTTTGTAAAAAATTATATCCTCCACCTGTTATTTCATGTATTTGTGAATATGTTTCATAAATTTGTCAAAGTCCGTTTGCGAGCCGTCACAAATACTATCGGGCCTCATCTGATGCGAATAATTCATCCTTTTATTTGGAGTTGCAATAATTCTCTGCGTTTACGGGACACAAAAAACATATCTTTATAAAAAAATAAAATTTAGGTGACTGAAGCAAACCTATCAACTAGAAGCTTATCTGCAATGAGACATGTTTTTTCGTCATATTTTTAAAAATATTCATTTTTGTGTTAATTTAAATGTAAACAACGCAATATGATCATATTATGATTACTTTATTTTATTGACATATCACTTTCATGCAAATAAATAATAACGTTAAACTGACTTAATTTATAATTAAGACTGTATAATTATAAGTGTCAGACAATCTAAATTTTAATTTAATTTAATTAAACAAATATACATATTTACATCAGTCATTTATTTTTAAATTGATTGTTTATGTTTCGGATCAGTCCAGGTCAGATTGATGAAACTTTTTTTTTCAATCAAATTTAACTTTCAATTATAATATTCAATAAATAATATAGAGGTCACCCGGCGTGCTATGGAGAAATGAATATTTGGAGTGTCTCTAAAAGATAGAATCCGTAACAAGGATATCCGAAGAAGAACTAAAGTAGTGGAGGCTACCCAACGAATATGCACACTCGAGTGGCAATTGGTAGGACAGGTCTGTCGAAGAGACGACGGTCGATGGGGAAAAAAATGGCGCCTAAGAACTGATAAACGAAGCTTTCGGTAAGTTCTTGCAAGATGGACAGACGATATTAGAAGAATAGCAGGAGTGGTCTAAATGCGGAAGGCGGAGGATCGAAGAGGAAGGAATTTCATGCGGGAGGCCTACATTCAGCAGTGGACGGATACAGGCTGATGATGATGAATAATTAAGCTTGAAGAATTGATTTTTCCTTTCAAAAGATAAATACTACAATATGTATCTTATAATATAGATATATTTTAAAGTTTAGTTAACTCAATTCTAAAAATAAACGAGCTTTTGCGATGACGAGAGAAAAATGTGTACACAGATTTTACTGAATTTTAGTATAGTCAAACATTGTCTTTATTGTACATTTGCTGAAAATAACTTGGCAATTAAGCTGGCTGAATAGAAACCACGTGAACCAGCCCAAGACAAAGAGAAAGCCATAATGCTTGGTAAGTGATTTTGCAGAGCTGAGACGATAATTTGGTCTACATTTTGTGTAATTAACATACTGGCGGTCGGGCCATCCCGTCGTCCAACCACCAGCCTCTAGCCTTTTCCAACTCGGCTTTGCCTATTAACAAAATTCCAAATTGCTGTGTTTAATATTCCATTTGAGCTCTTTCAGCGCATTCCGGATTTTTTTCAGGAATTTTCAGTATAAATTGTCAAGCTTTTCGAATCGCCGGACTTAGTTTTTATTCTTTGTTTTATTTGCAAGGAAAGTATCCAATTATCGTTATGAGAATTTTTCAGAGAAAAGGGAACGATTGCGGAAATAGGTCAGACATGTAAATGATTCCGGATAGAATATTTTTCAATTGCTATCACCTTTTTTTGCTACAGATTAATTATTCACAGATATTGATGCGAAAATATGATATGATGATGTTTGCTGTAAATTTGTGTGTACATATAAATTTGATAATTTTTCTTTTATTTTTCTGCTATTAAATACATTTTTAAATAAATTTTATCTCACCCCTTCTTATATTCCACCAGTATAAAAATAAGTACTACAAATATTTCAAGTCTTGTATTTCCATACCTTACATGTTGGTTATATTCTGGTAAAAAATATTTATATAAGTACTCAAATATTTAATACTCATCAACCAAAGCCAATACTAATTTAGAGCGTAAAGCTATTATAAATTGTCTTAATTAAACATTTTTAGCAGATGTATTCATCTCCAATGATTGAGCCACTTCTTAAGGAGAAAAAAATTCCAGGCTTTGAGTACGTCAGGCTAATAATCTGATCTTCTTAAGAAACGCGTATTATTGAACACCCAAAAAAGTATCTGATACTAAAGCCGAAATCTTTTCAAGTATGCAAGTGCATGGGTCCTGATGGCTTCCATGAACCATATATGTTCCCATTTAGATCTCTAGGTGTACAGATGTTCTGAGACAAGGCATAAACAAACTATGAAACGGCAATTTGCAGTGCCCAGATGCTCCAAATATGGAACGGATATAGTAAAAAACATCTCGGTCAATTATTCATACTATAGACGTGATTTGCTATGTAATCTGTGCTTCTTAAGGATGATAAGAGTTTGATGGTTTGAAAAAACATACTTCTTATTCGTATTTTATTAAGAAACCACTATTTTGTTAATCCAGCAATTATGTTCGTCTTTCTTTGGTACGAGTATAATATATAAAATGCATAATACTCGTACATGCAAACAGTTAACTTGATATTGAAACTATATTATTTACGCATTTGTATTAAAAATATTTATTTTTTAATACCCTATACAATCTTATTATTTTAAAACTCACCTGTCACTTGCAGATTTTCTTAACATCGTGCTACAGAATGAAAAGAAGTAATACTCGTAAAAAATAAAGCGAACAATTACTTTACTTTAGATAGATTTTTCATTTGAGTTTTCCGCGAAAAAATAATAAAGCACTCGAAAATCGTAGCGAAAATTTGTTTGAGCCTTTGAAATTAGATTTTTATTACGGGGAGTTTCAGTTTTGTACGATGAAGTGAGCTCAAATGAATAATTCGATCATATTGAACATAAGTTCAACCGAAGAATCTGTATTTCTATTAAATAAACTTTTTTATACGTGGTTCAGTCAAAAATTTAGAAAGTGTATTAAAACACAAAACATAATATACTAAATGTGTTGGTTAGTAAAATACCATGAATAAAAATAATAAAAATAACATTAATGAAATAAATACAAAAAAAAACATTCTTTTTTAGTCTGTTGGTACAACGGTCTACTATATTGTACGAGAGGTTGTGGGTTCAATCGCTGAAATATATTTTTTTCATATATATTTTTTTAACATCAATTTTGATCCCTTTATTAGTTGTTGTGACCAATTACTATTTATAATTCGTGAATAGTTCTATATCTTTTAATTTAATACTACAATATATTTTAAGAATGGTTCCACATTAATTAACAGCTAATGTTTGAATACTTAAATCGATTAATTCATTACTTTATTTTATGCTTTTGACTTAGCATTATTTTGTGCACCTAATTTTGAATTATCTATCTGTTTTATTATTTATTTTGTATTATATTTACTGTATTTAAAACAAGTTTTACTAAAGGGCTTAAATAATTATACAATTATTATTAAAACAGATACAATCGTAACTTTATTTATTTGTTAAAAAAATACTCTCATAATACATTTTTAAACATTTTTCTGGGCGTGTATTTTCAATGCTTGAAGCATTAGTTTTTAATTTCCCCTCTCGGAGGCCTCCATAAATAATGAAAGCCTGTAAATATATAATTTTACGGAAAATGAACTTCGCACACGCGTATGACGCAGGCAGCGTAACTTGCGTAAAAATTTTCAGACACATTTCAGGCCGAAAACGGATTCCTTCTGGACCCGGTTTAACGTCAGCTGCACGTACTCTACCTGTACCACTGAAAACTGGGCTTTTAAACGTGTAATTCAGAGCTACAAAATTCAAAGGGAAAACGATCAAATAATATAAATTTTGTGATGCTTTATCGCATCAAAAGTACACACAAAAGAAGAATGAAATGTTTTTTTTTGCAAATTAACAGATGGTTTTATTCAAAATCATAGACATTGAGGTGAAAATAATTTGGTCAAATGGAAATTTGACTTAAAAATAAATTAGTCTGGAAACTTATGCCTTAGAATAAAGGCTCTCGATTGTCATTTGATTCGTTGCAGATACGATTTTTGTGACGTTTTTGTCTACTAAAAATTTTGATTATCCTACAACTTGAATCTCCATGAATTAATTTCATACTAATTGAGATTATTTGTAAAGATATTTATTTTTAAAACGCTTGTATTTATTTTACATATATTTACATGTAATGCCTTAAATCTGAACCATAGCTCTTAAGTTTATCTTCATTTTGACTAATATTATATACTCGTAACTCTCTCAAATATACTATTTAACTGGAGCACGCAATTTTCATAAATTTCTGCCATCTAGTAAAAGAAAAAAAACACTTGTAGTTTTTTTTATTAATTTACTCTTATCTAATCCAACCAGTATTTGTTTAAGTTGTCTAAATAAAAATTATTTTTCAATTCACACTGAAAGATTCCGCTGAAAGTAAGTATTTCAGTTCAGTCGCTAAACCGGCCCATTTTCCAGATCTCTCCATTAAAGTTTTACGAACAAACTTTTTTAATAATATTTTACAGACGGCCCCCGGTTTTTGTCAGTTTTATGCTCTCGCTATTTTTCTACGTGAATATTATTTATCATTTGAATTTTTCATCCGTTTGTTATTTTTTATTCCTCCACTTGACGCTAACCGTGTAAATGAATAATATTACATTTAATCAGACCTTTTCTTGATAAAATTGTCACCTTAATACATCTAATAATAAAATGATTATATTAACGAGAAACCATAAGCCTCTCTGTACTATATATAATCCTTATTTAGACCATATATGGTAACTGTATTCTGGAAAATTCAATAGATTTATTGATCGATTTACAAGCCCAAATAACTCTCAAGTTTCTTCAATAACCCTGCCGGTGGGCATGGCTTGGTGTAAAAGCGTTTTCTTACCATACTGAACGTCTTGGATTTGATCCTTCATAAAAAATGTCATAATAATGTTGTTCAATCAACTTTCAAGCTATAAATACCCCCGATTTGTGTGAATTTTATCCATCACCCGTAAAATGCCAGTCATATTCTATTAATAGAAATTGATGAGAGACGAAAGTCTTTCCGTAAACATCACCCATCAATATTGAATTACGGGCCTTAGTCTTTGATGTTGGTGAAGCACATTACAAGATGAAGTATTCAGCTATATTTAAAATGGTAAGCTTCAAAAACTCCAGACAAGATTTCTCCAACATCATCTTTCGATTTTCCTCCGTATGTGTTCACGCTACATGAATGTGCTTACACAAAAAAAAAACTGTATACAACTGACTTCTGTAACATGTGGCAAAAATGTGGCCATATTTTTTTAATTTTTTTATTTATTATGTGTGTACGAGTATATAATAACAACAAATATTAGATATGGCCATCATCTAAATAGCAAGCTTTATTAATCCACATATCAATTGTCAACATCAATGTCACTTTATATGCTGAATACGTCATTGATAACTTAAATTGTAAATGCCAAAAGATCTACTTAAAATACGTAGAATTCATTTACATACATGTCTTATCGGTAGAATATTTATGGACTAAGTGAAAACCAAGGCGTTGATTGAAATTTATTATGCTATAGAATTCAGTTTATGGTGCATGCAATCGTCTTCATATGTATTCAGCAAATATTTATGTAAACAGCACAACTTACAAGGTGTGTACTTATCTCTTAATAGATAGACTGGCGACATGGCAAGAATTGTAGAAAAAAGAATACGTGGAAGGCAGTGGATTAAAAAGAATGAAGACTTGTATAGGAACATTACAAGAATGATAAATTAATGTAAGTAACAACTTTGTATTTCATCTCATTGCTACAATTGTAATCAGTACAACGTATTGCAAGCTGCCATGATATTTGTCTTGTTCCATGTCAAGACTGATTCTAGAGATGTCATTGTTTAAATAGTAAATATAGATTGTGACAATAAGCGTTATGAAGAAATGCTATTGTAGTTTATGCTCTTCTGCGAAATCAGGAAAATATTGTATGTAGCAGAGAAATTTATTTTTATTACTTAAACGACTGAAGCATTTTAAATATATCAATATTTTTAGCTTGTTTTAATATGGATTTCGTCGAGCAATGTTTTATAACATACTTGAAGATTGCATGTTTGCTTTCAATAAAAGCTTAGTCAGTGCTCCATGTGCATAAACGCTATAAAAATATACCGTGGCTTTTATGTATGTTAATTAAAAGCTCTCAACGTGTGTGTTAAAGTGTATTTCTTTATTTAATATTTCAAATGGCTCTTAAAGTGAAATCTAATAAAAAAAATAACTGTGGAATGGATGATTGCTCTGTTGCCTAGTCTCGTCATTACTCAAAACTTGATTTATCGTGTTGGTGTATGGTGATATTTAAAACTATTCTATGGGATCATATAGCAAATAGATCAATTTTCGAATCCATTTATGTCGTGATTAACTGTCCGTTTATCCAATTATGTGTTTAAATTGTTAATAACCGGTAAACCAAGCACGATATATCAAAGTATGAGTGTTGTTAATATTGCAAACGTGCTGCAGAATTATCATTTTGAATTAAAAGCATAGCATCCAGTGCTGTATTTAAGGTTATGGATGATTGTAACTGCCCAAAATCGCCTTGTAGGTTAGGACGCCTGTATAGTTTAAGGGATGACTCGTAAATAAACACATTTTAAAGTGCACAATAGAGTTCTAAGCCTAAATATATTAATAAAAATAATCTTCAATAAACTAGAGTAACTATACTAGAGTTGTAACGTGGGTCTTAAATTATTAAATATTATTATCCATTAGAGATCACTCGATACGAGAACGTAGAATCAAAATTCATCCAGAAACAAAAAGTATTGTTTTTGGATGATGCATTGATATAACTATAGAAGAAGTTTCTTTACTTGGAGAAGGATTCCAAAATTTGAGATTTCAACCGGATAAATAAATAAGTAGGTAAATTAGGCAAAAATTGTTTTATTTACTTTGGTTTAAGTAACTTCTTAGGCTTACACGGCCAGATTTGATGTTGTGGCTTTTGGGTTTAGCCGTGTGTGGCGAATTTCTTCTTACCAACATTTCAACCGCCATTGCAGGGGTCTTCTTCAGGATTGATGACTTAGTTGTGAGTTGGTTTCAGGAGTTCCATATACTCAAAAACCTGAACAGACAAGCAAGGACGATCATAGTCCGACATGACGTTCGTGGAGATACTCGTCTTAGAACATACCCAACGTATACGATTTTCCAACATGACGTTCGTGGAAGTACTCTTCTTAGAATTTACCCACCGTACACGATTATCAGACAGAACGGACCTATGAAAATTGAGTATGTTAGTTGCCATGGAGATAAGAATGACGCTCGTGGAGGTACATTAGGCTGACGGCTAAACTACGTCCTGACACCAACTCACAACTAAGTCATCAATCCTGAAGAAGACCCCTGCAATGGTGGTCGAAATATTGATAAGAAGAAATTCGCCACACACGGCTTAACCCAAAAGCCACAATATTAATTTGGTTTATTTATGTATTTCATATTTGACATATTATTTAATACAATTCACTACTTCATATATATTAACTATGAAGTGATATGTAATAAATACTTAATTTGAGAAAGATTTTATAAATAAATATACGATTCCAGTTAAAATGTAAAAACGCTAAAATTTATTGACATTGAACAGAAAACGGGTCGCAGTAAATAATATTTATGAATAAATATATTAAACAAATATACACCCAAAAATCACGAAAAATCTAGGAAAGATATTTTTTACTAACACTGAGTATCTTGGAAAACAATCCTTAGTGTTAGCAAAGACGCTTAAACCGGCTCTGAGTCAATCGATTAAGTTCTACTTCACTCATTGTTCCCCACATTGAAATGTAGATACTTGAACAACTCGCCCACTTCCTTGTCCACAAAGTAACTTGCTCAGGTGATACAATCGTCGCATTTCCAAAGACGCCAGTAAAGCGGTACGTCAGTACATGTGTTGCCAACAATAATACATATTGAAAACAATATTTAAACGTTAGTATGCGAACAAAAAAGGAGCAAGCTTGACATACTTTTTCACATTATATTGTTATTTTATATCTTAAGGTATTTTTTTGGTTGAGTTACCTTTTAGTAACAAACGATTCACGATTCTGGTTTTAGTCTAATCATAACATAGTGATAAAACACCCATCTATACTTAAGACACTAAAGTAGCATTCTTCTCATTAACCATTGGTTGTTTATTAAACAGATACAGGAGAAAACCGACAGTCGCTGATATTAATTCTGAAGCTCATCTGTGGAATTCTAGGATGTTAACCATGGTGCATATGGCTAAGCGCTGCATGTGGAGTGTTGATCCGACAACGTCATAGACTGCAGCTCGAGATTCACGCATCATCCTTATTATTACAGGAATTTACTATAAATGGGTGGTCTTCACGGGACGACTTTCGTCTACAACCAATTTTAATTAATAGGCTTTGACCGATATTGTACGGGTGAGGGATCAAATTCACACCAACCGGGGGTATTTAAGAGCTCAGAAATCGATTAGCAAACGCTTTGACCATTGAGCTATACTCGGCGGTTAAAAAATATGGATAATTACGTTCCCAGTGAATCTTCGGGTGTACAGAATATTTGGAATAAGGCATTGATAATTACATTTGACAGAACTGTGTGGCGCCAATTTTTGTCAGCCATATACACCAGATATGAGAGAATATGGAAAAAATATATAAAAACCGAAATTGAACATTCAAATTGTCGATTAATCTTTAAATAAATTATGTATATAACTTCTCGAATTTACAAATTGCTTATGGAATTTCATTTCATTAATTATCAATCGCATTAATTAATCAAATCAATAAATTTCGATATTCAGCACTCTTTAAAAAATATTTTCTTCTTATCCGAATGCTTAATCATTCTAGGTTTTAAGCGCAGGCAGCACTTGTCAGTATCGAGTATAGAGCCTTCGCCGGCGCCGTGACGTCACTTCCGGCGGCGCTCTACTGAACTTCCTCGCGTGCGCGCCATTTCCCTCCACTCCGCCAACTACCAACTCCTACCAACTGCTACCAACTGCTACCAACTACCAGCTACTGGCTACTTGCTTCTGACTTCCACCTGCCGCCTTCGAGCGCTCGAGCAAACCTCCGCTCTTGTGACTTTGCCTCAGACGTCTCACTTGAAGCCCAATTCATTGGGTTGGAAGCCAATTAAATACTTCACTTGTACCCCTAAAGCTCAAACATTTAATACAACATTTACATCCAAAAATTATTTTGTATCTGGTTTTTATTTTCATTGACGTTGTTGTGTATACATAAACACTTTATTAGCCTCTTCATTACAAAACAATGATACGACTCGCCAGTGGTTAAAAAAGTGTCAAACGACGAAAAATTATTATTTTTATTTAAGATAGTGTTGCTTAGAAATGTACTAGAATAAAATTAAGTAAAAATCAATTATAACAAGTATGCCTATTGTTCATTAGATCACAAAAAAAAATATTTTGCGTCTTGAAAATGCCTTATTTTTAGTTCAAATAGTTTATACACTTTTTTATATGAACACAAATAATGTGCTATTTGATAATGGAAAATCATATTTTTAGCTTTCGAGATGTTAGCTTTTTTTGTATGTATGAGTATGAAAAATTTTAATATAAAGTATTAGTCTACCCACAAAATAATATAAAAGTCTGGTTTTCGATCACCGTTTGTTTTTAATAAAACTCATTGTAAAAGGTACGAAAAATCAATTTCTATCAATTTTCGTTATGTTTTACAAAAAGTGTATCTAATTATTGAAATAAGCAAAAATTTCGAATTCAATATCCTGGTCTTACCATTAACCTATATATATTGAAAACCATATTTCTGTCAATTTGCTGTTTATTTATTGTTTTTATTGTTTTATAAATGCGTATGATCAAGTATTTGAATTTAAATCATAAATAAGACTGATTTTTTTGAAACATGTTTGTTAAAAACAATCTAGCAATGATTTTTATAAAAACTTGGAGTATTTATACAAAAAATAAACATTTAAAATAATTAAAAATTACATTTTCTACTTGAATCGAACACTCCTCAATTTCTCAGCTATGCTTGTTACTATATTTTTAATAATTATTTCTATAAGTGTATTTCTATGTAGAAGCACAATAACAATATGTTTATATGTTCCTTGTGATAAACTGCACGTACTTTACGTCAATATTGGCACAGGTATTGCTGCAATTAATATTTGCCCGGGTTAGCTATCTGGCTCTGGATGCTGTGTTTGCATTTCAGTTAATGGCTGAAGTGGCAGTCCAGAGGGTGTAACTAAGCGGTAAATTTCACCCGGTTGAGAAAACTAAGCAATATCGATATGTAAGGAAACACACAATCACATCCAGTTAGTGGCATTTCATGACTAATTGTTTTTTTTATTAATTAAATTATCTGACATGGAATTTTCAATCGTGATAATATTTAAATTTAATCAAAGCAGAGATTGGTCGAAGCGGATGGAAACTAATACGTTCTGGAACTAATGAGTTAGATGCATATGTTCAACAGTGGACGGACACAGGCTGATGATGAATCATTATTTTTTAGGTAGTTTATTTGTAAGATATCGCGGTTCAATTTAGAAAAAATGAGTTATGTTCTTTTTTTTCGAAAAATAAGTGCTATATCGATTAAGTTGAGGTGTTTTTGTCTTTTATTAATTTAAATATATCGAAACATTATGGTTAGCGTAAAGTAGATGAAAATTGTAAAAAACACTTTTTATTACAGAGCATCTATAAGCTATATTTTTTATTCTGGGGGTGTACAAATACACTTTTTCAATGAGCTTTTTTTTCATATTTGTTACATATCTGGAACATTAAATTAATTTATTTAATTAATTAAATTTTTTACCGCCACTCAGTTATCAGTTGCTATTTTGCGTGCTAAGTTTCAAAACAAATACGTGTATATGCCTGAAGGTCCACCTAAGAATATACATTCGTATCACGTGTGGTTCCCGACAACCACCAGAGCAATTTGAAGGGATTTGAAGAGACGACATATGTAGTATTTGAGGCATATTTTGGATGATTTGTGAATGGAAACTTTCAAGGAGATCAGATTACTAACCCGATTCATCCAAGATCCAAACCGTTTTGTCTGAAAAGGCGGGCTTATTCAAATTTAGGTTGGTGCCTTATTTTTTTTTAATTGAATAAAATCATTTATTACTGTCAGCAATCGGTTGAACTAAAGATAAAACTTCAAAATGAAACTTGTGTACATAATTATATGCAAAAACTTTTTCTAATAAACGTTTCTCGTGTACTCTTTAATTTCAATTATATATATTTATCTTAGAATAAAAATACAATAAATTTTCATTGTATATTTAATGTTGATTAAAAAAACAGTAAATATTTGGTTCTTTACTTGAATTAATTCAAGTTACACAAAAAAATGTAATGTCACTGCATTTACTTTTTCTTACATTCTTCATTGAGAAAAGAAACACTAGATCTCTTCCTTTTGCATCAAAAATGTCTGGGCCGGGTTGATAACGATGAATAATTACATTTTTTATTGCCTCACAACTTTTTAATGTCGACAGGGTTAAAAGTTAAGAGAGCTTTACTGAAATTCAGAGAATAGAGCTTTTTAATACGATACGCGTTAACTTTTATTCGGCTGATGTTAGTTTCATTAAGTTGGCAACTTTGTAAACAAAGCGCTCATACAATGCTGTATACTACTTTGTGACTCTGCAGTGACGTAGCCTGAAATCAATCCTGAAAAAATATATATATAATCTTGTAGTTTTGAGACTGAGCATCATACTACCAAGGTTATCATATAAGTATAAGTGTCTTCCAACTTTTTGGATAGTGCTTTTTTATTACATAACACTGATGTGTAGGAAATTCAAATTTTTCTACATTACAGTTGTAGTCCATTGATTCATTCAAGTTTATTTGTGCTGTTCTCTATCAGATTTCAGTTTTCGAAATTATCGCAAGAAACCAATAAGAGTTGACATGTTAAGGCACTGCTGCCTATATACTGCAATCAGAGAACCTACAGAATAATGAAAGCCTTTATGGGACGATAAAGAAAATGTATCTGTAAGGTTGAATTAACAAAAAATAATTAATGCTTGATAAATGACAGCAATAATGAGCTAAGTTATCAGCCGTATCATATTAATTAATGTTACGCGTATTTATATTAAGTAAAATATTTAATAAAGCCAAATTATTTTAGAACTATGTGTTCCTTAATAGCATTTTTCAATGCAAAAATTACAATTCTACTATTAAATATACCATTCTAACACTTTACACTACTTCTATACAACTTATCTACCGTTAAGCATTGATAGGTATTTCATCAACCTGATTTGTCATAATTTCAATTTCAATTTATTTTTTACTTACAGAAACATTACAATTTTTTAAAAGACAAATCCGTACTGAAGTACAATCAATATTAACATAAAACTATAGGTACTTATGAAGTACTGAGAACAAAACAATAAAGACAAGCAACAGAAGGTCCCAAGCTCTTCAAACAGACGACGCCAACAAATCATTCCTCCAAATAAACTCGTGGAGTTAATACCTGAATTAGGTCTCCTTTACGTGAAATATATCATTATACGAGGCGGTTTGATTGAACCTCACTTTCCGAGAAGAACATTTAATGTATTAGGTTAAACATTATTACAGAATTTTCAAATTGTATAAATATGAGTATGTTATTTAACACGATATTACGTAAAGTTGAAAAACGCTACGAGACGCGCTACATAAATAAATAAATTTTATTGAGAAAAAACATTATAATGTGTTACTGCGATGTTTATTTATGTACCGTTCATACTTTTACTGATGTACATAGATCTTTTATTCTATGTGGCAACACTTTGGCGTGTTTAAATATGAAATTTCTCATTTTTCTTTTGTCTGTAAGGCGTCTGATGTAAACATAAAATTATTATATTTGCGAATTCATTAGCGAAAACATAAATCAAGATGGATGCCACAGTTAGAAATCTCTTCAATTAAATTCTCATTAGGCAAAGGTCACGACATCGCATTTTAAGCGTTTTGCTGTAATTCTCTGGATTAATTATTATATTTAAATTTTGATTTGAAATACATTTCGAGATAAACTTGTCTGAAATAAACATTTTCATTCATAAATATTTTAGAGCACGTGGCACATGAAAAGAACAAATTTGTGAGGCTAATTTTAATTTTAATGAAATCAGTAATTTTATTTTTAATATAAATCTAATATACACCTTACTTTTGATTTACGAGTTGGATACACATAAAAACTGCACATTATTTATACCAAAATAACGTAAATCGTGGCATAAAACATTAATTTGAATTTTTATTTCAATATTGAGTTTTATTTCACATTTATTAAAAGACTATGCGCGATTCGATAGTGGAATACTTCTCAACAGTAATGGCTTATATGGGCAAGATCCATACATTTTTTGGTAATTAATTACATGTGTTTACAACAAATTTTAACACTTTACAGATGTTGTAAAACGCTAGTAGTATTATATAATTATAATATGTATATTTTACCATATTCACTTCATATTTAGAGCATATTTTCATCTAAAATTGCTGTAACAGATCTGTCAGCTCAGATTGTTTATGTCTTGTCCCAGAACATCTATATACCCGGCTGTCTACATGGCAACAACGCTGGAGTGCCACACCAAAAGGGAAGTGGACTCTGCGCATCATCAGCGAGATCGAGCCGTGGATCAAGCGTGCGCATGGAACGATGACATTCCATGTCGTGCAGGCCATGACGGGCCACGGTTGTTTCGGGGCGTACCTCCATAGAATTGGAAAGGAGAAGACACCCGCCTGCCATCACTGCGATGCGGACATCGACGACGCGGAGCATACGATATTTGGTTGCGCCGCGTGGAACAAAGAGAGGGAACAGCTCTTGGGCCAGACCAATGACCTTGACACACTGTCTCCGGAAAGGATGGCGGCCAGCATCCTGAGTTCACCAATCAACTGGGACGCCTGGTCGTCATTCTTCGGAACAGTGTTACGGCAAAAAGAAGACGCCGAACGATTAAGGAGGCGTGCTGAACCCTCGCACGTCGACACTAACGGCTAAGCGATACACCAACGTTACAGCCAGGTCAATGAAGCCGACCCTGAAGCTAATGCCTGACGGCGATACACCGGGGTCGGTAGAGGCACTGGGAGGCAATTTTTAGCGGGTATGGTCCTCCCTATGACGAGGAACGAGTCCCGCACAGGCCCATCGGGCGCCGTTCTCAAGGCGCGACGCGTACAGACAAGGTACGGGCGTCCTTTTCAGGGCGTTGTTGGGTATCGTGAATAAATCATTTAAAGCCTTCCAGTATAATCAAAGAAAAAAAAAAAAAAGGTCTACATGGGAACGTAGATTCCCGGGAGCCACCAAAGCAAGAGCCCGTGAGCTTGCATATACAGGTACTATAGCTGTAGTGCCAAATAAATATTTGGGCGTTCATTAATCAGCGTTTTTTTAATAAGATCGAGGATGATCGGATGACGAACCCGAAGCTCCCAAGCCTGGATATTTTTTCATCCTTAAGGGATAGCTCAAATCTACCGTGGGTATGTAGAGGGTAGATTTGATTAAATTTTTTAAAATCAAGCTTCGTTGGATTTTGAACCGACGGCGTCTGACTGACAATCAAGCGGTTCTAAATAATAAAATTCAACAAAAAAAATTGTACAAAATACCCCCAGTTGGCGTGAATTTGATCCATCACCCGTAAAATGCTAGTCATAGCCTATTAATTAAAATTGGTGGTAGACGAAAGTCGTCCCGTGAAGACCACCCATTCATGGTAAATTCCTGTAAAATTAAGGAAGATGCGTGAATCTGGGGCTGTAGTCTGTGACGTTGGTGGATCATCACTCCACATGCAGCGCTTAGCTATTTATATGCACTATGGTAAGCGTCATAGAATTCAACAGATATGAGACTTCAGAATTAATTTTACCATCTATAAGTATTCTCCTGTGTGTGTATACATGAAAATAAAATAAAATATTTAAGAATGTAATCATGCGTTATCTCCAATAGGTGGTTTGTTCCTTAACAATGTAACATTTCTACATGGCGGCATGTTGCTAACAATGCAATATATCTTTAACCCATCTGTTCCTACACAATGCGATGTGCGTCCAAGGCGAAATGTCTGTTAGCAAGTTAATATATCTACAAGGCGATATGTCCCATAACAATACAATATCTTCACATGATAGAATATCTATTGATAATGAGATATCTTTACAAGGCGGGATGTCTTTTAACAAAACAATATCTCTAAAATGTCCATTAAGAATGCTATCTTGACAAGGAAGGATGTTCCTTAAAAATGCGATATAATTCCAAGTGGAATGTCTCTAGACAATGTGATAGTTCTATAAGTCGG
The DNA here is from genome assembly GCA_022606575.1 of Glossosoma conforme. Classification (NCBI taxonomy): domain Eukaryota; kingdom Metazoa; phylum Arthropoda; class Insecta; order Trichoptera; family Glossosomatidae; genus Glossosoma; species Glossosoma conforme. The sequence goes on along the minus strand of JAGTXR010000025.1, from coordinate 3,138,454 downwards.
ATTTCGTTGCGGTGTGATAACTGTACAATCTACAAGACGTGATAAAGCACGTCTGGGTTGGTGTATGGGAGAGCTGTGAGACATTTAAATGCGGTTTTATTAGGACATTCGCGAGGCAGTTCGCCGAATTTATATGCAGTAGGGTTATGTAATACGTGTAAATGGATACGTGACCGAAGGGCAAATGGGCGATTCGTATGAAAAATATGTTGTAGGTTGTAGTATCTTATAGAGAGGACAGCTATTGTACTGCAGATTTATAAGATATTTAGAAACGAGTATAACACCCTTATATGAAATATGGTGTAATATACAACAAACTACACTTGTGTAATAATGTGTTTTGGGTTCTAATCCCTCCCAAGTCTCAAAACACACACAAAAGAACACTGGTTGAAGGTTTTAGTCTACCACAGACTATATGACATTTAACCGGTCAGCTGGAAGCTGTTTATGAAAAGAATGTGTAGTGGCTGTGTGCGTGTAGATATTGAGTGTATTGCAAAGTGTATTTATATTAAAAGATTCAAATTGTATTATATGTGAAAGGTAACTTAAATGCTGGGAGAAGATTATTTAGCTTGCGTGTGGAGTTGATGAAGTAGCTTTAAAAGTTGTCAATCATTTGCTAATACATGTCAACCATGTAGAGATGTTTACAATAGATTTAATTAGGAAGGGGTGCATGTGGATGGAGTCAATTGAGAATTTTTGAAATAATAGTGCTTATGAAAGTAACGATAGTAAGACAACTGAATATCTGCGTACCAGGAATAAGAGATCAAACGTTGTTTTTTAACACTCTCATTGCATTTTTTAAAGTTTAGTTGCGATTAATCCAACAAGTAATTTAAGGTTTTGATTCAAATGTGATTACTTTATTCAATAACTCTATGAATTAGGAATCTGTATAGACTTATCATAGTGCATTGAAGAAAGTGCCCATTTTTCGTGTGTTTTACAGTTTTTTACAGTATAAATAAATATATAAAACAACCTTCTTCCATGTTTTAAGGATTTGTATTTTATCCTCTTGCAAGCACTCCACCAAACACACTTCCTCTCATGAATCATGTTAGCACCACCCAAAAATTCAATTTAACCACCTTGGTGCTCGCTCTCTCAGTTTAAATAAGAGATTTCTCTTTTCCGGTATTTAAACCTCGCACATACATCTGACCTAGTGACTTACAAAAACTTTTGACCAACCACCAAACGACGAGCGACAAGCGAATGTGTAGCGACTGGCGATTTCTTACTAGGTTTACACATGACCCTCAGAATACTGTTTTAGTGAAATAAGTTTTAAAACAAGAATTGTCTAATGGAGATCGTATGTATTTAAATAAAGAGCTTTATTTTAATATTTAAATGCTCAAAATTAATAGGTCGATTAGAGTACTCGAAAATGCGCTTCATCATTAATACATATGTGCTCCATATCAAGAGCATACAGGTATATTTGTCACAAATTATCGCCATTCAAATCGTTTTGGAACTCTGTCCAGTACATTATACGAGTAGTTCAGGGAAACTTTTCAGGAAGACGAGAGCCCAGAGGTCTTAAAAAGGCAGTTTAGTACAGTTCTATCGTTTTCTAGTATAATATATCTTCTCTAGGCAGTATTTTCCCAGCAAAAACATGACTTCCTATCTCATACAAAATTACCACATTAGTCGTGGTGAGCCGTCTTTCAAAAGATCTAAATATCATAAGAATCACCAGACTATTTACTCTACCTTAAAATCATGATTTTCATTTGTTAAATTCATCTAAATATAAGTCCTTTAAATAACAGAAAACAGAGAATAGAGAGATATTCTTCCCACATATCCGTTCCATATCAGTAACATATGGTCACCCACTTAGTTCTGTCAGTAATTACTGTTGTTCTTCGTTCTAGGACATATCTGCACCTACCACTTGGTCCACTTCTGAACATATACAGGTAAACTCGTAGTTCCCGACAACCTCCAGAGCAAAAGTCCAAGTACTTAAAGATGCGGTATCTGTAGTATCCGAGGCATATTGGGGAGATTTGTTGATCGGATTTTTGAAGGAAATAGTATAATTTTTCCTACGCTCCTTAGGTCTGGACCATCTTGTTTTAAGGGTCGGCTCAATCTGATATGTATAGATGCTTCTAAATTAGTCTACGATCACCTATCGATGAATATTCTAGTAATGTGAAAGGTGTTTATGAATCGCGTCGCTAACACGCTAGCTTAACACTTACTCAGACCATCTCTTTGGAATAACCTATAAATATCCTCCCCGCTGGCAATGGGAAGACTTATTCGCGGTACTCTCACTCTTTAGCTATAAATCTCAGACACAGGCGCCTCCCGGGACCCCATAGCAGGCTCAGATGGGGGCGCCGCATCTTTGCCGATGCGCTCCTTCAAATTATTACCAAAACATAAAACCATATTTCATAATTTTGGAGGAATATGGCCACACTCAAGCATGCATTTTCCTTCTTCGCAGTATGTTGAAAACACATTGTTCACGAACGCTATATTTGTGCTCGGAAACACTCCATTCCTATGATTTAGATTTTTTCTATTCAACAGAGCCATGCTTCTCAAAATAATTTAAAAACATGCATAGATTTTCAGTTTGCATAAAGTTCAAGAACTTTGGAATAAATACCTTTTTTAACAAGTCGTTTATTTTTCCACCAAAAACCACTTGCATTCACATATTATTAATAGATTTTTAAAACTAAAAAAACGCGTTGCATAAGCGGTTTATACAAAAAACACTCGTAAATGTTTAAGCTTAATATTTTATTATATGCGGTATACTTTTTAAATACATGTTTTCGTTTAGCCCTGCTCTTTCGAAAAAAAAATTCCATGTGAAAATAATAATTATAAAAGAATAAAGCAAATGAAAAATTTAAATCAACAAATTAATCTTTTTTTATACATTTATTATAATTTAAGTTGTATGGACAATCATGTAAAAATTACAATTTGTGAATCATAAAAATATCTTCTTTTTTTTAATGTATATAATAGTAAATTTAATACTTAAAAATCGTGTTTTTCAGCCCACCATATTAGCTCCCATAAATTACACTTCTTCAGTCACCCCTCTGTAAACTGTTCCTGCCGTATCTCTTCTTCAGCAGAGAGAATGAGGTTTGAAGAGTCCACGGATTCGCGACTATCCGCGAAGACCTCCACCCTCTTGTTTGCGGAACGTTCCATTGAAAAGGGCCTTCTTCTCTAGTCCAACCTTGTGAGACAGAAATAGACGAGAATATTATTTTGAAGAAGTTTTTCTTAAGTAATTACATTCAGTTTTTCTAAATAGATAGAGTTTTGAAGCGGCATTTTTCGACGACTATTTACCTCATTAAAGATTGCTTTTGACGTATTGACTGTACATGTTTTGAACCAATCTAGATTCATTCGCCGGTGGGTATAGCTCAACGGTCAAATCGTTTGCTTTGTAAGCCAAAGGTCGTGGGTTCGATTCCCAACGGAGATTAAAAAATAATGATTTTTAATCGATTTCTGAGCTCTAAAATACCCCGGTTGGTGTGAATTTGATCCCTCACCCGTAAAATTCTAGTAGTAGCCTATTAATTAAAATTTGTCGTAGACGAAAGTCGTCCCGTGAAGACCACCTTTTCATAGTAAATTCCTGTAATAATATAAGGATGATGCGTGAATCTCGGTCTATGACATTGGCGGATCGACACTTCACATGCAGCGCTTAGCCATTTGCGCCGTGGTTAGCGTCATGGAATTCCACTGATGAGACTCCAGCATCACTATCACCATCTGTCGGTATTCTTCTGTATGAGCTTACATAAAAAAAAAAAAACATACAAAATCATTATCTTACAGTTTCACAAAAAAAATCACAATTAATAATTTTAACGGTATTAAAGCGTACTACAATTACTGAGACTCTTGCTGGCAACGAAAGATCTTAAATAAAATAACAAGCATACATTAGTTTTAAATTCTTAATTCTTCAACTGTACTTCTCTATCTTTTGTGTTTCATCTCTTACGTTAATATATACGAGTAAGTAAATATTTAGTCTATCTCTGAGTGTATCAAATTATAAATTATAAGGAAGCAAGGTAGCCCAACCTATGTATAAAAAAGAATCTTTATGTGTGATTATAAACCTTACACACTTATATTTATATTTCATAGGAATAACTAATTAAAATTTTAATTATAATGGCATTCTTTTAAAAAACGTAATACTTCATAGCTGCTGTATCAATAGAGAAATTTCATAAAAGCAGTGTCCTTAAATAGTTGAGACTAAATAGGTAAACGTCTTTGTCTATAAACAAACTCAAAATAATACGTTAAGGTTGCATTATTTGTCGGACAAATGGCCATTTTTGAGTTCTCAAGCCTCTCAAGAGACTGACGATTTTAATTATGTCCCACCGAATACGCTTCTCTTTTCCTCGGTCCGCTCCTGTACTCTATACAATGAGCCTTCATTAAAAAGAGCCGAGCGACAGTCGGTCTCCCTCTACCCCTTTTTCCCTCCTTTCAACTAAGCCCCCTCACTCTCTTCACTTTGAGCGCTCAAGTTTCGCCGTGTTGCCTTTCTGTTATGCAGTTACAAGAAAACAGAACCGCATCAGAGAATATTTATAAAAATGTAAATCAATCTATAACAGCAATAATTTATTAATTTCACAATAATTAACGGTAACGATAGTTTTTAAATATTTAAAAGCGAAGTTTTTCCCAAATATTACTTAATATTTTTTTTGTTATCATCATTTTTATGTCACAATATTATAAAAATATCGTTAAATTTGATTATTTCGAAATACGGAAATTTGGATTATTGGAACAATGAAAAACATATTTTGTTAAACCACTGTGTTTTAACTTTTATTAGTAAGCCGGTACGAAGAAAACTCTCTTTCATCTAGATTCTAGACAAAGCTAAAACTATATTTTTTAATGAAAATAATATCACACCTTATAAATATTACAATATTTATTTATTTTACCGTGTAAATTATCGGTAAGCGTCGGGCTATTTATCCGATCTGCCTAAAAAATCCGATTAACAAATCACCCAAAAATATGCCTCGGATTAAGTCCTCAATTTTTTTCCCTGGAGGTCGTCGGGAAGTATACATGTTCACAGGTAGATTTTCAATTGCAGAAATCTTGAATCTTGAATCAATTGACAATGGTTAGTAACAGAACTGAGTGGCGGCAATTTGCAGTGACCATGTTTCAAATATGGGACGGATATGTTGTAATTTATGTTTTCATCACTTATGTTGTTATTTCACATTTATTTACTTTTACGGAAAATGCGTGTAAATTAATAAATAATCAAACTGCCAAATTTCGGTCCTGAAGGAGCGCTTTCCAAGTTGCAAACTGCAGAATATTCCATTTCACAAAGCGGGAGATCACCTCGGTGAGATTTTTCTCAAAGAGCGCGACCTGAAGATGATAAATGCATTCAATGCTCCTCCACGGCGCACTGCAACTCGAGGACTGCCCGTGCAATGGAGCACTACCGCACTACCGACCAGAGTTTTTTTATAGTGTTAACACATTCAAGAAAATGCCGCCAGATATTGACACGTCAACTATAAGATGCTTACTTTTGTGCTCGTAGCCATCCATTGTTTTTGATCCCAGTTGATACTTGTGGAGTTTCGTGCACTCATTTTAGTACAACGGCAGTGGCGCTTCTAAATGACCTACCAGCACACCTCGATCCTTTTCTTACATCCTTTTCCTCTTTTGTCGGTGGTGTTGTTCTCCTAGATCTCTGTGATCTTTGACATGTGTCGTCTTCTTCTTCTTTTATGTTTTTATTTTATTTATTTTTCTCTTTTGTATGTACTGTATGTATATGTATAATATGTACCTTGGAACTGTGGTTCTGTTAAAAAAAATACTTTAAGTAGATTGCTCACAAATATCATTCAGCCACACAACAAAAGATACTTCAATATTATCTAGTTTTAAGCTTATTTTTAATTCATACCATATTTGAAACCTATGATTACCACAAATTGCCTCCATTAAATTTTGTCAGTTGCTATTTTTCATGCCTTGTCCCAAGAAATCTCTGCTCCCTTGAGACTACTTAGGAGCATAGTACTCGACGACCTCCAGGGCTGGAGCTTGAAAACTTGATGAGACATCTACTGTAGTATCTGAGACATATCTTGAGCTTGTTTGTTAATCGTAATGTAAGGAGAAAGATTGATTAACCTGATGCTAAACGAGCCGTTAGTCTGTACTTTTTTTCCAATGTAATATGGTTCTGTTATAACAAAAGGCCTACGCTACTTGGAAGATACACGTGTATGAATAAAATAACTTTTGCCGTAATTTTTATAGGGTATATAATATCATACTTATTCTTTAGCCTAGCCATTTCCCATCATCTGGGGTTAGCTCTCCTTGTGCACATTCGCCATGTCTGTCTGTCCTGCGTTGTAATCTCGGTCAAACCCAGAGTTTTCACATCCTTGTTTACAGTTGCAGTCCAGGTTACCTGTGATCTTCCAGGTCTTCTTCTCAGCCTGGGTGTGTTGAGGGCTCTCTTCACCATGTGATCCTCATCTCTCCGTATCACATGCCTATACGATCTTAGGCGGTTTTCCCTTATCTTTTCAGGTATGGGGCCCACCCGAAATGAACCCCGAATATGCTCATTTTGAACTCAGTCCACTCTAGTCACACCTCAGCATCTTCATCTCTGCCACATGAATCCTATCCAAGTCACATTTCAGTAGGGTCCAACACTCCGATCCGTAGAGCAAAGCTGGCCTTACAGCAGTTTTGTAGATTTTACCTTTGGTCCTAACTGGAATCTTGCTGTCACACAAAACCCCAGAGAGACCTCCATTTCAGCCATTATATAATTACTCATTATATAATAGCATACATAATAAAAAAAATAGTTTGATTAGGGATCGAACTAGCGATCTTTTCCATGACAGTCGAGTATTTTAGCCACTCGGTCAAACTTTTTGAATTGACTACTCCAACGTGCACAAGGGTGTCGCGTTAATAAAGAATAATGCCTTTGTAAATTCATTTTTTATTTGACTTTCTCACTTGCACTGTTCCAGTATAAAAAGATACCCCACTTTTATTGGACAGTTGGTTAATGCTTGAGAAGAACAAAATAAAACTAGCTTCTTGAGGATTGTAGATATGAAAATAAAGTGGTGCAGTAACTATGTGACAATTCGAAGGTTCTATCTCCGAGGAAACTCATATTTAAAATTATATTATATCAATTATATTATGATCCCTTCATTTTTCACAAATACGTATAAATATGTCTATTTAGTCTGATAATAATTAGTTAGTTTTAGAAATAATCAAAATCGATCATTTAGAGGTAGAGCCAAGGGATAAAAGCGCGTATCTATCATAAGATAAATTGTGGGATCGATCCCCAACAAAGCTTAAAATAAAAAAATATTGTTAATCCATATATATATTTTATTTCATAGTTATCACAAATTAATAAATGCTGATATATAATTAATCAACAAAAATTTATACTAAAGTCGTCCCGTGTACACCACATATTTACAGTGTTAACACGGGAAAACGGACGTGTCTTGATTGCCAACCTATAGTATGGTGAAGTTGACAGATTAATTATAATGCTCTTTATATAGCGCTTAGCTGTATTTAAAATGGCAAGCAACTTCAATCCGCAGGTGAGATTTCTCTATCATCGTTTTACTATGTGCTAATGTATATATTACACTTTAAGAACAATACTTTTTAAAGGCTATCCATAAAACTGATAAATTCAATTATTGAAAAGAGACAGAGCTATATATGCACGACGCTTTGTATAGCTGTTTCTCTTTTTAAAGATTGTCATAAATATAACGTAATTCGTATTGGTTAGAAACACAACACTAAAAATAATAATAGGTTTTTTTGACATAATATTTAGAAAGAGAATATGAATTTATTAATATTTTCTTAAATTTTATGTTCTATTATATATTAATATCTATTTTATCGTTTCCAATTTTAGGTTAAGGAAAATAATAACAACAATCACCGCCATCTTTAACCATGGCCGCTCGATTTTGGCGGCAATAAGCGAACAGAGAGTTGCCAGCAACAAAAAAGTTATCCCTTGCAGGGAAAAATATGACGCTCATAAATTTAAAAAGGATTTCAAAGATATCTCATTTTCCAGAAGTTTCATCTTACAATCAACAGTCGCAGAGAGCGAGAGGGCGCTCTTTTGCGGACCGACAGAGCGAGACGCAGACAGAATTATGCATTCCTCTTTTGTACGCTTTATGAAGACTGGGTCGCAGTTCATTTCATCAAGCCATAATTTGTTCCGCTTTAACAAAAGCTTTTTGCCAACGTCATTAAGAATATTCTTTTTTATTAAATAGAAACTGCTAGATCTGTATTTTCTAATGTAAGCGCTTTAAGAAGAGCACCAATAGTGGAGTGAAATATTATTTAAAAAAATTACTACACATAACCACGGCGTATAAAAGATACATTCGGAAAAATTATGAATTTATTTATTTTAGCAGAGCCGCAGTTTCGAGGTACAAAGAATAATAAAGAATAAGAAACAAAGAGTATACATTAACACACAATACGTACAAAAGATAATAAGTAAATAAAAAAACATAAAAGAAGAAGAAGATGACACGTGTCAAAGATCACAGAGATCTATCTAGGAGAACAATACCATCGACAAAAGATGAAAAGGATCGAAGTATGCTGGTAGGTCATTTAGGAGCGCCATTGCCGTTGTATTAAATTGAGTGCTCGAAGCTCCACGAGTATCAACTAGAATCAAAAACAATGGATGGCTGCGAGCACGGGTGTACTTATCTGGAACGTAGAAATTAAAACATTCAAGAATCCTAGGGTTGCGAATTACACCGCGAAGAAGAAGGAATGAATCTAATTTTTGTATAGGGGCAAGGCTAAATTGCAAGTATATATTTGTGTTTCTTGAAAAGATCCGAATTGCATGAAATAGAAAACGCGGAAGCTACAAGGACATTTCAATGTTTTTTTTTTGGGGCGTTACAGAAAAAAATAAGAATTAGGAATTAAAATTTTGACAATTGATGTACTAGTTATTAGTCGTCATAGATTAACCATTTTAAGAATTGTTCAATGATTTGTGATTAAGCGCATCATCATAATACCATGTTCGCTCCCATAATTGGGGCATAAATTTGAACTGACGACATAAACTTTGTCAGCTGACATAGTCGTCACTTATTTATGAGTATCATGTCAGCTCTGCCACCCGAAGCTCCACCAAATATAGTAAATTTATAGTTCCTAATGGTCTTCATGAATGGCGAACCCGGGGGCTTGAAAAAAAAATTGTTTTTTTGGTGTAGGAAGAATAAATTATTTAAGTACTGATATAAGCTTGATAAAACTCTTTTAGGGTGATGCCGAAAAGCCTCGAAAAACGATATTTTGTCTCTTATTTTTGTTCGCTCGCCTGACATGCACACCTAATAATGTTAGTTTTAATTTTATATAAAACTACACGGCGTTTGCATACGCCATTTTATTCTGGTTCATTTCCTGTTGGTTCAACTGTCATCTATAATTATTTTTTTGCCGTGATTATCTTGGCGGCGCTGCATGCCACAGTGTTCCGGCTGTCGTCAGTTAAGTCTCGTCCAGCCAACGAAATGTCATGTATCGGACGGACGAAGAAATCAAGTCTTTATTAAAAATAAATGTGAATTGTGCTTCATAAACAAGTCCTTTTTTGCTTTGCGACCTGCTCCTGCATCCTTCCTCTACGCGGCCACGTGACGAACCTGCGACTATCACCTTTCTAAAGACTGGGGATGTTAGTACAAATAAACAATTGCCCTAAGAATAGCTTTACATAAGATCTCTTCATCGCCTTTTAAAAGCATTCTCCTGTATGTGTTTACATAAAAGTATGGATATGCCTTAAATGACCTATGGTGTTTTTTTAACACTTCTTTCAAATCCTCTACAGATACAGGCTCTACGACGCAAGTATTGTGTTGCACCACCCTTGTCTATCACTATGCACCTCTTCATGCATCTGACCCAGGTGGTTACCCTATAATCCGATGTTTGTGTACAATAATTTATATTTTCAAAGCTCTTATCGAAGTGACATATTTGTTCAGGTGCATTTAACAAGTTGACATAAGCAAAAAAACCAGCTACACCACTCATACTTGGACAACCAACGCGTCATAGATGATATTGTAAAACCAAAACACCACATACATTGTTTACATATTTTCGAAATCCAGTTTATGTGACACGATACCCTGGAAAAATTCATACTAAATAATTGAATCGTAAATCCTACAGACATAATTTTCTAGGACCATCATGTTTGACACTAATATTCAATAACTTAGTCCATCGCTCTGATGTTGCTTTTGATGCTTCTGGTAAACGATATTAGAGATATTACCCGATACATATATCCGATTTTTTAATTAGAGAAATGTCATATATGAAAACTTTCGCTGTGAATATGTAAGTAAGTATGAATTTGTTAAATTTCTTAGCACTCTTACGTCTAACCTGCAATCAATGGAACACAGGCGTAACATTGGTTTACTTAGTCTCTTCTACCCTTATTACCACGGTCGCTGCTCTTAGGAAGTTAAAGAACTGATTCCTCCTGCACTAATGCTCCTGTTAATGGGTGTCGAGCAAGAACTGGTAGTTTCCAAAGTTCCTTCCTTAATGCCACCGGTAACCTTTGAAATGAATGGAACAATCTGGATCTCTTCAAGAAACAGATAAATATACGCTTGCAATCTCCCCAACACATACACAAATACGAACACAACACACGTTTCCTGCATGCAGTGTCCAGACTCCCTGGCTATCATAGAGTGCACTGGTCTTGACCGGCTGTGGTCTCCTGCATGCGATTACATAAAAAAAACTGTTCAAATATTCATATCAATAATGTTTTGGAGTGATAAAATACGAGTATATTTTAAAAATACACTACAAATAATTCACTTTAATTGAAATATATTTTGTTATGGAACAAAAAAATACTATTATAAAATCAGTTAATTACTTTTAAGGTATTTATATTGTTACTGTATGGACATTTTTGATTCGGTTGTGAACTTTCTTAATTTTGTATGTCAATTTAAATATAAAGTTTTTTGTAGTATGTTTTTAGGTAATCATATATACTCATATATAAGCATATATATATCTAATTTATGAAATTAAATGATAATGAGGTAGCATCAATGTTATCTACTGACATTACTTGGTGAAACTGGATAATTATAATTTTAAATTAATTTTAATTTAGAAGTCAACAAATTAAAAATATTTAGTTTTGATTCACACTTATTTTAAACGATTACATGTTTCGGCCTCCCTGGAGACCATCTTCAATAATTTCAATAATGACCATCTTCAATTATTGAAGATGGTCTCCGGGGAGGCCGAAACATGTAATCGCTTAAAATAAGTGTGAATCAAAACTAAATATTTTTAATTTGTTAATTCTCTATTTAAAATTAATTTTGAAATATGATAATGTTGTAATTATTTATTCTCAAATTATTATTCGGGTTAGGTATCAAAATAACAGTTGAACTAGGATTCCAAGAACCAGATAAACATTTTGATTCGCTCGATGGTTCAATATTTGAGATTAATTATGCAGGAAACAATGAGACGCCCTTGAAGCCTCTCAAAAGGCTTATAGAGGAAATGGAGCAAGCTTTGGAAATCGAAACCTCATCAAATCCACCATCCAACATCTTCAATTCTACGCTCCTATTGAAAGCAATTTTCCTCATTAACATATAATACGATTGCGCTCTAGATAATCATACAATTTATTTTTTTGCTTGTTTAGCTTCATTTGGCATTTGGTTTATTTAATATAATTATTTACCTCTAGACCAATGTGCCGTCTGTATAGCGCCTGTATCATCCCCATTCTTCTTTTTTTACCATATTTGGAGCATATGGACACCGCGAATTTCCGTTTCACAGTTCTGTAAGCTGAGGTTGTCTATGCATTGTCCCAGAACACCTGTATTCCCGGAGATCCACATGAGAACATAGACTGCTGTAGTATCAGAGGAATATTTGGGTGTTTAATAATTAGGGTTTTTATTAAAGAGATCGGACGATCAGCCCGGCGCTCACGAGGCCTGGTCATTTTTTTTGTCCTTGGGGGTGGCTCGACCGTACCAGAGGCATGTAAAGAGCTTAAATCTAATTAAATCAATTTAAGTAATTGTGAACATTCATTTAAAAGGTGTTTTTTTTTCTTTTCTTTCTTACAAATCACCAAAAACCAATGCAGCCGAATAGTGGGTAATAAAAACATGCGAACTGCGTAGATTACTAGGGGTGAGATGATTTTACTGTAAGAAATGACAAAGTAAAAGAGCGGACAAGACGGTTTTTTCATATTACATTTGGTCAAGAGGTGAAGTTGTTCTACGTTGAGATATACACTTCGGATGCCAGAGGAGGGCATAAAATACAGCAGTCTTTTCTTTAAGCTCCCGAGCACGTGCCGTCTTGGAAGGTCGTCGGGAACGATACATAGAATAGGAGAAATACTCGACAGAGAAGCGGGAGACAAAGCTAACATAGTTTGTTAAGGCGAAACCTTGGCGGCTAACAGAGCTTTGTGGCGACAATCATATGCTCTAGTTTGGGGAGCGGACATGGTGATGATGATGATTAAATATGTTATATAAATTTTCTAGAAGAATTAGAACGTTATTCTTCTTTAGTTCGAAAACATTCAGCGCTATTACTAAGCTTAAAAAATGGAAGTAACTCAAAGCTCTACTGGCTTATAAGTGAAGAAAAATAAGACTCTCTAAGTGTAAGGGATCAATTTGAAAATAAGTTCAAATAATCTTATTTATTTAATTATAACAAATAATTCCTATTGTGTTAGTTATATTCACAAAGCTTCTAAAAGCTTCTAACTGATATATACTTGTATTCGGCTCCAGTCGGGCGTGCTCTGATAGTTTAAAACGTGCCGTTTAAGTGCTCATTTATATCCTTTTAAAAATCAGTGGAGCGATTGTGGCCCGCTCTTCTCAACTAACTGACACACGTTTTGCTGAGAGATAACACGGAAAAAGAAAGAAAAAAACTTAAATTTCTTGAATTGTTTCCGAGAAAAAAAGAAAGCCAATTAACGGAAAACATGCCTTTGTTGCCATGTACGAGTAGCTGAACCTCCTATTTTTATTTCGAAACAATTAATTTTCCCTTGCCGGAAAATTGAATCTTTTCTTCTTTCAAAGAGGCTCGTCAAGTGTGAGAGGAATGTTTATGCTAATTAACTACGAGAACAACAAACTCAAAATATGCTTTCGGTTGACTGGGCAATTGTTCGTTTAGTAATTTCTGGATTTAAAAAGAATTATTTTTTAACACATAAACAACAAAATCAATCATTTTTTTGTGTCATAAAAAGTCAAATTTATTAAAATTATTAACTACGTAGTATTTGGAGAGACAACGTCACGGACAATGAGGTTCTCAGCATAATCAAGGCACCTAGTTAGAACCATCTCAGAGAGGCGAACGGTCACATCATGCGCCACGATGGTCATCTTCACGACATTGTGGAAGGGATGGTTGAGGTTAGAAACTGCAGAGGGCGCCCTATACGGGAGTATTTGCAGCAAGTGTTCCAGGACATTTAGCTCTTATGCTGAGCCAAAGAGGATTGCAGAGGATCGGGAGGAGTGGAGTTTGAGATGCAAGATTTTGTTGCTGCAAACCAATACACCGAATTGATAATACGAAGAAGAATTATTTTTCAAAGCATATTTGGGCGTTTATTAATCATCTTTTTATAAAAATAAAATGACATCTTATTACTAGTTTATAAAAACATCATTGACACAAAAATCTAGTATTTTCGCATTATGATAATGTTTTTTTAAATAATTAATTATATCATACACGTGTAAAATTATCACTTCTTCATATTAACTAGTTTAATTAATTGTGGTCACCATTATCAATTACTGATAATCATATTTTATATTTCATGAATTATGAACCGTAAATTATTATCACGCGTCATTCACGCTACTGCATATCCACATCACGTTTTCAACTTAGATCAGCAAAACTAACCACGAACAACCTTTACTAAATTTTCTCGAAATGCATAATATATCAAATTTTCTTAAAAAAATACTTGACAATATGATAATCTTTTTTATATACTTCAATTGAACTAGCTCGTCGAACTAACCTTTTATAAAATGAAAAAAATAATCTTTAATAATATTTTATTTTAGGTAATAATATAAATAAATTATACTATTAATGTTTGGTGTTAGAACCTGTCATCTGGCGGTGACAGGTGCTAGTGGACCACCCCCCTTCCCGCCCTTCAGGAAACTACTCAGGGTAACTTTTTGTCACTTAGGGTTGAACGACCTTACCAACTTTAAGCAGAACGTGCTCTATACGAGATTTCAATCTTATACGTCCATTTAAAAAATGCACTGTTTTTGGTAATAATATGTATATAATTATCGCATCATCTGTACATCAAATTTGATGCATAAATAACACAATTTAATATTGCTAAAATCAAACATCTAACACTCCATACCTGTCCATACTGATACATAATTTATATGTATTTAACAATATTACAAAAACTTATCAGATCGCATATTTTAGTAGTAAACCAGTATGAGCTCGTACATTTCAAAGTTGAACACTATTTCACCAGCTCAATTCAGAGTTTTCCAGATTGGAAACACTTAGGGTCATTCATACGATTATTGGTCAACTTCGTGGACAATTTATGTCCTCTTCCACAGTGGGCGCCTCGCGGGGAGTCAATCTGCGAAAGGTTTTCCATGTTCAGACCCCAAGCGACCATCCCCGCGGGTCCTGAAAGGACCGAAGCCTTTTGGGGCCTGATTTATTCAAGGCGCCCTTTTTCGTGAGCCTTTTCGTTCGAAAGTGACAGTCATGATATTGGCAGGACAAATA
Organism: Glossosoma conforme; assembly: GCA_022606575.1. NCBI lineage: Eukaryota > Metazoa > Arthropoda > Insecta > Trichoptera > Glossosomatidae > Glossosoma > Glossosoma conforme. The sequence continues at coordinate 3,123,421 of JAGTXR010000025.1, read as the reverse complement.
ATAATCTGAGCGAGAGCGTGTGATTTCTAGGACCGATGTTTAGGTGCGGATTTAAGGGATGATTGCTTAAGTGTGGTAATACATGGAATCACACTTCTTTCATTTTGCTATATCTAATTTTTTTAAGAAATGATTTGTACGACAACTTTTGCAAGATGAAATTTTGTATAATTGTTGGCTTGCAAATATATGAAAATACCTAATGTTTTTCAATATCCAAAAGTAAAGATCACAATATTATTTAAATTCCCAGCAATCACTTTAATATCCATTTATTAAATACTTTTTTCATTCAATTGTTTTTGGTGGATTTTTAGAACATGTATTTCAATCCTCTTATATTTATGGATCATTGGAGATCCATAATTATATTTAAAAATTAATACTAACAAACAAATTCACAGCAAACATCTTCTTTTATGATATTTGACTTATCAATAAATCGGAGAAAAATAAACGGCGAACGCTGAGATTCGAACCACGAAACTTTGCAAACAATCTTCGTTATTTACTCAGCGTTAGCCCAATACTGTTTACTTCGTTTTAATACGGTTTCAATATAGAACACACCTTATTTATGACTTGAAAAACGTGATTTCACTTTTAATGGAAGCTTTTTCAGATGTATAAATGTACTGATGTTTTAAATAAGATAAATAGTGTATTCGTTTTCACTGGGAAAGTATGTAGGGGGCAGGTATATGTAAATAAACAGTGCTTAATGTGTTCCATATTTAAGCAATATGAAAAGTGTAGTGCATATACCTGTATGACTTAGGAGTAGCCAAACATGATGACCTATAAAGTAGCAACCATATGCTTGATCTAGTGAGCTATATGATATAAGAATAACTATAGAGGAAATATTCTATCTATTTTGCTGTCAAGTACCACTTTGTATATAGATTTTTAAAACGTAGTAAAATATGTTTTCCTTGAAGCTTTGATGTTAACAACGCTTGCATATGTTACCAATTGACATGTTCACATCGGTACCCGATATATGCCGTGTATGATTCCCCTACCATTGACATAGGTAGCCGTGATATATCGTTTTGCTACTTTCTACTCTAATAGTTTTTTATGCATCATCTGATAGCTAAAGGATACAAGAACAAATGTGATATATGAAAATAGACCAGATAAGTACATTTATGCTTCAAATACTAGTTTTATAATTGACAGTATATGAGCCGTAATGAAAGGGTTAATAAACACACGAATATATGTTACAACATAATCAGCGTATGTTACCACGGTGACGATAGAAACATATTTCCAATCAAACGCTACACCTTCCCCAACCTTCCGAAAAGGGTAAGCTTCCCTTCAAGGCCGCATTGAGGTTCCAATAACTGCCCCCGCCCTCACCGCCGATCCGCCCTTTGTTTTTGCGATCGGCGCCGCCCGCTCCATCAATCCGCCCTAATCTGGGCCATATCTCAGCCGCACTCATTCCGGAGGCTGAAAAACTCAACGGGGCCGAGATTGGTGGAAAGGGCCGCCCTTGCCTGTGCTATTGGATTAAACCATTATTATGTCTCTAGCAATGAATGGGTGAGAGAACTTACAAAATTGGTCAAAATAATTGAGAATGAAAGACAGTTTGTTGGTGATACAGACTCTCCTAAATCAAACGATCGATATCACTGACTGTGTCAAATTTACGGATCATCTTGTTTCTTTTAAGTACTATTTTGCTTTACGTGTAATATCTTTTCATGAGCAATGCCAATCTAGAGTGTAAAAGTAAGTGGAAAATGTGTAGCAAGAGTGGCATTTCATATTTTAGGAGATACTAGGACAATTCTAGAATGTGACTGAAACTTGGCAATTCAATTGGGATTACTGATGTTTGAAATAATTTAAAAGCATCATTGATGTTAGAAAATTTAATGCATGTATGAATATTTATTTTATTATATAATATACATGTATAGTTAATACGACGCGTAGCAATGAATTGTCAATCAACCACTGGAAACAAGATTTTTAATAAACTAGGTATTTCCTGAGTAAAAATTACAATAAACAAATATCTTACTAAATAGATACAGTTTAAGCAGCCGATGATAATTCATAGATAAATTGATGTCCGAAAATCCGAACCGCTACACTACGTTACACGTAATTTTATATTTTGACGTTACATTACAAAGCAAGAAGCGAGCTCTCTTTAGTCTTTACACCAAGATATATGAAACTCTTGACCCCCTAATAGTTAGACCAACACTATGGTAAATGCACAATATCAATTAACGCTTTTCTGGATGCAGTCTCTTGCTATTAAACCACAGTGTATTTGACAAACAACTTCTACGATAGTGATTGAAGTCTCTGAATCTTTGACCGACCAATCTCTTAGTATGAGTATGTCACCATCTAAAAAGTAGCACAAAGTTATTTCTAACAAAATGAACAACAATTAGTTGGAATAATCAGACTAGAAAATTTTTGTTGATCAGTTGAAGCAAAAATTATATGAAAGCCGATGTTTTATTATGATTTATGATAATCAGTTGCCCCATAGAAATGCTTTAAATGAGCTAAAACACAAGATAGTGATGATGAAGTGCTGAATATAACAGTCCATTCATTTTAAATGCAGTCAAGCTTCGTTACAATTATTATTATACATGCAAAATTTATTATTTCCATCAACTGAGGCCTTATTCCTTCTTTGAGGGAGGCTCTCCCTTTGTTTTATTAAGGCTTCGCGGGACTTGCGAGCGCCACGGTTCATTTCTCGTGAATTATGAGATTTCTCGAAACAAAGACAGTTTTTCTCGATTTAAACTCTGCAAGATGTGGGGCGAGAAAGTATTCATTTAATGGAAAAGACTTATTATAAAATAGTGCTTTAAGTTTATATAATGTATCAGTGTTATTTATCTAAATTACGAATGATTTATATAAAGCAAAAAGCTTTCATTTACTTGGCGGAGGTTCTAGATACTGAGCTGACTTTACACGAAAAGATATACATGGTAGCTGACAGATATATGAAAACATTGTGGCGTATAGACAGCCAAAACGATTGACTAATTATCACGAAATCTTAACCTAGTATTGCAGAAATTATAACAATACTTCATAGAAAAAAAAATCTTTGGGGATTTGTAGTAATGTTTTGTATTTATGATTATTGTATTTTTTTACAACGTAAAGGAGTAATACAATAAAAATAGTTTTTGTATGATGATTTTATTTCATCAAGCCTTTGCGTCGTACTCGTATTAACGTGGCGGAAGTTAGTCCATGCAAAACAGACAATAGGGATTCAAGGCACACTTACACACTGACACGCTTTGGTACTAAACACATAGCAAATAACACTTTTGACAGGGATTTCAACTTTGACCGATTAGGCGAGGGAGTGAAGCAAACATAATGCAAAAAAACCTAAAAAAGTCATAAAATAAAATAAGCATATCCATTTATGTAATCTTCTATTGTAGAGGAATATTTTTTTAAAACTATGATATATATAAGTGTTTAACAATATATTGTTGCTACGTTTCTCACGACTTTGAGTCGTATCACACAAGCCACGTTGCTGAATTTTATTACTCATTTAACGACTCAACGACGATTAACAACGTATTCAACTGCTTTTGACGTCACGTTGAAGCTAATGATGTTCTCCGTACACATTGTCCATTAATAAGTTGTCTTCCACATCATCAGTCGCCATTAGAGCGTCGGTTTTCTATTACCAGCGATGGCCTTATCGGCCCATAAGCCTGGCTCAAGGGCTCTATTCTGACACAGATCACAGGGTTGCCAACCTAAACCAACATTTATTTGTGCATTTACACTATACTATGTCATTTTGTATATAAATACACAAATGTGTGGTATTCCCAGCGCGACATTCATGAACTACAATCAAACCTTATATATCATCAAGATTGAGACAACACTATATTTAATTAGTCTTTCCTTTATATCCGTTTCATATTTGGAAATATGGTTATCCCAAATAACCGTAATTTAGTTTTGTCACTTCACATTCATTGTCTATGGCAAATATTTCAGGAAAAATATGTATAAAAGTGTAGGCTGTTGGTGGTTGATTGTACATTTTGATGAATAGACCGTTTTGGAATATCTTATGTTACTTTTTAGGATTTCCCAAGTATCTCACTGACGATTTAAGAAGTTAAAGTTGCTGGTTAATTTAAAATAAGATTATTTTATTTTATTTTGGATCATGGACTCTTATAGTTTTTTTCTACCCATATTTAGGTGTTTAACATAGCTTTCTGTAACACTTTGTTTCAAACGCAACGCATTAGGTTTGTATTTTTTTCGCTATTGCCGTCATTCCATTTACGCAGTTCTAAGATATATTCATTAGTCTTTTTATAAATATATATATACGATTTATTATTTTCCTATTTATTATCACATGTATTATGGTTTTAGTATGTTACATGCATCCGTTACAGAATTCCTGTATGTGTAAATGCATTTGATTGGTTCAAATTTTATCATTTTAGATGAATTAAGTCTTTAGATAAAGATATAGAGAAGCATTAAAATCTACAAAGGTTTTCTTTCATGCAAGCTAATCAAAACCATTTTTTTTTTAATATTAAAACTTTTTTTTTCAGAGATAGCCCTGCGCTGAAGTCCCTGAAGACTGAATGTTCGATAAGGTACTTGTGGTGCTAGAAGATAGGCTCTATGATTTACTATCAAGCTCGTGAGAGATCTTTCTAAGGACCGATTGCTTTTCTTTAAAGAAGTGTCATGAAGAACCGCTAGAGTGGTTAGTGACGTTAGTTGTCTAAATTTTTCAGGCATTATTACACTTGTTTTAAATTTCATCCTGTCCTAGGGGCTTAACACTTATCCTGTAAACGAATAAATATTTTTTTAAAGTATCATCAACAACGTATTTCTCACAACAAATCATATTATAATTTAAATCAACATGGTTTGAAATGTGACGGCTGTCAAAACAAGGCGACAATGTAACCATTCTAATAAATAACATAATTGGTAACATATTTCATTATATTTAATTAAGATATGTAATTTGCATTCCTGATAAAATATTATGTTTAGTTACGAGTCTTCTTCTTATTCTTTCACCTCGCCATTTCCCATCATCTGGGGTCGGCTCTACTTGAGCACATTCGCCATGTCTGTCTGTCCTGCATTCTCGGTCAAGCACAAAGTTTTCAGATCCTTGTCTACAGTTGCAGTCCAGGTTGCCTGTGGTCTTCCAGGTCTTCTTCTCAGAGTGTATCTCAGTATCATTTTTATCGTGCATCATGTTTTTTTTTTGTCTGTTTTCATTAAAATATAAGTCTATTTGATATTGTATATGCAAAGATGTTTCTTTGTTTCAATAATTTAAATAAATTAGTAAAATAAACATTTTACATATTCATATATTCCATTACACTGATTAAACGCTGGAATTCTCCCTAAAGCTAAAAGATGTCGTTTTTTTAATAAAATAATGGAATAAACTTCAAAATATAATATATTACTGAATTCAAACGTCAGAATGAATGAATGAATGAAACATGCAAAAACAAATATTGTAAGAATATTATATGACATGGTGTACGTAAAAACATTATTTTATTATAATCTCTTGATATTCCCGGTTTGTTTTTCCTTGAGCGGCGTGTCCGTTGACCTCGTCCATAAGCCATGCAAATTTATTCCCTTTTCGGTTTCAGCCGGTCCGCCATTTTGAGAAAATAGAAAAATAAAAATGACTATGTGGGAAATACCGTTATTTGAATTTTGAACCAAACCGCCTTTTTTTAAATCAAAAATAAATTTTATTTAATTTAAAAATATAAAAAACACTTCATATTGTATCAACCAACTTTGTTAAAATGACGATTTTCGTCCGTTCACTGAAGTAATTCAACGTACGTGCTCGGTACTTGAATGGGTGACCACGTGAAGTTGATGAGGCAACCTGTTCCTTAGGAATTAATGGTCTAGGCCAGTAGTGTGTCTGGCATATGTTCATTTTAAAAATATGATTAAAAAACGAATAAATACGTCATGGATCTAGCCATCAACGTGAAAGCTTCTAGTGATGAAATTATTTAAGACGTGACTAGGATAATAACAGCTGACAAAACTGTTTTACGGCAATTTGAAGTGACTTTAAACACTTACTAGGAAGTGGATAAGGAGAAGTATGGACATAGTATAATTTTTAATCGATAATTATTGTGACACCCATGATATCGTGTGAGATTCCTTGAATTCTCTCTATAAGCGTTACTTTTCTAAAAAATAATGCACAAGTTTTTGTGGTGAATTTCCAAATTTTTCGACACCGTTTATTTGTGCAAAGCTCATCTATTCTTACTTACCAACGCGTTATGTATAACGAAAAAAAAACACTCTTTCGCTATGTGAGTAACGAATTTTTCGTGATTAAATATTATTTTACATTTGTTTAGTAAAAGTACTGGAGGACTCTGCGAAATGACTTAAGGTCACAGGTTCGATGAAAGGAAAATCCTGATCTATCTCCTTCTCGTGGTGGGGGGTGAGCGACAAAAGTCGGCCAATATAGACAGGGACCAAATGTTGGCCGGGATAAGCTAACACCCAGCTAACCTCATCAGGTCCTGGTTAGGGCACTGTATTGTCCTGGAGGGAGTAAATGCTCTCCTAAGGCGGATGAACCTTTATGATCAACGGCATTAGTATGTGGAAATAAAGGGGAAAATACCACATTAAAGGTCTAAAAGACATCCCATGTATCAGCAAAAAAATGATTGCTTGGAGATCGAGATGCAAGATTCTGTTGCTGCAAACCAATCCACCGGATTGATACTACGAAGAAAAGAAGTATTGAAATATACGTATTTTATAGATGATGGATGCCATTAATTTGAAAATTATTAATTTTTGTACTAAATAACTTGTCATATTGTAAAATATACTTTAAAAACAAATGAATTTTTTATAAGAATATTATAAATTCATTAGAAACTGACTTCAAAAACAGTTGTTGAATGTAAAATACAAAAATTTTACTTAGAATAATAATTTCACACCAATGAATGATAAATATTATCAAATGTGACTGACCTTAACAAAAAAATGATTAAAAAAAGTTTCTCCTGAAGCCACGAATTAAGACAAAATGAGTTTTCTATTCGGAAAACTCAAAAAGCGATAATTTAATATTTTTACTGTTAACGAAATTGTGCTTTGGATTATTTTTAAGTCGCTTAGCGTGGTAAGGGTTGAATGATAAAACGTTCCACTATCATGGGAGAGATCACGATTTAATTCATAATTCGATCGATATAATACAATAATCTACCACCAGGTATTCACATGAATTTTAGTAAATAGACTATATTATATCTTCTGAAGTCATTTCATTATTCATAGGTAAGATCTTTCTTTACAGTCTGGCAGTAATCTTCTGTAAATCATTACAAAAAAAAACACCTTTTTCTTTGCAATACTTTAAGAGGATTTCGAATACTTTAAAATTGACAACATAAATATTGTATTTAACGCTGAAAGCGAAATAATTCAGAGCAGCTTGTCGCGTTCACAAAGGATGAAACATAAATCAGTGTCGGCGTTCGAAGATTTCACACTACTTAATCGCCGTTCATTGTCATAACTTTTTGCAGGTTTTTGAATGGAAAGCTTTCGAGAATAATCTGGAAATGTACGCGCAATTTAAAGTGTCTAGACGGGCGGGTCGGGAGAAAACGTAAAGCGTACCGTTTGTTTAAAATGCAGACGAAGTCTTTAAATTACAATTTTTCTTTGAAGCTGAAGAGAAATGCACCCGAGCCAAATTAAATGAACAAACAACAACTGATACTTTCTCAAGGCGCAAGGACAAGCTCATTTCGTGGCTCGGGATTGCCTCGTTAGTTGCCGAAACGCCCAGTAGTTTTCCCTCCACCTTATGCTAGGCAAGAATAGAATATTTTAAAATAAAAATAAATTAAAATAAAAGTGTATTTCGTCAACTCAACTAGACGGTCGTAATGATAATGCCCCTGTTTTTTAAATGCAGAATTTTTAAGCTTTGAAAATAAACAGGTAATTTTGATTGTACGAGTAACCAATTTATGGTTCAACAACTGATACACGTACAAATACATAGCATACATCATCTTATATGACATTTTTCTCGTCAACAAATCGGAGAAAAATAAATGACAGACACTGGGATTCAAGCCATGGATATTTGTAAACATGTTCATTTTACTCCCAAAAGCTGATGTATTATAATATTCAAAAGTATTTTTAACCCGTCAAAAATAATTCAAATTCATTTTACAAGTACTCGAGAACATTGCGTTCATTTTCATTTCCATTTCTAGATAATATACAGTTCTCGGCGACAGCCTAACGGCTTGAAAAGAAGACAGCCATAGTATGCGAAGGATATTTCAACGGTCGTTGATGTTTTTTAATTGTATTAATCTTTGAAATATTGTTTATTTAGTGGTTATGGTGAGAGAAAGTAAAATAATATGATTTACGGAAATGCGTGTCGCTTTTCTCGCGTAAAATGTCTTGTTTATGTACGAGCTATACAGAAAGTGTTCACTCTAGGTATACACGATAATTAAATCTCAAAGTAAAACATAAAAAATATACTCCTCAGACTGAAAACTTTGAGAACGCCTGCCGCGGTGGGAATATTTTGAAGTTTATATTAGTTTCTTAATAAATAATAATAAAAAAATTAAAACCTACTCCGCGGCTTTTTTTCATTAGCCTGTGTAAAATTTGTGTCCACAAAGTTTTTTATCTTATGGTAAGGATTTTCGTGAGGCAAGTAGATTATTTTTATGACAATAATATTATTATTATATTAGTATTTGTATAGCGCTCTTTTATGACCGAATGATCATTCCAAAAGCGCTTCTTTGCCTCTCTGAGTAAAAAGGTGGGTCTTGAGTATTGATTTGAAGCTACGGACAACACTGTGAACTTAATATAAAATAGATTAATATTGATTCATCATCATTTGCCGGCGGGTATAGCTCAATGGTCAAAGCGTTTGCTTTGAAAGCCAAAGGTCGTGGTCTCGATCCATGACGGAGATTAAAAAAAAAAATAATAGATTTCTGAGCTCTAAAATACCTTATATATTTTGTTTATTTACACGGTCTCTGAAATTTATTTTACTTTACAATCTCTTATTATCTCTAAAATGTACAGGTGTTACAGTAAAAATGCTGGTGGTTATAGCATTTGCTTTCCAAACCGAAGATCATTGGTTCAATCTCTGACGAAGATTAAAAAAAAATATTTTAATCGATTTCAAAGCTCTATAAATACTCCTTGTTTGTGTGAATTTTAACCTTCACCGTAAAATGAAAGTCATAACCTATTAATCAAAATTGATGGTGGACGAAAGTCATCCCGTAAAGACAACACATTCATAGTGAATTCCTGTAAAAATTACGCTGTAAGAATAAAATAATTAGCCATGTATAGAATGGTTAGCGTTATAGAATCTTCATATCATACTTTAGAATCACTTTTACCATCTTTCGGTTTTCTTCTGTATGTGTTTACATAAAAAAGGTAGTGAGATTTTCTTACCGTTCAGGGCACCTCTAAGATGTTGTTAAAATGCTGAAACACGACGGAGGAGACTGTATAAAAATCGCAATGAAATGCAAAAGGTAATTCGATATAATGTCAGGAATAATAAAGCCTTTAAGGAAGACGCACTTGGCGAGGACATTATCCTAAGATGGCGATAAAGGAAACAACGTCCATCAACGAGGCGCCCACAAATAAGAATGGGCTGTTTGATTTTAATGAACAATAAAATTAACAATTCTTGACGAAAACCGTGCGGCTCGAAAGTGCTTGCTGCAAATTAGACTTAAGAATTGAATAATAATCGGAATTACCTTCTCGAAATAAAAGCTTTGAAAAATCGAATTTCCACGGTCATACGAGACGTTATTAAGTATGTTATTGAACGGTATTTAAGAAGTCTATATGTTCAAATTGTTTAACAAATGTTATTTATAATTTTAGCATTGACTTTGAAATCCATTTTATTATTCAATAAATAAGAATTTCATGTATTGTTTTAACATGCATCACACTGAATAGAGTTTCGCTTGATGGAAAACTATGTTCTGCTGTTGAAACATTGCTCAGTGTGATGAAATTCTTATCTATTTAATATGTGTAACAAAATCTGCATATCTAAAAGTCAATTGTAGTGCTAACATCACGATTCAGTTTTCGACAGCTTTATTCGAAAAAGTTCGGTAGGAAACACCGCAAATTTTCCGTTTTCTTTTTAAAGGTTGCATTAAGCCAACCTTTAAGATGAAAAATTACAGACCTCAAAAGCGTCGGGGCTTACACGCGATGTCCTTAAAAAATCGAATTTCCAAACTCAAATCTTTTACACGTAATTCGAGTATATGTTTGTCGATGTTTCGGTTGCAGAAATCACTTAGGAATCAGAAAGATAAGGCCCATGACGACTGACAAAACTTTATGCCAAATTTTTTAGCAATATATTTTTAAAAATCCCATGCAAGAGAGCAAAACCATTTAAAATCAATGGACTTAATAACACATAAAGATAGTGACTGTATGCAGCATGAAGAAAATAAGTGTTATATTTGTTTATGAGTTGAGATGTTTGCAAGTGTACAATGATACCCGTATGTTTTTTTTTATGTAATCGCATGCAGGAGAGCACAGCCGATCAAGACCAGTGCACTCTATGACGCTCAGCCAGGGAGGCAGGACGCTGCATGCGGGAAACGTGTTGTGTTCGTGTTTGTGTGTGGGTTGGGGAGATTGCAAGTGTATATTTATCTGTTTCTTGAAGAGATCCAGATTGTAGGAAGGAGGAAACACAGACGCTGGAAGAGCATTCCATAGCTTACCGGTGGCACTATGGAAGGAACTTTGGAAACTTACAGTTTTTGGTCGACACACATTTACCGTGTATGGATGTTCGGCAAGTGTAAGACGAGTTGGTCGGTTGTGGGTGAGTGCAGGAGGAATTAGTTCTTTAAGTTTCGAAGATCAACGACCGAGGTAATAACGGTAGAAAAGTTAGACGTAAGAGTGTCATTGTTTATCAAACGAATCGCTCTTCTTTGAACTGAGTCAATTAAGTTTAGAAGGTATTTTGGGGCTCCAATCCAAAGGTGACTGCCGTTATCAAGGATAGGTCGGATTGTCCTTTATATGGACGAAGTTGTTTTTTCGTTGAAATACCGACGTGATCTATTTAATAATAAGAAGAAATGCAGGCTTTATGAAGAAGGAAATCAAAAACTGCTTGTACAATCGATATAAATTTACCGTGTATTTGCTCCAACTAGGTAACGTGATGGATATGAAAGAATAGGTGGAGCTGATATCAAGAAAATTTGAAAAATAATTCTTAAACTTTTTTTTTTACATATAATATTTCCCAAACACGTTTTCGCATAACACTGTTGTAGTACGCGACCGATTATAAAGACGCTTAACGTCAAAAGCATTATTAAAATTGTTTATTGAGCCGCGCAGTGTCACAGTGTTTCTCAAAGGCCGGAGCGTCGTAGCCGAGCGGTAACGGGCACCATTTGTGCTCAAACGAGGGCCTGCTCGGGTAAATGTCAAACGCCCAAGCTTGCGGCCGGTCGACTCTTTTTTTTTTTTTCAATCGAGCAGTCTTTTCAAAACCTCTAACAATGTGGAAATAAGAGAGAAAGGACCAGTCAAATAAGACAAAAAAACTTAATAATATCCGAAAATATTAATGTTTTTACATCTTTCTCTCGAATTCCACCTTCCAAGTTGTAAAGAGTATAAAATCACCAAAAAAACTACACATGTATTATTTGCGTTTAAAAAAATACATCTTTTAATAATTCATAACATTTTTAATCGGCGTGCAACTACATACTTGTATATATATTTCACGTAAGGGAGGCCCAATTCAGACATGAACTCCACGAGTTTTTTTGGAGGAATAATTTTTTGGCGTCGTCTGTTTGATGAGCATTGTGACCTTCTGTTGCTTGTCTATATTACTTTGTTCTTAGTACTTAATCATAAGAACCATTATTTGTATGAATTAGATTTTTTATTTTAGGATTAATTATTATTGTACTTCAGAAATGAATTGAGTTGTTCAAATTTGTAATGTTACTGTAAGGGAAAAAAATAAATCAAATTTAAAATAATTGAAATTACAATCAACAATTACTATATAAAAAACTCAAAGTAAATTTTTGATCAGAAATCCAAAATATCTGATGTATTCGATCGATTCAATTCAAAGAAGATTTTTTTATAAATAATGACATTCTTACTACTAATAATAAAAAAAGACTAGAGGCCTTTGAGATGTGGTCGTACAGAAGAATTCTCGGAATTTCCTGGAGAGACCACGTCACGAACAATGAGGTCCTCAGCATAATCAAGGAGGATAGGCAACTAATAAAAACCATCTCAGAGAGGCGAGCCCGATGGATTGGTCACATCATGCGACACGATGGTCTTCTTCACGATATTGTGGAGGGGATGGTTGAGGGTAGAAACTGTAGAGGGCGCCCTAGACGGGAGTATTTACAGCAAGTATTCGAGGACATGAATTGTAGCGCTTATGCTGAGCTGAAAAGGGTTGCGGAGGACCGAGAGGAATGGAGATCGAGATGCAAGATTCTGTTGCTGCAAACCAATCCACCGGATTGATACTACGAAGAAGAAGACTACTAATATACAAAGTACTGAATTTTTGTCGGTTCTATGAGTTTTTTCTCTTTTCTTTCGTGGACACTCCGATTATTGCGTTTTTTTTCAATTGATCCCACATGGTAGTATGTATCAATGTCATATCCGTAGAATCCCTTTCAAACATCCCTACACGGTTGACATATTATGACTTTTTAACCCTTTCGCATCGGTTGTCGGTATATGACGTCAACGATTCTCCGACCGTTGACATCTTTTGACGTGATATATCGTTTTGATACTTTCAGTACTCATTGTGACATCTGCGGTAGGAAATTGAAAATGCAGTCATTCCCTTTATCATGCTAAATGTATTCTTTACAGAAATATGTAAACCATGTAAATAAATATCGTTAGGTTTCGTCACAGGAGCGATTATTCTGTAAACCACATGTGTCAATGCCACCACGTATGGAGTTACATAATGAACATTTGTTAAATATAATAGTTGTTTATGTATCATCTGATAGCTTAAGGATTAAAAAACCAATGTGATATATGAAAATAGGTCAGATATGTACATTTATGCTTCAAATTCTACTTTTAAGCCAAAAAATGGTTTGAAAAATTCACGTCGTATTGACACTATAATTTGTATTCCACCGAGCCGTAACAAAAGGGTTAATAAAATGCTCAACTTACATTCTCTATCACATTCAATATAAATATCTTTAAGATAAATTTACAATTTCAATATATAAACGTACACAACCACAACACTTATAGTACTACGTTCAGCTGACTCGATGGAGTCATAGAGTCCTTTAAGGACCACAATTCTCTCCTTGTGTTCCCATGTGCGTGCTTAAATATAAAAAACTAGGATCCCTGCTGACAGGTTCTTGCTACGTCTAGTAACTAGTTAAACATCAAAAAAAACCAACTGCACTTAGAATAAATCCGATGCATATTTGGGTGTTTACTAATTCGTATTGTTAAAGAAATGTTATGATTATCCCGATGCAATGAACAACAGGCGATGATACTTTTAAGTTTTAATCCGCGTCCAATGTTGCGTAAATTTTGTGATTGAACGAAAACCTTGTTTAGAGTTTGTCGAGTGGAGTTCCGACAAAATATCCCTATTTGACTGGACTAAAGAGAAGTGTTTCCCGTTGTTTGCGGCTCCTCATCCTATTTACAGTCCTCGGAGAGCTCTCCAAAGTCCCCTAATAAGGTGTGGAGAACAAAAACATGGCGCTGGAGACAAAGCCTCGGCACAAATATCGAATTTCTCATGTCAATTTGTATCCTTTGAATAAATCTCGCAGCCTCCATTGTTGTCGTTCCAGAGGGCTGCAGAACAAAATATTGCGACGATAGTTTTTATGGCTTGTTTAAAAAAAAAAGCGCCCGAGTTGTTTGACAAAAAGAGGCACTTTATTTTGACAAGTTATAAAAATTGACACGACATAACTGAATGTCTTGGATTATATTATTTTTTTATTAATTGAGCGGAGATCAAGAAGCAATATTTTGTTGCTGCAAACCAATCCACCAGATTAATACTGGACTGGACTTTACCCGCCTCACACCCGCATCACACCGGAGGACAGTTAAGTCTCCTTGGTGATGCGCTCATTCAGATTATGATCAGTTAGCAAATGATAAGTCCAGTGGGAGTCACCTCTGAACAATTGTGGCCACTGCACAGAAGTTCTAAAAGAAAGAACCCGTGAAAGAGATTAGAATCGCATTCATGGGTTGTAAAGAGATGGAGATGGAAGATAGATTCTCTCGCCGAAAATACGAGCAAATATTTTTAATGCGTGGAAATTTTTTTTAGTGGCCACAAAGTCTGCATGTCCGATAGGGCCGAGGCGATTTCCTCGAACTGCATCGAAAAGGACTCCTCTTTCCAACCAGAGGAACTGACAGTCCCAGAGAATGTGCTCTGAGGTCTGGAAGGGGGCGCCACAGGGGTAACTAGGGTTTGAAACCCTTCAGTTTGAAGACTTTCAACAGATTGATACTATACGAAGAAGAAGTAATTAATTTATATCTTAAATATTCACATATGTATTATTGATATTTATTATTAATATATACTATATATATACCGTCTATATCGTGTCCTATTATTCTTTAGGGCTGTAAATAGAGCCATATAATGGGTTTTGAAGGCAGATGCCAGCGTAGAATAGTGGGATACGATGATCCCACTTAGTGAGGAATGACGAGGTGATAGACAGACAATTTAGCCCTCCGTACTACAGTCGATCAAGAGGCAAAGGTGGAACACATAGTATACTACAGAGACGATAGTTTAGGTATCATAAATAAATTAATTAATTATCACATACTACCAATTAAAAAGGTGCTTTAGTTTTAACTAAATCATATTTAAGTCTTCAAAATTTCAAAGAAAATAAACGATAGTTAATTAAAAAATACATATTTATGTATTTACCTAGTTTTTACATGAATCATGATGATTTTTATGAGACTGTTGTTTCCACTAAATCGTAACCTTCTTCAATCCGTCACTGTCAACAATAAATAAATATTATTTATTTATAATGCATCTCAAAGTGAATGCAATTTAATACGATTTAATAAATTTAAGTTTTCTCGTCAGTTAAACGGCAAAAACGTTAATTAATGTTAATTTTTTACCGAAAATTTTAACTCTAATATAAAGTGGAGACCATTTTTAATGTAAATTATCAATAATTGATTTCAATATTCATAAAATTATTTTATTTCAATAGGCATAAAGTACGAAGGCTTTTATCGTAGTTCAATTTGCATGTAACATCGTTGAACATTGCTCATTCTATTACACAGTTCGTAAATACGTTTGTTCTATAATTTTCCACCATCATGAACAAGTCAAACATCTAGCAATATTGTAAAATCGTATAATATGAATTCCAAATTTTATCGAAAACTACATGTTCTTCAGTCGGGCCATTATTTCAGTTCAGAGTTTATACCGTGTTTAATATTATAGTCGGCGAGTCTATGGTTTTCATTCTCTTATCACTTAACCTTACGAATTGCTTTATCTACAAAAATAGATTTTATTCTTAGTAAAAAAATATATGTAAATCTGGTCCAATGGTATAGCCAAATCTATCAATATGTGTACGAGTATTATCTCTTATTCATAGAACAAAGATATTCAATATGTTTACGAAGCCTTTTTATCGCCAATAATACTGCTAAACTTTCACAATTAATTTATGAGATTGTTGTAACTCTTTCTGAACATCCCTTGACGGCTTGATATATGTTCATTGTGGACAAACAGCTTCTACATCACTACAGAATTCTCACACAGGATATGTGTTTCTTTCCACGTAAAATCTTAATATCAGGAAGCAATCTTCAATTGGAACAAAATGAAAACAGCAGCGTTTAGCAAACCCGGTTGAACATATATTTAATACAAATTCAATAGAAGACCAAAATCTTCCGCTAGTACTCTCCATGCTTATATTTATACGGGTATATGTTACTTTTTTATTTTAAACGTTAAGATTGTTAACGAGTATAAGTCGCAGTAAATTATGAATATGGAGATCTGATCAAATCCCTAAAGTATTAAGATTAGGTTACGTAAGGTTATGTGAAGATAGGTCAGATTATGTTAGGTTAGGATAATTTAAGTTATGCTAATTATGATATGTTTTGTCAAATTTGCATGTTTGATCAAATCACTTACTTTTTAACGGAATAATAAAACGATTTCTTGACTAAAATGGATTCAAGTCGCATTGCTCGTGGACTGTCAAAGTCCCGCCTTGTTACACACTGACAGATGGCGGGGCAATTTTCGATACGTCTGCCTGAAAAGCTCAAATGTTCAGGTGGCTTTTATTGCCGCGCGGGGGTTGGTACGACTGCAAGAGCGCGGGAACATTCGAAAAAAAACACACACAACGCGCTTGTAAACTGCAAATAAAATGCAGCGCAACACAACAATCCCGGGAAAATTACCGAGTTTTATCTGAGCGCTGTAACTTTGCAGGCATTTTCGCGTTAAGAGTTTGAACTCTACTGCAGAGCTCGTTGGCGATATAACCGCTCTTACGCCCTGCTGCTGATTATGATAATCACCTACGTACGTGTGAATGTCTGCACGTTCAAATATACAGCCATTTTCGCTAATTATAATAAGCAATGATAATTATCATTGTTTATTTGTGTTACTCTAGAAATGTAATAAGTGTTTTGTGGAAAGGCGTTAATAGCGCCAGACTGTGATGCAAAAATCTCACGTGTTAATTACAATACGTCTATTTTGAAAATAGTTTAATATTTTATGCAAAATACTTATACGACAAGTAATTTTCAAAAATAAAAATCAAACACAAGCAGAAAATAAAAATAAATAAAAAATAATAATTTTAAATTAAAAATATTTAATTTCTATTTACATTTATTTTAACTGATAACATGTTTCGGCCTCCCTGGTGACCATCTTCAATAATGATTATTAACAATAATTATTGAAGATCGTCTCCAGGGAGGCCGAAACATGTAATCAGTTTAAATAAATTTGAATCAAAACTAAATATCTCTAATTTATTATTTTTTTAATTGAAATCAATTAAAAATTATAATTATGCAGTTTTACCAAGTATTTTCAACCTAAATGTTATTAAAAAAACAATATTAAAATTAAAACTATTTTATTTATAATGGCCATCATTAATTTCATTGTAACCGTTAATGTTTAATTTTATTTTTCTTTTTTTGTGGGAAATCAGTTTCCTTTGTCCAAGTATTGCTATATATATATTTTTTAATGTTTTATTTAGTTCTTTCCTTAATTATGATTCTTTTTATTTTCTAAATAATGTTTTTAGTGTATTTAAATAAAAGTGTAATATGAATTTATATTTATTTTATTGTGTAAATTATTACATTGTGTATTAACTATCTTTGATATCATTATTTAAGCCCATTAATAGATAAATAATTAGCAAATATATTTCACAAATTTCAAAAAAAGAGCATACTTACTGTAACGCATTAATTTTCACAAATGAATCATGAAATCAAAAGTTTTATTGTATTTACATGAAATCGTGAATAAAAAATATCTGTGTAGTTTTTTTAAATAGAGATAATCTCAAGAATACATTGCCCCAAAGATCTGAGGATCAATATCACCGTGAAACGTTTTGCAATATCGCCAAGATCGCAGATATAAAATCCGGAGGCGAGCACATCGAGAGTCATAGATTCGGAGATGAGACAGGGATTATGTACAGCGAGCTGCTCCATCTTCACGGATGGAGGATTGATGCAATAAAGAAGCCCAGCGCATCTGAGCTGAGGAGATGCTTCGTCAGCACGCAGAATCCATCAAAGGACCGGCTTTGAGTGCTTAACAAGGGACACCATCCACCAATCTCTGTTCGGGACAGTCTCAATAAATTTCTTCACTCTATCCTCCCTTTATGAAGGCACAACCAGTTGAAACTAGTTTTTTTAGTAACGCCTGCCATCCGGGACGACCGAATGGCTGCAGGCGGGAAACACGTGTTGTGTTTGTGGCAGGTTAGGGAGATTTCAAATCTATTTACTGACATCCCCCGTCTTTGAAAAGACGACAATTCGGAGCTTCATCACGTGGCCGCGTGGAGGAAGGATGCAGGAGCAGATTAACAGCACAAATAACTTGTTTTCGAAGCACAATTCGCAATTATTTTTATTAAAGACTTGATTTTTCATCCGACCGGTATGGCGTTCGCCGGCTGGACGAAAAGTTAACTCACAACTGCCGGAACACTGTGACATCCAGTGCCGCCAAGACGATCACGACAAAAAAGCAAATTAAAGATGACAGTTGCACCAACATGAAATGGAGCAACTATCATAACAAATAAAATGCCGTATGCAAACGCCGTGTAATATTATATAATTAAGACTATCTCTGTCTCAAACTGTCCTGAAAAGCTGTCGGAAGTTATACATAGAACTCCAGGAGGTAGAACTGACATATAACGAGAACTATGATTGTGTTGACCTGTCCCGTAGAATCAAACAGTCTAGGCCTCAAAATCATAGGAATAATCATCCAAACTCCTTTAAAATTACGATTAAAAAAGATAAATAAACGAAATATATCTCAGATACTGTACACAAGTATAAGCATTTTTGAGTTTCCGTCTTGGAAATTGTCGGGATTCATATATGTCCCTCGGTGAGTTTTTTTAGTTGACTTTCGGGTGCAGAAATGTTTTGGATCAAGGCATTAATAAAGCTGTATTATTATGTTACTTTAGATTTATACCAAGCTTTTTTGCGATAGTTTTGTCAACTAACATTTACAACTTACAAAACTGAATGGTATCAATTCTTGGTGAACGTATATCGAAATAAAAAAAACATATAAGCTTTTAGTACTCATCTTCATCAACGAGGTTTATCCGTAAGATAAGTTTCCCAGTGATTCTTCACGGTGCATAACATGTTGTTTTGTACGCTCATACACTTGTCTCCATAGATTTTGCATAGTTGGGAATGGATTTCTACCGGCGCAATGCATTTTGCAGCCAGGAAACGGATCACCGAGAGCAGCTCATACCTGGCGGGCGAAGCGAGGGGGAGATCTATCACGTACGGCTGCCAAACCAAGACTGAGCTCCTCGGGCAGCTCGCTATGGAAGGGATTTGGAGTGGGGGAACCAAGGTACACTACAGAATCGGGATCCACCATAACTATACTGTAGCGCCATGGGAACCTTATTTTACGGATAACCCTCGTAGTATCATAACACTGACGTAAAATAGATATTGAGATCAACTTAAAAATATGCATTAGAAAAGCGTATGTTTCGTTGTTTGATTGCTTTTAAGGTGTGGTGCCCCCATTTTGATGGGTCTTGACTCGGCAGGTGACCTCTCTGCGAGACCCAATTAAGGCTTTGACGCCGAGAATGCAATTTCAGCTGGTCGGTGATTGGACACAGACATCGAGCATTGGAGCCTCCTCAACTGACGACATCCGGCAAAGGGAATTTGCTAAGCTTTTGTCTTATTTATTGTACAAAGAGCAAAGTACAAAACGTGTGGCTGGTGGTTTTTTGTTTATATGGATTCGTCTTGTACGTGTATTAATGAAAACTTGAAAAAAATCAAACACTTCATTTTTTATTTTCGATTTATCCAATAAAGAGTTCATACTAACTCAATATAGCCCTTTCATGCTGGTGCCGAAGAGCCTCGATTTGCGATATTTTGTCTCTTATTTTTGTTCGCTCGTCTAACACGCACGTATAAAAATGTTTGTCTAAGTTTGAGATTTAAATAGTAATAAGACACGGCACTTGCATATGTCATTTTGAGTGTTTTGACAGTCGCTTTAGTCACGTGGGACCGGCATAGTTTACCAGATGGCCGCTTGTAGCTTTCGGGGCAGAGACTGTCAGTGCCACTGGCAAGCACAGAGTCCATCCGGGGACTGTGAAATACACACCGTTGTCTGTGTCCCGGACGGACGACCGAATTTTGTCAGTCTTCTTTTACGTAAAAAAAATGTCAATATGCTTTTCGACGAGCTATTTGCCTTAACCTCATCCATCCACCACACATCATTATGTGATATGATGATCCCGGCGATCTGGAGTCGTTTTAGTTAGAAGGGAGATTTCAGAGTTAAAGGTATGTATAGAGTTAAGCCGCCTAAGGGAACAAAAAAATGTCTAGGCCTCGGAGGCGTCAGGCTGACCATCCGATCTCCTTAAGAAAAACCCCTTGATCATTGAACACCTTAATATTTCTCTGGTTCTACAGCCGAAGACTATGCAAGATCCGGGACTATTGCACTGTACGTTCACGGGAACCTCTGGGTGACAATTTTCGGTATCCATATTCTCCAAATATAGAGCGGATATGGTAAAAAAATAGCATTGATATCGCGTTACGAAATCGCGTGACGAGACTTTAAGCATTGCTATAGAGAGTAGATCGCCTAACGAGATCGTATTACAGAAACACGTCACTAGACTTTGAGCATTGCCATAGTGAAAATATCGTATAAATAGATCGCGTTACGAAATTACGCCACGAGACTATGAGTAATGCTGTAATTAAGGAGATCGCATAACAACATGGCGTAACGGAATCGCATCAAACAGGGAGGATGGATTTTGGAGAAATCCAAGACCCACAAGGCCTGTAGTGCTATAGACAAGAAGACTTCGTTATATAAATCAAAATTTGTGAATTATTTTTATCTATTACTAACTACCGGTTGATCGTCAAGGTAAATTTTGACGTGTCAGCTCTCCGGTAAGCAGTGAGCGTGACGCAAATCTGTCACTGTCAAATCAGGCGATAAAATCGTTCGAATATTTGAATAATCTACTTGGGACACTGGCGGATCTGGACCAGAACAGTGTCCAAATAAATCCGTATCTTTTTCAGAGAAATTAATTATAAATACTGTTATGCTATGTAAATTTATCAGTGGGTATAGCTCACGGGTCAAGCATCTGCTTTCCATACTGATTGTGTGTTCGATGCCCGACGGTAATTTAAAAAAAGTATTATCAACCGATTTCTTAAATCTATTCACAATATTATTATTATCATTACTTATTTACATACAAATAATTTATTGAATAAGACATTCTCTCAACAACATCTCGACTCATTTATATACTTGTAGCTACATAAAAAATATTTCGAAAGGCCATTTCTACCTACACTTTATAAGAGTATATCAATACACGTGTTAAGAGTATTCTATCCGTAATTAAGTTTCTCGAATCCTCTTTAAATAATCAAACTACTTATAATGTACACGTTACAGTATATTTTTTCTGTAAACGAATCACTTTTTTTTTTATTCTCAAATCATGTATTTTTCTGATTTTTACGGCGTAATGGGTCACTGTAGGTTCAGCAGGTTAAAGGAAAATACTAGCACGACGCCTTTTTAAATTTAACTCGTCAAAATAACAGATACATCAACAACTGATGCACTTACAAATTCGATGAAAAAAACCGATAGCTTTTGCTGTAAATCTTGTATGATATTTCTCTCAACAATAAATCGGAGAATAATAAACGGTCGCCAAGGGGATTCGAACCACGAACCATGTATACACTAGAGATGGACCAATGTTATTACTCTATTATTTCTCAGGTCCGCCAGTGGTCTAGTAGCTTGATTAATTTTGCTTCAGCAGTTTACAGGCCCAGGAAGAGTTAGGTGGAGGGGACGAGGACCCTTCAGATAATTTCAAACCACAAGGGGAAAGAGTTCGACAAAAAGCTTTAAAATTTTCCAAAGCAAACATTTGAGCTTTAAAGTCAACAACGATATTGAGCTTTCGTTATAAAACTCGATAAGTCGGATGCAGCTTAACAAAAAATAAAAGCTTTTTCAATAATATTTTGTTTACCTGTGAAAGAATATACAAATAATACAATACTTTCAGCGCATACCACTGCTTATTTGTTATCTGAGATTTTGATAAAATAATAAAAAACAAAATATTTCATCTTCATTAAAAAATATATTAAATCTGAATAACCGTTATTTTCATCGATGCTACTTCTAACAATCACTGGAAGCGTGTCATATTTTTATAATACCTACACCTATTTTTTAAACATACATTCTAATATCTATCGTGCAAATAAAACTAATTTTTGGAAATAATTACTTATTAAAATTAATTTTAACAAATAATACAAATCATGTAATTATTTTTTGACTTAACAATAAAATCAAGGAAGATAGGAAGATAGTAAGAACCATCTCAGATAGGCGAGCCCGATGGATCGCTCACATCATGCGCCACGATTCTTCACGACATTGTGGTAGGGATGGTTGAGGGTAGAAACTGCAGAGGGCTCTCTAGACGGGAGTATTTGCAGCAAATGTTCGAGGACATGGCTTGTAAGTCTTATGCTGAGTAAATAGGATTGCAGAGGATCGAGAAGAGTGGAGATCGAGATGCAAGATTTGGTGCTGCAAACCAATCCACCGGATTAATACTACGAAGAAGCAGCGTAACATTGCAAATAAATTACTATACTGAAGAAAATTTAGCATGATTCCTGACAATTTGACTAAATACATTATTATTAATACAATTTGGGCTTATCATCATCATCATCAACCTGTGTCCGTAATTCCTTGACATTAGTTAGAAGTTAATAATTAATTGGTGAAAACGTGTGAAACATGAAAAACAAATCCTGAGTATATGATGTTCACAAACACAATATACGTTTCCTGCATTCAACCTCCAGTCATCCTTGCTGAATATCCTATAGTATAATGGTCTCGACCGGTTGTGCTCTCCTGAATGTGATTGCACAAAAAAACTTAAAAAATAAACAAAGAAGACAAGTCTTTTGTTTTCTTATTTTCGCATGTCGTGCATACGTGAAATAAATATTGAATAACAACATTATTCTTTTACCTTAGGTGCGCGTGTTTCGAGACCAAAAATACATTTTCGAAGTCCTTGTGCGGCGATGTATTTATTATGCATTCAATGGAAAACTTATTCAAGACAATCATAACAAGTTTAGGCGCCATAACACTTTATCCTATGTGAATATTTTCTCGAATAAATCGGATACTTCGACGTGAACGTTTGAGTTGCTAAATCCCGCCGCTCGAAGTTCGGAGCGCCACTGTCTTGCTCCGGCCATGACACATATTCAAATATAACATTCGAATATTATTTACGAAAATATTATTAAAAGAAATAAAATATTTTTAAATCCATTTATTAAATGAAAATATGTAACCCTTCTGAGTCTTAAATCTTTATTTTTTTTAATATCTCAATATAAGCTCCTAAAAACATAGTTTGATTGTAAATTCTTTATATGTGTGATATCGGCTGTCAATTTATTTAATCAAATACATCACACCTTGATGATAAGCTTCTATTGTACAATAAAGAATCATATCAATAAAATTAACTAGAAAAAATGCATAATCACGCATAGTCATCGACATCAAGTCGATGTGTAAAATTTCATCACGATGTAATGTCTGAAAATATTTTATTTTTCATTTATTTATTTCGCATTAAAAACAAAACTCTTCATAAAATAAGACGCACAAATATGTATGAGACACGGATTACTTAACTCTTCTGTAGCGCAGTGTCTCGCTCGTACGCTTTCTGAGTATAAATCACCTTTACGTTTGAAATATTGTATGCCCGTCACATAGATAATCTTTTTTTTTCAAATATTATTAGTTATTATTTTTTCTTTTGTTCAATACTGGAGTTGGATGTAGATAGATAGAAATATCGGCAATCACTGCTTTCACTTTACATATCTGTTGGTTTATTAGGGTATGGGTTTTTTACACTTTTTAACGTAGTCCCTTAGTTGATATGGTTATAATTTTTATTGTTTAAATTGGGACTGTAAGGGTTAAGCCACCCCTCAATCCTTTCATTACGGCTCGATTTGAATATAAATTATACTGTCAATTATAAAACTAGTATTTGAAGCATAAATGTACTTATCTGGTCTATTTTCATATATCACATTGGTTCTTGTATACTTTAGCTATAAGATGATGCATAATAAACTATTCTAAGAAAGTAGCAAAACGATATATCACGTCAACCGATGTCAACGGTCGGGTAATCTTATGACGGCATATGCCGACAACCGACGCGAAAAGGTTAAGGACAAAACAAAATTGTCCAGGCCTCGGGAGCGTCGGCATGATTATTCGAACTCCTTAAAAGCGCTGATTATTAAACACCTGAATATTTCTCTGGTACTACAGCCGAAGTCTATGCAAGTTCGCGATCCCTGGAGACTCCCGGGGACCATCTATTTTGAAATGTGGACCTCCGGGTATACAGGTGTTCTAGAACTGGGCATAGACATCTTGAGCTTACAGAACTGTAAAACGATAATTTGGGGTAATATGGAGCCGATAAGGAAAAAATAAGGTGGGACTCGTTGAAAATTATTTTAAATTTCGACGCAACGCTCATACCAGCATCTTTTTCTTAACAGCAACGTTACCAACTGGTGGACTTCACACCATAAACAATAGCGATGATTGATATATTTGTATGATAGATATGGGAATAACACGGGAAGCCATAACACCTTTATTTTCACACATGGTTTTATTTATTTAATTTCAAATAAATTCTAGAAACGGGAGCGCTCTGTTCGTTGCACGTATTAATTAAAATGCAAACTTTCCGAGCGGATTGCTCACCCGAGTCCATTTTGTATTTGAACAAGCACGTGACCAAGTGGCAGCAATAATGCTTCGATTTCCCCGTTTTTTTTTTTTCAAATAACCCGCTCGCGTTTTCCGATGACTGGCCGAGTGGATATTGGAACTTCAGGTACGAAATAATGATTAAAATGACCGGTTCCGAAATGTTTGCATGGAAGAATTGACGAACGCTGATCTCGAAGTGAAAATTCCAATTTAAAAAATATTAAAACAAGAATTAAGCATGTTTTTGCTGTGTATCTCGTTTGCATTCTTCATACTGTTTATCTATGAGGCATATATTGCGAATTTAAAGTTTATGTCCAATACAAAGTACTATCGTCTATCAACGTATATGGTATGCAAGCACTCTTATGGTACGAGTATGATAGTAGCATAAAATTTTTGGCTCTATCACTGGAGGTACGATGACTTGTCTTTGTAAGGAATGAAGAGATGAAAGATCGGACAAGGCAGCTTACCATACTACAGTCGTTCAAGAGACGAAGCTAGTTGGGACATACTGTACACGAATTATTCCGCAAGAAGAGCATAAAATACAGCTTCCTTTTCTTTAAAACCCTGGGCTCCTGGGAGGCGGTCGGAAACTATATATAGAATGTCCTCGTTGGAGCTGCGGTACATGTGATAAGCCGAGGACCGTGGCGGCTGACGGAGCTTAGTGGCGGTAGTTCATGACAACCATATGCTTTACTTATAAGAGCTGACATGGTTATGATGATAATCTTCTTCTTTAGCCTCGCCATTTCCCATCATCTGGGGTCGGCTCTTCTTGTGCACATTTGCCATCTCTGTTTGTCTTGCGTTGCATTCTCGGTCAAGCCAAAAGTTTTCAGATCCTTGCTTACAGTTGCAGTCCACGTTGTCTGTGGTTTTCCAGGTCTTCTTCTCAGCGTTGGTATGTTGAGGACTCTCTTCACCATGTGGTCCTTATCTCTCCGTGCCACATGCCCATACCATCTTAGGCGGTTTTCCTTTATATTTTCAGGTGGGGGCCACCCGAAATGAACCCCGAATATGCTCATTTCGAACTCTGTCCACTCTAGTCACACCACCCGCCCACCTCAGTATCTTCATCTCTGCCACATGAATCCTTTCCATCATGATATGGTTATGATGATGATGGAGAATATTCAGACTATGTTCATGTCAAGTATACGTCTCTTGCAAGACCTATAGAATCCCTTTTTGGTCGTGTACTAGTATTGAGTTTCACATGCAAAACAATGCCATCTACATAAATAATGATAAAAATATAAGTGTATTAGAAATTTGTTTGGTTCTTTTATGTCAATAACATCGCTGTTTATTTATTACTGCTCAAGAAATATCGATAATTTGTCTGGACAACTGATTGGCCCAATTTTCCTCGTAGATTTTTTTCCACGGCACAAAATACTGAGTCCGAGACGGTTGAACCTTGTACGTGTCAAAATATAATTCTTCCATTAAGTAGATTACTTACCTAAAAAAAAAACATTTGAAGGTGAAATAAAAGTTATGCATTATAACTCATGAATTATAGACACAGAAAACATTTAAAAATAACTAAGAACTTGTGGTTTGATTAATTTGTTAATTTTAAGCTAACAACTCTCTTGGTAAAACAGCATAGTTATAATAGAATCTTAATGATAAAAACACACATCTAAAGTATTATTTTAAACTATTTGTTACGGACGGCTAATGACTAACAAAACATTAATAAAATACTGATAAAGCACTGATAAAATATTTAGCTTCATTTGACCTTATTTAGCTTCATTTGACTCTACTTAGCTTCATTTGACTCTGTTTAGCTTCATTTGACCTTATTTAGTTTCATTTGACTCTGTTAGCTTTATTTGACCTTATTTAGTTTCATATACATCTGATACGTCAACAATGTTTATAATGTTATTTATTATTATATTCTCCGATGTAAATATTATGACGTTCCGCGAGGTGCTTTGCGATTTCGTAGTTGGTGTTTCGGCTCTCTCATTGGCAAAACAGTGAGAAAGCCGACACGCCCCCTTGGCGATAATTAGTATGAAATAAGTAGAGCTGTCCTTCTCTTGCTCATTTGCTGCCGGACAGCCACGCTCCTCATCTAAACTCCCGCGAGAAAAAAGACAACAGCTGCGAGCTTTGCGCACGACCCCCTCTTGAACGAAATAGTATAAATACCGAGGTCCGACTCGGAATAAACATTGAGCTACAAATACTTTCGAGTTTTACTATCTCCCTCCCTGGGCCTCTGGACTTCACGGCGCCCCCGGCCTACTGCTCTACACGGACTACTGCTTGGACGTAGAACTGGAAGCTGCCAAACATCACGGCCCAGGAAGCCGACCGGGACACAGCTGCCTTACAACCAGCTGAAGGAAGACCAGGACTTCGAAGGCGAGGACCGCAGTCGCAAGTAGAGCGAGTTACCAGTCGAGGTCGACTGGTCGTCTACACTATTCACATTATTTAAAGAGATACATAGAGAATTTCTTTAAGAGTTGCAAAAACCCTATAATAATACTTTACTTAGGAGAAGAATACTACATGTCTTTGCTTCTAATGGAGAGACCACGTCACGAATAATTAGGTTGTCAGCATAATCAAGGAGAATAGGCACCTAGTAAGAACCATCTCAGAGAGGCTAGCCCGTTGGATCGGTCACATCATGCGCCACGATGGTCTTCTTCACGACATTGTGGAAGGGATGGTTGAGAGTAGAAACTGTATAAGGCGCCCTAGACGGGAGTATTAGCAGCAAGTGTTCGAGAACATGAGTTGTAGCTCTTATTCTGAGCTGAAGAGGACTGCAGAGGATCGAGAGGAGTCGAGATCGAGATGCAAGATTTTATTGCTGCAAACCAATCCACCGGATTGTTACTACGAAGAAGACAGTGTTACACGAAACCGCCGTCTCATTTCTGTGATTAACAATCATTCAACGTGATAAATGTTGAAAAATGTAACATTATCTATGTAATATTCAAGCCCAGTTGAAAACTGAAAATGATGCAATGTATAATTTGAAATACGTTAAATTATTTTCAAAGAAGTTTTTATGCTCTTACCTATGTATTAAACTAATTTCTGGCATTGTTTTTTAGGTCATCGTATTGCAAAAAGGAACGTTATAATAAAGAATAAGCTATGTATTCACCGTGTAACTACAAAACCGTGTAAAAAGAAAATCGGATGTTCATCCTTATTCAGACACTTAGAGCGTTAAACATTTTTTTACCGCGGTTATCCTTCTTTCGTCCTTGGCGTAAAAGATAAAAGCTCAGATTAGGTTCCGCGAAACAATGGTGCGAAATAGCCTCCAAACGCCTGTCAGTAAACTTCTCTGTTGATCCTCGGAGGCGGGGGCCCTGGCCTCCGATCGATCGCAGATTTGCAACTTTTCCTCGGCGGGAAAGCGCGAGGATTTGCGGGAAATCTGTCTTTTACGAGAGGTGTTTTATTTTATACATTTTCCTTTCCGCAAGGAAATCGCGCTTTCCATACATATACATTCGACTGTTGAGCAATTCAACTCTTTTATAGACTCGCAATAAGCACAAACTTGTTTCGATGGATGATATAAAGCGACGTTTGGTTTTTCTATTTTTATGTAAAAACCCGCATCAACATTTTATTCTTACTTTACATTATTAATTTTTATATTTTTAAATTTGAAAAATCGAATTAAAATTTTATACATTTGCCCACTCAAATATTTCAGTGATTCAAAAATAATATATTTAAAATAAGATCTTATGATTAACTGAATTCGAGAAATAAATTCATTTAGTGGCTAACTTTAAATAGGTGGTGATCACATGAGAACATTCGTACACCAAGGTTGCTTAGATTAATGTATATGTATTTGTAAACAATTTATGTAAATCAACTTTTATATTAATTAATATATATTTTAAAAACATTTTTATATTGAGCTTTGTGGGATCGAATCCCCGTTTTTTTTGCAAAATAGTCAAGCGCCTTAATCTGACGGCAATACCGGCGTCCAATATTTATTTTTTTTCGAAGAAAAAGTATTTAAACTTCATGTGCGTGACATGTGAAATGGCCGGGTTGCCATAATTAAAAACCCAAGAGAGATTATTCTTTATGTAATCTGCTACCAGAGCTGGCAACCCCGGGCACGGAGAAAAACAACAGCCTAGGCATTAATTAAAATTTATTACAAGCAGCCTGCACATAAAACTGCACTCTCAGCTTACTTTTTGATGCAATTACTGAGTACCTAACATTCGCGTGCATTCCTATCTATACAGGAGGGTGACAAATTAATGCAATACTAACTTAACTCTTAAAAATGTTCAGGTTCTGCAGAGCTTTGTCACGCTGAGCAGACTTAAAACAACATTGCTTTATGGCGGAAAATTTTAGCGGATATAGAAGAAGAAGACATTTGTTATCAATTTTGAACCAATATTGAATAATATTTTCCAGTATGTTAAGACGCTACATCACTACATTATATTAAGAATGTTATTTGTAAACAATTAACAGTTGATATTTTTTTATTAAGTAATATCTGTTCAAAACGTTATTTTTTATTTAATTATTTTGTATTAAACATCAAAAAGTCTTTAAAATTATTATTATAATCAAACGCTCTATCTTAGATGGAATTTGTCGATTCATACAGTCGGGTGCAACACAGGGCATTGCCAACACAATATTTTGCCACTCTATGTAAATTGAAGGGATCAAGGTCCAAAACAACAGATATCGAGGAATTTGCGGTGTATGCAATTCAATGTATTAATATTAATTTTATAAATGCTTACTCATGTTGTAGACTAAGATATAAAAAGGGGTATATTATCAAATAAATTAGTATTAATTCAACTCCGGTCTTTGGATTTATCCTCAGTGCCGGAACATTGGTATTCCGGCATCACCATTTAAGCAGATGCCGTCATTTTGGGATCACGACCTCGGTTCCGGAACAATATCGTTACACATAAACAAAACATAAAACAACACCTTCCGATAAACTCTCCCTTCCCGAATCATTTGACTAAGAACATTGATACATGTATCAATACATGTCAATTAACATTTCACTTCAAAACGTGACGGATCAGACTACTTAATAGAACTTAAATATAAAATCAGATTTATTTAACTCCCGAGAATACGGTGTATTTGCGGTGTACCTTAACCCTTTCGTTACGCTCGGTGGAATACAAACTATACTGTCAATACGGCGTGAATTGTTCAAACCATTTTTTTTTTGCTTAAAACTAGTATTTGAAGCATAAATGTACATATCTTATTACATTGGTTCTTCTATCCTTTAGCTATCTATTATATATATAAAACCTATTATATTTAACAAACGTTCATTATGTAACTCCATACATATGGTGGTATTGACACATGTGGTTTACAGAAAAATCGCTCCTGTGACGAAACCTAACGATATTTATTTTTATGCTTTACAGATTCCTGTAAATAATACATGTAGGTAGATAAAGGGAATGACTGCAGTTTCAAGTTCCTACCGTAGATGTCACAATGAGTACTGAAAGTAACAAAATGATATATCGCGGCTGCTGATGTCAACGGTAGGGGAATCTTTAACGGCATATATCGACAACCGATGCGAAAGGGTTAAAAGTCTGTGTAAGCGAATTTTTAACAATTTAACTCACTCTCAGAATGACATGATTTTTATAATTAAATAATGAACACACTCGTATAAAACATGCGCATATTTTTTGGAATTGTATAATTTTTTTAAAATTCACTGTTAAAAAACTGTCAAAAAAATTCGAACCGATGAAAAAAAAATAACATACAAAAATTGAGACAAAATTAATAATAAAATAGGGAACTTGATGAAAAATCGATTGGAAAATGGAGTTATTACTATTTTTGTTACATAAACTGTATTCAAATTCGCATCAAATTGTAAATTTTTACCCTTTCAGTATGGCTCGGTTTGAATACAAATTATACTGTCAATTATAAAACTGATATTTGAAGCATAAATGTACTTATCTGGTCTATTTTCATACATCACATTGGTTCTTGTATCCTTTAGCTATCAGATGATGCATGAAAAACTATTCTAAGAAAGTAGCAAAACGATATATCACGTCAAACGATGTCGACGGTCGCGAAATCTTATGACGGCATATGCCAACAACGATGCGAAAGGGTTAATATTTAATTAAATATGTATAGATATATGTAGTAGTTATTTTACTGTACTACTCTACTGAAATAAATTAGTAAAATTATCCATATTTTGAGTCCATTTCTCTCGTGAAATTACAAAAGTATTAAATATAAATGCAAATGCATTTAACGTCGTCAAAAGTGATTATGCTTGTTAAAGTGTAATTTTGAAAAGCTTTCAAAGACGAGCATTTAATATTCTTTGACGTCGCCATGTTTAAATTTACAGAACTGGAAATTGCGAACAGGCAAAGCGACGCTTTTCGACTTATAAATTAACAATGGTCCACTGTCATTGCACTTAAATGCGATCGCTTCGACAACTCGATTTATTTATATCATAAAATATGATACAGAACGATACTTAACCTGTTCGCATCGGTACCCGATATATGCCGTGTAAGATTCCCCTACCGTTAACATCGGTAGTCGTGATATTTCGTTTTGCTACTTACAGTACGCATTGTGACATCTACGGTAGGAAATTGGAACTGCAGTCATTCCCTTTATCAACCTACATGTATTATTTACAGTAATCTGTAAAGCATGTAAATAAATATCGTTAAATTTCGTCACAGGAGCGATTTTTCTGTAAACCACATGTGTCAATGCTACCACGTACTCGGAGTTATATAATAAACGCTTGTTAAGTATAATAGTTTTTTATGCATCATCTGATAACTAAAAGATTCAAGAACCAATGTGATATTTGAAAATAGACCAGACAAATACATTTATGCTTCAAATACTAGTTTTCAGTAAAAAAATGTTTGAAAAATTCGCGCCGTATTGACAATATAATTTGTATTCCACCGAACCGTAATGAAAGGATTAAGTACAAAATATGTTATACTTTATGCAATGCTGAAAAAAGTCAAGACATTCTGAAATTAGGGCATCATATTGGTTTATGTACATTATATTGCACCTGAAACATAATTATATGTTACTCTTTTAGGTTTCTATTTACATATATGCTATCAATAAATATTATCATTAATTTTGGATTAATACGTATCTGGCAAATTACTTTTACGATATTTTGATTACCGATACAAAAGTCATCATCATAGTGTACTTATGATATACTCGCACACCCTATCCTTTTTCCGCGATAATTGGTTAATATTGGATAATTGATAATCTAAAAAGTGGCGCGTAGAAAAACTAAAATTTCATATAATTCCACGAATCGGTTCGAACAATCAAAATACGGGTATATGCTGAAAAGTACCAAGCAAATCGCGTAAAAATGTCATGGTGCCATCCAAAACAATCGAGAAAAACCGAAATTGCGTAAAAAAGGACTGGGGTGTATAACATACAGGTTTCTATTAAAAAAATTCAAAGTAAAGGCCTCAGCCAAAATACCGTAAGTACCCTATATTTGGAGAATACAATGTGAGTATTGTGACTTTCGAATTCCTTTGTTTTAAAAGATAGAGTAAATAATTATATTCTATGTAATTAAAGTTTTATTTTCGTCTTCTTCTTCTTAGAGGAATTGTAAAATTTCGCATAACTTTGCTATGTATTTTTTTTTTATGTAAACGCATGCAGGAGAGCACAACCGGTCAAGACCAATGCACTCTATGACGCTCAGCCAGAGAGGCTGGACGCTGCATGCGGGAAACGTGTGTTGTGTTCGTGTTTGTGTGTGGGTTGGGGAGATTGCAAGTGTATATTTATCTGTTTCTTGAAGAGATCCAGATTGTAGGAAGGAGGAAACACAGACGCTGGAAGAGCATTCCATAGCTTACCGGTGGCATTAAGGAAGGAACTTTGGAAGCTGCCAGTTCTTGGTCGACATATATTAACCGTGTATGGATGTTCGGCAAGTGTAAGACGAGTTTGTCGGCTGTGAGTGGGTGCAGGAGGAATTAGTTCTTTAAGTTCCGAAGAGCAGCGACCGTGGTAATAACGGTAGAAAAGACTAAAGAGAACCAACCTTACGTCTGTGTTCCATTGATTGTAGATTAGACGTAAGGGTGTCATTGTTTATCAAACGAATTGCTCTTCTTTGAACTGAGTCAATTAAGTTTAGAAGGTATTTTGGGGCTCCAATCCAATGGTGACTGCCGTATTCAAGGATAGGTCGGATTTGTCCTTTATATAGAAGAAGAAGTTGTTTATCGTTGAAATACCGACGTGATCTATATAATACACCTAGTTTTTTGGAAGCGAGACCGGCTTTACACTTAATTGACTCGTAATATTTGACATTATTCGATATTGATAATCCAAGCATGTTGATGGAGCTTGCTTTCGGAAGAGAACAACCGTTGAAAGATACAGGATCCATAGCAGTCTTCTTGGTGGAGAAAGTACATGATTGGGTTTTTGAAATGTTGAAACTGACGAGGTTGAGGTCGCCCCGTACATTAATGTAGTAAATATGTAGAAATAGGATGCAGCTACTCAGACACAGCGCACACTCCAGAGGGAGGGACAGGGTC
Organism: Glossosoma conforme; assembly: GCA_022606575.1. Lineage (NCBI taxonomy): Eukaryota > Metazoa > Arthropoda > Insecta > Trichoptera > Glossosomatidae > Glossosoma > Glossosoma conforme. The sequence continues at coordinate 3,089,836 of JAGTXR010000025.1, read as the reverse complement.
TGCTTCACGCTGCAATCACATTCAGTTGGCCCGCTGTAAAGCTGACAGGCTTTCATTTGTGTCCTTAATTTGACTACAATGACATATTTATTCTGAATTATGTATTGTTGAATGAAGTTACTAATTGATGCATCTCGACAAATATTATTTGATTTTAAACAATTAACAACAAAAAAGTATTAATTTGTCATAATTGTCAGTTTGGCGTGATGTATTTACCTAAAATAACGCAATATTTATAAGAATAGATTTATATATTGATTCTATTTGTATAAATTATAAAATTACTAAATGTTCTAACAAGATTTTACTGGGTGAAATTTTTCAAACTGCCAGTATAGTTAGGACACTGACCTAGTCACGATGTATTGATCAAAAACTTTAATAACCTGAAATGATGGAAATAAAGACGCTGAAAGTTTTTTTATTAGGTTTCAACTGTTGGTCCGTTTAATTCATCCCTTCTGTAAATAATAAAAACAACAACATTTGAAAGTTTTCTTACTATTTATTTGTATCAATTTTACACAGGTCTACAAAGGGATATAATCAAATATATGTATATATATATTTTAATTAAAAAAATAAAAATAAAATACTTTAAATATGATAAAATATTAAGTATAGACCTACTATATTATTGACTATAACAAATGAAATTGTACATGGAATTAAGCATACAAAATGGTCGATATACCCAACTCATAACTCACTCGCATGGTTTGTTTACGCGACCGACATTTATTCACGTCGGAGAAAATTAAAGCGCATCGCTATAAACTAGTCGAGACCTGTACTTCACAATATCCGCGCCTATCGAACAGTGGAAAGCATACAAAAGTATTTATTTACAATGTCGCGGGCGCACAGGTGTGTACTGTAACGAAAGGACACCCGTGCGCGCTTTATCATAATCATTAAAACTACATTCAGTTGTAAAAAATCCCTTGACGCGCCCCTCAGGCTTGAAGACTATTCGCGGCGCACCGAAGCGAGAGCCGAGCCCGGAGCACTCGCCACTCGAGCGGGCCCCACACCAAATATTATCACAAGGCCAGCAACTTTAGCTAGAACGTTTCTTACAAAACATTCAATCGAAAAATAATAAAAAACATTCGCATTAACATTGAAAAAATATATTACAATGATTCATTCAGACCGAATTATACAGATATGATGCATCGATTAAAAAAATAATCTATACGATTCAATAGATGCTCTCGGTTTAATTATTAATTTTGGCATTACTCCCGTCTCTCAAACTCTCTTTGTCTTATTGCGCTTCTATTCTGACAATAATAAAATTTAAAAAAATAATCAAGCAGTGTTAAGTACACTGAATACACCCGTACCTTGCTTTACGGCCTAGATACGTTCCACGTAACTTGGCCGTATAAAGAGCGGCCGTATAGCGAGGTATGGGTGTATTAATAATATTTCAATAATGTGCCCAACATTAAGCATAATTATAGGAACCATTTTCAAGGTAACCAGTATTTTTAAGTCGTTACTATTTACTATATGCTTTTAACTTTTTAGCCCGACGATAGCATTGTAAAATAAAACAAATAAAACGTATAAAATGAACTATCATATTGATTTACATAAAATTGACCACACTGAATAAAAAGTGATAAAAGCGCTTCGGTACAATATATTATAAAGAGCGTCCTTTATAAAATTTGAGTATCTAATATGTCGATTATTTAATATTTATTTATATCTCATGCATCCATTTAATTATAAAGTAGCTTTTCCATTTATATTATAATAAAAAATATTCTCCAACAGCTGGATCTTATCGGCTGATATTTGTATCCATTTATTCAGGGGCGGATAAGGTTAAAACGAAAAATACACTTATATAAAATGGTTTTTGTTATAAAAACAACAAAAAAGATTAAAAACCGATGATTTAAAATAGTATAACTATGAAGGATATAAAATGTAGCTATTTAATTTAAACGATGACAATTATTTATAATTTAATGAGCCGTCATTGAAAATTTGTATAACCTTAAAAAAAATATTAACATGCCATACCAAAAACAGGTATACATTCTAAGAATTGTGTTAGGCAACACGCTTCAACTAGAGAAATCTTGCTGCATGATAACATAAAAAAGATGCATTTTTGTTGCTTAAAATTTATTTAACGACCGTCTATAAACTTCCATAATGTTTATCGTTGACATACGATCATTCTAGTCCTTATAGGGTTAGAGTATGTTTTGTTTGAAAGTTTAGTTGATGATACAATTTTCAATGGTCGTATGCCACTACATCTTTTAAGTATATGACATAAAATTAAAAACAAAATATTTTAATTTTTTAAAGGCATATAACCAAGTTATTTTGAAGTGTTTTATGTACAACAAAAGTAAAGATGCTAAAATCAGATATGCACCGAACTGTGATGGTACACTTCGTGAATAAAAGTCACATTTGTTTTCAGAGAAAAACTGACTAGTAAAGCACCTCCATGACATGCGGCATCCATTTGCAAATGCCTATAAAATGTTTCGCAAAAACTAATTTTTGAATTTAGCGATCCATACAAATAAACTTTATGTCATCTGAAATGATTATGCATTTAATCTTATCAGTTTCAACGTAAAGCAAACAGAAATAATGCTGCATTTCTAACAATATTTTAAAAGTTTAAAAATTTGATCTAGGTGATGGAACATTGTAACGAGTGCCATGACAATTTGTTTAACGGATCGATACAATCCGGATTGATCCATAGATCACACCAAATGTTTAGCTTTGTGTCCATATTATGTTATATATTCCCACGATGATCAATCACAAGAACTCTCGAATATATCCGCACGTGAGCAAATTTTCCTAAGATTATCAAAGCTCACAAATCATGATTTAGCACACACGGTGGTGAAAGGGATTATAGTTGTAAGCCTCTCAAGACGAGTACCTAAGAATATCACTTATAAGATTACGTTGAATCATTTAGAATATATGATATGGCAGTGAGCGTGTGACGTTTATCACGATGAGAAAATAATTTGATGTCATCCTTATATCGAAAGAGGCGTTTCCCGTAGAAGGCCATAATGATTTGATCTCCCGTAGTAAAAAATACACTGGAGATCCATCGGAAGATTCATAAGAGGCGTGCAGAATATTGAAGAATATTGAGCAGAAACTCTGTAAACAGATTTTATAGAAGTTTCCGAGACAAGCGAGATCTTTCTGTACTTTTGATAATCCTTTATGGACGATAAACGTCTGCAGGCTGCCTCTAGAGTCTTTCGTCCAAGTGGAACCACAAGATCCTCTGTCAAACATCAATATACTCATGCATCTCGTCGACCTGATCATAAGCAATATGATAAAGCGGTTACGAGCCACAGGTCAATGAGATACATGAGCATCAATGGCGTTTGAAATGGAAGTCTCATCGAGCATCAGAAATAGCCTGTTGCAGCGGCTATAGGTACGAATACCCATGAATATCAGTCGTTAGATCATTCCAAAGCCCTTGGCGTAGTTGATGGCTTTAAGTAGGCGTTCGCTAAGTTTTTCCCGGTCGGAATACTCGGGTAGAAGCAGGACGTTGAAGCAAGTGTGGGCGGTGGGGAGGCGCTCCGAATCGGGACCGTTCCTGGCCACCACCAGCCTGAGGCGGCTGAGTCCTCCCACGGGGACGCGGTCTGATCCCGTAGCAAACTGCAGCAGCTTTCGCTTGTCTTCGGCAGACAGCGCGTGAGCCACCAGCCAGAAGTCTTTAATAGTCTGCGAGTCTGCCGTGAAACCTCCCTCGTATTCCGTAGCTGCCTCCAGTTCATTAAAGTCAAAGTTCTGAAATATTAAAGAGTATATAATATACTGCATCCATGATAAGTTTTTTAAATTTAATTTTACAAAATATATTCTTCTAATTTGTTCTGAAATAAACTTTTTTTATTCAAGCTATATAAGGTTCCAATTATGGCACTTTAGAGATTAATCTTTATTTAACCACTTCACCCTCTGTTATTTACGAAAAATGATCAAAAAAAAAAACCTTATAATATTTTTTTATTATATCTTGTGGTATGAAAATTTCAAAAAAAGAAGAAAACATTTTTTCAATGGCATTATTGATATTTTATAAAAATGAAATGAAATCCACATTTATAGGGTTAGAGATTCTTCTTATCCACTATCAAAACATTATAAGCATTCTAATAAGTACAAGAGGCACACTGAAGATTGGTTATTATTTTTGTCGGGTTGTATATATGAAAAAAAAAATACTATCAAATACAATTAAACGTGCAGGAGAAGAAAGCAAGGAAACCAATTACCGAGGAATAGTGTACACTTATATACTGGAATGCATTGTATTATGTGTATTATATTTTAGATAATTTTTTGTTGTTATGGAGTCCACCCTCACCGGTGCAGGGGTGCGGGTAAAGCCAGCTCGGGGTAGCGTTAAGTGGTTACGACTTCAATTTGTACAAACTTTACGATTATGTAATAACTATTTATCAATTTTCATTATACATAAGTAATTCAATGGCAAAAGTAAATTTTCTAAGATGATTATTTTAAAAATAAACAAATTAGTTTGTCATATTCTTTATCATACCTTGCTTCCGCACACCAGCTGCTCAATCTCCTCAGGTCGGAACAGCAGCGCCAGCGGGCTCTCATCCGTCACCATCACAAAACCCCGGCGAAAAGCCTTAAACTGGCACTCCACAGATTTGTTGAGCAAGAAGTCGGCATACATATCCACAAATTCCTGAAAAGTATTTATAGAAATATTTACATATTCTTAAATCACTGATTCAAGTAAGCATTGGTTACATTTTTCAATAAAATAATTTTTAACTTTAATTACCATTTCAATCACAAATTGTTATATTTAAAATTATATATAATTAATTGACATCATCATGATGTAGCCCTTGCTGACTGGTACCGAAAACCTCGATAAACAATTTTTCGTCTCATATTTCTGTTCGCTTGTCAAACATTTATGTGTTGCCATATTGGCATCTTGGACAAGTCCACTCACGGGTGTGTGAGTTATATGGTTTTGCCACCGACGGCGCTGGTGACCGACCACGGGTTGTAAAGTTTTAACACGAATATATGTCAATGTGCTTCTGAAAAAGTCTTTGTTTTGCTGACCTGATCCTCATCATGCTCTCACGCGATGGGATAACACATTTTTTGAAAGAGAGGAGGATGTTATAATTAATTTTGAAGTTAAGATAAATGTTGTCTCTGAACCTGTTTATTTTCTTGCGTGATAAAGATCTGGTCCCCGTCCTCTTTCAGCTCGACGAAGATGTTGTTCTCAAAGACATCCTGATAACAGATTCTGAAGGTTTGCACAAAGACGTCCTGCATGTCGTCCCCTTGGTACTCCAGCATGCTCTTCAGCCCGCAGTAGAGTGTCTAAAAAGTGGACAAAACGGTAATTCATTATTCATTTAATGACATTAAATTCTGCTAGATTAATTTCTCTTGTATTTCTCGATTTAGTCAGAAGAAAACGATTTCTAAATATCAATTATTTTATTTATTATGAATTATTTGGCTGACATTTTTTTTTTCAATAATTTCAATCTAACCATTTTATATTCAAATTTTCATTCCATAATGAATTTACTCAGATACGATTCCCCAAAAAGCCAATCCAAGTAATAAGCCACATTCTTTAAACCTCAATACCCAATGTTGCACAACCTTGGTGATCGGACGAAAACTTCTGATTCAACATGATGTTAGAAACATTAACTCATAACTCCCTCCCAAGTAAACTGATAAAATGAATCTTTTAACTCCCAGTGCTCCCATACGGGACCGCAAATTTGCGTCGTTCAATGCCCTAGCGTGGCATAATAGATTCTTCCATGAACTAATAATAATTTGTAATACTATTATTACAAATTCATGTAATCCGATTGTGAAATGAACCATAAGCACTTCTTTGTGGAACCGTAGGGTATTGAACGACGAAAATCTGCGGTCCTGTAAGAAAACCACTGGACGTTTAAAGGTTAAATAAAAGGATAACTTATGATGAATACGCACCGGGTTCCAGTCTGATAGATCCTCAAACGATCCCTTCTTGCCCATCAGTTTTCTGTACACCACCATAGGGAAGTTCACAGCCAAGATTACGTTGTTGTAGATGGCTAGTCCGAGGACTATTCCAATCAACGTGAACTGAGCTTCCGTTTCAAACGAAGTCGGATTGAACCTGGAAGAAGAAAACACAAACATGTGATTTTTATTTAGATATTGTAATCTAAAATATTGATTTTCAAATCTTAGTAATAATTTACAAGCAATTAAACATTTATATACAAGTAAATTATTATTATATACTTTAATTTAATAATCTACAATATATAAGAGAGATTATTGAAGATGGTCTCCAGGGAGGCCGAAACGTGTAATCATTTAAAATAAATGCGAATCAAAACTAAATATTTTTAATTTATTGATTTTTTAATTAAAATTAATTTAAAATTATAAATATAAGAGAAACATATGAAAACGAAAGTCTTATTTTTTTTCATAATTAATGAAATTAACTGCCAATAAAATTAAAGATAATTTTTAGTAAGGATGGTGTTGATGAATGATTGGTATATAGGTGATTCTGTGCTTAGCTTAAGTGAGAAATCTTAATTATTAGTTAATATTTTCTATTAAAAATATATTTTACTGCTATTATTTGCAAGGTTTTACTGACCACATATTGTGAGTATCCGACTGTGTGGTGAACATTCCAAAGTCAGGATTGAAGATCTCCTCGACGATCAGCTGGAAGAACTCCTTGCTGACGCCTCCCTCGTCTACGCCCTGCTCGCCCTCAAACTCCACAAACAGCTGCTTCTTCAGGTCCAGCACGCGCTCCATGGCCACCATTTCCAGCTGTAACCAGACACAAGACAAGAAATTAAACACATTGATTCATTCATATGACAGGATCAACCAGGTTAGCTAGATGCTTGAATATGCGACTTCAATTGATTAAAATCGTTGGATAAACAATCCAATAATATATATTTACAAAAAAGCAAATATCATCTCCAAGTGTTTACAATAATCAGCTCGATATAGTCCTTGCAGGCTGGTGCCGAAAAGTCCCGATATACAATCCTTCCTCACTTATTTTTGTTCGCTCGTCTGACACGCATATATAAAAGTGTTAGGCTAAATCGAGACTTAAGGAGGCAAAAGCGATAGCGCTTGCAGGGTTATATTGTTTCTTTCGACCTATCACGTAGCAGCTACATCTTATGTGAAAGTAGATAATTCTTAACACATTGTTTGCGGGGGTTTTTTTTATTAATCCACCCCGTAAAGCGGGCAATTTTGTCAGATTCGCGCGCCAAATTACGTTTCACGTAAAACAGCTATAACTTCTGAACTATTGATCATATTTAAACAAAAAATTGAGTACTTTACCTTAAATGAAATTTTCTATTATTATGCGGTCACAAATGTTTATATTTTTGGATAAAAAATTATAATATTCAAGGTTAAATATAAAACATTGGAAAAACTGCACTTTTGTCTTATTGTCGATTTAGTCATTTTATGCACGGTCAACATAATATATATTTTGTAAAATACAAAACAATAAACACTTATATTGTTTAAAAGTATGATATCGTTGGAAACAGTTCCCTTTATGTAATGGCACAGCACAGAATTTACACATATACCGGGTTTGGCTACGCACTTTGTGGACCGTCCTTACGGACTTGTCCCATAAGAATAATAAGTCCCAAAAATTTTTTCATGTCTTGTATTGTAATGTCTTTCCATTTGAGAGATTTCTTGTATATTTTAAATTTGTGCATATTTTGAAAATAATATTTGTTTGATTCTTGTACAAGGAATGTAAAAAAATCCTCTCCTATGAATAAATTTGTTGCTTCCGTTACACTATTCGGAGCATTATCGGTATTTATACCTGGGCGACCTAAAAACTCTTCCAGTACTGGTGTATTATCTGCTGATGACCATGAAACAAAATGTTTATCTTACAGCTTTCAAGTAAATGTTTTATGACCACAGTCGGCCACCCGACCCTAATTCCACGAATTGCCAGGTTTAGGTACCTTATTGGTTTAGGTACCTTATATGAGATATTACACGTCTCAAAGGAGCTGGCGCCTAATTTTTAGTTCACAGAGTAACCAAGAATCACACGTTTCTCGTAATATGTTGTTACTCTAAGTGTCAACGCGTTTAGGCGTCTCCCGCGCTCTACCAACAGTATACAAATACAAAAAACGCTTTTAAGCGTCTCCCGCTCTCTACCAACAGTATGGAAAAGACGCCTTTAAGCGTCTCCCGCAAACAATGTGTTAAAATGGCCAACATGTGGTCTGAGGGAGCTGCGAGTCACTTTCTGCCGGCTCGCGGGGTGACACACATCCAATTCTTGTTTCTAACATGTGTTGTTCTGGTGAAGCATTTTGCTACAATTCTCCAGATATTATGTAACCTATAAAATAAATTCCATAATAATTATTCGTATTTCCTCGTTTCGGATTCTATCTTTTAGCGACACTCCGAGCATGGATCTCTCCATAGCACGCTGGGTGACTTTTATTTTATGGGTAAGACTTGCTGTCAGATTCCACGGGAGGATGCATTGGTTAAGCGCCTTAGTTTTAAGGCATTGCGGAATTTTCGCTTTAAAAATGTACTTTAGTTTTCCAAATGCTGCCCATCCCAAATGTATGCGCCTGTCGATTTCTTTTGAGAAGTTATTTCGCCCTAGTTGTATTACTTGTCCCAGATAGGTATAGTCGTTTACAACCTCTATTTCTGTTCCTCCAATGGAAATAGGATCGAAGGTCTGTGAAATATGACTATTAATCATGGCTTTTGTTTTATCCATGTTCATTTTCAGACTAATTTTGTTTGACGCTTCATTGAGGTCGTAGAGCATGTCTTGGAGCTTGTCAGGTGATTCGGCTATTAGCACTATGTCATCTGCAAATCGGAGGTGAGAAATGTACTATCCGTTAATATTTATTCCACATTTTGCCCAGGATAGCAGTTTAAAAATATCTTCTAGGGCGTTTGTGAAGAGTTTTGGAGATATAACATCTCCTTGTCTAACACCTTTGTTTATAGAAATATTGTTAGTGCTATCATGGAGCTGGACCATCATTGTTGCAGATTTGTATAGAGATTTTATTATCTCTATATACCGATAGTTTATTTTGCAGCGTTGTAGTGAATCTAGCACTGCCCAAGTCTCGATTGAGTCAAATGCCTTTTCATAGTCTACAAAGGCGAGGCAGAGTGGCTGATTATATTCTTCGGTTTTCTGAATGATTTGTCTTAGCGTGTGGATATGATCAATTGCACTAAAGCCTTTCCTAAACCCAGCTTGCTCTCGAGGTTGGAATTAATCAAATCGACCAGTCAGCCTGTTTGTTAAAATTCTGGAGAATACTTTATACACATGGGAAAGAAGGGAAATGGGTCGGTAGTTTTTGAGCAGTGATTTATCCCCTTTTTTGTTGAACAATATCACAATACTCGTACTCCATGTCGCCGGGGTTTCTCCATGTTCTATTACCTTGTTGAATAGTTTTTTAAGCTCTTTCAACAGAGGGGTTCTTCCTACTTTCAGAAGCTCAGATGTAATTCCGTCTTCTCCAGGGGCTTTGGTGTTCTTAAGTTGTTTTAGGGCCGATTTAATTTCGAATATACTTATATCTGGGATGTCTTCAGACCAGTGCTTTGTGAGAGTAGCCCTCTTGTCCTCCGCAGATCTGTCATTAGGACCTGGCATCGTAGATGAATACAATAACCCGTAGAAATGTTCTATTTCCTTCAGTATATCATTAAGATTTGTTGTTATCTTCCCATCGTGTGTCTTTAGTTTGGAAAGTTGGGCCTGTCCTATAGAGGTGTCTGCTAAATGCAGTGGATGCTACCCAACGAATAGGCACACTCAAGTGGCAATGGGCAGGACATATCTGTCGAAGAGACGACGGTCGATGGGGAAGAAAAGTATTGGAATGGCGCCCAAGAACTGGCAAACGAAGCATTGGCCGACCCCTTACAAGATGGACCGACGATATAAGAAGAATAGCGGGAGTGACCTGGATGCGGAAGGCGGAGGATCGAAGAGGATGGAGACTCATGCGGGAGGCCTACGCTCAACAGTGGACGGACACAGGCTTATGATGAATAATTATTCCTGAATGTTGATCAATGTTCCACGCATTCACATGTTTGAAAACATCTCGCTAGATTATAATTCCTTAGTTTGATTAATTAGGTTGCAGAAACAGAATCTTGCATCTCATTCTCCACTGCGCTGTATTTTCTACAGCTTTGCAGTTTGTCTCCTCTAGTTTTTAATTTGTAATTTTTCCCAAATATGTGTGATGGCAAATAAACTTAACTTATTAAATAAAAGATTTTTGTTTTTAGTATTAAATTAACCCTCCAGAGACGAGCGTGACCGTATAGTCACAGTGAACACTATTGTCTATTTATCCCTACTCCGGTCCCTTTTCTACCTGAACATTGTATCTGTCGCTCAGTTTCGGTTAAGAAGTGTCTCCACCAGTTATTCTGCAGCCGCAGCATCGGAAACAGTTACCAAGTACCCTTGTGAAATATTTTATTTCGGGTTAGTTTTTTTTTTGCATATATTTCAAATACAATTTTTTTATATTTTTAAAAATGGTTTACGTAATTTTTTGTAATTCATTTTGTATAACAATATGTTGATCTAAGAAGATAATATCATAAATATTTTCGGTGTAGCTGTATTTCAACCCCAAAGGCTAGCCAAGATTAGAATCCATTCAAAAAACTTTGATGTTTTTTACAAAATAAGTTGTCAATAGTTAGGACTAGTAGGCGGTCAGATAGCAAGAAAGGATCGTGTATTTAAAAAAAAAAAAATTTGCTGTATGAAGAAAACTACATACTGATAAAGTATAGCTTAAAACATTAGTTTTTATCAAAAAAAATCTTTCATCTCTGGAGGGTTAATGGCATATATCCCTGTTAATGCATTTTGAAACCATTCTTCAGATAGTTAAAGGATTTGAAAGATGGATTACCTCGATTAGAGCGTCATCTATGAGGTGCTGTCGGCGGACCTTGAGGCGCAGGTGCGGCGTGGAGTCGGCCACACCGACCACCGTGCGCAGCAGCGACACGCGCCGCTCCGAGTACATGCGGATCCTGTTGTCGTAGTACAGGCCCAGGGACTTGGTGGCCGGCGTGAGGATGAACGAGTGCCGCATGAATGTAAACTTTCGATCTGAAATTTGTGAAGCATTCAAAAATATTAACATGGATGACGGACGAGTTATAAAAAAATTGTGGCTTATTAACAGTATCACTGGAATTTTTTCATTTCTGAAAACACATACAGGAGAATACTGACAGATGGTGATAGTAATTCTGAATTCTCATCTGTGAAATTCTATGACGCTTACCATGGTTTATATGGCTAAACACTGCATGTGGAGTGTTGATCCGCCAAAGTCATAGACGTTGTCAACGGATCAACACTCCATCGACTTGCCCGAGATTCACGCATCATCCTTTATTATTACAGGAATTTACTATGAATGGGTGGTCTTTACAGGACGACTTTCGTCTACCACCAATTTTAATTAATAGGCTATGACTGACATTTTACGGGTGATGGATCAAATTCAGACCAACCGGGGGTTTTTTAGAGGTCAGAAATCAATTAAAAATCTTTTTTTTTATCTCCGTCGAGGATCGTACCCACGACCTTGGGCTTGTAAAGCAAACGCTTTGAACATTGAGCTATGACCGCCGGCAAATGCCCAAAAGGACAAAGAAAAAGCTTTATATAATAATAATAATAATAAATGAAACTCACTCTTCTTTTGGTAGGGCGCCGTGTCCGTCTTGTAGTAAGCAAAGTCCTTGTCCATCTCGATGTTGTCGCTGAGCGTCTCATTGTAGAACTCCTCGAAGGGGATGAGCGGACGTCGAGCGTCCAGAGCGCAGATGCGCAGCCGAGCAGCCAGGGGCTCATCAGGCACGGCGCGGGGCCGCTCGGGTCGCAGCGCCCCGCCCAGGGGATCAGAGTGCACGGGCAGAGACACTTCCTCCTCCCGCAGCCACCCAGGCTCCGTGACACCAGCAAGCAAATTGGCATAATAGACGATCTGAAAATTACATTTTACATGTTGAGTCAAGTATTGCCTGAATGTCACCAGAGCGCATGGTAGACTGCAAGTTACACACAAGATTAGATTATGCGAAGTGACAAACAATTAAAGAACATAAGAGTTTATTCCATGTCGACCTTGTTAACCGCGCACATAATTTCAACGATATGCTTGATGTAGTTCAACAGCAATGGACCGTCAAAACTAAGCAACAGTTCAGGATGGTTCTTCCAAGAAATGGTGGACTCCCAGGCAACAACACAGAACATGTCTCCTGTTCTCATGGATAATGCACTTTATCAAAGAATGTCTAAGTGCCTGTTGTATGCTAGGATCACATGGACAAGCGTCGCAAGAGAGACTAAGCCTTTTTAGCAACTCTCTAAATATTCCATTTCCAGTAAGCCTGCGTGAGATGAAAATCTATGAAGTTCTTTTTTTTCCATGTTAACCCTTTCCGGTCCTATGTGGAATGTCATTCGACATGGACATTATTCCGGTGAGTCCTATGTCAAATGACATTCGACATAGGACAAACACATTCCAATGTTTTTATGAATATTGTTAAATATAGTAAAAAAAAACCCAATGTATTGTTTTACCCTGTAATTCTATAAATTTATTGTAGACCTGACAGAATGTTTTTTTTTTTTGTGGACCAGAAAGGTTAATAAACGATCGAAGGATGGAAATAAAGTCTTCGTTATTCTTCTAGAAGGTGATTCCTGAAATGTAACGTTCCAAGAGAGAGGATGGATTGGACATGTTATAGAATGGTGCCTGACAAGCACAACCATACCTTCAGCAACTTCACCGACAAGATGGATGGAACATATCAATGGACATGCAAGAACGAAATGGATTGAGGAAGCATAAGAACAAAAAAAGGGTAGGAACCAAAGGAAAGCCAATGTCCTATAGGATATATAAGGGCTGATATGATGATGGTGATTGAAGAAAAAAAGGAAAGAAATATATCATTTCGTAGCTGTAGATGTCAAGCCATTAATTTAAAATTAGCATGGTTTAATTAAACTACGAATAAACATGTTTATAAGTATTTTGTTAATCGTTGTATACAAGATGGCAGTTGTGTACAAGATGGCAGTTGTGTACAGGATGGCAGTTCTTTACCTTCATGAGCTTAGTAGCGGTGGTGACTCTTGTGTCGTCCTGGATAAAGTAGTCTCTGGTGTAGTTGGTCGACATTACTCTAATTGTGATAAGTTGCTGGAGAGCCTCCAGAATGTGTCTCAGGTCGTCTTTGCAGTGCGTCGACCATTTTCTAGCTAGCTTCGCTTGACCTGTGAACGTGAAGAATATAACAATGTTAGCCATTTAGATGATATGAACAATCACATGCAACCATTTACACTCATTATGATTTTTTTAACACAAACAGAAGTATATCATCAGATTATTATTGTAAAATACTTCTAAAATACAAACGACCAGCCGATACTGAACAATAGCAGATCCTTCATATACATTTCAAGGCAGTAGAAACCCAGATCACTGTAGCACTTACAACTCTCTCTTTGTACTACCACCAAAATTTACTACTAATATATATTTTTTCCATTTACAATTTCCATTTTACAACTTCTAATACCTTTGGGTGATAGGTGCTCTGCGGCTTCACACAAAGCAGGAAGAGCTGTCTCCAGGTAGTCACCGGCCAGAACGCCCGGCACCTGAAAGGCCACCAGGAAGCAGTTGACGGCTGAGCTGAGTGTGCTGTCCAGGCGCCCGCCAGCAGTGCGCAGTTCAGCGCCCAGTTTGTGAGCCAGCGTAGTCAGCGCTGTGCCCATAGTGGGGCTGTAAACGTGCTCCGGGATCTAGAAAATATTTAATTAAGTCAATTATTCATTATTACCATTATCGACACTGGCAGATGATTACTGAATTTCGGTTAAAATTTATAAATTTATACACACATACAAATCTACATCAAATATCATATTTTGTGTATTTTTATGTGTGTTTTAACGTATTAAATATATTAATATAGATCAATTATCTATGAAGGATTAAATAATTTAAATATATTCTAAAAAATAAAAAAAACAATAGGTTAAAATTAATAAATTAATAATTATTATGTGTTTCAGCAAGTTTCACAAAGTTATATTAACACAACTCAACTTAACCTAACCTAATCTAAAATAACTTACCTTATAAAACCTGTCTAAAATTTTAAATAACAACTTATTTTTTATTCTGACCAAAAGTTGATTGAAATTAATACTAGAAGTTAATTCAAGTTTTAATTATTTATTTTATTACCATAAAAATAAGCATATAGTGATTTTTTTGTATAGCTACTGTTTTTTAACAAATATTTCAGACATCATTGGGTCTCATTCACATCATCAAGGTCTTTAAGATAATCATTTGATTTCAAAGATGCTGAAAGACTTTCATTGAATTTTAAAAATATAAACAATTTGAAAGAACAGAAAAAACAAAAGTGTTTACTCGTTTTAAATGTTCAAAGGCTCTCCGACATGAATCGATGTCCAGCGGTGGATCGGCCACAAGGTCTTCATCTTTGTCAGGATCCTTTTCTTTAGATCTCCAGGCCTCCTTTTCAACTGCGTTTTCTGTAAAATTTATAACATCATATTATGTAACATAAAAATTTGGTATAATAATTAGCATGTAGCATTAACAAATGTTGATCAATGTTCCATGACAATTGTCAATAACGATTGTAACAAGGAAGGTGTTTCATGCCTTAACAAATCATGGAATATACACTCATATAAACAGTTATTTAACGATAGCTAAAAATAGGTTTAAAGAACGAAAGACTTCTTGGATCAGAGAAAAATGATGTCAGGCGTTTGCAAACATTTCGATACAGTATAAATTCTTAGTTAGAAGGATTACGTTGCATAAATAAAATTTTATATCTCGTTCTCCAATTCACTGTACTTTCTGCAGCACTATATAGATCAGTATGTGATGCGCAATTCATGTCCTAGACACTTTTTCCTCAGTACCAATAAAATGGATGCACGATACGACATCTACATTTTTGATGAATATCAAGTTATTCTAACAATCCCAACTTCTCTAGCTGTGAGGTTTGCTTACCAAACTGAAGATCGTGGAATCAATCCACAAAGGGGATTAAAAATTAAAACTATTTATAAGCTCTAAAATACCTCAGGAGGTGTGAATTTGATCTCTCACTAGTAAAATGCTAGTCATAGTCTACTAATTAATAATGGCGGTATACAAAAGTCGTTCCGTGTACACCACCCATTCATTTAATAATTGTATGACGCATGAATGTCGAGCTGTAGTCTATGACATGGGCAGATCAACAAACTTAGTTATATACAGTCGATTCCGCTTAATTGGGACACCGCTTAATTGGGACAGCCGCTTATTTGGGACAAATCTCAAAGAACAGAAACCAAACCAAGAAACCAATAGTAAATTTATTTATTTAATTGGGACAACATTCCGCTTAATTGGGACAGAAAATTTTAAGCAATGAAGAAAATCAGGATATGTTGCAAGTTCCTATTATTAACTATGAAGAATTTTCAAGTATAGATAACAATTTACCATGTTACGATTATAATGAAGACTGTGAGGATTCAATTGTAGAAGGTATTAAATCAAAATATGAAAAATTAGACGAAGATGACGATGATGATGAGTCACCTGTGAGGCAAAAAAATGTATGGCCGTGTTACAGCGTTATTTTATGCAGGAAGGAAATGAAGGGAGCCCTACATCCGCACTGAATATCTGTGCTGATTTTGTAGAAGTGAAATGTTACAAAAACAAAAGACAGACTACACTTGACTCATTTTTTCATTGAATTAAATTGTATGTACCTACCTACCCATTTATTATTTTAATTAGGTTTTTTTTTCTTAAAAGTTTATATTACCTATATGTAATTTACAGTTTCCAAGAGTTTATAAAATAAAATTATTGAAAAAAATATGCATTGTTTAATTTTATGTGTACTGGTTAATGGCCTTAGTTGCCAAAACCAAATAAATGAATTTTAAAAAATGTGAAATTTGGTTAATTGGGACAGCCGCTTAATTGGGACAAAATGCCCAAGTCCTGATGTGTCCCAATTAAGCGGAATCGACTGTATATGGAGTTAAGCGTCATAGAATCCACATATGAGACTTCAGCATCACTATCACTATCTGTCGGGGTTCTCTTGTATGTGTTTACCTGGCAGTTTGTCTTCGGACACCTGCTTCGCCCTTTGTGCCGGGAAGCATCGCGCCAGACTTGCCGGCGTGCTGAAAACCTGCATGATGGTGGCCGCCAGCTGTGAACCAGGCTCCTGCCAGCTGGCGCACAGCTCTGCTAGTCGCTCCTCTGTCAGCATTGCGGGAGGTTCCACGCTACTACTCGCTGAAAACAAAAAAATAACCAACCCCAATTAGTAACATTAAATTAATAATGAATCTAAGTATAAACTTAACCATTTTGAAAAACAAAACAGGAAAACGTTGCACTTTGTAACTAAATATGTGCCCTTGATATGAAAGTGTTATAAGTCATGTTTCATTCGTTCGAGTTATTTAAAGGTGCGTGTTTTGATGTTGGTTGAAAACTGATGAAAGTGACAACTTCATGTCGCATACAATGTTATATTTTGATTTTTTAATTTATATCGGATGAAGATTATATTAATTCACAACAATATGAGCTGAATTAAATGAATAACTCATATTTTTTCAATTTCTTAACTTACATCACTTTCATAATTGTGGACACATAGAGAGTCAACCCTCACATAACAATTTCATAAGATGGGCTGAATAGCCGATACTCCGAGGCCAGGACCATTCATTCTTAAGAAACGTTTTAACCCAAAATAACAACATAGAAGAGACCCTTTTACAAAAAATCAACACTGTTAGTAAAAAAAACTGCTAATTATTTTTGTGGGAATCACAACTGGTGATAAATTTGAATTTTATACAGCTGTAAATGAGTTTTTATTGCAATTGGTGGCAGACAAAAATTGTACTGAGACCACCACCGGGTCACACAGTCCCCTTAACCCGAAGATCGCCGTAAGCCCATCCATGTGGGCGAATGCAATATTGGAAAGATGTATTTCAAAATCAATTCCAATTTTCTCACAACGATATCTATGAATATTTTACAATTTCAACAAACCAAAAAAAAAACAATATTTTTCGATAGTTTGGGAGATATTCATGAGATGGTGTCAAGGGCTGGCACTGAATAAAATTTTTTTTTTTCGAAAACAATTATATAGTATATACATATATATATATCTTAAATATTTGCAACAAACATGATGCGTTGGAGGAACATACGATGTAGGGAGACAGTTTTGTAAGTAGTTAGTCAAGGACAGTCGAAGCAAGCGGCCGAGTATTTGATCTATAATCTATTTTGTGGCAACCCTAGTGAAAAAAAAATGTTTTTTTTTCATGAAAATTTTCGTTCAATCGATTGCAGCTCACCAATAATGTATGTTAAAAATATTGAAATAATTTAGTCATTAGTAAAAGCAGTGTTTTTATTTTTTTGAAAACACGTGGCGATGAAGTGGTTAAAAAGATATAATGCGTGAACAATTAACAAGTATTAAGTTAACAGATCAGTCATTCTCAAAATACCAAACATCCTAGAATTCAATTTAACAGGGATGTTTGCAGGGGAAGACCTGTTTACTTATGGTAATTATGATACAATTTTACAATGGGTAAATAGTTTGCTTGTTTACCTGTGTCTGATATGGAGAAGGGGCAGCTGTCGTGATGAGAATCAGAGGGACCGGGGGCTTTGAACGCGGCACTAAAGACCGCTGAACTATTGCTGAAAACAATAAACAAATTATTATTATTTTGAAATAAATTTAATATAACTAAACCATTATAGCTAGCATTTTATATAACACGTAAATAACATAAGGATTTTGTGAAAAATATAACTTATTGATTAAATAAATAGATACACTTATGAACGTACTAACTTAGAAGCGGAAATTAAAAAGTATTCACCATACTATAGAATTATAATTTTTAAATGACTTAAAAGCACATTAAGAAAATTGACATTAGAAATTCGTTTACATAGTTTTTTTTTGAAGATTCAAGATAATATAATCATAAACAAAAAATGTACATGTAAATGTTACTTAATTTAGATCAAATACAAGTACAAATTAAATGATTTTTTCAGATATTTTTATAAATATATTTTTAAATTCTAGTACTTTATAGATAAGAGATCTATACCAATATTTTTAATAAATTGATTGACATTACTCTCATTATATCGGAGAAAAAGAAGCAACACACGCTGGGATTCGAGCCGCGAACTATACACCTTAGTTCTATTCTATACACAGTGCAGTCCACCGTGACCATTACTTCCACTTACTCGAGAATTTTTCGGATGTATTTCTATTATTGGCACATACATATAATTATAAATGTCATAAAAAATTATATTTGATGGAGATTTGTATGTGTATCAATTTATTAAAAACAGACACAACTAACTATACTATTTTCTATTAGAGAACACTACACATACTCTATATGTGTTTTATGTCACACAGTATTTTGGAAAATCTTATCAATTAAAACCTACATAACCTCAATGAAATTAAACAAAATGCATTTTAGACATATTTGTTGTGCTGAAATACTGACCTGGCGCAAGAAAGGCATGAGTGAGGATCGACAGAGGGATCGGGCGTGCTGGTGCGAGGCACCTTGTGGGGAGAAGTCTCGCACAGTCGAGCTTCCTGCGAGAATAACTTGATGGCCTGAGCGGCAGCGTCATTTGGGGTTAAGTTTCTTATCTGAAAAACGGACAGTCATCATTGAAAATCGATGATAATTCATATTTATTTCAATAAGTATTGTAAACTATTTAATTTATTCTAATTCAAATATTTAGTTTTATTCGTCTTCAGAACCCGTGACAATTGATGGTGAGCACGTTACCTCTCCACTAGAAGCACAGTGCTTGTTTTCGCAGTTGGGGTTGCCGCATCCGTCAATCAACTGGTAGAAGTATCGTTCTATCAGCTTTTTTGCAGCAGCTCGTTTCATTCCGTCCTGTTCAATTTCGCTTGAAGACACTGCAAAAAAAATGTTTATTTACAATAATATTAACACATAGATTTTACTTTTAAAAGCTAAAACTGAAGGACATTATTGAATTCCTAATACAATTGAGATATTAATGTTAATAATCAAAATTTAAATGAGAAATTTGCATTGTATTAATTTCCAAGCTTTAGTTTCTAATTGTTCAAGGTTTAGATAAAGGTACTATTCAATGGACTATGCAAAAAATACAAGGTATGCTAAGCAGTAAGATTGGCTACTATTGGTTATAATAAGTTGTACTCCTATTGGCTCATATATCTCTTGTTCCGATAGCGTCTTTTATGGACATCGATAACAAAGTGAATTTTTGTGAACTGGGCAATTTTCTGGAAAAAAAAACCTAGTTGTTGATGAATAGTTTATGTAGATTGCAGTTTATGCATGCCATTTTAAAGTTAGCTATTAAACAGGAGTATATAAGAGACGTACCTGGTGTTATACTTATATCCTCTTGGGGTGCTTCACTAGAAGGGCTCTCGGTTGACGACGCTTCTTTACTGCCCCTGTAAATAAGCAATCAAGGAATAAATAATATTATGATTAAACCATATCTGAAGAAAAAACACAATCTTTTTTGAAATATCTCTATGCCGTATCCTCTCGCATTAGAGCAAAATGCCGCCACAAACATAGGCCAGCGAGACTACCAAACAATATACATCCCTAATGTTTAATTGAATAAATAAGATTCAATGAATGGTAGCTGTAATTTATACCATCTCACAAACACAACTTTCTGGATGGATAATATGACCACAAGAATATTCATAAAAAATCGAAGATGGTTAAAAAGGCCCTACAAATTGAAATATTACAACATTGCCAAACATCAATTTATATAACAAATGTTTATTGGGACACATCTCATTTAGGACATAGCGAGACTAAGCTATATCCATCAACATCTATTGTCGTTTTCATATATGATCACATAAAATAAATTCATTATACTGAACGATTTTAATTCCTTTTTTTAAATATTTTAACAGTATTGTTAATGTCTTGATATTGGGCTAATTTTAATGCATATGATAAATAAAGTAAATAAATGTGTATGTGGTTTTAGGTTTTCTTATAAATAATATTATTATCACTACATAGCACAAAGGTTATGTTTCCTTATAATCACATTTTTTTATGTAAAACTACTTACGTATAATACATATTATTATATGGCGAAAGGCCATTAATAATAAAATGACTTATATAAAAATAAACTTTTTCTAATTACGAACAAAATGACAGATATTATTGACGTGTGATGTATCAAATTTAATACAATCATGAAATGAAAACAATTTCATATATCGTAATATTTGATATCAGCTTATCAGTAGTATAATATGTAATTAATCTTAAAGCTCTCTCTTATCAGACGATCAAAGTGACAAATATACTGATGCAGCGTTCAATGCCAAATTTAGTAGGAACAAGATTGTTTATAATTCCACACATTAATGCAATAAAAACTATTTATGACAGTGTGGATCCAATACTCACGTCGGTCCATTGTAGAAAACTAAAAAATCGAGATAATGCGCGTAATTTTATTTAAATAATTGATCTTCATCTATTTTATAGTCACATATATTGATAATAAAACATAAAGTTTATTTTAAAACGAGACCATGACATTGATGTCGAATGTAACACTCGCGATGGGCTCACAGGTGAAATGCGAACTTCAATGAATACGTGTAAAATCTATTTAAATAATCAACAATTTAATGACTTTTGTTTGATGAAAACAAAAACCAGCCAAAATCTAAAGATGATGATATGTCTGTTTTGAGTTTTTGACAAAGACGACCTAACCTCAAAAACGTTCTCACAACACTGTCACCGATCCTAGTCCCAGCTGGGTTTATTTTTAACAAGCAAAGCGTGACAGGATAAAACGAAAATTTTGCAAATCATCGTTCTCAGTGCAAATAAAATCCGGGAATCGTTCAGTCGACATTTAATCACAAGACAGCAGTCTCAATCTCACCTCGAAGCTTCGTCAGACTCGTCCTTTGAGTTCATGGAACAAACCTTGCTGCGTACCCACTGTGACCTCTCACATGCAAAAATATTGAAATGGGATTAAACTCAACAATCAGTCGCAAGTCATTTGGTTTTGTAATCACAACAAATATTTCAGATTTATTATAAAGGACGTGAGTTTTTTTTCACTGCCATAGACATAAGACAAGGTACCAAATACCTACAGCGCTACTTACAGATAATTATTTTAATATCTTAGTATTTTGAAATTCGATGCAAAGTATTTTACGAATTTATTATTGTTTTTATATTAACATCGAATTACTTTTTTCAAGAAATCCATTAATAACCATGTGTCTAATTTTCAAAGAAACGATTTAAAAAATAAATGGAAATAAAAGACCGTGGCAACGAGATGTATTTTAAATGATGTATTGATTCATTTTTTTATGTAAAACATAAACAAAAAAATATCTTTATTTAGTATCATATGAAACAATAATAACTGGCTTATTATTTATGAAAATATATAATTTTTTAGTAAATAAAAAATTATACGTTTTTAACCTGCTCGCATTGCCCGATATATGCCATGTAAGACTGCTGTTGACATCGGTAGCCGTGATATATCGTTTTGCTATTTCTTAGAATAGTTTTTTATGCATCATCTGATAGCTAAAGGATATAAAAAGCAATGTGATATATGGAAATAGACCAGATAAGTACATTTATGCTTCAAATATTAGTTTTATAATTGACAGTATAATTTGTATTCCACCGAGCCATAATGAAAGGGTCAAATTTATTTGATTATGAACCTGAATGTTTGTTTTGTTTTCGTTGATATAGACCATAGAATATTACAATTTGTTGTTCAAACAAACCGGCTTATTCAACAGCAGGTAATGTTCATAATTGAACAACACTTAAAAATATATTCTTAAATACATTGGGCATATTGCCATAAAGGAGTTGAGAGCTAGGAGAAGATGGTTATCACAAGGTCAATCGAGGACACAAATGAGGGCCTGGCTGTTCTACAGCGGACCGACTTTTTAGTGACTGCGGCGTGGAGCAGACCCTCTCACACCTTCTTGAGTGTGCGCTGTGCCCGAGTGGCTGCACCCAGGAAGACCTGATGATGGCCAGAAGTAACGCCATCGACGTCGCCCACTTCTGGGCAGACAGGATCTGACCCTGTTGTTTCCGACACGATTATATATATATACAAGGTCAATTGAAATTTAATTTTTTTTCTCGTGTAATACGAAATGATATATGACAAAATATGCTTTAATAAAAAAAACAAGCCCCAAATATTGAAACATTATTTAATAATAAATTAGAAAATATTTTTGTCTATGGATATTGATATTGTTATAATTTTTGTTTAGCACTGTAAAATAAATAACTTAGCTTGCATATATGTAGTTTAAAAAATATATTGAAAATAATTTATAGGAAAATAGAAAGAAGATTCCCAAAATAATATTAATATAAGACTCGGTTCTACTGGTTCAAATTATCTGAAATATTTGAGTATCTATTTTTTTAATAAGCACTAAGAAGTCCGCACGTAATATTATTCAAATTAATAATTCTAGGTAAAAAAATGATAAGTACATTAAAATAAAAAAAAATCGCAGGTGGCTTGGAGTTTTTTTTTATGTTAACACATACAGGAGAATACCGACAGATAGTAATTTTTTGAAGTTTCATCTGTAGAATTCTATGACGCTTAATATGATGTATATGGCTAAACGCTGCCAACATCATAGACTACAGCCCGAGATTCACGCATCATCCTTTATTATTACAGGAATCTACTATGAATGGGTGGTCTTTACGGGACGACTTTCGTTTACCACCAATTTTAATTGATAGACTATAACTGGCATTTTACGGGTGATGGATCAAATTCACACCAACCGGAGGTATTTTAGAGCTCATAAATCGATTAAAAATGCTTTTTTATTTTAATCTCCTTCGGGGATCGAACCCACGACCTTTGGTTTGCAAAGCAAACGCTTCACCATTGAGCTATGACCACCGGCTAATTGAAAAATAATTCAAACAAGTCTTATTGCAAGTACATACTTTACAATGTAGTATGTACATATATACCTTTAGGTTGGATTATGCTATTTTAAATTAGGGCAGTGGAATGAACTACTTTCCCGAAATATTTGCGTCGTTTTATTGTGAGATATAGGTATATTTTATTACTGGAAGTGGCTCAAAAAGTGTGAATAACGACATGTAAGTTCGACAAACATAAGTATTTATTTTATAAGGATTATTATCTGATAGTAAAGGATATTTATAACTTTATTAAGTATTTGAAATATTTTCATTATAGTCGAATATTATTTTTAAAATAATGAAGAACTGACAATTATTATAAAAACTGCATATTTATGATAAATTAAGAAAAATCAAAAAAATAGTTTATTTGGTGCAATAAGTTCATCTTTGACGTAAAATTAAATATTATTGACATTTCTTCTTTCCTTTGTTAGGTAATAAATATTGGACATAGACAATGAGTAAATGCCAATATCAAATAGTTCGTTAGCCATAAACACTTATTATAAATAATGATTTGACATTACAAATCGAAAACAAAACGCAAACCATAATTACAATTCCTTGTCCCTTGTTGTGGCGATTTGGCCATCATTTCGTTTTCGATTGAATGTGCAGCGAATTAAAATCTGGTCATCATATACAACTAGAAATGACGGCCGACAGAGGAGTTGATATATTAAAAGGTTTCCAAGTGTATCCTTTACAAATGCAATGCAAGTTTCATATAATTAATTACCAAACTTTTCAGGAAATGATATGCTTAAGCTTAAAAGCTGCTAGATGGTCATCGCAAACTATTCATTGAATGTACTCGGCGTTGAGGTTCTCAGAATGATCAAGGAAGATAGGCAACTAATAAGAACCATTTCAGAGAGGCGAGCCCGATGGATTGGTCACATCATGCGCCACGATGGTCTTCTTCACCATATTGTGGAGGGGATGGTTGAGGGTAAAAACTGTAGAGGGCGCCCTAGACGGGAGTATTTGCAGCAAGTATTCGAGGACGTGAACTGTAGCGCTTATGCTGAGCTGAAAAAGGTTGCGGAGGACCGAGAGGAATGGAGATCGAGATGCAAGATTCTGTTGCTGCAAACCAATCCACCGGATTGATACTACAAAGAAGACTCGGCGATGCTTCAAGAGGTAGAAAAGCGTGGTATGCGGCGAAAACCTTAGCGGCTGCCAGAACTTTATGACAGCGATTTGTTACGGCCATATACTCCAGCGAGCATGGAATGATGATGATTCTTTTATGTTTATGCAATAAATTTTCCAAATGTTTCCATGTATATCTTACATAGTAATATATAAGATGTTGAAAGGGAAGACTGATAACAGTTGTCATGTTCCCAATCGTAGAGTTTTCTGCGGGGTCACCAATTTATACAGTCAACTATTAAGCCATTCGCTATTTCGTGATTCTAATGACTCATTGTCAGCCACTGGTGGCTGACATGGCGGTTAACATGTTAATAACGACACGAGGTTGAAAACTGGTACAAGGATCACTTCAGCAGTAAAATGTTAAATGTGCCAATAACCTACACCAGTAGGACACAGTCGTAACATAATAATTATTTTATAAACCATTTTAAACTTGATATACCCTGATTAACGTTTACCTAAATTCTTTATAAGCTTCTCAATTTTTTTTTTCATGAATTTATAGAATTTGTATTACTATTTTCCTTTACTTTATTACTTTATTACTTTATCCTCCAGGAATTGGATGAACCTTCGAGATGCTGATACAGGTATGATATTAACATAAATATAATAATTAAATAACTTTGGGCAATGCAAGTATATGGTTTTTGCGCATGCGATTTTGTTGTTTCAAAGCTGGAAACAATTATTTAACAGCATCCTATGTACAAAATTCATCTTTAATGCTTATTAGTCATCATCATCATCAGCCTGTTTCCATCCACTGTTGAACATAGGCCTCCCACATGAGTCTCCGTACTTCTAATCCTTCCGCTCTCCGCATCCAGGCTACTCCTGCTATTCATCTGATGTTGTCACTCCATCTTGCAGGGGTTGTCCAACACTCTGTTGGCCAGTTCTGGGATGCTACTCAAATACTTTTCTTTCCCATCGACCGCCGTCTCTTCAACAGATATGTCCTGCCCATTGCCACTTCAGCGTGCCTATTGCTTATTTCTATTGATATCAGCTTGATATAGCTCCTTAAGGCCGATGCCGTAAAGCCTCAACAAGCGATCTTTTGTCTATTATTTTGGTTCGCTTGCGTGACATCTACATCGAATGTTAAGCGGTGTTTGCATACGCCAAAATAATTGTTATAAATAATTGGAATACTTGGATTGCCCCGAAAGAGGACCTAGCCCCTGGACATGACCAAGGGTGGAATATATGGAGGTCCCTTAACAGACTTCGGACCGGAGTATGCAAGACGAGGACACAAATGAGGGCCTGGCAGTTTTACAGCGGACCGACTGAATGTGACTGCGGCGTGGAGCAGACCCTGTCACACCTTCTGGAGTGTGCGCTGTGCCCGAGTGGCTGCACCCAGGAAGACCTGATGATGGCCAGAAGTAACGCCATCGACGTCGCTCACTTCTGGGCAGACAGGATCTGACCCTGTTGTTTCCGACACGATTATATATATATATTGTTATGACAGTTGGCCTATTGCCGGTTGGTAGGACTGTCATATTGGCAGTTGGTACCGTGGAGATGTGAGATCGCGCCGTGGGCTGGCAGTTGAAGTTTGACTCGCGCTCGTCACAGTGCGCGCGTCCTGTGCGTTCGCTGTGGCGGGCGACGTTTGTGACAATAAACATGAATCGTGAAACAGAAACAAGTTGTTTATAATGTGAACCTGATCCTGCATCCTTCATCAGTTAATCGATGTCCATAAATGGAAAGGAGGATATCAGTGGCGCCCCAATCGTCGAAATGAAAATGCAGAAATATAAACAAATAATATGTGAAACAAGTGTTTATATTGTAAACCTGATCCTGCATCCTTCATCCAGTTAATCGATGTCCTAAATGGACGAGGAAGATATCACTATAATGCATAGATTATAATTATATAGATTAGATTTATTCAGCATCCCTTCTAGAAAAAGTCACCGACTATCATTGCTAGCCCAATCAATATGTAGCAAAAGTTATTTATAGAAAAAAAAGAGGTAGAGATCCCTATTATATTCTCAAAGCTAAACTCTAAGATCGGGTGCGGTTTCTATCAGCTTCACAAGCAAGATAAGCTCTAGTTAGTATCCAAATAATGCCTTACCTCTCTGAAGAAAAGACTGTTTAAAAGTAGAATAAAAATGCAAAATAATTGATAATGAATTGTGGATACAAATATTTGTTTTGATAATTTTCAGGTAAGATTCTATGGCAGAGTAATGAGGACATGTCCTGCCCAGAGGCGGAGCACGAGGCCAAGGTTCCCAAGAAGATTCTCAAGTGCCGCATCGTCTCCAGGGAAATGAACTTCAGCTCTGTTCAGCCCATGGAGAAGTTTCGTTTGCAGCAGGTAACACCTAAAACCACTTTTTCAGATTAAAATTTGTTGCGCTATTCCATTTATCTGCCTTCTTTCGATCATTTTTGTATTGCCTCAATGTTAAAGATTTTTGCAACTATAAAAACATTGTAATTACAAAAAAATAAAACTTGTTTGACCACAACTGTAAGCAAAATCTCAATGTTGACAAGTATTCGTAATGACTTTGAAATCAAATTTAAAATAGTAAACTGGTTTCAACTATGATTGATGTATGAATTTCTCAGTAAGTGATGCTCATGAAAGTCTACTGATAAAACAAGAAAAAAAACAATTCAAAGATTCTAGAGACAACTGGAATATCGTAGATAACCATATCATATAGATTTATTTTTAAATATTTTCAGAAAGTCTTATTCAAGGGACGCTGCTTGGAAGAGTGGTTCTTTGAATTTGGTTTTGTGATTCCAAACTCCACAAACACCTGGCAGTCCATCATAGAGTCAGCTCCCGAGTCACAGATGATGCCCGCTAACGTCTTAAAGTAAGCTCATACCACACTGTCATTACTGTGAAATATGCTTATTAGCTTACTATATAATAATAATAATAAAGTTTTTATTCCAGCAGGATTGGGTGGGTTGTGCAATACCCAATCTGCCATATTTTTAAATACATAGCATTGAACAAAGTTTTAATTAAGTGAAGATAAAATAAAAATTAAAATAAAATAAAATAGTATTTCATGGTGGTTGCTGCACCATCTCCATCCATCGATGGCTCAGGGAGGAGTTGAACCATTCAGAAGCAGCCAGGATGATGATGTTGTTGGACCTCCTTATCCTGCTCCAGAAGCCGGCAACACGGTGTCGCAATAATGCTGGAAATTAATGGACTCCACCCTCCACAAACATGTCAGATGCGCTACAAAATCTAGGGAGTTGCATAAGTTGGCGGTATGAGTTATTATACGCAACTTTGAGCTTCTCCCACTATCGTTTAGGATAGTTAGACCAGAGTTCTGAGGTATATAGTGCCATACAGTGTGCTTTGAATAGCACTTTCCTGACAGCATTACTACAATGGTAGAACCTCCGAGAAAGCATACCGCTCCGAACGCTTATTGCTCTTCTTTGCCGCTCTATGTCTTCAATGTCACGTAGGTCATCTGTGAGGATGTGGCCCAAGTATTTTATTGAAGACACTGTCGCTAGACCCCTGCCCTCAAGACTCACTGTGGGTATGATCAGTGGTTCATTATTGTGTTTGAAGACACAAACGACTGATTTTGTGGGGTTATATTTGAGGTCATGGGATTTAGCATACTTTTCACTAAGGTGAAGAAGGCATCGCAGTGCATTTATTGATGGCGATATAATGACCATGTCATCAGCGTAGCTAATATATAACCTAAGATTCCTTTTTGTTGTCGCTGGGCTCTCACATCCGGTACTGGAAATGAGAGACTCCAGCTCTGGCAACAAATCGCATCAGAAGATTTCATTACTCCATAAGGAAGGCCTCCAAAACTGGCAAGAAACTTGACTGGTGGACCTGGAAATCCCAGAAGAGGTTAATAACCAGAGTTGGTAGAACAAAGAACAACCTCGAGCGGTGGGGAATGCTTCAGAAGGAAGAGTCGCTGTTGTGCGACTGTGAAGACGTGCAGACCGCCTCACACCTAAGATCCTGCCCCATGTGCCCAACAAGCTGCACATCCCTAGACCTAATGCTGGGCAACACACGGGCTATCAATGTTGCTGGATATTGGGCAGAAATAATTCGGCAGAATAATAATTTAATTTGAATTAGAAGAAAGCCTAAGATGTGTTTATTAATGTTTTTTTTTGTTCCCCTCGCATGGTATAACTTTTTGAATAATTTCATTATAGGACTTGAAATTCCTCATTTCTTATTTTCATATACCCATTAAATGTTTTTTATGGTTGCTATTCTAAGTTTTTTTTTAATTGTGACCATATTTCAAATAGTATTTGTATTTTTCAGTGGAAATATTGTGATTGAGACTAAGTTCTTCGATGGCGACCTCCTAGTGACCATGTCCAAAGTAAGGCTGTTCTACGTTTAGTGTCGACTTATCAAAACAAAATGATAATAATAATTAAATGTGTAGTTATATCTTTAAGAAATCAAAATTATAACTATCCACCGTTGTTGCCTCCACTTAAAAAGTGTATACCTAATATTAGTATTGTATAAAAACTGCATTTATATTTATTATTATTGTTTATAATTACCTACAACTTATAAAAAGTTAAACATTATTGTGAAGATTTTTCCATAATTTTTAAATATTATTTTATAAGATAACAATTGATAAACCATGGATACTTATGTCATGTTATAAAATGTTGTAAAGTTGCTATTAACTCCCAATCAGTAAATGTTTACTACAAGAGAACATAAATCAAATTGCGTTTTCTTTGTGCCATGTTTACATCCATTCTCTTGGACCTTAACAATATTTTTCTCTTGAAATATCCTATGAATCAGATCTGGTAGCTTACCACATAAATGTCTCTGACTACAGTTAGTAGTGTCCGTATACAAATGTTAAATGAATTAGATTTTTATGGTGTAGACATAAATATCAATATTTATGTTTACCTATCTGGAGATGTCTTTAATTATTTGAGGGGCCTGATTCTACTTTTTTCTTAAGGCCCCGCAGAACCTCCAACCAGCCCTGATTACATTTGTTCGAATATTGTTGATTTTGAGTGGTACTTAGTAATATATCTGATCTGTGATTTATTTTGTGTTGTATAATTTTTATTTGTATTTGTAGTAATGATTTATTGAAGCTTTCTTTTTCATTATGATCAAAATAAATATAAAATTTTGATGATTGTTTTATTGATCTAAAAATATTTCAATTTTGGGAACGTTTGAAATAAATAATTTTACACTGAATACGCCTTTTACTTGTTTGTATCTAAGATGTCTACGTTGTTGTGAGATTGGTCACCTATAAAAATAAGAGCAACAGTCTATCAGTAAGTATTTGGTAAAATATCTCAAAAACAGACTTAACTTATTCAAAAACCTGTACAGACAAGCAGGGACAACTACAGTCCGACATGACGTTTGTGGAGGTATGCTCCTTAAAACATACTCATTATGACACTCATGGAGGTACCCTTCTTGGAACATACCCACTGCACACGCTTCTCCGACATGGCTAAACCCAAAAGCCACAATATCAAATCTGGCCGTGAAAACATAAGTTATTTAGGGAAAATATCTGTCTGCTTAAAGTTGCCTTGTATTTTAGGTTTTTTCAATTGTGTTAGATATTTTCAATTTACATAAAAGACCAATTATCAAATAAAGTAGGTACAAAAATCTTTGGTTTAAATGCCTAAGAAACTCAGAATTAAGGTGTTCTAGTCTTAAATTTAACCTCAAAAAATGTACTTATTGTATCTCACGTGTAAATTTTAATTAAATAAATTATATATCATATAAAATATGACTTTTAGTGGAATATATTATAATATTCAAATACTTTCCTCTTTACTCCTCATGAAAATTTGAATTTCTTCAAGAGAATTATAGAGATGAGAATAAAAATAGAATTGATAATAAGATAAAATATATACTCTAACATATCACATGAAAGTAAAATATTTTAAAAATATGTTGCCATGAACAATTTGTTAAATTAAGTAATATTTAATCTTGCCTTTTTCGGTAGTGAAAAAAAGTAGAATGAATAGTCTTTCCAAGCGAAATAATAGCTTGTAAATAATGGTTCAATAAAAATATCTAATTTATTATTAAAGAAAAGGCTCTTGTTATTGCTCTGCAGAAGCAACATCCATCCTTAGAGCTATATATAAATTTAATGTAATGGCACCCCTAACATCCCTGTTGTTACACAATAATTAATATTGTAGTAGCTGTAAGTCATCTCGTGAATACCACTCATTAAAAGTGCATCTTTTTAAAAATGGGCTTATTGGTGAATGTCAGGCTATTGTCTAATAACATTGGTAAAGTAACACTCCACATGCAGCTCTAATGCATTCTTAGAAATGGTAAGTATCATTGAATTTATAGACGAGATTCATACTTCACCGGCTGTCGTTATTCTTACATACATGCTTATAAATATAAACATAATAGAGCAAGGAAATGGATAGAAGGTATAACTATCAAGGTGAAAAAAAACAAGACAGAAATAAATCAAACTGACTTTTATTAATTAGCAGGTGTTACAAAGTGTTGTTTGCCCTACTTAATAATAATTCATCATAAGGGCACACATCATAGGTAACATGAGTGAACGGCGAACAGTCGATATCAGCGATCCGACAATTACCACCTGTATCAACAATCCTCTCCACGCCACGGTGCTGCTCCAAACACAACAAATAACCCGAGAGCTCCCGGGTGGTCATTACTCATTACTACTATACAAATCAAGTTGCATGCCTACAATATTTAGTAGAAAAAATAACTTATCGTAATTCGTCAATAGTATCTCACTTCATTTCGGTATAGCTAAATTAATCTTTTAAAAAAGGAAACATCACTACCACTGCACTGATCTGAAGTCATATTAATATTACTCTAAAGTCTCTTGCTAGACTTTACGGCCTGTGAAGGAGGAAGGCGTCTTCTCGACGCCTACCTCTTCAGGAAGAACAATCGACTAAACATTAAGCTATGGAGGAACGGCCGAGTCCAAGTCGACGTCCTTCTCACTTAAGTAAATTGCACTAAAAATAAGATGATTTCATATGAAACATATTCCAAGTGAACGCTTGGTCGATCCGGAGAAAAACGATGTCACAAAACTGGACTTAGTAAAAACGCAAATAATATAATGCAAAAGTTATCACTCAAGACAATTATTTCAATATGAATCAAATCATTATCGATGAAAACCGTTTGTTTTTTTTTATTTAGTTTATCTCAACATTTTCTTAAATTCTCTAATGCAACGATCTTGTCACAAATCATAAATATATTATGCATTTTCTTTCCTTATGACTAAACCTTAATGTCTAAAGACATGGTGATATAATAAAAAAATTCACATAAATAGTAAAAGTAATCATAATTCACTAATAGATAATATGTACTTTCAATTTTTACACAAAACATATTGAAAAAAAATAAACACATTTAAAAAGTTATTTACTCGCGTTTATGAATTATAATATTACCATACTTTACATTCAATAGAAATACGGTAACACTACTATTATACAAGAATATATTGACAATATAAATTTATTTAATTTGGATCAACAATAAATTATAAAATAACATTCAAAAACATAAGTACTCGTGTCTTTTTAACACTTCATATATTACTTCAATTTTTCGTCACTTCCCTACACTAGTTTCTGTGAAATGATGGAATGTTTGAAAAATGCTGCAGGCTACAAATACACAGGCACCAATTTTTTGTCTTTTTGTAAATAAATACTTTCTCATAAATATGCAATTATGCACAAAATGTGCAGCAACGTCAATAACTTGTAATTTCCTGCAGCATTAAATATATTTAGAATAATATTTAAAAAAATCGCATCACTCAAGAAATGATCTCTTGGTGAATCGTTTTTTCAGTCAGTGAGCACTCAAACATTTTCACGATATAATATATTACTATAAACAGTTCTATAAAATATTTTTCATTTAAATTACTATATTTCTTATCAACAATCGTAGGTATTAAATTTATTTCTATATGTACAAATTTCATGTATATTTCTTCATACAAAATATATCGGCTACTCTCTGTGCTATCATAATATCAAGCCTTACCCGCTGGTAAAACTATAGAATACACAATACCATGGATGGTCATATTTTACTTTAAAACATAAAAAATTATAACCTTAGAAACGTTAGGTTATGTTTAGCTATAAGTTTAAACACCTTGCACTCTGTAGGAGTGTGAATTATTTTAATTATTCATAGCTATGTACTACATTAGGAAAACAGTACATCAATTTATAATATTCTGAAGATGACTCACAAAATTGACATGTTTTGTTAATGCCAATATTTGCTCTATATGAATATATATAAAAAACTATCATATAGTTTTTTTGTGTATAAATTAATATTATATATAAATGATTTGTAATAATAAATTTTGTACAACAATAATAAACAAATTAAATGCATATCATATGTAAGGCAATCAGATATATTGCAAAACATTAAACATTGCACAAACATGTTATATTGTTTATGATACAACTAATTGTGTAAAAAGTCCCTTCAAAGAGAGAAAAAATAAGAATGTGTTACTATGAACATCAAAAAAAATGAAGACTAAATTATTAAAATAATAAATATGTTTGCATCACTGCATTATTAAAAAAAATATTGCACATAAAACACAAGATTTTTTATTTCATATTCATAATTCTTTATTATGACCTTTGTAAGTCATAGACAAAGCAAATAGGTATTATAATAAATCAAATGTTTATTTTGTCTGTTGCTTGCATAATTTAAATGAAATATGTACATCAACAATATGTATATATACCGGGTAAGTAAATCAAGATTTAATTAAGACCAAAGTATTTACATAGACCATAAATGATTCATTTTTTATAAAATAAAATAAACTACATCTTTGTAATGTAATCAAGTTTTATAAAAAAAAAGAATAATCATATCTGACACATATCACGTATCTATAAAGAATATGTAAAACTTTTTTTGAAAATAAAAGTGAAATTATTTAATGTCTCATAAAGATATTCGGTGATTTATAAATAAGTACATTCAGATGTTTCCCAGGAATAAAAATTCCATACATTAATATCATATTTATAATATCTTAACTTATGATTGCAACGCACACTGACAATAAAATTGATCCTTTAATGCTTTCTTCGCATTACTGTCTAATTCTGTCATGATATATTATAAAACAGCGATCTTCAACCTATAGTCTGCGGATGGGCATCGATCCACAAGAATTAATTGTGGAAAAAAAAACTCGCAGACTGGCAAATTATATAATAAAATAGTTATGAATTGCCCCGTATTCAATAAATGTTCTGTGTATTATATGTTCACAAGAAACACAAGAATAAATACTTAGCCACGAATGCTGCAAATTTTAACTTTATAAAATTTAATGTCATGATGATAAAGATTTCTATTTTTTTCAATTGCACTCAATGAGAGTGAAAATGTAGTGATTGTTGTAAACCAACAGCGATGTTTTCTTATGGGTTCACAACGGATCAATAGTGTTGGATACAATAAAAGTCTTCATAGAGCCGGAAGATCTTTGTTTCTATGAAAAGAAGAGTCTTAAAGCAAAAATAGATGAATTGCTAAAAAATAAAATCCTCGCAGGAAATACTTTGTACATTCATTAAAAATAAAACCAAGTTAATTTTTGGTGGTATGAGAAATTGTAGTGTATCATGAGTTATTAACCATCAATAAGGTTTAAAACTATTGATGTAAATACAGTTTTACTATTGTATTTTAGAAATGATTTGCTCCTGGTCTGCGAAATATTTTTCCGTTATCACTAGTTTACGGTTACTAAAAGATTGAAGAATGCT
Organism: Glossosoma conforme; assembly: GCA_022606575.1. Classification (NCBI taxonomy): domain Eukaryota; kingdom Metazoa; phylum Arthropoda; class Insecta; order Trichoptera; family Glossosomatidae; genus Glossosoma; species Glossosoma conforme. The sequence continues at coordinate 3,055,383 of JAGTXR010000025.1, read as the reverse complement.
TGTATTAACCATTAAGTTTATTTTAAAAACTATCTGATTGTATTTGTCTTAACACTAAAATTGCTAATATTAACTGTAGCAACAGTTAGTTTACATTGTGTAGGATAAATATCGTTACAGAAGTAGACAAGTGCAAAGTAAGCATTATAGAATGTAATATAGTTCTGAAAATGATTTTACATCAAGCATCATTGAATAATTTAATAAATAAGGCACGGACAACACACTCGTCTATGAATTAAACTTTACGCCAATCGTTGCATTCACACTCAGGAATTAATTTAAGGAAATATTTATTTGTACTAATTACATCGACAATTCATTTCGCTGAAAATATTTTCAATCGATGTTCATTTATTTTTCGTTATCGTATATCCCAAGTGCGCTCATGGGTCTCGATTAGCAATACCCGGGTACACTCGGCCGTGCTCAAGGGCGTAGCCGAGTGCCAGCAAAAATCGTCAATGGGCTACACTAGTTAAAAATAATTACGTGTATGACTTATTTATTACTGATTTAAATTGTAAGCTTTTTGTTGAATTCACATTCAGTGTGGGAATGTTGAAAAAAATGCAATTCTGTCGACAGCTTCATTTCAATTCACTAACTAGGAAACCTTTTCATTAAAGAAACGGAAGGCAGTGAACTCTGATCGTGTCCACTAAGCACTATTCGAATGTACAGCTAATTCTCTGTGGTTTCGATTACTCCACACGAATAAAATATAATTCCCGGAATCAATACACCAAAGTGATCAAAAGTACGTCTTAATTAATATATCGTTTAGTAAAATAACGGGTGCGGTCTCCACCGAGCCGCACCGATCTATGGGACTTGGAAAACGAAGTCAATAATCAATCTATTTCCGTTAATAGAAATATAAAAAATGGCTGGATTAAACGGACACAAGTCAAGACGCTGTCTCAATAATAATACAAAAATATGTGTTGCATTTTCGTTGCCTCTAATTTATCGATCATTATGATTATTTCTTCATAAATCATTTTCTGCAAATGAAAGTTACATTATGATAATTTTAAATGAATTATTCAATATTGACATAGTTTGATGTTCATTTATGCATTAAATTCAACACAAAATTTTAATTTCCTAATCTGCCACATCAATACAATAGAATACATTCAAGAAAGTCATGTTTTTTTACAAATAAATAAATTAATAATGAGACATATCAATGGCCTGAATTCCCTACAGACTCTTTTTTTTCATATGTACCAAAAAGTAAGCATTGAAAAATTGTGTCAAGGTTTTATAACATGTTTTGGTTTCTCGACAAAGTCAAAACATGTTGTGAAAAACTAAATTGTAGAATCTATTCCAAAAAAATCCTTATTCATTTACATATTTAAATGATGCATTTGCACTAATCTTTATTGATCATAAAAAAATTAGCTAATTTAAGACATTTAACAAAATGTATTGTCATTGATGTGCAGATGTTTTCTATTGTAGTAGTGATGGTCGATTTTATCATTGAGGCAGCGTTGTATTAACAGCAACAGAAATCGCAGTGTAATCTACAGCGGGGACCTGGAGCCTCCTGGTCAGGCGCCCCGCCTAGCGGCCCTCACGGCGGCCTGCAGGGCCCCCAGCTGCCCGGCCAGACTGGCGTTGGCTTGCTCCAGCGCCTCCACGCGCTTGCGATAGTCCACATTCTCACCGGCCAGCACCTCTACTTTGCGCTCCAGTTGGTCCATGTATTCTTTCTTCTTGCGTCTGCTCTCCTGGGCTGATATCTGCAAAACATAATAACATAATAACTTTAAAAACACGTTTTTAAATCATAATAAAAATTTTGAACATGTTTTTAATTTTTTTGAATGTTTCCATTATAATTATAATAAATATATATATATAAAATACATAAACATATAAAATACTTTCGGTTTGCACCAAACCTACTTTGGCTAACTATGAAGAGTTCTTCGACATGAGGTAACCGACACATTCAATTATTTTGAAAAACTCACCTTATTTTTAATCTTGCGCCGTATTTTCTTCAGTGACTTCTCCTCTGTTTTTGTCAGCGGCAGGCGGGTGGGGACCGGGTAACCCTCGGCCAAAAGTGTGCGCTTTTCTTCTTCTGTAAGGACTAACGTCCCAGTGGAACCTTTCTGCAAAGGAAATCAAAAAACAAATTGTTACTCAATTAAACTTCTTTTATGGAAATTATTTACATGGAAATTTAAAAAAAAATAATGAAAATAATATATATGTAAAATACAACCAAAATTAAATTCTTATATTAGAAGGAACAAAATTAATTGAAAATTATCCCCCCTTTAGATTATGGAGAAATTATACTGTTTAATGATTGATACAATAACAAAAAGGAATTGTTTAAGTTTAAAGAATGGTCAATAAAAATAGTAACATTTTTATAAAATAGGAAATTAGAAAAATTTCTTTATTTCCCTCAAAAACATTCATTTTTACCTCATTTGGGGCAATAAGCCCCAGTTTCCCGATGGCTGTTCTAGAAACTTATTGTTACTCTGTATTATTTTGCAATGGAGAGCAGACCTTGGTCACATGTCTGGCCAAACGGAGTAACTATTGAACTACGATCAGTATTGCATGCAAAAATTAAATTGCTGTATGCACGTGGGTATAAGTGATAATTGCGATGTGTTCCATCTCCGAGGTGTGACGTCCCACTTTGGAAAACAGTGCTTTAAGCTCAACTTTTGAAATAGTGACCACGTGGTGACTTACCGGTTGCGAGCTGATGAGCGGCGTGTGTATGGGTTGGCGTGCATGCTGTGCCGGGTAGAGGTGGTGGGGGGCAGAGGAGCGGCGCGGGGGAGGGGAGGCTGCGCGGCCCGGGGACATGGCGCCCTCACTGTCCTCGCTGGATAGTGACGAGGGCGGAGTGGGCGGCAACCCGAATCCTGGAAAACAACCAATATACCATTAAAAATCAACTCTCAATTTTTTAATAACTTTCAATTGTTGAGCAAGAACTGGCAGTTTCCAAAGTCATTCGTAATGCCACCGGTAAGCTCTGTAATGGTCTTCCAGCGTCTGTGTTTTTCCTCCTTCATACAATCACTTCAAGAAACAGATAAATGTACACTTGCAATCTCCCGAACCCACACACAAACACAACACACGTTTCCAGCGACTATGGCTGAATGTCATAGAATGCACTGGTCTGAAAACATGAGCATAAAAATTCACCATCTTTTTTACCATGTCCGCTCACCTAAGTAGAGTATACGGCGTTCATGAACTGTCACCACAAAGCTCTGTCAGCCGCAATAGTCGTCGGCTCATTCCATATGAGCTCCACCAAGTACATTCTATGAATAATTACTGATGGCTTTCCGCGACAGCGCGAACCAGAGGGCTTGAAGATAAGGCAGCTGTAGTTATGCTCTCCTGCGTCATCTTTAATACATGTCCCAAACAGGTCCTTCTTTGCCTGTTGACTGACTGTAATATGGAAAGATGCCTTATCTGCTGTCTTACGTCGTCATTTCTCACAAAGTCAAACCATCGTTCTCCAGTATTCTATGCAGGCATCTGTTCTTAAAACCCATTACACAGTTGCATTAGTTCGTGGTGAGATGCCTACGTCTATACAGACGCTATATAGATGGCACTTTGATAATATGATGATCATAATAAAGGCGTGAATATATGCGTGATGATTAACCATATAATATCCTATTGATATTATGAAACGTCTATTATTAAACAGTCTTATGATGCTATGGCAGTTAGACAATTTTCAATGTGTTAATAAACATAAAAACACAAAAATGGAGTTTACACAGATGTTGTTAATTACTTTCTTGTTGAATTATTACAGCGCCCAGTCTTCTACGTAAACACTCATTAACGTTTAACTCACTGTTTTTTTGTGATGCAAAAATTAATCAACACGACAAACTAAACACTTGGAAAACACAAAAAGTCGGGTCTGGGTCATCTGAATACATAGCTTGATATCAATTCAATGTGATAAGAGCTTCTCTGAATGACATATCAATGTTACAGATTTTTTAATGCTTTTATTTGAATTTGTATTGTCCAATGTATGTATTTTAATACATTTAACTAACTTTTTTTGATATATTTCTGCATATCTGATTGAGCTGAAATGTTTCATAGATATACATAGAAAAATAACTGCTTTCAAATATTCATTTCTTCGCTTTTGTGATGCAATTTACAACCCTGGAATTCTTGAATTGAACTTTTACATTCATGATAGGTGCACCCGTGCTCGTAGCCATCCATTGTTTTCCATTCCAGTTGGAACTTCAAGCATTTATTTAAGTACAAGTGCAATGGCGCTTCTAAATGGGGTACCAGCACACCTCGATCCTTTTCTAACAATTTTTTCCTTTTATGTCGATGGTATTGGTTTTCTATAACTGAGTGCAGTGTTTTGACAAATGTTATTTTATTTTTTTCTTATTATTTTCCTTGTTTTTCTTATTATTATTATTATTATATCAGTATTTGTATAGCGCACATATAATTTTATGACAGGAATGGTCATTCCAAAAGCGCTTCTTTGCCTCTCTGAGTAAAAAGGTGGGTCTTGAGTCTTCTTCTGAAGGATGTCTCCGCTTTAAGTTCTCTTATGCTTTCCAGCAGCGAGTTCTAGGCCATTGGTGCCGCGTAGCTGAAAGCACGATTGCCAAAGACCGTGCTAGGACTACCTCCCGTCAGCTGCAGGGTGCTTCTATTTGCTATGGCTGATCTGAGTGACTCTCCACGCGCGCTTATCTTGAGGCTTGATCAGTTCTGTCAAATAGCCCGGTGCAGTTCTGTTGAGTGCCTTATAAGCTAAGAGGCATAGTTTGTGCTGGATTCTAGCCGGAACTCTCAATTAATGCAGTCAGTGTAGTATAGAAGTAATGTGACAGAATTTGGACGCGTTGTACACTAGTCGTACCACTGCGTTTTGTAATGACTGCAATCGCTTTAATTGTTTGTCTGGCTGGCACAAGTACAGTGCATTTTAGTAGTCCATTTTGGAGACTATAAACGCATTTACCAAATTCTAAATGGGGTACCAGCACACCTCGATCCTTTTCTAACATTCTTTTCCTTTTATGTCGATAGTATTGGTTTTCTATAACTGAGTGCAGTGTTTTGACAAATGTTATTCTATTTAAATTTTTTTCTTATTATTTTCATTGTTTTTCTTATGCTGTTTTATGTTTGTTTTCTCTTAATTTTTTGTTTTTACCGTATTTATCATAACAATACAAAACATTCTGTAAAATGTAACAATGCAAAATTGTTTTAACCGACTGTAATATGAGAAGCTTTTCTATTTGATAATCCACACAAAGTCAAACCATCATACCACCAACATTTTACACATACACTGCTGAAAACTCATTATACTGATTTTGTTAAATAGCCAAAACACAGAGCTGTATTAAAGAATAGGGTTAATATAGGTGCTGTAAAGGCGGAACCTTGTTTTGAGTACAGCTGTGAATTCTAGATATTCTTCATGGTGGTGAAAGAGCCACCATTTTCATGAACACTGATGCTCTTATAGATCTAGAAATGTTGAAATGTATATGTTAGAGGTTTGGCTTACCTGAGGTATTTGGTTCGACCTTGATGCTGATCTTGGGTAGCGCCGAGAGTCCCGGCGCTAAGAGAAGAGGTGTGCCTTGTCTGATTGTTCCTTGTGGTAAGTGAATGCTGCCGGTCTGGAAATAACAAATGCAACAATTAGTTATCACAAACAAATTAGCTTCAGTGTATTTGCAACATATTGTCATGTTATAACGAATCCAAGAAGAGATATACAGAAGAGAGGCCAATTCCTTCTCAATATATTCGGCGAAGAAGCCAAAAAGTTCAATTTTTAATGTACATTTCTATTTACTTTTACTCTTATGTTTGTTGACATTCACCACACAGTTACTTATTTGTATAATGAGAGGAATGCTCAGATTGCCCCGAAAGAGGACCTAGCCCCCGGACACAACCAGGAGTGGAATATATGGAGGTCCCTGAACAGACTTCGGACCGGAGTACGCAAGACTAGGACACAAATGAAAGCCTGGCAGTTTTACAGCGGACCGACTGAATGTGACTGCGGCGTGGAGCAGACCCTGTCACACCTTCTGGAGTGTGCGCTGAGTCCGAGTAGCTGCACCCTGGAAGACCTGATGATGGCCGGGAGTAACGCCATCGACGTCGCTCACTTCTGGGCAGACAGGATCTGACCCTGTTGTTTCCGACACGATTATATATATATATATATATATACCACACAGTTACTTATTTGTATAATGAGATAAAAAAAACCTTAGGAGAGGTTATAGCACAGAGATTGAATGACTGTATTTTCGATTCCTCTCAACATAAAAATATATGAGTTGTATAAGTATTTTTTTGTACAATATTTATATAAATTAATTTTGTAAGTCTTTTACCAATGTTTGTCATTCAAATTCTGTCTATACAAAACCCGCCCAAGCTTGATTGAAAAAGCAAATCTATGTTATATATGGGGTAGGGTCGAGCCACTAAGTGCCGGTTTTAGGGGGTGGTGCAATGGTGCGGTGGCCCAGGGCGTCGAATGAGCTAGGGGCGCCGAGGACAATCTATTTCATATATATTTTTAAATATGATACAAATTGGGGCGCCAGAAAAAAAATGCCCTAGGGAGCCGCAGGGTCTAGAGCCGGTATTGGAGCCACTCCTCGGGGACAAAAAAAATATTCAGGCCTCGGAAACGTTTGGCTAATCATCCGATTTCTTTAAAATAACGTTGTCGATTGAACAACCAAATATTTCTCATCCGCAGGCTATGCAGGCTTGCGGGCTCTTGCTATGGTATCATCTATGTTCCCAAGTAGACCCCCGGGGTGTACAGATGTTTTGAGACAAGGCATAGACAATCTGAGCAAACGGGAACTGTTAAACGGCATTTTGCGGTGACTGAGTGCTGCAAATATGGAGCAGAAATGTAAAAAAAAAAATTCGACGCCCCAAGTGCGCGGTTCTTGCTCTTGAGGCGTGATCCGCCTGTGTGGGTATAAGGTCTCACTGCAGTCCCATGGACAGAGGAAGACTCAATCGATGGTGTGCAGGGGCGCCGGCAAAGGCGGGCCCTAGGCACGCGGTTCTTGCTCTTGTGGCGTGATCCGCCCCTGTGCGAAGGTTCGCGGAAGGCCTCGACTCACCGTGTGGTCTATGACGTAGTCGATGGTGTGCAGGGGCGCCGGCGAGGGCGGGCCGGAGGCGGGCGAGGCAGGGCAGCTGGGAGGCTCTCTCTTGACCAGCGGCGGCGGCGAGGAGGCTCCTCGCCGCCTGCTCCACGCGTTGCGAAGCGGGATGGCGGGGAAGCATTCGTCCTCCATGTCTGCAAAAACCACAACGACAAAATAAATAAACTTCCATATATGTACTTGAAGGTTTACAAAATTAGATTTTTTTTACCATATCCGCTCCATATTTCAATCATATGGGCACTGAAAATTGCCGTTTCACAGCTCTGTAAGCTCAGATTGTCTATGCCTTGTCCAATAAAAGTATACCCGGAGGTCCACATGACAACATAGATGGTTCCGGGGCCACAGGATAAGAGCCCGCGAACTTGCATAGACTACAGCTGTAGTACCAGATAAATATTTTTGGGTGTTCAAAACGGTATGGTTACCCACCGCTTAGAATTGGCCTGGATTATACAGGAATTGAAATTGCAGCAGAATATTAAGCAGAGGTAGAAAATTTTTCGCCACTCCAAATAGATTCCCCCCCCCCGTCTACCTCGGGCGGGGGGGGGGAGGCATCCTAACAAAAAAAGTTGGCAACTCTGTCATAAAGGTGGATAACGCCACACGAGATCAGAGATCTCATATTGATTCCTATGATGTTTACTTTACAGTATGTATTGATAAAATGTTCCGAAAAAATCACTCTATTCCAAAAAATATGCCTTTGAAACTAAAAAAAATAAAAAAGACTCCAAAAATTGTGCTTACATTTTTTTTTTCAGTAAAAAAACGATGCAATTTCTAGAATCTAAGCTTCAGAAAAAATACCATACATTCCAATTATTTGTTAGATCATGATTTTTATAACCAGACGGAAACTCAAAATACCAGACCGCCTGGATAAAAATCAAACATGTGGAACCTTAGTACGACATACGAGTAAAAAAAACTTTTGATGTGAAGCTAGACTAATTAATCAACGTCTAATCAGTGTGATAGGTATTTAAAATTTACCTACTACATCTAATCATCGCCTGCGAAATTTTCGCGGAAGGAACACTAGTTATATAATGAATTCACTATAATATTACACACAACCAACGACATCTGATGACACACTGCACTACATTACAAGCTCTTTATTGAGCCACGTCGCGGTGCTAAGGGTCAATCAATCCAGACGATTGGACGGACTATCGACACGATAACAGAAGGAGCGCTCTCTGCAATTCGTGACCTTAGAAGTTGAACTCATTGCGAATAATGCTGATTCAATATTTATCTTTAGTTCAGAGACGCATACGATGTGACCGTGAGGCGGAAACTGCACGATTTATCGTTTGTTATCATGCAATGTCCACGCATCGATAAACATCATTGACACGTGTAACCAACAAGGTTTCGCGTACACTTTTACTTCCAGCTTAGTGATAGAAATTGCAACCAAATTTACATAGTAATAATTTAAGAAAAATACTTGTACATTAGACAAAAAAAACGCCGAATGCGTGTTTAAAAAAAACCATTATTATTGAATATCGTCTATAGTATCGGATTTCTTTGGTAAATGAAGACAAAAAGGCTTTATACCAGCGGTCGGGGAACCGGGGTAAATTAACCCAAATGGGGTAAAAATATGTTTTTTGGGGTAATAAGGAAATTTTTCTAGTTTGCTATTTCATAAAAATTACTATTTTCATGTGACTTTTTTGTTATTTTCCGTGTAAATTAATTCAATAAATAATGTTAATTTAAATATACATTGATTGTCTTCTTTTCAAAATGGGGGGAAGGGGTAATATTGACTTACACAAAAATATTTTGGGGTAATGGTTAAAAAAGTTCCCCGATCGCTGCTTTATACAATGAAAAATATACTTTAATACGAAAAATATTGTTCCTTAAAGCAGTTAATAATTGTTAGATTTATCATTTTATCATTAAATATGGCACTTTCTCACTTTTAAGTTACTTCTGTCAGGGGCGTCGATAGTTATTTTTGATAATAATCCAATACAAAAAACCAATTTAGGAATAGATAAGACACTATAACACATGTAATTATATTTTAAATAGTTTTGGAATGATATTTAGCGTAGTTACAATAAACAAAACCCTGGACGACAAATACAGCCGCAAACTTCACTAAATAAGCAATATCAAAAATAACAAAGAAAACTACGTAAGTCTATATTTTTTTTTACTTTAATTTCAAGTGATATAAAAAAATGTTTCATATTATTTTGAATAGTTCGCTCTAATTACTTAGAAAAGAATATAACTTTATTTATTTAATGAAAAATATAAAACTTCTGTTAGTAGTCGGCGACATACATAAGGAATATGTTTTTTTGAATAAATACTCAGTTAATTAAATATATGTATAAAAATCTATGCCTGAAAATATATCCCTAAAAATATATACCTGTAAAAAATTGAATTATATAGCCAACGGACTACTGCGGAGGAGTACGCATTTTATAACCACCACTCTATTTGTACATCATAATATCAATGAAATGTAGTGAAGGAGATTCATATTCATTTTAGTCTAGAATCAGAGTCTTGATGTTCAGCCATGAGCTATGAAATGATTTAAATTTTACAATATTTAATATATGAGTACATACTACAATATTTTACTCGGTAACACTCGCAATGCATAACATTACATTTTCTTTGACCTTATCGTCATTTTTACGATTATCCGTAATCGATATTTTTCCATGTAATAAAAAACGGTAGTGTAAATATTTTTTATTGGAATATTAATTGATTCAAATCCAGCCAATGGGAGTCCTCCACGTCCTTCCCAAGAAAAGCAAGATGGCCTCCCGTGTTAGAACAGCTGTGGTGCTTCTGATCAAATCATAACCACACTTATTATTTGCTTCTATTTCGATCCTGTACATCTCGAAAACATTTCTGAGCTGTATCAATACGATGTTTCAAGAAGAGTGGAAAATAACCAGAAATTACTTCGATATTTCAACATACGAGTAGAATATTAGGTTTTATGGGAAAACTAAGGAAAGAGAATTTCGTTTATTCCACTAATAATGTACTTGGAATTTTATGTAAATGTTTGGCGTTCTGTAGCATCTAACAATTACCTGTCGAAAAAACTACTTAAACATGAATTGTCGCTGATGCACTATGTTTATTTTTATGACTGTACAATATAATTTGAAAGTGCTTATTTGTATTTTTTTAGATAATCTGAAACAACCTTGATTTCCTTATATATCAGATATTCGCTAATAAAAACCTCTTTCAAATATGAAAATTTTTACGCAAAAAGTAAACATTGACGATTTTTCTACAAATTATGCCCTTTTCATTTTTGTACTCAGACTAGGCGTTGGAAGATGATATTGAAAAGATGGTTATATACAAGTTTTTTGTTAACTTGTAAACTTTTAACGTTTACCAAAATTTGAAACGGTAACTGGTCGCATGTCATTCGAGCGACCAGTAGATTTAAGCCTCAGTACAGTGATTTTGATATTATTTTTCAATTAGGTCCATGTTATAAGATGCTGTTGAAGTAGGGCCAAATTAAATAACCGGTATTTTTAAGAAGAACTCGCGGTAACCCAAAACGCAAAATATAAAATACACATTTAATGATTCATTTCCTTGCGCAATAAAAGGTTTCCTGTAAAAAATGACAAATTAATTTATTACGTAACATTGCCCGAATAATATTATTTTATGTACAAAATAATTTTTATTTTTATTAAACCAGTCTCTCATACTCTATATCCTGTCCATTGATGAAAATAAATTCACATGCCATCATTAAATTTAAATTACCCCTAAAAGTACATTTGCACGATAATAGTGTACCCGAATCAATTTAAAATTAAATGAAACCGGATATATTTTAAAGTAAATTTTAATCGTGTTAACACTAAATACAAACATGAGAATACCACAAGTGTATATACTCGTATAAAGTGCTAAACTAAACAAAAAAAATCAATTGAAGTGTTCCGCCTTACAATTGCATCACACCTGAAGATATTAATGTTTCAGTAAGTCTCAGTTTTCAATTGTGGCTACTGCACAGAACTGTTTAAGAGAAAGCGCCCAGGAAAAAAATTAAAATTGCAATCACGGCTTAATGGATATGTTATATTATGAATAAACAAAAATGTAAAATAGCATTATAAGTAATTGTGCAGAAAATATTTTTTTAGCGTTTTTTTGTATTATTTATAAGGATGCATTTCTTCGAATTGCATCGGAATGGACCAATTTTTCTGAAGAAAAAGGGTTAGTCCATTTGGATAAAGGGCAGCTAGAATAAGACCATATTCAATGAGTCAAGCTTGTAGTAAAATTAATTTACAGGTATTGTATTTTTGTGACACGGTTTTACAAAATGGCTAAACTTTATTCGTATAGTACTGATCATGTAACATAAGTATATTATAGGATAATAGAGTCAATCTAATACAGGTTTTTTGAAGTACATTTTTTTTCACATTATACTACAATCTTTATGTAAAAATGGACTGTTCCACTAGAAAAAAAAACTAATTTTAATGATATGTTGACAGAGATATCTCAGTATAGGTATATATATACTATATACCGTTTTTCATATTTGCAGATGGTTAAGCGCTGTATGAGAAATAAAAGAAATTTTAGACTTTTTGACCCATTTTTTACATTACTGAAATGGAAAAACACATTTTCCTTTAAATAAAAATATGGCAACGTTGTTTATACTTAACTGTGGATACTGTGTGCACATATTTTCGAGCTTATCGGGAACTGAGCCCAAGACAGCTTGCATGACTGCCGAGGGCGTTATCATTCAACCATTATTGGGTGCATAATAATGCATTTAATACAACATTATATTTTACATGTCACGTCAGTCAAAATTCCCGCTGATAACAACAAATAATAGGCTTGAATAATAGGTAATAACACTACTAAAAATAATTGTTAAATTAACATTTAATGTTCCGTAGGCAATATTTTGAAATTCGCATCTAAGTGTAATCATATTTATGTTGCTAAATAGTTTAAGCTTAATTATTATTTTTATAAAGCGCAAAAATATTGTTTACAATGGTCATTTTTGTTGAATAATACATTCATTGAAATTTATTTGCCGGCTTAAGGAATTGTTTATTATTTATTTAATCAATCTAGTTCATATTAATTATCACAATTGGGTGCAGTGGTAGAATTAGGTTACGAAAAAATGCAGTGCTTATTTATTGCTTATTCATTAAAACAACCTTCTATGGTAGATCTTTTTGACAGATAGCGGTGGAGAAATGTCATCTGTGGATGCTATGCCGCTTACTATTTTACATATGGCTGAACGCCGTATTTGGATCGTATGTCAATCCAGTCATCCGCCAACGTCTTATACTACAACCTGGCAGAAACAGGTAGAAATACTAATAATGCAGTCTCTGTATTTTAAACGATAAAAACTAGGCAATACCATGTTTACGTCAACGAGTATGTCAATTGTTATAGGGTGATATTGAATAATATTGTATTAAAAATAATAATTAATGTATGCGATCATTCGCACATTCTTTCCCAACTCGTTATAATTTGCTTGGTGTAAACGTATTCTTACGTTGCTTTATCTTCTTTTGCTGCAAATTTCTTACGAATCTGGTGTAAACATTTTGACAATTTAAAACATAACCCTTTATTCCCCTATCCGTTCCATATATATCTCTGCACTCGAAGGTCCACTTGGGAACATATATGGTTCCCTACGACCTCCAGGGCAGTAAGCTGGGGAAGATTTCCTAAACAGTACTATCCGAGTCATATTTTGGGTGATTTGTTGATCGAAATTTTTAAGACAATCGGATGATAGGCAAGAGGCTCTCAAGTTCTGTACCGTAACTACATACTAAAATCTAAATAAAAAGTCTTGCTACTGTTCTAGTCCAATGTTTTCATTTTTTTCTTAATTTTATAAATATTACAAACGTTAGTTAGTGCGTTTATAATGAAATAATTAATACAAATCCATACAAACAACAATCACAAAAAAGAAATACTGAAGAGTACTACAAGAAAGTAGAAGAAACAATGCATAAATCAAAGGTACTTATGATTAAGTACTAAAGTAATAGGAAAGAAGAAAGACAAGCAGCAGAAAGTCCTCAATGCTCAATAAACAGACGATTCCGACAAATTACTCCTCCAAATAAATTCATGGAGCTCGTGTCTGAGCTGGGCTTCCCATGTTCGGTAAGTCGCACCGTTAAAGAGCGGATACATAAGAAAACAGATCCTTCTTTTATTTCAATTGAAATTTCAATATAACTGGGCCTTCCTTGCGTGGAATATATAAACATCCGAGGCGATGTACGATAGAGATACTGACCGTCTACGCGGGTGTGGAGGTCTCTGGGGGAGGCGGGGGCGGAGTCGTCAGACGCCAGGCTGTAGGAGTGTTCTGTTTTGATGGGGGCTGCCCCTAGGGCGGCGTCTGTCATCAGCCTGTCGTGGAGCACCACGCCGGATTTGGTGTCTCTGCAGAACCACTCCTCCATCTCTGATGAGCCGTCCAGTTGCTCCTGCATCGCCTGAAAACAAACAAAAAGTAAGTACATCGTACAACTGTTTATACAACGGCAATTTTAAGGCTAAACTAAAGAGTAGACACAATTATTCCGCCTTCCTTCCTTCCTTCCTTCCGTCATCAGACAGAATAGAGATGCCATGGCTCATTCCAAGCCATTGGACTAGTAAATTGATGCCAGGTCACCGCAATTTTAAGGCTGAACTCTTTGTTGATAGTCCACAAGACTGCCCATGTGGTAGCCCTTTTCAGGACACTGAACACGTTCTACGGTATTGTCCAATATTAGAGTCAAGTAGAGAAAGGCTCTTTAGCATAATCCAACAGAGGTCTGGATATATTATACTACCATGTGTTTTCTATATAAAAAAAACAACAGCTTTTAGATCTGGCCCAATGATCATCAAATGTAGCTCGAGGTAACAATTAATTATTTTCATTTTTACTCGCATCTATTTATTTATACCTCTCAATTATTATTAATATTATAAGATATTGTTTTGAATCATTATTCTGTTTATTTATCAATAATCAAGGCAAACATTGCATATTTTATTAGATGTCCAATGCCTATATAAGTTGAGTAGGTCGTTAGATAATTTCAAACTCTGAAAGTAACTCACAACCTTCTTGTGTTTGGAGACCACTCATCTAGTCTAAGTATTCCATTAACTTAACCCTTAAACATCTACTAACAGACGTACTGGTACAATATAAAATTGACAAAAGACGTACTAACTCACTCCTCCGATTAATAAAGAAACTTAATAAAAAAAAATTAAAAACTCACAACATGCATCATACAAACTAGAACATTTATTATATCTATTATAAGTCACTTGAAAATGGCCATTAGACATAGTAGAAACATGTCTTTCAGATTTAAATTTGTGGAATAACCATAAATATTCCTTTATTTTCATTGATTTTTATTGACAATAGACACTTTCAAATACTAATAGCGACTTACATCTGAAAAAAAATTGACACATAATCGAGGTTGTATGTGTAATAAAACTAGTTTTAATAATATTGAATAATAATATATTTTAATTTCCTTTAATTATATCGGGATTTAAATTACATAAACAGGTTTCGTATTAGTATAGATATATATATATATATATATATATATATATATATATATATATATATATATATATATATATATATGCATCATTTTTCTCGTACATAAGCCACATATAATATAATATCCCACAGAAATGTCTTGAAAGACCACGTGAATTCGTCCTGGCAAACTTTCGCATGCGAAATGCATATTCGTCAATATGCCAAAAAAGCAGTTTGTCTATATTATTTAAGTTATAATTGATTAACAGAATAGTCACAGATGTTGAGAATTTATAACTTACAACTTTCTTATCAATTTACTTTGAAAAAGTACTAATTATACTTTATCTTGAAATCTTTCGTGCAGTTTTTCTATAATTGTATGTAGATAAAACATCGCCAAAGAAAATAATCAAGTGTATTCATTGTCGTGCCGCTCATAGAAGCACAATGTGTATGCAAAAATACTTATTAAACTTAAATATCTGCAGGCTCGGCACGCACATATGCGTGATACAGAATTATATCACACGATTATCACATGTGTCAATCTTTAATGAGATGGCCACCCCTCGGAATCCCAGCGCTTGGCCTGAGAACCAAACAATCCCAAGTCGTGCAGAGACATCGCAAGACTTGCGATATTATGGCTCTCTGGCATTATGCAGTGTAGGTATTATAATGCTATTATTGTTTTTTTTTTAATGTAAAACTGCGCGGAGTTTTTTCTCGTGGCGTGGCAACACTGCAGTCAAATCACGCGCCAATGTGAACGAGGGTAGAATGCGCCCAATGCTCTGAGCTTAAAAATTTGAAATTCGATTGAAGCGCGGCCATTTTGACGTCATCAGGATCAAAAGACGTGATATTCAAAACAATTTATTTAAATATTTCTGTGAAAAAATATATAACTATGATATAATGTGAACCAAACATATCATACCATTTCCATCCCTATAACTGAGCATATGGCCGTCGCGAACTATTGCCATAAAGCTCTGTCAACCGACATGGTTCTCGCCTCCATCACATATCAGCTCTGCCTCCCGCATACATTCTATGTGTAGTGAGAGCCCGTGGGCTTGAAGAAAGGCAGATGTAGTTTGTGCTCTTTTGCGGTATTCGACATACATGTCCCATTCAGGTCCATCTTCATTTCTTGACGAGTAGTATGAAAACTTTTGTAGTATGGAAGGTTGTCTTGTCCCCTTCCTCACCTTATCATTACTCACAAAGTCAAAACATCGTATGCCTAGTATTCTATGCAATAATCTGTTTTAAAAACCCAATAGGTATATAGATATTTAAATACTCGTATTTAGTAGCGGCTCATGAGATTTTTTAATAGGCGAAGCTGTAGTAGTAAAATTAATCATATTGATGAATCAATATGATCTATTTTATAAATATTTTTGGCGTGTAAGGGTGAATGCATAAAGCCAAAGGTAGCCGAAATTCTCTTTCTAAAACTTGATTTAAATGCGGCATACCGTTGAAATAATACAAACGTAGAAGATTGATGAATACGAATTCATTGGTGCCATGCTGCTCGGTAATTATCGACGTGAATGGGGAGAAATGTACGGCTTAATTGCAAGATGAGGAATTGTAAAATGTGAGCATCATATCTATTGTTTATTTTTAAGTTGGTATAAGATTATTATCACTGGGCATCAAAACGAAAAAAAATGTCTGCGGTCCAGTGATTGGGCATCCCAAGCGCTTCTAGCGCAGGGCTACCAACAGAAAGAAAGAATATAATTGTTAACTTCAAGAAAATGATTATATTAGTATATAAGGCCCGTAGATACTGTAAGCCTTACATTGACTAGTACGAGTACCTTACAGTGTAAGGTACTCGTACTAGTCAATTAACTTTGCATATAGAGCGTCGCCTCTGTCAGACGAAGAACTTGCAGTTAGGTACAAATTAGCCGAAATTAGCCAATTATAAAACGTACTCTTCTGTGATTCCGTGATCACTATTATTTCATGAAGTAAAACCTTCAATTCTTAATACACATATTCGCTGTTATTTATGAGTGGTCCGTGAGTACAAATATATACGTTTTTTTTATGTAAACACATACAGGAGAATAACGACAGATGGTGATAGTAATTCTAAAGTCTCTTCTGTGGAATTATATGATGCTTACCGTGCTGCATATGGCCAACTAGGCTCTGCATGTGAAATTTTGATCCGCCAACATCATAGACTACAGCCCGAGATTCACGCGTCATCCTTATTATTATAGGAATTTACTATGAATGGGTAGTCTTCACGGAACGACTTTCGTCTACCACCAATTTTAATTAATAGGCTTTGACTGGCATTTTACGGGTAAGGGTTCAAATTCACACAAACCGGGGGCTATTTTAGAGCTCAGAAATCAAATAAAAATCTTTTTTTTAAATCTCCGTCGGGGATCGAACCCACGACCTTTGGCTTGCAGAGCAAACGCATTGACCATTGAGCTATATCGGCTAGCAAATTCTATATTCTAATAAACGTTGGTAGATCAACAATGTAAAAAAAGCCACCGTCAAAATGACAAGCCTAAATGAATCCATCACTATCATGTACGATCCCTTGACTGTAGTATACAGTCATCACGAACTGCCGCCACAAAGCAATGCCAGCTACTGTAGTCCTCGCCTCATCCCATGTGTTAGCTCCACCTCCCGTAACTCCACCGAGTAAATGTTTTTAATCGTATATGTATAAAATTACTTATTTCCCTGGTATTTTTTAGTTTAAATGATTCAATGGCAACCCTAATCGCATGTGAATATTATTCTGTTCGGCTCCCGGCCTAGACTAGGAGCATAGAGGTCGACGACCTGTGAAAATATAATAATACAAACAAGAAGACCCGACAGGTACGGCGGTCGCGAAAAAAACCGCGAAGAATGCGCGGGCCGCCTAACATCAACTTAGACAGCGGCCGAGCGGACCGGCGAAAAGCAAAATTTTGACTGAGCGAACGAATGCCGATTCTTTCCCCATTCTTTCTTATTATTTACCCATTTGAATCTGTTATATTGGTCAGAATGCGAGTTTTGATTGCGTATAAAAAGTTCTTTTGGATTCGAATTAACATCAGAGTCAAGTGGCGTAAGAAGCTTAAGCGGGGGCAAAAGTGTAAACGCAGGAAGATGCGTGCGAAGTTTAAATAGAATACTGGGCACATTATAGTTCATCATCATCACCATGTCCGGAAGATGCGTGCGAAGTGTAAATAGAATACTGGGCACATTATAGTTCATCGTCATCACCATGTCCGCTCCCCTAACTGGAGCATATGGTATATAGATTAACATCCTCCTCTCTAAGTTTGGTATCGAATTGCGTGGTGGCAGGATGCAGGAGCAGATTAACAACACAAAGAACTTGTTTTTGAAGCACAATTCGCATTTATTTTTAGTAAAGACTTGATTTTTCGTCCGACCGGTATGGCGTTCGCCGGCCGGACGAAAGTTAACTGATAACTGCTGGAACACTGTGACATCCAGCGCCACCAAGACAATTACGACAAAAAAGCAAATTATAGATAACAGTTGCACCAACATGAAATGGAGCAACTGTCATAACAAATAAAATGGCGTATGCAAACGCCGAGTGATTTTATATAATTAAAAACTAACAATACTAGATGTGCATGTTAGGCGAGCGAACAAAAATAAGAGACAGAAGATCGTTTTTCGAGGCTTTTCGGCATCAGCCTTATATAACTATTTCAAGCTGATACCAATATATATCATATTGAATTTATTTGAAACAAAACAGAAAGTAAGTGTTTGTATGTAAATAATTTCTAAAAAAATTGCAATTTCTCGTCATATATAAAAAGCTCCAAAGAAGACTACTGTTTTTGTGCTGCCTTTCGATTGCGTAACTTCTTAAATTATATATTAAAATATTATTTATTATTATATTATATATAAGTGTTTTCACCACTAATCCTAGCTCACTGGATAATCATAAGCAGTTCGTGTCTAACCAGTTTAAAATAAAAATTTGAAAAACTGGAATTTTGCATAATGTCTCTTTTATTATATAATTTAAACCATTATATAATATAAAAAGAACTATGAATATTTAATACATAAATTTATTTTAATAAACAAACACGTTTCGGATATAAATCACCGAATAGCTAATATACAACATTTTATAACGATGATAATTTAAAAGATTAAATTCTATTGTTAATATTTTATCACTCAATATTAGACTACAGGAGTCAAGGCCCTCATTAGTAAGGTAAAAATAACAAAACGTTTCTTAATTTATCCCCAAAAAAACAATACGCATACTACGAATTTCACAATTTTGATATTTCAATGTGTTGGAATTCAACTTAGCGATCACCCGTCGTCTAATTAAAGCGACTAAAAGTGAATGTTTAGTATTCACAAGAGCATTACGTATGTAACTATCAATACTATCGAATGCTCCATATTGTTGAGATGAACCGCCAAGTGACTGGAATCGAAGCCCCTAGTATCTCTAATACCCACACTTGGTTGTGAAATTAATCCCATACTCGTAAAATTAATGTCATATCTAATTATATTATGACGTTTGAATGATCAACAATCCAACCATCAATGTAAAAAATAATATGACATAAAACTGTACTTGCTGTCGATATTCTCCTGTAGATGTTTACAAATATGCACTTTCATGCGATGC
This sequence comes from Glossosoma conforme, assembly GCA_022606575.1. Taxonomy (NCBI): domain Eukaryota; kingdom Metazoa; phylum Arthropoda; class Insecta; order Trichoptera; family Glossosomatidae; genus Glossosoma; species Glossosoma conforme. The sequence goes on along the minus strand of JAGTXR010000025.1, from coordinate 3,035,819 downwards.
ATAATGAATTCAATATCTGCAATGAAGGTGCATAATTATCATTAAAGTGTCAGCATGTAATTTTTTGTAATTACCATATTTATAAAGCTTTATTTACTGGCAGCTACATATAATATATGTAAAAAAGAATGATTTTTAATTTTATTCAATAAAAATCTCCATAAACCCTCGACAAATTGATGTAAGTATGTGATTATTTTTTTATGAGTGTCCGGTTGAGCATTCAGTGCCCAAAGAAAACAATTATTTTAACAGTACTTAACCAGATTTATGACATTGTGAACACATTTTGTATTTCCAGATACTCTGGATTATTTTGACCATTTTCTCCTGATGTGGAAGTTAGGAACAGTGGTTGTCGAACAGAGCCTCCAAGACTGTCATCTTAGAGAATATTTAATTACGATAAAGCAAATGGTGCAGAAGTTGATTCCGTGGCTCAATGCAAGATATTTTTTCTCCATTTTCCCTAATCTCTAAGTATTCATTAGCGTTTATCGATGGTTTGATACCATTAGTTTCATATCTGTTGTGGTAGATTCTATGATTATTGCTATACAATCAGGTATAAACTTTTCATGGTTGGACAAAATAATGTTAAGGAAACAAATGTCATAAAATAAACTGCCAAAACGACATAGAAAGCCTTATAAAGAATCGAATCTATAAAACATTTGGTATTTTACATGGGCTCGTAAATATTTCGACAACAAAATTGCCTTGAAAAGATCGCTATTCAAATAAAACTGCTACGAACGCCAATTCTTGGGTTAGATAATTTTCCTTTTGAAAGTGCATTCGCTCCGGATCGGATGATTCATTGGTCGACAGTCTTTTAAGAATAAGCACCAAGAAAAGTATTTTTAGAATAATAGACGAAAAAAAGGAGAAGCCAAATTTATAACTGAAAAGTCAAGCATTTTAAACATTGTTGTACTTGCCGGTAGGTATAACTCAATGATCAAAGCGTTTGCTTTGCAAGCCAAGGTAGTAGGTTCGATCCCCGACGGAGATTAAAAAAAAATCGATGAGCTCTAAAATATCCCCGGTTAGTGTAAATTTGATCCCTCACCTGTAATATTCCAGTCATAGCCTATTAATTAAAATTGGTGGTAGACGAAAGTCGTTCCGTGAAGACTACCCATTCATAGTAAATTCCTATAATAAAAAGGATGACGCGTGAATCTCGGGCTGTAGTCTATGATGTTGGCGGATCAAAATTTTACATGCAGAGCCTAGTTGGCCATATGCAGCACGGTAAGCATCATATAATTCCACAGATGAGACTTTAGAATCACTATCACCATCTGTCAGTATTCTCCTGTATGTGTTTACATAAAAAACTCGAAAAACGATACTTCTTTATTATTTAAACGAAAGTGGGCTTGGTTAATACATATACTACAGCAGTCTTTTCATAAACCCCGGGCTTACGCCGTCTTGGAAGGCAGTCAGGAACGTAACGACCATATGCTTCAATTAAGGGAGTGGAAATGGTGATGATGATATTTTGTATGTAATTATTGTAGAATTCTGAAGAAGTGTATAGTATACACGAAACATGTTCCAAAACAAAAAAATATATACTCAACTCTTAATCTATATCAAAACAATGTAAAAAAATACCTATTTACTCGTACCTGTATATTCAATATATTTTGGATTGCATGCGTTTGGTTTAAATTTTAAATAAATCGACGCTTAGACTGTGAGGTGACTGTCAAAAAATACTTTGTGAATAAAATGAAAGACGGCGCAAAAAATATGCGCAAAACACAGCCTTTTGTGAAGGCTTTGATGTCGTTTTCTATCTCACCCGACACGTTCCGAACAGAGAAGGTACGGAGGCAGAAAGGGATCATCGGAAATTGTAAAGCCACAATCTATCACGGTGTTACTTGCAACTTACGGGATAATAATGGTGGGACGTGAACGTATTTCGATTTTACAGCGATTCACGTCGTAAATTTGTATTTATTTTTATAATTAGAGTTTCCTTCTTTTAAAAAAAATATCCTATTTGTTTTCATAAATTTACTATAATATTGTCAGTGAACGGTGAAAAATAATGATAACGTGTCTTCATTAAGAAACATTGTTTGAATTTTTGTAGTATATGGTTAACATTTCATGATGATTAGTGAATTAGTTTGGCTGTCTATAAGCCACATACTTTTTGTTATTTCACTTTTATTAGTATTTATAATAGGTCAAGTTTATATGTGTGTCTTATCTATCAGCCATAATCGGCAAACTACGGTATTATATACCATAATTCACGTCAATCATACTAAATACCAGCACATCGTGCGATAGAGATGACACTTTACAAAGCCGAAGTTAAACGACATTTTTTTCTTTAGCTCGATGACGAACACATAACGATATGCAGAGCGAATAATAATACCCCTTTTAATTAATATTAAAAAAACATTATTTAACTCACGCAAGACAACAACCCATATATGTTTTTTATTTATTTGAAATATGAAGAAATCATCCATTATACACAGAACCATGATCTCAATATTTTGAGAGAAAAAATACTAAAAAGAGATCCGCAATAAATAAGATATAAAAATAAAAGATATTTGCAAGATTGGTACCGTAAATTGGTATTATAAACTCATACTGTCATAAGTATAATGTCATATTATTTTACAGCACAATTTTTAAGACACTTAAAAAGTAATATTTTTCGCCGAATTATGGGTTAAGCTTTTTTGCCGCACATTGTAAAGTTATCGTTAGATCACCAAAGTTAATCAACATTGGACGCAAGCTTAAACTTGGATGGGTTACCGCCTGTTGCTTACTTCTTCGTAGTATCAATCCGGTGGATTGGTTTGCAGCAACAGAATCTTGCATCTCGATCTCCATTCCTCTCGGTCCTCCGCAACCCTTTTCAGCTCAGCATAAGCGCTACAATTCATATCCTCGAATACTTGCTGTAAATACTCCCGTCTAGGGCGCCCTCTACAGTTTCTACCCTCAACCATCCCCTCCACAATATCGTGAAGAAGACCATCGTGGCGCATGATGTGACCAATCCATCGGGCTCGCCTCTCTGAGATGGTTCTTATTAGGTGCCTATCTTCCTTGATTATCCTGAGAACCTCATTGTTCGTGACGTGGTCTCTCCAGGAAATTCCGAGAATTCTTCTGTACGACCACATCTCAAAGGCCTCTAGTCTTTTTTTATCACTTTCAGATAAGCACCATGTCTCACAGCCGTACATTAAGATGCTCCAAACAAGTGTTTTGGCAAGTTGCTTGCGGAGCCCTAAAGTAATATTCTTTGACTCAAGAATTTTGGCTTTTTTATTGAAAGCTAGCCTTGCTTGATGTATTCGACTGTTGACTTCTCTTTTTGTTGTTGCTTTCTGTGGATAGCTTATTAAGGTGGCCACGGGACTGACTGGTAAATAGAATCTTCTTAAACATTCCGATTTACAAATCATCCAAAATATGCCTGCAATACTACAGGAACCGTCTCCTGGGTGGGGAGTATATGTTCCCCGGTGGACTTTTGGAAGAAGAGATGTCTTGCGACAACACTTGTGCAATGGTAACTGAAAGAAATGAGTGGCGGCTAATTGTGATGAAATAATTTAAAAAAAATAAGTACAATGTATTTTAATTAAGCAGTGTAACTAAAAATTGACAGTTAACGAGCACAGACAATATTTACTTAAATAAAACCGTAACATTATACAGACACTGTTCAGTTAACTCCCGATAAAAAGCCTCATTGTATTAATTCGCGAGAGATGTTATCTGTCATGAACTTGTATTAAAGCCTCCTTTCCCTGTCACGGAACTTTCTGCCAGTCGACTTGTTCTTCGCAGATTATTTAAGCAACCATATACAAGAGAACACCGACAGACGGTCATTTCATAATTTTAGTTCTTTTCAATTCATTCCTTACCCACATAGTTGTCAAAAATTAGCGCCATAAAGTAATATCAACCACCTTGAACGCCTCATACCATTTCATCTCTGCCTCCATCAGCTCATTTGAGTACATTCTATGTTAAGTTTAATGGACTGGAACAGGAAGGCAGGATATATTACAGGGTAGATTACAGTTTATATACATATGCTATCTTGAGGCATCGAAAAAACACATCTCAGACATATCCAGCTACATCTGTTGATCGTCCCATTACGCGGTTGCATTGGATTTTGTTAAGACTAACCTCCATATATAAGGATGGAGGTAGTTTAAGTGCTATACAGGCGATATTTTGTTTTGAATGCGTATAGCTGCAAGTCTCAGCTTAAATATGTATTAAAGAGATACGATTTGTTTATTGCTGTGTGTTATTTTATTACAAGCTTTTAGGAGAACGAACCCGCGTCCACGCGCCAAACAGTCGATCGCTTTGACCGTCTGCAAACAGCTGCTGCGTACACCATTCCTCTGACAGGCATTGAATCAAAGACATTGTTTATTCAACACAATACAAGTCTTTGAAATCGTGTCTTTGATTGTGCATCCAATGAAAAAAAAAACTATAAATATTGCCATCCATCAATTTAAGATATTTCATTTGCGGATTGAGGAATTGAGATATCTCAGCTGTGGATTAAACGATGATTCATATATTTGAACATGGTTATTCACTGTAGGTGTAGTGCTCATTCACAGAATGCGGAGCTCTGTGAGAACGCAGGATAAGACTTGGGAGCTAAGACTAAGCCTGGTAAAGAGATAAGGCAAGTGAAGTAATATAAATCTGCAACCAATTTAGCAGAATTTATCAAAGATTATTTACTATATCGATCCTGAAGATTGGTTTGCATTAACAAAAACTTGCATCACTTTCTCCACTGCGGTATATCATTAGCAGTCCTCTTCAGCTCAGTATATGAGGTCCAGATCATGGCCTCAAGCACTTGTTGTAACTCTTGTGGCTCCTCTGAAATTTATTCCTTCAAACAGCCTTCCTGTTATATCGTAAAGGAGATACCTGAAAATCACTATACACATCTTTATTTTATATGAAACATTTAATGGTGAAACACATAAAAACCTAATTTTTAAAAAAATGAACATACAAACGTATTAAAACACATTGCAACTGTTCCATCTATCAACATTTGTAGATGTACCACATTTAAATGCGGAAATATATCTACGTAGGGTTGGGCCGTGAAACTCCTAGTTTATGTTTGTAATTCCAATTGAAAAGTTGTGTTATTATAATTAAATATAACAAATGCAGTCTTATTTATTATCAAATATGATTTGGATATAAGAAATGTACGTTATTAATTTTAATATCTTCCGTAATATAAAATAAATCCCTTTTATTCTTCTGCGTAGGTTTCGATTGTTATCGGGTGCACACCGCCATTGTATATTAACGTTATGCCAATGAATCTCACGTATGAACATATAAATGAGAGAATATTATTTTATATGCAATTTAATTTTATTGTGATTTCCACCATCCTCGGTGGATGAAGAGAAAACATCTTCCGTGTTCAAGCAATGTTAACAGATTCGATTAAGCCATGTCGATTAAAAACCTTTGCGATTTGCAAAAGTGAGCGGCCGTCTCTTCTCATAGAACTAGAACACAAGAAAAAACGTTCATTTTGTGTACAGTTTTAGCGTCTCAAATGTACGACGTTTACACCAAAAATTGCAAGAAAATTGTAGTAAAGGTACATAGAGCAACGTAGGATTATGTAAATACAGTTTACACCAAGTACATTCAAAGTAGAAGGTTTGTGAAATTACTGTACTGTGAACAAAAAAATGTCAGGCAGAACGGTTTGATAATTCGTGTACGGAGTATACGAGTACTATCATACATATATATTAATCATATATACATATATATATATATATTATCTAATCACATCTAATCACACACATAATATATATAAATATAATAAAAACACACACGATAATACCGCTAAATGGTTATATGATTATTCCCATTGTATTATATACTATAACGCATGCATTTTTTACTCGATGCACTGTGAATAAGTGGTGTTCACGCATTTACTTTTGTTTACCAACAATTATGATTAATATGCCATGAAAATCATTTTAACGGGTGAGCGATTAGTCTCACACCAAACATGTTCATGTAACATGAACGATGAATCTGATTATTAAAGAATAATGTCTTAGACAAATGATTTCAAATATTTATGATTAGTAAACGTAAAAGGGAAAAAACCTCATCAGGACGCGTTTAATAGTTATGTTTTGCAGAAAAAGCCATAAACTTACGCATTAAAGCACACGCATTGTTTATTGTGTTATCTCATCGCCGATCCTGTCGCCGACTTCTGAAACTTCGTGATTAATGATCAGACTGATTCTTCGACCTATAAAAGGGGAATGTATCGATTTTGGTTGTATCAGTCGTATCGGTTGATTATTCTCTTTTTTATTTTCGCTGACCGCATTGCTGGACCAGTTTTCGGTCTCTGCATTAATGTTTTACCGCTCCGAGAGGTTGAACAACCTGCGACGGGACAATCTAGCAATCTGCGCTGATTTAAAAAAAATGCAAAAAAATGCACGCAGGAGAACGCCGCTATTGGTTGATGAGATCTCGTCTTTGGAGAGCGGAAGAAACCCTAACAGGAAATCACAAAATGTGAATACATACAGACGAGAAGAAAATCTCTGGATTTGTGGCGTTAACAAAATTGGATGAATTGTATTTGTACTTTTGCCAGAAGCGCCGTAAAAGAATTAACGTTGTTTTTTAAATAATAAAATTGAAATGTGACAATAAGCTTTTATTAGGGTGCATTTAGACTAAACGAATATAGAGCTAAAACACTAACACATTTATTGTAAACGGTTATATTTTAATCAAAATAAATTTGCAGCTAAGGAAGATAAATAAACCTTACGTATTTACGGATAACGTAAGCGATTTCGAAGGACTGGCGAAAGAATGTGCGAATGCACGTTTGGTAAGAGTATAAATGCACCCTTACGTAAAAACATTCATCAGTTGTAATATTTTTGTATTATATTTGCTAATGCAATTAATGCACAAAAAAAATATTTCGTGTAACTTGAATTTTGAAAGAATACAGTTTCTTCTGTTAAGTTAAAAGTATTTTCCGTATTGACTTTATTTCATGAATTGATGTCATCAGATTTCAATGCAAAAATAATGTTTAAAAATATATGAAACATTAATAGTTCTAAAAGTATTATTAAGCATTCATTATTTGTGATTATATGTTAAATTATAATGATATTAATATACCTAACGGTAATTATTGTAATTGTCTAGAACGCTGCATTACAAAGATGCAAAAAAGTATTCGCGAAAAAAAACGCAAGTCATCCTTCAAGCAATTTCGAAATCAATCAGATTGCACGTGTTACCATGTCACGTTCAAAACAAAAGGAGCAAATTTCGGCAACACTGTGCAACTCATGATGTAGCCGTTATGTAATGACCGAGGGGTTATGGTTCAGTAAAAGAGTTTCCAACTGTCATGCAAAATATACCATTGATTGATCCTTCTTCAACTTTATCGAGCATGCAGATATTGTTACTACAGAAAAAATAAAGCGTTCTTAGTTTATTTTTATATATAAAAATAGCATTTTTTTGAAAAAATAATTAATTTTAAAACGAAAGTATACATTATGTATAAGTATAAGACATTTCAAATTCTCACGAGCTAATCAATGCATTTAATAAAAATGTATACAAAAAAATTATTTAAGCACTGTATTTTAACAACTGATAAACAAACAAATTCACAGCAAACATCATATTATATGACATTTCTCTCATCAACGAATCGCAGAAAAATAAACGGCAGACGCTGGGATCAAACCACGAACTTATTCTATTCTACGCCGACCAAAAAAAACAATTTAATGATACATTTATTTAATGATATATTATTTTATATGAGTCAGTCAATTCAGTCCATCTGGAACCACACACATAATTTAATGTGTAATTTCCGACATGATTGGCTATGTTTCAGAATGCAAGCTGACGACTAATGGAGGAAGTGAGGATATGATTATACAGCTGACAAATTTAAGGCGGATATTTGAGTCTACTGCTCCAGCTAAGGACCAGACATAGAATAAGGAATTATGCTTACGCGTACTTGGTTTGTGTGGGTTCGGCAATTAAAGTACTATATGTATTATAATAAGGTTTTTAAAGTAACTGATACGTAATTACTGTAACAAACTAGTTTGCATAAAGTAGGTTCGTGTGCGGATGACCATAAATATTCAAACAATCTAAATTCAAATTTCGAATAGTGTTGCCTTACACGTGCACTTCACGCTCCATCCGAACGGGGAAAAAATGGAAGCAAGAAAAATCGACAGCACAATACTTACGTACTGAAATTTAACACTTGTTTTATAGCCAAAATGAAGCGTTAAAAAAATAAAAGTAAGTACAATATCTAGTGAAAATGAGCTTACAATTTATTGTATCACCACGAAAATAATGAATGCGTTCAATATTAATACTAGAGTCACATGTATGATTTTCATGCACACAATTTTATATTGTTAAAAATGTGATAAAAAAAATCTTCTCTAAAAGTCTGTTCACAAATTTCGATACAAAGTCGTCCCGGTTGTTATCAGACTTATTCCTGACATTTAAAATTGATTGCGTAGTTTAATTATTGTATAAAAAACGGCAGTACCCCTCAACCCTGTAAGTCTTCAACCCATTTACAGCGAGTCCGTGATGCATGATGATATTATTAGCCTAATATAAATACAGTAAGACCCCGCTTAACGCGGGGGATACGTTCCAAATTTACGTTATCTAAACCGGTTTGTTTCGATAATTCCACTATTTCTTCCACTATTTCATCCATATCGGCAGTGTTCAATGTCTTCGCTCTTACTTAAATCTAGCTTCGCACAAGTTCGGGGAATCCCCGGGTTGAAATAAATGAGCGCTAAACCGAAACAGCGCTAAACGAAACAGCGTTAAGCGGGGTCTCACTGTATTAGTCATTTGAAAATTATGTTTAAGAATACTAATTTTATAACCCTAAAAACTATTGTATTTTTTAGTTCTATAAATTTGAAATGAAGAAAACACATGAATCTCAATTAAATTTAATTCCACAGATCTGCATATCTGGCGGTATTCTCCTGTATGTGTAAACACAAATAAATCCAATGGAAGCGCAAAAAAAATAAACACAATACCTACTGAAAATAACGCCCTTTTACAATGTATTTTATACTCGCCCATAGCAATAAATATAAATAAAAGCTTGTACGTGCGGCAATTTCTGCGGGCGTTGACCGCCGGGCTACGCGGGCTGTGACGTCACACGTTACGCACAGCTAATGTTAACCACTGTGTTTTGATTTGAATGTCAATAACGGCGGAAAACGACGCAATGGTCACGTGACTTGTCACAACTCGAACGGTAGTCGGTCACATAGTACGCACCATTTATAAAAATTTTAGAACGCACTTTTCGCGCCAAGTATTCGAATACATACTCGTATGCCCCTTTCACCGTGAATGACGACTGTAGATGAAATATTCACAAACTCTACTTGCATTTTCGCAGCTATTTTCTGCTGGTGTAATGTTGAAAAATAGCTGATTACCTTATATGTTATATAGTATATAGGATTTAATCCGAAAACTATACATGATAACTGATATTTATCGACTGAAAAAACTATTACTGTCTATATATGCAATGTGTCATTACTATTTGAGAAATTTAATGTGCTACAAAATTTAATGATACTTGATGCAAGACTATGAGTATAAATGGCAAATAAACAATACATTACGCATATCAACCAGGAATAGTACGAAAGAAAAAAAGAAAAGAAGCATGCTTTATGGATAAACATTCTGGTGTATTCATATCAGCATCACTTTCAATGAACAGGTATGTCTACATACGTGTACTTTACCAAACTAATACCTCCTTCTATTTCTCTGTTAAGCCTACATATTAGTTTAACATATTGGACGACATCTTAGGAGTCCACATATTAGAAGTTCGCAACTTTAAAGTTGCGAACTTTAAATCAAGGCACCTGAAGAGAAGTTACGTAGTGTAAGCCTTAATGATCTACGATGACAAAGGAACATGTAAAGAAAAAAAATAAACTAGTATATTAACAGTTTTACGCAAGGTGTGAACCAATATTTCTCGCGCACTTGAACTGTGCGGACATGAACTAAGATACTAAATTGTTGAATGGCATAACCGGTACGTAGTAATTAATGATCACATGTCTCTCCATTCGACAGTTCGATGACCTAACTGCATTGAATTGATTAAAAAAAACACTTATTATTTATTCAAATATAGAAATAAACACATTTATTACAGTGTTAGGTACTAACGAAATTAAAAGTACTATTTATTTATAAAAGCTCCAGTGGTGGAATCGTACTAATTATATTTTCAATTAGTCCAGGTCAATAACCAGTCGCCTCAGTAATTAAGTTTTTTTTTAATATAGTGGCGTGGTTCATTCAATAAACATTGTTTATATTTACCGTGATTATTAGCGCGAAACGTGAATGCCAATGTCGACTTCATATTTACGTTTGAAAATGCGTTTCACACTCATCATTCATGACATAACTATTAAATAGTTGGATTAGGACCAGAGGCAAAAATAACACATATAAAGAAACTCATAAAGAATTGAAGACGATTTTACAGGGAAATTACTGTACAAGTGCGAAGATCAGTTGTGCAACCACATCACATATTTAAAATCCTGTCCTACGCTTATGATTTGGTACTCTTTCTAAGACTCAATGCTATGCAATATATACAGCTTCAATGTAGTCAATGTCTTGGAACAATATATATAATATTACTTACATAAATTAGAAGAAAATTCCGTTTGCCAATATTTGATTTAATAAGGGTAGAACACGCTTTGAAATCATAAAAAAACGTGATTTTTATTGATTCTATTGACCGTGAAGTTCACATTTATGTAAATGTGAAATCATGTTTAAATAAAAAAAAACATAGATAGATTATTGAGTTAACAAACAAAATAAATGCTTAGCGGGTTTCGGTGGTACCCACGCGTTCACATATTATAACGACCACAGGAAGGCTACTTTTCAGTTTGGTAAGATACCCATCGAAATAACACACAATCCATTATATGTAGATATCAATATAGGATATTTTAAATGTTGTTTAAGATACTGATAAAATAATCATTTTAAAATGAATTTTAATTAAAAAAAAAAAAAAAAATTTAGTTTTGATTCACTGAGTTTTAATTTTAGAAATAGTGGAATCAAAACTAAATATTTTTGATTGAATTAATTTTTTAATCAAAATTAATTTTAAAATTGTAATTATGCAGTATCACCAAGTATTGTCAGTTGATAACCTTAATGGTATAGTGATATAATTCATCTCTCCTATGGAAGAAAGTTTTGCGAACAAGTATTTTGGTACAAATAACATCCTGTGAATTGTATGAAAAATATGAATAACTACATGATACAATTTTTATTTAGAAATCAATGGTTTAAGATAACTAATAAAAAATATGTCATAAATTAAAAATGCTGTAAAGTTTGTTTTTTATCAATAAATTACAAAAATTACTTAAAGAATGTATACAAATTTTCTGAAATATGTGAAGCATTTTAAAATTGATTTCTATATTTGTACAAAACTTTTCCACTTTTTCAGTCACGAGTTTCGGGAATTAGAATAGACGTTTATATAATATGATTTTGCCAAGGGCCAACAAAGATTATTACTGATTTTCGACGCCATTATTTGGGGAATATAAAAAATTAGGGTAATTTTTAATGCTTAAAAAATAACATCAATAGCCTTATGATTACAATACAAAACTTAAATAACTTAATACGTTTGAATTATAAATAATTCTTCAAACTTCAAGGTTTCTCAACGTTTAAATAAATAATTTATTAAAACTCAATCTTGTAATATATTCTAACAAAGTGGGTCACGGCATATTTACGTTCGCGAAATGTGTCATCCGCAGCGGGTAGATAACCCGTCCAATGGTCGCAAATATAATCTGACAGAATGCAAATTATGCCCTGCCATTATAATAAAATATTTATGCTAAACCCTATTATACCAGAGGTCTATTATTAAAATTAAAAAAGGGCGTAAGATAAATCTCGAACGGCCCTGAAAATAGACTTCACCTTTTTTGCGCAAACACATACAGGCGAATACAGCCAAACGGTGATGGATAATCTATTGTGGATTTTTTGAGGTTTGCCATTGTGAAGATGGTTAAACACTGTTAGTGAGGTTTTTACCGTCTAATGTCGTTAAGCCACAGTCCTACATTTACACATCATCCATCTTAAATGCTAATCGCTGCGAATAGATTATGATTATAGAAAACTTTTATCAAGAACTGATTTTATTAAAGAGGTTATTAAAGTCATGTTGGTGGTGAGTTTAAGTAATCTAAGGATACAGTTAGAGCTGCTATCTTAAAAATTTACTAAAAATATCATAGCAAAAAGTATAATATTATTGTCAATGCGTTTAAAATTGAAAACGCGAATAATAAATTGTATTTTTGCCGATTTTGGTGGAATTCCATAATATCATATTTAAATATTTAAAAAATTTAGAATTCTCGACAATGGCTACCCCCGACAAAGCCGAAACTTTTCGTCACGCAATAGCAAAACATTGTGGAATAGTTATAAAAATAACTTTTATTTTAATATGAATTATAAGACAGAAAAATACATAATAATGTTAGATTGTAAAAAATATTTTCTAAATATTTTATTTTGTATTTGCATTCTTGGAAATGTTATGTTTCGTAAATATATCTCAGATTCACGCCTACCATAAGACAGTTTTCTAGAATTAAGCACAGCAATGGAATAACCATACATAATAGATATTTGTAAACAATAACTAACATTTTTAGCTTTGTCGGAAATTGAACTTGCGACCTTTTTTGCATGGCAGCCGTTCGTTTTTAACTCTCGGGCATATCCCTCGGTAGAATTTTGTTTTTGAATTTCGTACAGCCGTGAAATTCTTTCAGAGCATTTTGAAAGGAACCATAAAATTGTCTTTATGTTAAAATGCGAACGATGAACACCGGTCATAGGAAATTATGTAAATTCAAAGGAGAACGGACCAGCAGGTTTGAGTTATTGAAAATAGGGTAAGCGAAACCCCCCGTAGATTTTTATATTTATTAAACTTGAAATTCTTAACTTACAATTCTTGGAAAAACTTAAATTATTACAGCAGTATTTAATTAGATGCAAGCACAACTAGCAGAATACTTCTAGAATGATTCGATGAAATTTCGTCTTGAAATTCTATACTATATGATAAAATTAACATCACCAAACAATATATGTGGAGTATTGATTTGTCACTTCATTGCTTATTAGACATTAAATGGACTTTCAGTTTTGACAAGTTTTCGTGAGGCGACTTTGGTCTAACACCATTTTTTTTTATTTTACTTTAAAAGAAAATAATATAAACTTTACTGATATTAAAAAAAACTCATCCAAGAAATAAATATAATATTATTGATTACATTATTTTACCCGAGTTTCGGGAGTAGAGAAAATAAATTACAAAGCCAGGATCATGACAGCTGACTTAACTGTGTGGCGGCTATATACTATATCTAACAAGCGGATTTGGAAGAAGATATTAAGATAAAAAAAAAAACATTTCCAGCTTTCACTGATCGCAGCAAGTATTGAATACAAAGTGATTTTTAATTGAAATATTGTATATTTAATATAAATAATAAAAATATTATTTATTTTAAAAATAAAATTCAATGTTTTGAAAAGTTGAAGGAGCACTTGTTGGGACAAGAAAAACACGCTTTGGGCGGAATGCTAATTTGATTTTGTGGAAAATCCTGGTACTAATGGATTTCAATATTTATACAGCGTTGGCCTCCTCACCATACTTTTCATAAACAAACAATACACAAAAAAGGGGCATTGTCCGCATTCGTATGGGATTTTCAACATATACTTTAAGTTACAACAAGCGTTTTTTTAGTCTTACTCTTACAACGAGACAAGTACAGTAATATCCGATTTACGTCGATTTGCATTCACATTTACGTCATGCATACGTTTGGTATTAAAGTTAGTGTTTTTTTAACAGTGGAAAAAACGTATTTGATTCATAATTTTTATGTCTTAAATATTTATGACGTAAATACAACCGATAATCTTATTACACTAAAGAAACGTTTTAGTTTTGAAGTATCATTTTTTTTTTCGATATAATAAATACATACTTTCATTATTTTTAATTTTTTGTAATTGCATGATTTTAATTTTCGAATACTATTGAAGTGTATTATACGGACTACGAGAAATTTATTGTAATATATGGATGTTTCACTTATCAATAATATCATTTCTCGAATTATTTTCCACTTGTACTTTGAAAAATAAATCGTTTCCTATTTACGTCCAAAACACCTGAAATGTAGTAAATTAAACAATATAATTCTGAAAAATAATAAAATTCATCTACAAAATATCGAACTTAATTTATGGCATGTTTTAGTATTGAGTTGCCTTTGTTATTACCTCTTTTTATAAATCCGTTTTAGTGGATCTGGGATATTGTATGTATATTTTTAAAAGTATTTAATACCTGGTGGTTTAATAAGTGTTTGGTTAATCAGTAACCTCTAAAGAAAAAGAACAGCCATACTTTTATTAAAACAAGAATGCATTATCCTTCTACAGCGGAAACTTTAACGCATACTTAAAAACAATAACTAGTTTTCCTTGTACGAGTATGTACTATCATTTGAACATCCTAAGATAGCAGCCACTATACTCAAGACACACATTTTTAAAAACTACAAATCTTCACACTCCAAGCCTTGCATAAAACTGGATCCCTTTAACCGGTGTAGAGAGTAATGTGATAAGCGCACTCGGACGATTAGGCATTCATGAGCTATGAGAGACATTCGAGACATAAGCAGAGCCCACGCTTCGACAGGCAAACGAGAGAACGGTATCCGAGTTACAAAATCGAAATGCAATAACCGGTGATGACCAACAAGCATGGTCTGCCAAGGTGAAGGCGAGATACCAGGCTCGGTACCTGACTTGGTACTTGGTGCTCGGTTCTTGGTAGACTTGCCGTCTCTTGAGGTTATGTAATTGAAGAATGTGGAGCTTCGGAGTTTGTGACGTCGAAGATTCCTAATCTTGGACTGGTAGCTGCAGTCTCAGCGCTTCAACCAAGTGGGAAATGTCGAAAGATCTCGTTATTATAATAGAAGCGCTATTTATTGATGCTCATAGTACTTGTACATGCTATTATTAGTACAAACACAAAATCTTTCGAGATTTTTAGCCGAGAAGTTAACACACAATATGAGAGATCACAGGTTCTCGATCCCTAAATAAGCTAAAAACATTTTTAAAAAATAGTTGTAAGTGTTGTCCTGATGATTGTAGAGGGTGCTACCGAAACTAGTAGAATAAACAGATTTTAATTGTTACTTTAACTTCTTATTTAAATTCTTTACATTGTTATTAATTATAAATATTTATATTAGATAAGGAAATAACCTCTCATATTTAAAATGTCTACAATAGCCTATTAATTAAAACGATATTTTTTTAGTTTTTGAAAAATTTAATTAAATTTACATCTTTATGCCTGAATAAATGGCTTAAAAATTACTTTGGAAATTGAATAAATACTTTCCATGCTTGTCGACAATTTTTTATTTTGAAAAATCTAAATATTTTTACTGATTCCAAACAACATGTATTATTTTTATTATTCTAAGTAGTTGTGATACTTTCGCCTAAATAACTTGATAGTTTTAAGGAGATGGAATGTATTTAATGTTAATAAAATCAATACAATAACAGAACTTTCTTGTTAGAATGTATTTGAATATATTTTCAAATCTGTCATAGAGATTATGCTACTCGTATAATGTCTCATGTATGGACATTTACGTATATTGCATTTTCATTTGCATCTAATACAGTATGGAACGCCAACCATGTCTGCTATCAAAAGATTATATTCGTATTAGATGTTTTAGTCACTGAAACTGGTGAAAGATTATACAGCTCGAGAAAGTTGATTGTGCGGCCTGGGTTTTTACCGCAACTGTTGATTTGATTCTGTTATTTTATGCGTCTTCTTCGGATGCAATATCCGTTATTGGAATTGGCTTATCACAGTGGTATCGCCAAAAGTAACGGACTAACGGACTATGTCCATAGCAGAAAACGGACTTATTCATCCTGTCTTTATCATCACAATGTCCGCTCTCATAACAGGATGCATATGGTCGTCGCAAGCTACCACAAAGCTCTGTCTGCCGCAATGATCCTCGCTTTATCTCATATAGCTGTGCTTCCCGTAGTTCCGCCACGTACGTTCTATTTATATTTCCCGATGGCCTCCCAGGACGGTGCAAGCCCGGGGTATTAGAATAGCCAGTTTTTATTAATGTCTATCTTAAGTGAATACCTCTTTTTATCTGAACTAAATGGTTGACAAACATTGGCACTCTAAAGTTCTATCACCATAAACGCCTAAACCCATTTCACCTCTGCTTCCAGATACTTAAAAGTTCAATACATTATATGTAAAGTTAGAGAGCCGGTAGCCCGGTAGAAGAGGCAGGTTTTGAACACGTATACTATCTTACACCATCGAAAGAATATGTCCTAACTAGGTCCACCTTCGCATCTTGACCGACTGAACGGAAAGTTGTCTTGTACGCTCTCTTACCTTATCATTCTTCACAGAGTCAGCCATTATACTTTCAATATTCTACGCAGGCATCTTCCTGTCAGCAAAATCAAATAGATTCCTCTCAGTTTCTGGCAAAATCAATTAGAATAATCATATTTTTGTGTTATCCATCATCCTTGATAATACGTAATAAGTACTTTAAGGCGTCATTTATCAATTCGATTTTTTTTCTATCAGCAACAGTATTACATATAAATGGCACTCAGTACATTAATGTAATTAAATCATTTTTCCGTTTCACCAAACTACAATCATATGCGTGCGGTAACTATGAATATCGTCAATAGCAATTAATCATGATTGTAGTCATCAACGTCATATCGCATTCATTTCATCTTAAATTTATTAGATTTGCCCTGGGTATTTAGATAAATTGTCACCACTATTGTTATTAAGGTATGGAAAATATATACGCAGCGATATACTCGTATCACGACTAATTGATTTACGAGTCTTTTTATGGTTAATTGAAATCTGTTTTATATTATTTTGACCCTCTTCTTAAGATACCATTTAATGATTTATTTGTTACATTTTAATCAGTAATAATTTCGTTTAAATATAAAATCCAGCCAATATAAACCAAAAAAGTCAGAAATGATTGTTTTCCTGCATCACATTTTTACATTAAAAAATAATTTAAATTGCGTTACAATTTTCTTTTCCGTGCAATTAAACAGATATATTTATGGGCAATGCTAATCAATTGTATTTTTCGTAACAATAAACAATGCTAATTAAACAAAATTTCAAACAATAAAAAAAACCTTAAAATGTAAATTAGTAACATTCTTTACATAGTAAAACAGTCAGATATTAAAGTGTACAATTCTCATGCAAAAAGTCTAGTTTAATCACGAAAAATCATTTTTTTTTAAATTTATAAGTCTAGAAATCTTCACAATTTTCATAAATATAAGTACCCTTGTTTATATGAACGTTATCTCTTAACCGTAACAATACATGCCATGGCTCATTATTGGTGGCAAATGAAAGTCATCTTCTATTCAAAGTCAGTCCCTTAAACAAGGCTTGATCTTAATATGACACCGTATGAAAAGTTCACATTGAGCGCTTGGTCACCTTCAAAGATGTGAAAATTCATATAATCCACAGATGATTTCTCCAACACATTTGGACGGTATTTTCCAGTATATTGTTTTATAAATCATATACATAAAACATGTATAGTAATGGAAGACATTGACTAGATCCATAATCCTAAATTATTACACCGCTTATTACTTTTATTACATGATTCGGCGAAGAGACACTACCGGGGATCGTCTTCTTGTGACCAGTTGTACGGAATATTAAAATTTAACGACAACTGCTTCGCCATATATCGTTTATTTTAGGAGGACGTTGCTCCCATGCGGGCTTTACTTTAAGCATGGCATCACCAAACAATTCACTAAAGATAATAAACCATGTTTTACTTTAATTACAATAAATAATAAAAAATAAATGTAAGATTTAAAGATATATCAATTACTTAATATGTCAGTGAGATTAGTAGCCATAATTCTAAAGCATTTATACGTATGCAATCTCAAATTTCTGATATACGACCAATTTACTGGAAATAAAATTAATTTAAAAAAGAAAAACTCAACCTAATATTTACGAATAAATAAGTTATTAATTAAAAAATAACTTTGTATGCGATCTAGAATAATGCCAACACTGATTAAAAATTATAAACAAATTGAAAATTTAACATTTTTATTTTTCAAATGTTCATGAAACTTTTGTTGCCATAATAGGAAAGTGCGTGGTCGCAAACAAATATTGATTTACATGTATCATATATATACACATACACCAGTATTATTTGAAATAATATTTCATGACATTTATGTTAGTCGTATTACACAATTGAAAATACTCGTATCTTCTATGAGCATTCAAATTAAATTTTATTTATGCTTCGACAGAGATCTAACCAGCGACATCTTGCATGAAAGAGAAGAAAAAGGGAAATACTGTTGAACTTGATTGCCTTTTCCCTGTAATTGGAGCCCAATTCAAGAATTGGACTTACAGGTATTTGATGTATACATCATATCACATTACTATTATTCCTAAAAAATTTAATAGCTTGTTTTATGTTGTATGAAATTATTTACACAGAATATTTTTCTTGACAGTTTTAATGCTATTCCGTGTTGATTTATTATGTTATTACAAAAACTTATTAAAAACATAAATAATAATGTTAATAATAATAAGCAAATACCAACGATTCCATTCTCAGTTTCACACGCAAAACAAATTCTAATTGGTATAAAATTTAACACCTCTATTTTTCTTCTTCAAGGCTCACATTCTCCTCAACCTCATGTACCACGAACCTCACATTGAACCTCAATGCATGGCACTCGGACGCGTTTATCCATCTGAAAATTTGAAGATATTTGCAGTCGCACAAACGCCAGCTCGCTTCACATCTCGCAAGCAAAATATACAGTTAGTTAACACAGGCTTGGCTGTGGCGAGCGAGCGGCCAAACCTTGAACTTGACTGGTACTGGGTAGAGGCCGCGCGGACATTGCCCGACAAACGTATCTAGATAACGTTTGAATTTTAAAATTAAATTAAAAAATATTCATTTAACTTAAAACCGATGTGAACATTTAAATCGATAGATTAATTAATGCCGCTTCAAATTCAGATATTAATTTGAATGTAAGCATACAAACATGGCCGCTATGACCTGTCAAAGTTTTATCGTCTGTAATGGGAAACTCTATGGATTTGCAACAGCGTCTGTTGAAATGCGGATCGTGGACTTACCAGACCATTGAGAGGATTGAGTTTCTAAACGAAATAAAATTATATTTTAACACGAAAAAACGTCAACTATTTTATTATAAAATAAGGATCTACGGATACCGTGTGCCAATGCCGTTTTAGGGGGTGGCGCAGTGGGTTGGCTGCCCAGAGCGCCGAATGAGTTAAGGGCGCTAACGGCGGCCTTAGTTTCTACTGTGGTGGTGTTTTCTGAAGATTTCGCTTCCAACCCAAGAAATCCATGGGGCGCCACAAGGTCTAAAGCCGGCACTGCCGTGTGCTTGCGGGGGAGCGGATATCAAAGATATTTTAAATTATTTAAATCGAAATACATAACATTTCGTTTGATTGTATGCATGAATAATTAAAGACGTAAATCTATTACTCATAGTGTTCACGCGGTTTGTCTTCCTAACCGCATTCATAAAAACCGCAAATTTATCAAATAACCAAAAATAATATGAAAAATGTTTGTATTATTAATTTTGATTAAAAGGTCAGTCTGCGTAGTACTCCGTAGATTCACTGAAAGTTTTAACCTAAAACCATATTTTTTCAAATTAGGTTTAAAAACAAAATGAAAAATGGGCAAATTATAACGTGCAGAAAATGTAATTATTGTAGCGGAAAAACAACTTGAAATCACCCTAATTATGCGATACTATTATTAAGACCTTAGGCGAAAAAACGATAAACGCCTTCTCAATAAGATATAGCATGAAATTGTGACTTTTGGGTTTAGCCGTGTGTGGCAAATTTCTTCTTTCCGATATTTCGACCGCCATTGCAGGGGTCTTCTTCAGGGTTGATGACTTTGTTGACAACGTCATCAATCCTGAAGAAGAACCCTGCAATGGCGGTCGAAATATCGGATAGAAGAAATTCGCCACACACGGCTAAACCCAAAAGCCACAAATCAAATCTGGCCGTAAAAAACATAAGAAGTTATTAAAGATATAGCATATTATTTTTATGTGTAGAATGTGAGGAATGACGAGATGAGGGAGCGGATAAAGCAGCCTTCCATACTTCGGCTTTTTAGGACCATGGCGGCTGACGGCATGTTTGTGGCGGCAGTTTGTGAAGTTCATATGCTCTAGTCAAAGGAACTGACATGGAGATGATTATGATCTTAGTTTTTTTGATGTTGGTTTTCAATTCAACGGACTAAGAAAACTTTTTGAATGTATGTGGAACGTTTCGCAGAGAATCTGGGACCGGTTAAATACCACAGTTTGAAGGATACAAATATCTGGTTGAAAATAATTTAATTTATTCATTAGTTTTGTTCCAGAATTATGGAGGAGTCAGTGTTATTATTTAGTGTACAGTGTTGATTATCTCGATTCTAGATGGAGCATTAGTCTGGTGCGGACGCTATTTTGGGTGATTTACTGCTGAATGGTGTCTGGATATCTTCATCGCGACGATCAACGAGCAATCCGAGAGTATGGATATCGCAACGAACGTATGGTGATGTAAATTGTATTCAAAATATAATTTCAAAGGTTAACTGTTTTAGGACCGTTTGTGTCAATCATTAAATGATTGGTCATTAAATGAAGGTCCCTTAACAGACTTCGGACCGGAGTATGCAAGACAAGGACACAAATGACGGCCTGGCAGTTTTACAGCGGACCGACTGAATGTGACTGCGGCGTGGAGCAGACCCTGTCTCACCCTGTCTGGAGTGTGCGCTGTGCCCGAATAGCTGCACCCAGGAAGACCTGATGATGGCCAGAAGTAACGCCATCGACGTCGCCCACTTCTGGGCAGACAGGATCTGACCCTGTTGTTTCCGACACGATTATATAAATATATATATATATATTTATATTAAATGATCTTAAAACAACGAAACTATGAAAGCAAACTTATCATAAAGATAAATAATATTACCTTTCCTTAAATTTTGAAAATTATTTTTCAAATTGTAATTATAGTTTCAATAGCTCTGTTGGTAGCTATAATTTCTCTATCATTATTGACATTAGAGTGAATTTTATGCCGATAGCGACCATATACAAATCCCCACTGCGTAAATACCAAGTCTATACATAATAATTTAATGAGTTTTTATATGAATTTAAAAACCAACAATCATAGGTTGGAATTTTCAAAAAATACCAAAAAGCTTCACTATAAAAACTAGGTAATATGAAAGAAAACCTGTTATGTGGTATTTAAAACCATGCCGCTCGATCTTTTGAATCGTCTTACCTGAAACAAAAATAAAAACAATTAGTATGAAAGAATATGATAAAATTGTAAATTTCAATTACATTTTAACAAATATTTTATGCACCGTGGTTTAAATAACATTAAAACGTAATATGACTTAGCAACTCTGTGTTGTGCTTACATAAGTATAAGAGATCAACTTATTTTGATGTAACAGTTGGTAGACGAAGTGCGCTGTTAATTGTGCCAATTTATCCAAAACCTGTAAAATGGCTAATCTAATTTGTCGGTACATTTTACATTAATATAAAATTATAATAATAGCTTAGCGCAACGTGAGTTGTGCTAATCTGTCAAAGTCATTATATTTATGCACGCATTCAAGCATCGTCTGTATTTAAGACAACTCACTATGAATAGGTGAGTGTTCACGAGATAACATTCATCTACCATCAATTATGAAAGTATTATAATCAGAAAAGTCCGAAACATGTAATCGTTTAAAATAAATGTGAATCAAAACTTAATATTTTTAATTTGTTAATTTTTAATTAAAATTAATTTAAAATTATAAGAACATAAATCACATTATCAAAGTATCTTATCTACTATACCACTCATCATATTTTTGCCAAAAAAATTATATTTGTAGACTTTTTAGAAGCAACACAAAGATCAACATTTTATTTTTAATACTAGCAACATTGAAATCTTGTATTATTTATTATATATACAATTATTACATATTTTGTTTACAAAACATTAAAATAATTCACTTAGATTTGTAATAATGCAATGGCAGTCTACCTTTTTACCAAATACTTACATGATTTAAAACTAAAATAAGCAGTTATTACAGTACGTTCTAAAATAATATACTATATTATTTGTAGTTTCATTAAAAGTATAATATATATAAATAAATTAATAATAAGATCAAGTAAAAAAGAACAAGTGAAAGACTGCAGTTGCCAGATTTATATTTGTTATATTTTCAATGTTTTGAGCATTCACTTTGAGATCCATAATAAATTATAAATATTTATTTAACTTGTTTTCACATGGATCACGTAACAAAAGTTCTCTATTAGGAGACTACAGCTTCAGTTTTTATATTGGTAGAACGTCAAGAAATTTTAATATTAGAATTAAAGAACATTTAAGGTGCCTAAAAAGCATTAATTTTTCTGAATTCGCAAACCACCTTATAGAAAATAATCGTTCGTTCAACTTAGAAAAAGGATTAAACATATTACATGTAGAAAATAAAACCGTTAAATTAAATAATTTAGAATACTTAGAAATTTATAAAGCCATTAATAAGAATGAAGATATAATTAATAACCAACTAAATACCTTAATTAATTCACCAATTTTAAAATTGTTTCCGTTAAATAAATAAATAAATTTATACCTAAACCACTTTTATGTATTTATCTCTTCCTTCATCCTTGCAACACTACCTATCTCCCTCTCCTTTCCTGATAGACACACCCCCACCCCCTCTCCTACAAAAATGGGTTACACCACTTATAAGTACAACGCAGCTCAGTTATCTCTTAACTAGAGAAGGACTGAGAAAGGCTACGAGTTATATTTGTTAATTTATAAGTACCATTCCAAGCTTTGGAACATAGAAGATCTTTTATAAAAGTTCTCAGCTATATAAGTATTGTTTTGTTGACAGTTTCGCCCTTCTGTGTTATAAGCTCAATAAATCTGAAAACTTTGAGGACTTATTCGGGTTCTGTTTGTTATTCAACTTGCAACTAAGTATCCCTTATATAATTGATAAGTACTCGTACATACTCATATTATTTATTCGCTTCGTAATGTACACATTCCAGTTGTTGAATGTCGATATTACTAGTTTGGATATTGCTAGGAATGATTTTGCTATATTCGAATCCTTATGCTTAAGTGTCTGCATACCGGTCAAGTGGATAATCCGGTATTCATACAATGTCTGGTCCTAGAAATCACCTGTGGGCAGAAATGCAAGTTCAAAGTCCGACTGCGTTATTTGTATATCATACACCAAATTTGTGAAACAGCTTATTTGATAAATTCTGTTGTTATAGGTTATGTATTATTTTGTCACTATATAATGACAATTAAAAAAACCGTTTATATACAGTTATTAATGTTTTATATACAGGTATTTACGTGTATTGACTTAGATGTGAAAGCGTGTTCTAATTTAACAGATCCAAATTGCATTGTTTGTGTTAGCTTACGTAAGGTAAGCATCAATTTAACAAGTTAAATCAACACAGTGACTAATACTTTTATTTACGACTTATTAAATGAAAGGCATTCTAACTATTAAATAATCTTTGAAGACTTTATTTAATATCACAGTATCGTTACGATATTATGTAGAATAATCATTTTTAAAAATGCTCTTATTATTACGTTTTCGTTATTAGTTCTATGTTAATAATAAAAAATACACCAATAACAGCGACGATAAAGAATTTAATGTTCTTTCCTTCAGACTGCATTGAATTTAAATTCTTATCAATTGTTTGGCACTGTAAAGACATTTAAAAAAACATTATCAAGTGTAATAATAAAGTAGAAACATTTAGAAATATATTTTTTTTATCGCAATAAGCACTATCCAATGAATTATTTGTTTATAAAACCGAAGCAATGACACTCGGCATGCAAAAGCAAATCTAAAATTGAGTCAGCTTTCAATGTTTCACTACGGTGATCGTACTGAGAACTGCACATACATTGTCCATTGCCGTCGATCATTTTTTTCCATTGCTTACATTCATTCGTACGTACAATATATTTTCACAAAGTATAGGTAATGTGAGACATTTTCTTAGCGAATAGATGGTAGAATTGTCTTCACTACGAGTATCATTTTGATTGATGCTGACATTATATACATACATCTGTAGACTGACAGAAAAATATGCAATTAATCGAACCATACTAGCTATTGAAATTGAAATTGCTTTTAATTCATCAGGTAATATCTCCTAGCCTTGATTTTCTCAGAAACACGATTCCAGCGCCGCCATTTTGAATGCATCTTCTCAATAAGCTGACTAATGACACGGCAGGGGAGCCATCTTGAATTTTAATAAGCGGTTAGAATTTGGGTCAATTGTAGAATGGCTTCTCGCAAAGAGAAAGAAAGTGATATTAACATAAGCCATTTGACTATGCATCTTACTAATTCATAATGTTGAACATGTATTTATTTCCTTCAATTCAAGTACTAGTGGAATGTAATTCGAGTACTTGACGTCAGGCTGTCAGGGTGGGGATTCAGAGAGCTTGCACGAGAGCCTTGTTAAAATTTAGATGTCTGTACTTCGTGTTTGGCGAAGCCAAATTAATTCAGTCCACTATCTGGCAACATAGATGGTCTATTTGTAGCTCAACGTAAGTTCGTAGGAGGAGCAGCTAGTGGGACACAAGGGCAGGGTCTTAGATGTGAATGCGGTGATGCGAAGACCGTGGCTGCAATTTGTGATACCCAAACGCTCTAGCTATTTAGCGGATATGGAGTAATGAAAAAGACTTCTTCTTTAGCCTAGCCATTTCCCATCATCTGGGGTCGGCTCTCCTTGTGCACATTCGCCATGTCTGTCTGTCCTGCATTGCATACTTGGTCAAACCCAGAGTATTCAGATCCTTGTTTACAGTTGCAGTCCAGGTTGCCTGTGGTCTTCCAGGTCTTCTTCTCAGCGTGGGTATGTTGAGGGCTCTCTTCACCATATGATCCTCATCTCTCGGTGTCACATGCCTATACCATCTTAGGCGGTTTTCCCTTATATTTTAAGGTATGGGGGCCACCCGAAATGAATCTCGAATATGCTAATTTCGAACTTTGTCCACTCTAGTCACACCGCAGGCCAGTAATGAGAAAGACTATAAATTAATAAAACTAAAAATAATTTAAAAATATTGTGGCCGTGTGAAATTTTTTAGAAGCCAGTTTTGCGAGACGCAGTTACTACTGCTCTATGCTCCTTGGTATTATTTCGCATTCCTTGATAACCAGATTTCCTCTACTAAAAAATGGATAAACCTCGTGGCCCAAAAGCCGATTATCGATCCCTCGACACCGGCGCTGTTCACATTCCAAGAGATTGCTCCAGCACCGGGACTCCATTCATTTGCAACACCGGATTTCCACGTGACTGATCTCCACAACCAGCAAAACAGCTAACCACGTGCCACTTTCATAAAACTTCTCTATAATTCCCTAAGCCTCAAAGGCCATTTTGCTATGCTCGCGATGACCAACGTACATGCAGACTCCATTTAATATAAATTTCATGATGATATGAATAATACAATTGCACTGTGATTATTATTTTTGGTATAAAAGTTTCAACGCATTAGGTGTAGCATTACAAAAAAAATATACATATATTTTACTATTGCATATGCTAGCATATAATCAAGCTATTAATTTTTTATCGGACATATAATTATTTTTTGTAGATAATTTAACTCATATAAAAATGATTCGTAGTTCAATGTATTGGATTCCATATTATATTTTATATCACGTTTATAATATACATATTACAATAACGTTACTTCCGGTAGAAAATTATTCGTCGGTGCATTGTATGTATTGAGGTCTTATATATTTTCAATTTGAAGCTTTTTACCATTCACAAAGTTCTGTCAGATGCCTTGTTATAAACTAGACTTAGTACCAGATCCAGCCAAAGATGTGGTGTTTCAAGGCGATCATACATGTAAGTTTTATCCCCGTCCAGTATCCCGATCCATCTGGGAATATAAATATAGATCCCGATGACCTACAAGTCCGAGGACTCGAAGACGAACAGACGGCAACTGTAGTATCCATGCATATTTTTTGGTGGTTTGTTATTACAGGGAGCGGAAAAAAAGCTACAAAATAAGCCCGACGCTCTCGAGACCTGGACGATTTGGTCCTAAGGAACGTCTCAACCCGACTATCGATACGCGATTAAAAACAGGCATTCAAGTAATGGTCCGTCCCCAATATTGCTTAACTTCCGTGATATATTGAAAACCATTATCATTTTATACGCATACAAATTGTTAAAAATTAAATAAAAATAAAAAATAAATTACTGTAAAATTGATGAAATGACGTAATTGAACTATTAACTTGGCTTATTTGATATCGCAGCGTTCATATAAGCTTGCACCTGAAGATAATGATATTAATTACGGTTACATAAAGTGATGGATAACACACACACACATTTTCTGTGAAAGTAAACGTCGATACTGTCGTCATCCATTCATGTGCATTGTATGTGTATTGATAATTAAAATTTGCTGATAAAAGTACTGATAGCTCCCGCCCGCCTGGCTAGCTCTGATAGAGCTATAAAAGAAGAAAAATACTCGACTACCGATTAGAGTTTGCGCATACTAATTGTACGTACAAGTAGAAGCTGCAAGCACTCAAAATGGACTTTCATCTCACGCAAGTGTTTACGGGACACGCAATTTTCAGAGAATTCCAAAAAAGATTTGGCATCTATTCTTGCAAAACATGTCCATGTGATCCAGGCATACAACAGACAATGAGACACTCTCTCACGGAGTGCATCATCCATGAGAATAGGAGACGCATTCTGTGTCGTCTACCATTTCTTGGAAGGATTTTCCTGAACTGCTGCTTACTTCTGACGGTCCATTTAAAAAAAAACACTCAAAAACGTATACTTGTGAGTATTTATATTCTTCTGTATACGATTGCTAGAAAAAAATCTCTAGAGGCGGTGAAAATCACAATTTCAAGTGTATTTTTAATTCTGATTGAACATCTATTTTCAAAGTAAAGTTTAATTATAATAAGCTTCGAGATCATTATTAACGTATATCATTGCTTTATACAAGAGTTGAGAGCAACCTTTTTTTGAGTAACGTGCCAAAGGTTTGCTTCCAGTTAATTACATCTCAAATCATTTTAATTGCAGTAGTTTCATATATATAAACAACATGACGTCATTTTCAATGTAACAATGGAGTTTTTAGCATTATAGTACAGCTTTTTTCTACTGTTGTAATGCCCAAATAAACGGAATGTATTATTCAATGGGTACGAGTCTAAAACTATAGATTTCAACTAACATATTCATATCTGTTTAACAATTGGTACATATAAATCTATGGCAAATATCATCGTATATGACATTACTTACATCAATTTATCAGGAAAAATTAAACGATATACTTGAGGAATTGAACCGCAGACATTATGCCTACGTCCTGTATATTACGCTCGACGTTGATCGCTAACCGAAATTCCTAAATTTATCGAATGCTGTTACCTTACGTGCTGTTCACTTGCATACTTTTAGGTGTCTTTGAAACGTTCACATGCCATAACCTGGCGATGACTGCTTTACAGCTACTTCTTTCGTGGGATTTGAACCAGATGCCATCCGCAACCATGCGGGTGCTCTGACAGGTGCTGGACGCCTTAGCGATGGATGAAAAAGTACTCCAGCTCCGAAACTAAGTGCTCCATCTTATGCCAATCATCTTCTCAAAAATTATTCGGTGAAACCAAAGTCTTGTCTGTCTACCTTCCGTTCAATCAGTAATCAACAAGTATTCTTATTCATATTATGTAAAATACCTGTACTGGCCAACACCTGATCTAAATGTTTCGATAAAATATTAATTACATGTATGTCTGCAATAATTTCTAAAACATAATATTTGACATTTAGTTGTTATTCTGTAATATTTTAAATAATAAGACACGGTCCAAGAAAAAGAACAATTAGATACAATTGAAATTATAATAATTTTAAAAATGAATTACTCCGATGATAGTAGTACCTCCTGCAAAGATTAAGACCATATTACATTTAAGATACTGTCCCATTTGCGCTTGATGTAGCTGCTCCTTTCAGGATATTATGTTATACAAGACACAAGCCTTCGATGTTGTCAGATATTGGGCTGAATCTATTGAACATCGCTGACACGAAAAAGAAAATAAATTGTAATTGAGAGTACCCACATATACAATAGTCGTTATTCACGCTCATATACAATCGAGACGAAGAAATTTTCCCCGAACAGTTTTTAACTTCACATGGATTCGAAACCGCCACTTATCGCTCCATAAATTTATTAAATAATAATTTAAGTTTATGACGAGTCGAGAGTATGGTAAATGGTATGCAAATTGGGCAATAATATATTCAAAGAAACGATCAAACAACGAATAGATCCGTAGACAATGAGTGCTCCCAAAGATCGTTGCACTTTTCATCGGGCATAGTCGATTTTCGCGATGTGTGTCAACCGAACCGTTAGAAATTATCCGTTCACTCTTCGAACACAACGGAATGCCGGTGATTTGGACAGAAACCACCAATCACGAAATTGACCAAACCCAAAATACAATACCTGGGGTTATACGAGTACATTACTCATCGGTTTAGTGAAATAAATTTCGATAAGTTCGGAAAACATCAGTTTCGTATAGCGTTATTCCTGTCGAAAAGATTTAATATCGGGAGACTATACAGGTATATTAATAAAGATTAAATTGATTTTTCTTGAAGAGATCCAGATTGTGAGATGGAGGAAAATTTAAATGCAGGATAAGTATTCTAAAGCTTGCTAATAGCGTTTAGGAAGGAATTTAAGACAAATTCCCGTTCTTTGGCTGCATAGATCATCATTAGATAACCGCTGACTAGCTGAAGCAATAAGTCACAAACTGACGCCACAAATCCGCTATGATGCTGGCCTCACCCCAAGTGAACTACGCCTCCTAAGCTCCTTTAAGTAAGTTCATTCTATGCAATTTTTTATTTTTTCCAGAACAGCGAGAGCTCAGGATCTGAAGAAACAGCAATATATGCAATATAATAATACTTTCTTGCGTCATCCGAAAAACGTGTTCCAGCCAGGTTCATAATCGTCTCTTAACAACTGTAGAATCAAAAAGACTGTACACCTCAAATGGATTTTTGCAACTTATAAGTGTATGCAGGATGCATTAATTCTTTAAGTTTAAAACGGTATGAAAGACTAAATGATCCAAAATTATGTCTGTGTTTTAAGCATTGGTGTTTAGATGTTTGAGATAAATTATTTACTGGGCGTTCAGTTATTTTTCAATATAATTGATCAAGTACGAATTTCGGTAAATTTGTTGTAGAAGATTCGAGTTCACAAAAGGATTTCAATCCATTGGTTTTCTCTTTTACATATTCACTTAAAAATGCATAAGAGCTATTTGCTTCCACCGGTCTTATCGCATTGTTTGTATTTAAAACAGGTTGTGAAAATATAGAATGTTCATAGGATCAACTGATTGTCGTTTTTATGGATATAAGTATAATTAACACAGGTAATGGCTACTACTAATGACCATTACGATCGCGTTATCGCAGTTTTTATGCCTGAAAGATTATTATTATTTCTGAACGCTAGAGTACCGTAAATTTTGCACGCAAAGGGATTACGATCTGTGTACCGTATCCACTCCCAATATGGAGCAAATAGACACCACAAAAACAAAGTTAAATTCTTCCTATTACCCAAATCAACTTAACAAAACTTCTTATTTTTTATACATAAAAATGCTTTCATCAGTGTACCAAAGTTATATCAAAAGTTCGTTAGGTGCTCCAATTGGTTTTTATTTTTTTAAGGTGACGCTAGTGTGATGTAAATTGCTAGTGCAATAATTCGTATCAATTTGACTTATATCGTAATGTAAAAATTTGACCATGTAGGTGAATTGAATTTTCGTTATTAACGAAAATGTCTAATACGTGTATTGAAAATAAAATATTTTTATGCACCGATTTGGCTCATATATTGGTTTGGACATGATAATATTTAGGTGTCTTATGCACTCCATAATTTAAGTATCGTGGGGTTGGAATATAAACAAACTATTCTACTATTTTCCATACAAAAAAAAAACTAAATTCATTTCACATCAAATAATATTTACGGAATAAACCAACATTTGCCGGATGAAGTAGTAATTTGTATTGATATACTTATATTTATATAGCATTTATATATGTATATAATATTAATTATGGCTGTGAAGATGAAGCGACGACCATAGTGACAGATTATTATATTTTATTGCAGCGATTGTGAGGATAATATGCCTCAGCTAGAAAACTAATATAGAAAAAGGAACATAATATTAATATGACTCACAATGTAACAGTATTTACAACATAATAACTAATTTTAATTTCGTTTATTTTTCTGAAATGGTGATTGGCTAATTATGCATGGAAAATTAAATTGCTTACACATGACTTTTGATATGACTGTTAATATATATTGGTGGAAGGAATTCTCGAACCAAGTACACGAGCTATTCACCAGTCAAACCTGTTCCTCAACGGCTTAGAATCCATTTTCAAATATAAAGAAGGTAAATTTCTGTCTAACTTTACGCCATACCTTAATTTTCATTAATAAACGCTCGCTAGATGGAGCACATTGTTGCAAAAAATTACCGACAAATGTCAGCTCCAATTATCATTATCATAGACATTCCACCTTCAAGTAAATTATCATCATTATCATGGATACACATCAACTCTCTACCAAATGATCGTCACGAACTATCGCAACAAAGCTTTTAGTCACCCTTGTCATCTCTGCTTCCCGGAGCTCCATCGAGTACGAAAAAAAACGACAAAACGATAAAACGAAAAAAATAAAAGTAATATTGTTTTGTGTTCCTCTACGACAGCCCCCATTTAAAAGATTATATGGTCAAATAAATTATATATAATGGATATCATGCATAAGCCGGGTCTCTACTCCTATTTGAGTCTGTAGGCATAATCAATATTTTTATGAAGACCGAGTGATAAGTCCGCCGCTCCATCAATGAAAGAATATATTCAGAGAGCTGACACTAATTATTATGCAAAATAATAGTTAATTTGGGTCATTGAACTTCTTGAACTAGCGACGGCGCTGCCAGCCTAGCTGAATTATTTTATTTAAAAAGAAAGAACAGTTTTTTTGATAAATAACTGTGCAATTATCTCAAATTTCCAATCCTTGGAAAACACACGCAATATCGGTTCACATTTTTCTATAGCTATATCTAATCACAACCGAAAGACTCTTCTCATAATTACTGTATGCAGCGTCCAGTCGCTCTGGTTTCTACTAGCTGTACTCTTTTCCTTGCGGTTACATAAAATAAAAATAAAGCTTAATGTAGGATTCTGAAATACAGTTTTGGAGCGATTTGATAATGAGATTCTATATCACTTGCCATTGTGAGTATAGTAAAGTATAGTATGTGAATATGGTGTATGTAATTGTTTTGTGTACCATCAAATTTGATTAATATGCTATGACATGCATTTGTATGAAAGATCCGTTTCACACAAATTTAAAGAATTTTATCGAACCGCAACCTTTCACATAACTGTTGAGTGCTTATGCGTCTCTGATAAGCCGCTCTGAAAACTAAAATGTACAGCTTATTTTTTTGAAAAGACTCGTTCATTGACTAGTGCTGTAAATGCCAGAAAATGTGAACTTTGATGGAATGAAGTCATTCCAAGGATCCTTTCTAACGTGACGTAAGTGTTGAGTCATATGTTACGCAGAATTACCATATAATTCATTCATAGTGCACGAAATAACATTAAAAATATTAATGCTGTATAATCAATTAATTATAATTAACGGCATAATTAAATAAACCGCAAAAAATAAATATGTATGAAGATCTGCAGATGAAATTAAAAAAGGTTCATAGCAAATGCCTTAAATCACGAATTTCTTATAACAATTAATCAGAAAAATATAAACTATGGATATGATAATTTTAAAAGAGAATACCCAAGCCTTGTTCATTGCATGCATTTTATCCACTATGCATCAATACACAATGGATAAAATTTGATATAAAAATAGTCTAGTCTGGACTGTCAAATTTTAATATTGCGAATAGTGTAAAGGTTTGTCATCGAATCTAAAGTGTTCGATTAAGCTCTAAGAAGTTCACCAAAAACATATTTCCAAGAAGGCACCAATGAAGAGAAATATATGAGACTCTCATACTCATATAGGTCGTACTACAACTCCCCTGGCTCTTTGGAGTTCTTCGGAAAAAATGTTTTTTGGGCAAGGTATAGACAATGGCAATTGACATAACTGAAAGGCGGAAATTTATGGTGATCATATGTTCAAGATAAGGTAAGAAAAATAATGTCATTCTTAACAACGCGTCTTTTATCTCTAATGAAGTCATGAGTTTACCTTTATTTTTTTTCATAGATCATTAAGAGATATTCTAAAAGTGTGATGCGCTCCGCATCCCGGATTTCCCATGCATGCTCCGCTCTGCGAGTTGGCTGCTGCTCCGCATCGCGTGACAGGCGGCGGTCCAAGTAGGGCTTAGAATCCACAATCCGCAGCGACCGGAGATTCAGAGCAGAAGAACTCGTACAGCATTAAATGCGATAAAAACATCAAAATCGCGACAGGAATGCTATCAACAATAACTGAACTAGACTTTTCATAAAACTAATTATGTATACAGTTAGTAAAAACGCCACCTATACATATTACGTGTTTTTGATAGATTACGTGGACATTTCTCGATTGGATGAGGCGGCAAAAGCGGGTGAATGGTCAAAGCGTTGGGCGAAGAACTGGACATGCTCCAAAGTTCGTGGTTCAAATACCCGCGACTACCGTTTATTTTTCTCCGATTAATTGACGAACTGACGTCAAAACTTACTATGATCAAATCGTAAAAAATGTTTCAGTTCATTTTTTATTTTATTTATTTATTTCTTTCGGCAACATTACAAAGATTGATGACGATTATTTTTTTCTAAAATGTGCTTCTATGTTTTTTTGTGGAAAACTAAACAAAGGGGTTTTTTTTTTTTCAAATTGTGTGAATAAATAAACATCGCTAAATTTATTACGATGTACTAGTTTTGTCGTCAGATATTTTACCAGCTCTATAACCCGAAGATCCGCCGAGTACATAAATTGTTTTGCTTGCATTCAACGAAAGTTTTTTTTTAGGTTTTATTATTTCAGGAAAATAATACAAATTTACAATGATAATTACTCACTTTAAATAACCAGACTTAATAGTCTCTTAACTTAATATATGTCATGAATTTTTGTTACTTAATATATTTTGATTATAAATGACTTTAATTACACCTTCCTTGAAATGGAAGACATTTCTTTCATATTTTTTTTCTTAATATTATACTAGGAGTTATAACTAGGATATATAAACGAAAGAAATCTCTTGAATTACAATAATACAGGCAACACATGCGTATGATCTTGGAAAAGAGGATAAAAGTGGACCAAGATACATATATTGCCTTCGTGGACATTGAAAAAGCATTTGATAAAGTAGATTGGGAGAAGCTTTTCGATGTAATGAAAGAAATTGGAGTCAAATACAAGGAACGAAGACTCATATTTTCACTTTACAAAGAAGAAGCTGCTATAATATCACTCGGAAATGTCCAAAAGGAAGCAAAAATACGTCAAGGGGTGAGACAAGGATGCTCTCTGTCGCCTGTACTCTTCAACGTATACATACAAAATGCAATTAATAACATCAGGGAAAAAATGGGGCATAGAGAGGGGGTTAAAATACATGGCCAAAAGATTGATATGATAAGGTTTGCTGACGACATTGCTCTGATTGCTGAAACTGAAGATGAACTCACTGAAGCGCTGACATCCATGGAAAACATATTTAATTCCAACTACAATATGAAGATAAACAGCACAAAAACCAAAGTCATGAGAGTAAGCCGCAATGAGCAGCAGAAAATTAACATATCAATGCTAGGAGTACCCCTAAAAGATGCAAAAGAATTTGTATACCTTGGAAGTACGATCACCTGGGATGGCAGAACAAAAAGAGAAGTCAACAGTCGAATACATCAAGCAAGGCTAGCTTTCAACAAAAAAGCCAAAATTCTTGAGTCAAAGAATATTACTTTAGGGCTCCGCAAGCAACTTGTCAAAACACTTGTTTGCAGCATCTTAATGTACGGCTGTGAGACATGGTGCTTATATGAAAGTGATAAAAAAAGACTAGAGGCCTTTGAGATGTGGTCGTACAGAAGAATTCTCGGAATTTCCTAGAGAGACCACGTCACGAACAATGAGGTTCTCAGGATAATCAAGGAAGATAGGCACCTAATAAGAACCATCTCAGAGAGGCGAGCCCGATGGATTGGTCACATCATGCGACACGATGGTCTTCTTCACGATATTGTGGAGGGGATGGTTGAGGGTAGAAACTGTAGAGGGCGCCCTAGACGGGAGTATTTACAGCAAGTATTCGAGGACATGAATTGTAGCGCTTATGCTGAGCTGAAAAGGGTTGCGGAGGACCGAGAGGAATGGAGATCGAGATGCAGGATTCTGTTGCTGCAAACCAATCCGCCGGATTGATACTACGAAGAAGAAGCCAACACAGTAATATTTTGTACGGTCATTAGTAATTATGTCGGGCATTGAAGCGAGTCCAGCAATTGCCGGTAAGCTCTAATTAGGTCCCATCGGTCAGCTGCCAGTAACACTCCAATACAAGCGGCATTCTCACATGGGCAAAGAGCGCACTCGCTTTTTATTATGCACATAATAACGCGAGAGAGTGAAAGAAAACATCATTTGTGGATCCTATGACGCATGTCATTTTAATGATTGCATAGCACACAGACCAACAACAATACCACATCTTAAACGCTGTTCTCGTTTAAAAATATCACCGTACAGCTCATAGAGAGCGGCGGTCTGCAGAAGCTCCTTTCTCGTCTTGGAAACGCTGGAGCGTCCTTTAATTCCTCGCGCAAAACCTGGACCGACTATACGAGTACAGCAATTGTTTCGCCCACATTTTTCTCTACGGCAACTAATCTCGGCGTCTCACCAAATATTAATACAACCGTATAATGGATTTTGAAAGTGATGCTTGCGTAGAATTTTCAGGGAGCGGACACAGCAGACTTCTAGACTACAGTCGGTCAAGACACCTGGACGGGACATGTACTTCGGATTCTGCGGGAGAGCATTACCCCTTTCGCATCGGTTGTTGGCATATGCCGTCATAAGATTCCCCGACCGTTGTCATCGGTTGACGTGATATATCGCTTTGCTACTTTCTTAGAATAGTTTTTTATGCATCATCTGATAGCTAAAGGATACAAGAACCAATGTGATATATGAAAATAGACCTGATAATTACATTTATGCTTCAAATACTAGTTTTATAATTGACAGTATAATTTGCATTCAAACCGAGCCGTAATGAAAGGGTTAACAAAAGCTCTCTTTTCTTCAAGCCGCCAGACTCTCGGTGTTCTTGAATGCCGTCGTGAACCATACACAGAATGTTATCTGCAGAGCTACGGGAGGCAGCGCTGACATAGAAGGAGGTGGGTAATATGGCGGCTGACAGAGCTTTATGACAGCAGTGCGTAACAAACATATGCTCAAGTTATGGGATCAGATATGGATAATAAAAACGAAAAATGATCTATCGATACTTTCATGTTGCATAAAAAAATCATTTGAATATTAATAGTTTTTAAATACCAATAATGAATCATGTCTTTTAGATAGCCTCTGACTCTCGTGGACACACTCGAGGAGACAGGTTCCTATGAAAGTTGACGCTCAGAGGTTAACAACCCGCGGGAGAGTCCGCCCGTCGTTCCTGTTTAACTAGTATTATTTTTCGACTAGATATCCATTCCGAATGCTCAAAGTCTCAAACGGGTTTACTCAGGCGTGGCCCCTCGCACACGCCTGATAAGCATAAAAGCCGGCCCGGGGTCTCCCATTCCGGAATGTTGACGGAACGGGTTGCCAGTACTAAAGTACCTGTTTAACAATTGCTCAAATAAAACAGGTTAATATCTAAATAATGCCTGTTATCACTGAAGTGCCTCACATGCAAAGCACGCGCGATGTTTTGGAGTGTAATCAATGTTGAGAAACACTTTAAAATGTCTCCGGTTTTGGCTACAAGTGGTGGAATATTTAGACCTGGATTACATTACTTAGCAGCCGATCAGTCCGATTACCGAAGTCCACCAAAAAATTCAATTAACTTTTTAAAATTCAATTTTATTTATTTCCTTCAGAAACATTACAAATTGTATTTAATACGATCCTGAAAAAGATAAAATAAAGAATAATTTGTAAATACATATAGGTATTTTCATTAAGTACTAATAAAAGGAAAACAATAAATACGAGCAACATAAAAATAACAGAATGCTCATTAAGCAGGCGACTCCAAAAAATATGAATTTGTTGTGAATGTGAAAATGACAAATATCTGAACTGGGTCTACCTTACGTGGAATATATCAACATCCGAAGCAATTTGGTTGAACAGTCTAAGGCGTAAAAGGAGTGAATGAATGAAATGAGGACCTTCAAGAATCTGAATATATTAATTAATCGATTAAAATAAATAACGAGAGGTACTTTCTTCGTAATCAGAAAATTACGAACAAAAAAGTTAAAATAAAATTACACAACTTCATAGAATGACGGCATACAAGAATTCAGTTCGTAGTGGGTAGAATATTCAACTTGAATAATTATGAAAAAACGTCATTTCTTATTCCTTAGATACTTACTTTAGTATCGCATAATTAGTTAATAACTGGTTTCATTTCCTATCTATACAGTTAAAGAAAATGTAACTTTTTTGTTTCAAGTAATCAAGAGGAAGTGCTGATTAGGTTTGACACTTTGTATTTATTTTGTCTAAATTGTATCATTTTTATGGCAACTTGAAGTTGTTCATGAAGGAATTCCACGTGGTGGTTAAAAGCCATTGATAAATAATTATTGTTATAAACGAAACATTCAACTACATATAATGCACCCTCTTCAATTAGAATATTAAAATATATTCTAAAGCAACGAAAAATATATATATATCGACTAATGCTATATATTTTATTGCTACCTATAACATATCACACTTTGATTATATGTGCGAGTATAATGTAATAAATCGTATAAAAAGTAATAAGCAGTTTGAATGCGGATCAATTTAAAGATAGAATTACGTTCAAGTCATTGAGCTTTGGTTGGTTTATCGTACAAAAAAATACAAAAAGTCACACAGCCTATATTTTGTCCGCCATTATACGAGTACCAACCCGTTAGGCTTCGAAGCCCAGTAACTGTAAACCGCAGTGTTTTGTCATTGTTTTATTTATATTTCTTTAACATAAATAACATAATATTATACCAATTATTTAAGAAAGAAAACATTGTTGTTTTATTTTATTGATGCTGTAATAAAAGTCGGCTTGTTGAGCGAAAATTGAACGGAAATCTTCATGAAGCGTTAACCAGTTTCTTGAATATCTTAAGATGACAATTCAGCCACATTGTTATGTAAGAGTTGTTAAAAAGGTTGATAAGCCTAATATATACAGAAAATCTGCAAATTAATGAAGTTTTTTAGTGTAAGATTCCACGACTTTATTTACATATTTCGGCATCGTTGAGAATTTATTCTCAAGCTTTCGGTTTCAAGAAGCCATCCTCAAAAATTTCGGCTTTGTCGAAAAACTATTCTTATGTCTTTTCAATCAACATGCAAATGAAATATTTTAAAAACTAAAAAAACTTCTTAAACTTACATATTTCAATTAAGCAAATAAAATATATATAGAAAAAACACATAAATTAATATATAATACATATTTAATACTATAATCTATGTTAAGAACTTTTTTTTCTTTTTTATATATATAGATTTTTAACTACAAGTGTATTGTAGTAGATAGACAAAATGAACTATTACTTCTTTCGCACTGATGTTGTCACTTAGAAATATTTAAGAATAAGGGTGTGGTTTCGCAGCAATCATGTCGAAGGTTCTGTACATAACAGAGCTTAAATAAAAATATTTTTAAAACAATGTATAAAGTCTAAAATACTTCGAATTAGTGTAAAACTGATACCACACCCTTAAAATGCAAATCATATCCTATTAATCAAAAGTCCCGGGAACACAAAAATTCGCAGTGAGTTCCGTTAAATTTGGATGAAGCTGTCGGGCTGTAGTTTTAAGAAGTCGTCATAAAATACACGGATGACTTTTAACAATTACCGTAGATCGGTATTATTATGTATATGTTCATCAGTTTTATAGCTGGAGTTTACGGACACCATACTGGCCCGTAAAATAATAAAGGTTTTTATCCTGGTGTTGCAAACAGCTTTTTTGCTCCATTTTCGTCTCCATGCAGCATCCGCCTACTTGGCGATTGTGATGCCCCAGTTACCCACAGAGAACCCCCCTAAATCCCACTCTCCGCCCTACTCCCCCGCCCACAGTCTACCGCCCAGGCTTCCGCCTATTCATCCCCGCCCACTGTCTACGTCCCACCGACCAGCCGCCTTATCAGCGCTAGCAGGTTGCTCTCGACAATGGTCCGTGTAATTGTCAAGTTCCTCGAAGCTTTTTTAATAAAAAAAAATCACTACAGATCACAAAAAAAAGTATGCTACAATATAACGTTAAGGTTCAATCGCAAGTATCATCTAATGAGACCAAAGTATACCAATAAAACATTGATTCAATGGAAGCTTACATTTTCCACAGATGGACTCGATGACAGTTTGACAGATGACTACGGTATATGAAAACATTCTCCAGCTGCTAATATGTTTATCTAACGATTAAACTCACATGGTTAAATAGTAGGTGATGGAAAATTCTTTATTTTTCTGGTTTGAAAAAATTGACATCAAAAAAAATATTTCGAATTTTTTGGTATTTTGGAAAATGGACAAAAAAAAGGAAAATTAAAAAAAAACTTAAGGTTTAGTATGTAATACTATGTGTAAAACAATTATCTAATTATGTATATTTGTAGTATAACTGAAATCTTGGGTAGATTGAAATTACTTTTATTTACTGTGTAATTTTCAGTCTAAATTTTAAACACTTACGGACATTCAATGGTTTGGTATTACTTTTGATTCGTCGCTGTAACGAATGAAGATTTTTTTAAAATAAGAACGGAGAAGTTTAAGTAAAGAGCGTAGGATCAAAGTGTCTTACAATTACAAACAGGTTTCCTTCCTTAATTTAAAACATGTTGACGAAAATTCTAACCGAATTTCGTTACATAATTTGTCTCGACGTATTTGCCCAGGAAGGCGGAAGGAGCCTCCAATTTCCGATGGGCGGGGGTAGGAGGGTTTCTGGGAGAGTGGGCGGCATAAGGGGCGGTCAGACGCCCGCCCACCCTATGGGCTATTTATAGTCTGCGACGCGACTAACGCCCACTATTTGCGAGAGACGCTTAGTATGACATTAGTATGAGTACTTAACATTTTCATTCACACGCATATACATCAAGTCCATCGCTTTTACTCACTTATAATACATATGTTTAAATTATGTCGAGATAATTTTTCTCTAGATAATTCATATTTGTTTTATACCCGAAACAGCCACAACAAATTGATGTCAGTTTGCCATTGCACATGCCTTATCATAAGACAACTCTACACGAAGATTCACTAGGAAATATAGTTTCCGACGACCTTCAGAGCAGAAGCCCGAAAATTTGATAAGACGGCCGCTGTAGTATCTGAGCCATATTTTAAGTGATTTATTAATCAGAATATTTCAAAATATTACATCATTAGCCTCTCGAGGAGTGAAGCATTTTATTTTATCATACAAACAGTTCAACCCATAATGTACACTATAGAAGAGAATATTATATGAAAAACATCCGCAAACGTTATAAGAAATATCTCTATAGAAATGTGTGCTACATAATTAACTATATTCACTCCTTGCCAAATCTTTCGTCATAAAGGCTTCTTATTAATTCAGTTCGGCGTCTTAAGCTTGTACGTTATGTAGAACGTGATGCAAAGAGAGGTGACTATAAAGGGGTAGAAAATAAGAGTTGACTTTAAAGGGGAGAAAATTGTTGACAACCGCCCACTGGTGACATTATGTCACATGGGGTTCGCCCACCCCTCGCTGACGTCACAGTGGGTGGTTGCGTCACTCGACGGGCAACAAGTGGGCGGCCGCCCCTAGGGGATGACAGGATCCTGACGCCAGAGCGCATCCAGGGCTGACGCATTTGGAAGAGAAATAAACGTTTCTTACAAATATCATTTATTACCAATCCTATACTGGAGGTAGCATGGTTGGTAAGAGACCAAACAAAATAGCCTTCCATACTTGTTGGTCAAGAGGCGAAGGTAAAACTGGTTGGGACACAGGACACACAAGAACTGGTAGTTTCAAAAGTTTATTCTTTAATGCAACCGGTAAGCTTTGGAATGCTCTTCCAGCGTCTGTGTTTAGTCCTTCCTACAATCTAGATCTCTTCAAGAAACATATAAATATACACTTGCAATCTCCCCAACCCACACACAAACACGAACACATCACACGTTTCCCGCATGCAGCGTCCAGCCTCCCTATCTGAGCGTCATAGAGTGCACTGGTCTTGACCAACTGTGCTCTCCTGCATGCGTTTACATAAAAAAAATAAGAATGCCGCAGAAGAGCATAAACTATAGCTGCGTTTTCTTCGAGCTTCCGGTTTAGCGTCGTCCTGGAAGTCGTCGGGAACTTAACAAATAACCGACGAAGCTGCGGATGCAGAGCTGAAATGGGAGGAGGGGAGGACTATGGCGACTGACAAAGCTTTATGACGTGAATACCTAATGCTCCAGTTAGGGCATCCAACGTGGTAATGATGATCCATTCCGTATCTGAAGAATTACATTTTTTACAATTTCTTATGGTCAGTTACCATCATCAAAACAGCTAAATCCTTCAAGAAAATTGCATGGAAACATATATGTTCGCCACATATATTTTTAGCTCAATAAAACCGTACATATAAACTATCAATAACATACATACTCAGCCACCCACAGACGAACAAGTGTGAAATTGATAAAAGCGTGTAAAAAGCCACCTTTTCCACATGAGATTTTGTATTAAAAATAGCTTAGAAAACTATTTCAGGATACATTTACTTTGTGACGTCATCCACAGTAATGCGTGGGCCACTGTCAGATCCCCAGAGACGTCAAAACACGCCGTTGTAATGAATCTATATCTGAATTCCGTCAGATTGTAACATCACATCTGAGAATAATACGAAGCTTACCATTGAAAGATGGGTAAGCACGTGTGGGGTGACGATTTTCCAGTGATATCACTTTACAGCGGTTTTGCGCGATGTTTTTATTTATTGTTAAAGTTTAAAAATCTCTACCTCTTAATGCAATCTCAACTATCTGACAAAAAAATGTAAAATGTAAATTTTTTCAGTGTACATTTTTGTTCTCCGTCATTTTTTAAGGTGTGTTATATATTTTAATTAATAAAATTCAAGGACGATTTGAGTTAATGAATAAATAAATAATAATATATTATCAATGATTAAAACATTGTATGTTTTTGCGTCGAATATTCTCTTCACGCTAGA
Source organism: Glossosoma conforme (assembly GCA_022606575.1). Lineage (NCBI taxonomy): Eukaryota > Metazoa > Arthropoda > Insecta > Trichoptera > Glossosomatidae > Glossosoma > Glossosoma conforme. The sequence goes on along the minus strand of JAGTXR010000025.1, from coordinate 2,993,538 downwards.
GAACATTAAGCTTTAAAATAAATACAGTCGAGGCCGCTATAAGGGCATGTTGCCGATTTTCCTATTCAGATTGATCAACAGGGGTTTATATATTTTTTCGATTAAAGTTTTTTTCTGACCTCGTAGCATTTTTCCTTTGTCGTGAACTGGTGGGCGGCCTTCTTCTAGGGCGCCGGATACCGCCCAGCAACAAGTGAGAAAATAATAGTAGAGAATATATTGTACGTACAAGGATTTTGACGCCACACCATATTACACAAAGATATCGTACATTCAATACGAATGCGACCAACATCAATAGCATATTGTTAATATGAATCTCGTTCAGAAGAAAACTTGTTATGGATTACCTCCTGATGCTTACAATATATACATTTTGGTCTATCCGGTATCTGTTTTAAAAAATCTAAATCATTTAATTAATATTTAAACTTATAATGAGTAACCTTATCAAAATATATTTTTATTTCAAGATACCGTTTAATAGAATCTTTTACGATGATGCAGATGATCCTAAAGCTTTAACGTACTACATCATAAGCATACGCGACTGGTGTTTTTACTACCTTATTTACATTATTATTAAATATTGCAGTAAATCAAATACAAGTACCATCTCCCCGACCTCATCGAATAAAGGTCAAATTAGCGTTAAAGCAGAAAATTGGATGCTTTCAAAAGCTACTATCTCTTTACTTTTCACTTCCATTCTCTTCTCCATACATGCTACGTTTAAGGTCACATCTCACAAAGTGAAGCAAAATATTTTAATTTTTTAAATTCATAATTTTACTATAGATTAATAAACATTAAATAAAAGTGTTAAAGATCAAAGGGTTTTGTTTAGTAATATCAAAAAGCAAATAAAAATAAACGCTATAAAAAACAATCTAACACCATATCTTCCCTTTTACATTCTGAATATATCATCAACAGTTGCAATATTCTCAATCCCTACAAGCACACAACCATTAGACGTCCAAGAATCGTTCCGTGAAAACCACTAATTAATAGTGTGACATTTTGAAAACTAACCTTTAGTCCTTTTATGAGATCTCAACCTGTCGCCGTCTGATAATATTCTTTTGTGGATGTTTGCATACTTTATTAAAAAAAAAATATTTCGTCATACATTGAACCCACAACATCTTGCATGGCAGTCGTGCGCGTATTAACCTATCGACCATCCTCCCCGTCTAGCCTTGTGGTGTTAATCTTATTAACCTTTTCAATGTCGAATCAGTCAATGAGTATTTAGGTCACATCTCATCCCCTATCTGTTGTGACATATGACTCTAACAAGTAAATTTATGACTTTGCCTATGACGCACCGAAGAGGTCATAAAATAACGCGATCTTTTTTTAGACGGTTTCTAGGAGTAGTAATAGAACCTATTTAATTTATGAGTGCATCTTATTTTTTTTAATAAATGCCTTATTGTAAGGTTGAAAATAAAAAAAAACAATATTTCGTTTAAATGAAAAACCTCGTGTATTGAATATTGATTTATAAAAGGACTGAAAATAACTTTTCGAAATAAAATTGAAGCTGGCTTTAAGAAAATGTATATTCTTAGTTTTCGAGTTGCAAAATATAAATAAAATATTATTCCGCCGCATAATGTAATGGTAATTTATGGAGATTTGAACTTTTGAACTCCACACTATGTTTTTGAACAATAAATTAATGGTAAAAAATCAGGTTTTGTCCTTCCTACACCACAATATATATCATATTAATTTTATTTATATATATAAATATATATATTTATATATAAATTTAAATTATGTATCAAGAAAGCACCACGTGTTATACTCGTATAATAAATGCGTATAGAAAATAAGTGAACATATATTAATTACATATGTGTGTAAATCGGAATAAAAAATCTAATATTTAAAATAATTTTTGATGTTCTAAAAATGATTTTAGACAACAGCGATAATCTATCTATAAGTTTTGTTGCGGTTCCAATGTTACTTAACTTCGGTGATTTAACGAGAGCCGCGCTTAGAATGTGTTATTATCTTTTTTTTTTAAGCTTCTACTGTTTAATCAGTCACATATGTATTTATTACTCATATCGGCTATATTTCTGTCAGTCCCTATAGTCCTTATCCATCAAAAAAACAAAGCTTTGACGAATTTCTCAATGAAAGTAATTTTCCATACACTATTAAATGCTGGATTTTTGATTCTACTTCTTGTGAGAGTTATTAACATTTTCATCATAATCTGATGTAATGTACGAGTGTTATTGTTGCTTACAAAGACAACCAATAATAATATACACATTGACTAGTTTTACCCTCCTGTGGGCGAGAAAAAACACAAAAAAAACACGTCATTATCGGCTGAATGGAATGTTTCCGTCCTATGTGTTTTCAGAATGGACCGTAATGGCGACGGAGCGCGGACCCTGTGATTGGCCGTAATAAGATTGTTAGAAAATAGGTCAGGCGCGATTTGTTCTTTGAGAGTAAAATAAGCTCCAAGAGACGGCTTTCTTTTGCTACGGTAACAACACACTAAAGCATGAATCCTGTAAGACTTTTCCTACATACCCTTTGTGAGAGAAATTCAAGCGACCGTTCTTCATTTATCACAAATCCGAGCCATATCAGTACAAGCATAAAGTTTAATAACAGCCACACAGTTCTCTCAGCAGCTGCCATTGTCGTTATGATCTCTGCATTTTAAGCTTCGCCGAGTACATAAGCATAGTTGTCGAGGTACATCAGGATGAAATAGACTTGAAGATATCAATTGTTTAATAGCATTTTAAAGAATATCGCGTGATTAGCCCAACGTTTCAGTGGTATACAGAATTTGGTGCAAAATGGCGATTTAACACAACTAACAACTCGCGGTGCTGCTTGGCGGGGTTCAATATTGTTTAATTTCGGTGATCGGACGACAATCGGTATTTCAAACGGAGAGCTTGTTAATAAGTTGGACTGCTTTAATTGCTATTAGTGGTAAACGAATTGTTCATATGAACACCACCTATACACAGTTAATCGCCTTACTGTAGTGTAATTGTGTTCAACACACCGCATGCAGCGGTTGGCCAATATCAATGGTATTAACGTGTTATATAATAACTACATCACTGGGTGGCAATATTGGTATATGTGTGTTTATATATTATCTACAAAAGCACCAGTTCCCACAGAATATAAGCAATATTGGACACTGTTATGTAGTGTCGTTGTTTAAGTTGAACCGTCGCGTAGAACCAATTAGTTCAGGCATCAATAAAGCGTCGGGCTTATCATCTCTGAGCTCTTCAAAAAAGATCATTAAACAAACTCAAAAATATGTATCGGATACTATAGCAGCCTTCTCTTCGAGCCATGCTCTTGTCATGGACACCGTTGGAAACTTGGCGTATTTTGTACTAGGTTTTGTGTACAGAAATGACTTGGCGATAATAATTGCAGTAACAGAAATGTGTGGCGGAGATTTTTGTCGATCATATACACCATTTAGGGATCTCATATAGAAAATTTTCTTACATAAATACAGGTGGGGTGAGGTGTAGTCACACAATACAATTTGTAGGTAATTGAAACACCTGCCTCAATTCAGCTCCAACGAGACGAGGAATTGTCCCATTCTAACGTAATCTACTTACGTTCTTCAATTGTACACGCGACGGATAATAAATGTGGCATTATCGAATCTGTGTCTGAACACAGATCTGCTCGATTCGTGTCGTAGATACTTCGCGAAGCATTAGCAGAAATATGTTTCAAATCACAAATGAATCTGAAAATTTGTATAAGAAAAAAATCGAGCTTAGTTTGAAATTTATAACAAATAAGGAAAATTAATTACTTCGATTTTTTCGATCGATATTTCTTGATGAAATTCCATAATATCAGATATAAAATAAAAGATTCTTTAGAATTTATTACACATATTTTTTTTTGACGACATGTTTCAGCCAGGTCGGATGGCCATTTTTAAGTCAATTAGTTAAATTTTTGTTGGCTCTTTATAAAGCAAAAGAGTGAGCGAAAAGGTGTATATGAATTGTGTGATGGGTATGTGTGGTTTTAGGAAAAGGAAAGAAGGAAAATTACTCAAATGTTTACATATATTTTCAATAAATCGTTATTAGCCGTGTGGCAGAAAAATCAGGTCTTATTATACATTTCATAAGAGTTTTTTTTTTCTATATTATTTTTCTGCCTTTCAAATAGTATTGATTCCTAGTGTCGTTAGTCCGAACCATTTTATTTGTAAAAATATTATTAATATATTAAAAACACAAATACGCAAGCTTATTAAAGAAATTGATCTACATTAATAATATTAAATGTCATTAGTAATGATTCAAAAATCAGTTCCTTGAATAATTTCCATGAAAAAATGTTATTAATTTTGAAAATCAAATATATTCACTGTCACAAAACATCTTTATCATCATTTAGTAGAGTTGACGTGGTGGAAAGATTAAAAAATATGTCAACGATAACCTGTTATGCTGAAGGTCTTCAACCGGGCGATAGAATCTTTCAAAGGCTTACCTGAAAAAAAAAACGAATAAATTTACCATACAGTTAATTTAATTTTAATTATGGATTGCAGAAATTGAGGACATTATTGCAAAAATACCTATTTTTCATAAGTAAACGTATGTCATTTTTCATTAGTAAACACTTATAAAGTAGAAAAGAAAACACACACAGACAATTTACAGAAGACATCTCATCTATGATGATCCCCCAATGCCATTAGATTAAAGTCCAGCATTCATGCATAATCCGTTTTAAGGAAACTCAATGTGAATCGATGATGTTTTTACAGGAAAACCTACGTTATTTAATACTTTTAATTAACAGGCTATGCCGTTCATATTAAGGGTTCAATTTAGCAACTAACGGAAATAATTATAGATATTTGTTGTGTTAAGTACGCACATTGATTAAAATAATCGAAGTTTGAAATATCGAACTATTGAAATCACATATAATTCAACTATTATTATATTAGTATTTGTATAGCGCCCTTTTATGACCGAATGATCATTCCAGAAGCGCTTCTTTGCCTCTCTGAGTAAAAAGGTGGGTCTTGAGTCTGCTTCTGAAGGATGCCTCCGCTTTAAGCTCTCTTATGCTTTCCGGTAGTGAGTTCCAGGCCATTGGTGCAGCGTAGCTGAAAGCCCGATTGCCAAAGACCGTGCTAGTGGTAGTGTTTATCGTAGTAGACCATAGATTAAAGCGGAACTATCCTAAATCTGTCGGATTCACTTTATCTTATAAGGACATAAACTACAGATCATATTAAAATTGTATTTAAGGGTGCACAACTGTCTTGGGAATGGCTACATTGTATTACGTTGTATAGGGCATATGCTCTAAATTAAAAGAGAATGAGGAATATAAGATTATTTTACTTAATACGGGTATACGATTGACATTCGACACGTAGAGAAACACATAGAAAAAATCTAAATGGGACATCAACTTTTGTGATGTACAGTGTACTTATATTGTGCATCAACAACGTTTAAAAATTGTATAAAAAACGGAACGAGCCTTGACACACAGCTCATAGGTGTTAACAGGTACCTTTGTATAACGTAGGTTATTATATTTTTTCTAAAGGTTTGACTCATTGGTAATGAGACCATTTGTTCTCAAAACGTGCAGGAACCTGTTGGTCTCAACTCAACCAACAGGCTGTGTCATAGAGGCCAAAGAAGGACCAAAACCCAATGATTCTGTATGTGTTTTTATAAAACATACAAGTCATATTAAGTATCGTTTACTCAACGTTGGCGACAATTTACAGTACTTACTCTAGCAGTACATTTTTATGACCATATGACTCACCATGGAAGAGGAGATATAAGAACATCAAAAAAACATTAAATTTGTTTTCCTTTACTACTTAATTCGGCAACCCTTTTTCAAAGCTGGTATTAACACTATATTTTATCAAAGGTATGAAAACTGGACTATTTCCCTGAACAGTAATTTTTGAATTCCCGACGCTTTGATACAATGGGTCGAAATACCTAAAAAGGATTGTTCCATTCGAAACGGGACACACACTCAACTCAATAATGAGCATAATCTTGTCCCAGAATGTAAACATGTTTTTCCTTCGTAATCACCTGTTTGTTAAGTGAGTTTTTTTAATCTATGTTAATAAATATCATAGGTACATGTATTCCAATAATAAAAAACTATTATAGTCGTGAAGAGCACGACACATAAAATTAATTAAATGCAGTCAAACATTTTGCGTAATAGTAACGTAATATTCGTAGTTAATGAAAACCAAAAATAGTATTATTATTCATCTTCAATATGCGCTCTTCTAGCTGAACTAAATGGAAGCTATAAAATGCCATCCTCAATATATCTTTTCTAAGGGTACAAAGATAACTGTAGTTTATGTTTGCAAAATAGATGGATTGTGAAATCCTCCCTCCACTCTTTCACGTTTTTAATCATACAAAGTTTCATGTTTTTACACATCAAATTAAATGAATTAATATATAATTTTATCAAGATACGTAGATCTCGTATCGTCAGGTGTCCCATATAATTATTATTGTCCGTACTGAGCGTCCAAAGGCGAACTCCTAGTATCTTATAAAGCCAGTGTCACAAACACAACTATGTATTCCACCTACCGTAATTCATAATATCTAATACTTCTTCGTTCTGTTTATTTTGACCCAATTCCTAGCCGTCTAATGTCCACTTAAGAGCCGAAACACTCACACATGCCATTGCAGAAGTGTGCAGAGTAGTAGAGTGTTGCGCGGCCAAAAAGAAATCCCGCATTCGCTGTAGTGTGTAGTGCCTTTCACCAGATCTAGCAAAGGTCACTGGTGTGTCCTGTTTCCGCACCATAGGTCATCCGCTGGCCGACATTTCAATGAGAGCAAGAAAAGGACATAACTTTTAATGTCTTATGTCTTATTAAATATTAAATACCGCACATAACTTATGTTCCACAGAGCGGCAATCTGTGTTGCGCATTATCGCTAAAACTTGCATGTTCAAACGCTGCTACGCAAATTAATCGTCTGTGGCAGAGATTCTTAACCTTTTCAGGGACAAATCATTTTTGGTTTCAAAGGATAGCCGTGAAAGAGGTTAACAAATATCAATACAAATAAAATCGCAAACACGGGTTAAAAAGAGATCGAAAAGTAAAATGTTTAAGTCAAATTCATACTGAAAAAAACGAGTGAAAATTATTAAGGGCGCGGAAATTATTTTTAGTAGCCACAGAATCTGTATAACCGAAAAGGAAAAGGCAATTTTATCGCAATGCATAAAAACGAATGCACTATCTATTATTATAATACGACTTGAAATTCCCAGAGAATGTGTTCTTGAGATCACAAAACATTTTTTTTTTCTTTTCATTTGATTGAATTTTTTAGTGTTAAGTTGGAGTATTAAAAAGGGTTGGTAAAACATATTATTTACATTTTTTATAGCAGCTTTAAAAGCTTGTGTCTTAAGAATAAAATTTACTGTTTTTTTTTCATAATTCATATAATAATGAGTAAATAAAAGTTTTGATTCAACTAAATACAAAATAAGAATATAAAGTCGAAAAAAACACAAAAAGTTGCATTAGAAGAACGTAGAAAAATACAAAATAGCTCGATACTCCTCTGAGGCTTTTAATTTTTGAAAATGCTTACTCTGATGATTATGACGTATATTTTTTTAAAAATACCAATTTAAGTAATAATAATATGTTTTTCCGGACCTTTTAAAACAGACCACCCTTAAGCACGATCTAATGTCCAAAATTCACACAGCATATTATATCCAAAATATATTTGACCACGAAATCATAAACAGGACATTAACCCTGCTCAACACGTGGTCTGTACACGTGCAACCAGATATGTGCCGATCCTCAAGATAAGGGGACCCAACTAGGGACATCTTTAGGGAAATTTGATGCAAATGATGGCAGAAAGATGTAAAAAGTGTCGGCAAAAAAATATATTGCGCCGTTTGCTTCCTATAACCTCGCCATTCTTTACAAAATCAAACCATCATAACGCCAATATACGAGTACTGCTAAGCCACCACAAAACCTATTATACGACTGCATCATCTTTTAGGAAGATGCCATTTATATGTGCCATATTCACAAACGTATAAAAAAAAGGGGTGATGCAGGCGCTGTATAAGTTTTCTTAGCAATTTATTTTGATCAAATATACATACGAGTATAAGTCCCGCATATTCGCACGGAATTTAAAATAATATATAGGGTGAATTTTATACTATTTTCTTTTTGGCAACACTGATTTTGACAGCTCACGTACGTTTCGTGTTTTGTGTCACTGTCAAACATCTTCAGTTTGGTCTATAATTTAACCATGAATCGTCTTACAAACGAACAACGCTTGCAAATCATTGAATTTTGTTGATCCATATTTTAATCGAAAAATTGTGTTCAGCGACGAAGCTCATTTTTGGCTGAATGGATTCGTAAATAAGTAGAATTATCGGTTTTGGAGTGAAGATCAGCCAGAAGCATTGCAAGAGCTACCAATGCATCCAGAAAGAGTTACTTTTTGGTGCGGATTATGGGCTGGTGGCATCATTGGACCGTACTTCTTCAAAGATGATGCGAATCGCAACGTAACTGTGAATGGTGAGCGCTACCGTGAGATGATATCCAACTTTTTTTTGCCCAAAATGGAAGAACTTGACTTGCATGACATGTGGTTTCAACAAGACGGTGCCACATGCCACACAGCACGCGAAACAATAAACCAATTGAGTGGCAAGTTCGGTGAACACTTTATTTCACGTTTGGGACCGGTCAATTGGCCGCCTAGATCGTGCGATTTAACGCCTTAAGATTATTTTTTGTGGGGCTATGTTAAAGCTCATATTTATACTGACAAGCCCGCTTCGATTGACGCATTGGAAGACAGCATTGAAGCACTTATTCGTGAGATACCGGCCAAAATGTTGGAAAGTGTATGACAAAATTGGAATAAGCAGATGGACCATTTGAGGCGCAGCCGCGGTCAACATTTGAATGAAATAATCTTCATACATTAAAATAAATGTACTGTACTATCGATTCAAATAAAGATTTCATGCATTTTTCTTAATTTTATGTGTCTTTTTTTGGAAAAATTTCCTATAGCTATTTAAAAATCACCCTTTATATGGCTTTTTAAATACTGTTACCATCATTTCACCCTTAATGTGGAAATGCATCATCATCACCATATCCGCTCCCTAAATGGATCATATGGTCATCACGAATTTCCACCGCAAAATTAGCCGCCATGCTCCTCGACTCATCCCATATCAGCTCTGCCTCCTGCAGCTATATTTCCCGACGGCCTTCCAGGACGGCACTAGCCCGGAGGCTTGAAAAATAGGCTATACTATAATAGTTTATACTCTACTGAGGCATCCGATATATATGCCCAGGTCCACCTTCGACTCTTGACCGACTAAAAATATATTCGATCACATTTAAAGAATGGATAATGTGAATTTCTAGAGCGGGTCTGGCTAAAAGAAAATGGTCTAGGATAGTTATGCCAAGTGGTCCAGCGCTCCACTAATCATCAGCGATCATTCACGGCCCTGTCATTGTCCATTACCGTTGGCGTCATTTCCAATTTGAATGACGGGACAGATTCGACAAATGACGATGTGGGCCCGCCCTTTCTCTTGCGACACCACTCAATTTCAATCGCTACCAACGCGACGTAACCGCCTTAACAAAACTGTATGTTCAGATTTATTGTTATCGTTAACGGCCATAGCATGTTGATACCATGGTTATCGTTCAATCACGAAAGTTAAGCAACAATTATACGGACCGCACTTAGATGGTCACCAGTGTCCACCATGTGTCATTGATTGGGTTAAGCGGATGTTCAGGACCAAAATAGTGCAGGCTTCAGGAGTGTCAGACTAAAAATTTGATATCTTTTGAATTTTGAATGCGGTTACTTTTTGGTACATTTATTAATCAATGAAAAATACTACTTTATAAAATATATTCATTAAATTAAATGACATAGTTAAAATCTGCGAAAATATTTATTTCGTCTAATTTACGCGTAACTTCGTGGAAGTAAAATGGCAACGATACATCGTAAAAAACTGCTCACGATTGAACTTTCGTCAAAAGTGAGCGTACTAGAAACAATCATAATATAAACAAAACCAGCACGTAGCAACGCGCGCTGGGTTAGTAATAAACAGAAAATTTTCCCAAAAATCGGAAACTTGGGGCAATTAAGGAGCCACAAAAAATAATTGAAACATTGTTTACATTTAAAGAGATTTTTAAACAATCTCCCGTGTGTGAACAAAATTTATTTAAGCAATATATAATCGTAATTATTTTATGACTTCCTGTGATACACAGTATACACAAAGTACTCTATAGACCGCAGAGGTAGCGAATCATTGAAACATGAACCATATTGATATTGTGGCTTTTGGGTTTAGCCCTGTGTGGCGAATTACTTCTTTCCAAAATTTCGACCGCTATTGCAGGGGTCTTCTTCAGGGTTGATGACATAGTAAGACCCCTGCAATGGCGGTCGAAATATTGGAAAGAAGTAATTCGCCATACACGGCTAAACCCAAAAACCACAATACAAATCTGGCCGTGAAAACCTAACAAGTAATGAACCATATTTTTAAAAAGTGTTTTAGCAATATTAGAAGCGTCAGTTTATTTACCCGCAACTATGTCATTGAGTTGCAATATATACGCGTTATTTATGAGTAAAATATATAGTTTATCACTCAACTTGGATGGAGAGATCCATGCTCAGTGTTTCTTAATCCGAAACAAGGATATCTGAAGAACTCTGAAGACACACTTCAGTGAAAATGAGCATGACATATCTATTTCAGATAAAACAGTCAATAGGGAAGACAATTATTGTAGCGACGCCCAAGAACTGACAAACGTAGTGGTGACTGACCCCCAAGATGGACGAAATCAGGAGAATAGTAGTGTAAGGCTGGATGCGTTAGTCAGTACCGGCTTCAGACACTGCGGCCCCCTAGGGCATTTTTTTTTAAAACCCCATAAAGTTAATATTTTCAAAAATTTAAGAAAGAGTGGTTGCTCTAGGCTCCCCTAGCTTATTTAACGCCCTGGGCCACCGACTCACTTCGCCACCCTCTAAAACCGGCACTGGCGTTAGTCCTACGTTCAACAGTGAACGTACATAAGCTGATGATAATAATAAAGTTAAACGGTTAGTTGCCTCTGCTCTGTGATATGCCACTATGTATTTCTAGTACAAAACGTATGAGTCGCCCACTCATGGCTGGATGTGCCGAATTAGGACAGCTCTGGTTTTGCCATTTTTCGCTATTCGTCATCACAGAGCATAGAAGACTAAGCCTCGTAGTATGGTGAGTGGAAAAAGAGTGAAAATTTGTATTCAAAAATGTGTATATGACAGGTTTGCTAAACTAACCATAGTAGATTCACATCAAAATTATCAACATGTTTTCTGATTTTTATCAATGAATTATTATTTCCCACACACTTAATATGTAATACATTACATTCAATACTATCAACTATGCAATATATTATTTGATTTATGTTGATCTGAAACACTGATGTGCCCATTACACTACTTGTATTAAGATTTTGACAATACAGGTAAAATGAAAACTGTGTAAGGAAATTTTATTATTATTTTTTTATTTAAACAAATATAAAATAATACAGTTAAAGATTTAGTCACAATAAAAACATTCCTTTTTTTTTGTAAATTCGCTTACCACGCCGCTTAAAGATGAATCTTGTGTGTGTACTAATAAATGTAATGTTCTTACCTCTATGATCAATTGTTATAAAAAAAACTTGCGAAACGCTTGACGATGTTATCCCAAGGGAGATAAAACTTGAGTTAAAATTAAATAAATATGAATTAAAAGTATTTTTATGAGATGGTGTATTAATCAAAATTGATGTATGTATATGGTGAATGTACCCTACATTCAGTCCAAGCGAACATATAACTATAACACGAGCAAGAATGTTCATTTAGTGTAAATAGACAAATTGTTTTATTTTTACCCGAGGCATTTACAAAAAAATTCCCAAAAAATTACAGCTATGGTAGATGGAGCAGTGCAAAAATACAGATTTACCTTTATACAGATTTATATTTATTTTTAGCGCCTAGCCAATCTAAAAATAAGTTTACGTCTTAAATATTGCTTTCTTCAACGTTCCATTTTTTCACATCCCAAATTCAGTATATTTCAATTAAAATCTCTGTGCATTACATTTCACAATTTGGCCCTCTTGATGTTGCTTACCCATTATAGCGAGTTGATCTTGGTATATGTAGCATTGCTTAACCCTACGCACAGCCTTGGCTGCTTCCATTATCCCTTGAAGACCACTTTTTAAGCATTCAGCAGCGCGACAGAACATTATGTACCCAGCACAGGCTTCCTACTATAGGACATTTGCATACTTCGCAGAAATGGGCGGAATATGCGATGAGAAAGGCTTGGGAATATATTTTTAACCCGGTGAATCTCTTCCAATAAATTAAACCTCGTAGATGTGTACAGGTTCTCAGACACTGCTAAAAATAAAGGCTGACCCAAAAATCTTGAAAAAAAATATAGTATTTACTTTATGATCAATTTCAAATCTTACATAGTTCTTATTCTTGTCAGCGAAATCAAAATGATTTAGCTCAATATCTGGAAACATGAATAGCCCATCCGTTACCAAACACAAGGTCCTGATAGGAGCTGCTAGTCGGACAGTATCTTAGATGTGAACGGTCTGAAGGTCTCTGAAGTCGCAGACTCTCCATGTTGCAGCTCTCCCCCATCAGTGGAGGCCGTCAGCTTGTTTTAGGGAAGGCTGATGCTTGATGAATATGATATATTAAGTTAGAGAGAACTGTGTATTGAACTTATCGAGAACAATAATTATAATCAAAATCGGTTGTAAACGAAACTATTCCCGTAAAGAATGCATTAAGCTGGATGCATTAAATGCTTTCACACATTAAACATCTTTATATTTAATCTAGATTTGATATCAATTTTACTTGTAAAATTTAGAGGAGCCTAGTTTTTGTAGTCATTTTCAGGTCACCCTATAAATGCGTACTACAATGTCACGTGATGAATAAAACAACGCGAAATGCTCGTATTTTGAGTTTACAGTGAACCACTTATCATCGTCATCATGGCGGGCTATCAGGACTCCATTGCAGGCTGTGTGCAAATATGCAATATGCCTAACGTGATCATTTATTTTCAGCATTTTAAAATCACGAAAAAAATGGCTTTTAATTTCAAAAAAATGAAGAAAAAATATGTGGTTGTGCGTTGCACTCTAGAAGTTACGCACAAAGTTAGATTATGCGTCTGACAAACAGTTAAAGAACATAGGAGCCTATTCCATATCGGCATCGTTAACCGCGTGCATAGCTTGGACGATATTTTTAGTGTTGTTTAACGCAAGAAACCATCAGAATTAATAAGCAGGTCAGGACGATCCTCCCAAAAATGGGAGAGACTCCCGGCGACAACAGAGTGTGTATTACAGTCTGTTTGGATCACAAGGACCGGCGTCGCAAGAAGAGAGGCCCAACCTTTATAGGAATCCTTTGAATAAGTTAATAATATTTTAAGTAATGTGTGTGTTTTAATTCGGGAGCAGGGCGTACGCAGTCCCGACTACCAAAAATTACGCGCCCGAGTTATCCGCATTAGGGATAATCGCAAGGGTCAGCCCAACCGAAGTGCAATGGAAGAGCCAGGTATGCATTCCGTGTAACGATCACCATCAGCTTATATACGGACGGCAAAGCGTTGTACGTGCGCTTTTATGCGCAACAGTGGCGACATCTGGCGGCGTGATTTTAAACATTAGATTAGAAGGAGGGTTCAAAAGGCAAAGGATAATGCAACTGTTGATATTTTATTTCAATTATTTCGCGACTGCCAGTTAAGAATCCATACCGCGAAAATCGTCTAATAAGTTGTATTTATATGCTCTTCCATCTTAAAGGTGAGCAGATAGTCTAGCAACAATCAGCGGAAATATTCCATTAAAAATAAAACTGGAGAAAATATTATTATTTAAGTAATAATATTTTATCCAGATTTTTTATAATCAAGTGTTCATAAATCAAATAAGTGAGAGTCTGATATAGGTATAAAGTAAAAGTAAGATATGAAATACTCGACGTTAATTATCTGCGATGGTTCATTCTTATTACAAACATTATGGGAATTTACGATACACATTTTATTTTGATTTTATGAATAGTATATAAACTCCGCACTAAAAACTTGGAATTATCGCGTCATTGGCTTCATATGTTTCTAGGGCTCTAGGCCATAAAATATGCTTACATACCATTTCTATACATTTCAGTATTACGATAAATTTATAAGCAAATCACTATATTCTCTCAGTGAAAACAATGAATTCCTTTATAACATACACTCGTCCGTCCTTCGTGAATGTAATGAGCGCCTATGTTACTCTATTTCCTGTACAATAGACCACAACGACTTTTGTATACAATCTAAAATGTCCAAAAGAGCAGTTATATTGTTGTAAGAAATTTCACCTTTTCGCTTCGATAAGCACAGAGAGTCAGTCGAAAAAACTGGACGGAGATAACTATGGCCTTGGTTGCCCAGACGGCATCCGGCTCAACAGAAGCCGACCAGACTGCTCATGCGAGAGCCCAGAACAACGCAAGAGACCGCAGACTATGATTGCAATATCGCCGAGAGTAAAATAACTATAAAGATGGCAAATACTGTGGTCTGAAGAACAAAATGATGACTAATTGTAGTTAAATATACATATAAATAAACATTTCAAGATAACGGAAGAATTTTTTTCTGGTGACAACGTTCCCCATCTAAAGCAATAAATTTGATATATGCAGTAAAAATCTTTATATATAAAAAATATTACTCTTCTCGCATGAATCGTATCGCTTATAAATGACCACTGTGCTCTTTGTTTTATTTTCTATTTAAAATTGATCTATTTTTCTTTGATCAGCTTTGACTCGTGGATTCGCGTCGATGCTATTCATACCTAATACTATGTCGATGATTTTGAAGCCTGTATGTTGGCGACACTGCACCAGTCTCATTTGATTTAAAAGTTATCCTTGAACAGCGAGTCCTACTATCGACCAATTATCAACTAGCTGAACATCATTATCTTTATCGTGGAGTAGATAATAAATAGTGAAATTGCCAATAGTGCCAGCAGTAGATTGTAGTGCCCAAAATCGGACTGCAGTGAGTCCAGATCATAGGTTCCCAAACTTATTTCACTCGTGGACCCCTTGACACGATTTTTGGTTATCCGTGGACCCCCTGATCATCATCATCATCATCATCAGCCTGTGTCCGTCCACTGTTGAACGTAGGCCTCCTGCATGAGTAGGCCTCCGCATGAGTTAGGCCTCCCGCATGAGTTAGGTCTTCCTGATGATATTGTGGCTTTTCGGTTGAGCCGTGTGTGGTGAATTTTTCAACCACCATATATTAATAATTTATTTAGTTTTAAGTTGGTTTATTCAGATTATACATTTTTTATCTTTAAAAATATATATAATCTGAATAAACCAACTCAAAACTAAATAAATTTATTAATCCTGAAGAAGACCCTGCAATGGCGGTCGAAATATTGGTTGAAGGAAGTTCACCACACACGGCTCAACCCAAAAGCCACAATATCACTTCAGGTACATATCCTTGTTCTCATTGTTATGTGACGACATCAGTTCTGTTTGTTAATAGTTTATAGAACTTTTTACCTTTTCGATCACTTTTTTATATCAGTGATCGCTTTAATTTCCTGAGGCAGACTATTGAAGTTTACTATTCCATTATATTTGTAACAATTTTGTAAATTAAAATTGTAACGAACCCAATCATAATTTACGATCTGTTACAACTAGGCGAAAAATAAATGCATTAAATGGGAGGGATGAACTTGATGATTTAATAATAGTTTTTTCAACATTTGGCATCAATTTCGTGAGATTTAATCTCAAATCTCCTCGTTTGATGATGTCCAATTTGTTTCTTTTTTTGTTATGAGATTGGCAACTGCACTGAAACCCCTTTCCACTAGGTATGAAGATGGAAAAGCAAGTAAAAACTTTCTCGTAATATTCCACAATGCGGGATAAGTGACTGATTGCTGATATCCTTTATTAAACTGTGCTTTGAGTTCTTCGTAAGTTGATATTCCGATTATTTCCTCTTGTAATATGACATTTGTTTCTTCAATGTCACCACCATATGGATTTATTATCCACTGTGGTATTACCATAGTCAAAATATCCTCAAACCTTGTTTCAAAGCCTGAATATAGGGCATTTAAATGTTGAACATAGGTTGAAACATCGTCTTCCTGGCAGCTTATCTGTGACAGATTGGGGAACTGGGAAAATTCGCCCCGACCAATATTTTGCTTCATTAGCTTTATTCTGACAAGAAACGCTGAAATGATGGACTTTGTTTGAATCAAATTAAGACTGTCACCTTGTAATTGCAAGTTAACCGCATTAAATTCAGCAAACAAATCTGTTAAATAGGCAATGTCCGTTATCCACATCATTAAGTTTTCTTTAAAATTCTATCTTTATCATCCAGAAACTCTAAAATAGTGTCAAAGAGAGCAAAAAATCTTGTCAAGCACAATCCTTTCGACAGCCAGCGCACTTTGGTGTGAAGGAGTAAATGATGAAAGTTCTCATCATTTTCGTCACACAACTGCGCAAATAGCCGCGTATGCAACGCATTGATTCGGATTCGTTTTACAGCATCAATGACTAATTGAAGAGATTCATGCAATCTAATATTCAGATTTTTAGCAACTAAATGTTGTCGATGAATGACACAGTGTATTGCTAACACCCCGGGTACATTTTGTTTTGAATAGCTTATAAAGCCACGATAACGCCCAACCATGGCAGGAGCTCCATCTGTAGCAACTGACATAATATTTGACAAAGGAATTTCTTTTTCTGTGAAGTAATCCTTCAAAACATGAAACATTGATTCGCCTTTAGTGTCGGTTGGCAAAGTTCTCGCAAATAGCAGTTCTTCGTGGATTTCTCGATCCATAATGAAACGAGTATATGCCAATAATAATGCTTCATTATCAGGGAAAGTTGACTCATCCAGCTGTAGAGAGAAATAAGTCGTTTGCAAATAATTGCACAAGAAACTTTCAATATCATAACTCATTTCATCAATACGTCTTTGAACTGTGTTGTTGCTTAAAGGAATTTTGTTAATTATATCAGATGCAGGTTGGTGTAAGACAGTTTTTAAAACCTCTTCGACTGCTGGCAAAATTAACTTTTCTCCGATAGTATGCGGTTTTCCAGATTTTGCTATAAGTAACGATATATTGTACGACGCCCGCAAACCATCATCGTTTCTTTTTGACGTCGAGCCGAACATTTCGTTTATCGAAGGTACCATCACTTTATTTTTGAGTGTTTGAAAGTATTCCAAATCTTTATCTGTTTTATCAGGGTGACATTTTTTCAGGTGAATCTCCAGCTTGAATGGTTTCATAGATTCATTGGTTAAAACTTTGTTGCATAAAAGGCATAAAGGCAATTGTTTGTTCGAATGTGACGGAATGAAGCCAAACTTCAAATAATCGACATTGTACTGTCTACATTTCTTTTTAGATTCGGCCATGTTTAGTATCAGTTATCGGTTGGCAAAATAATTATATATACAAATTAGACATAGCAATAATAAAATCATTTTAAATATACGAAAATATTATAATATCGATTGTTTAAAAGTTAACTATTGAGGAGTGTGTGTATATTTGAATATTAAACTTACATTACGAGAGTTGATTGAAGACTGGGGGCGGGGCAGGGGAAACTGCTCACGTCTTATTAGTCCATCTTATATATATACGATCCCATAACCCAAAGTACAATGGAAAAGCTTTGTGACTTAGTATCGCAAAATATAAGTATACTTATATTAATCAACTTGTAAAGAACAGAATAACAAGAGCGAGCTATAGGTCAATACAGTAGGTATTAAAGATAGATTCTGTGTCCCAATTGTAAACTACCCTTGTTTATATACCCATGGACCAAATAACGTCAGTCTCGCCTTTCTTGATTTTGGCGACAGGCACATTTTTATTGTTTCCTGGCCTAAATAGAATTTCAGAAAAAGGGCAAATTTTATTTATTTATTGTTTTACAATAGCCAAGCTATCTCGTAAAACATACGTGATAATCGTGTGAACACATAGTGCAGTGTGGTAATTAGAGATACTCATAATACTTTATTGCATTTTTATGAGGGTGTTATTTAAAAAGAGAGATGTACCCTATTGTATTAGTTCTCCTCTAAGGCTCCAGAAGAAATCGCACTTCAAGTTCGTGTCAGAACATTAAAGCTGCGGATTATAATTTAATAGTATTTGAAAAAAAATGCACTTTACTTATATTTAATTGCTCAATAACATTAAACTTTTCTCTGGAAGTGAAAACTATAAAGCAATAATAATTAAGTAATTTGTGTTCTTCAGTGTCGGCGAGTAACGAGATCCTGGCCAGATAACAAAATTAGACGGAACCGTTGGTGAGATGCCATTCGCTTTGTAGACCTCCATTTAAATAAGGGTTGGACTCCAACCCGTATTTTAATTATTTTTGTCTCAGGCTAAGAAATTAATTGTATGCACTTTAAAATATTAACATCACACATATCTCATTTATATATTGCTATTTATTGTAACTTCCAAATTAATACTGATGTGTCAAAATTTCTAATAATTTTATATTGAACCCTCCGTGGACCCCCTAACGATGTTCATGGACCCCCAAATCAATTTTAATTTTCCATGGACCCCCTGGATGATCCCATGGACCCCTGGGGGTCCATGTGGACCACTTTGGGAACCACTGGTCCAGATCTACTCGTATATCCCATTAATCTCGTACAACAGTGACGTTTGTCCTTTTCTGTAGGCCAACATTATTAATGTTCTTCAAATAATAATAAATGTAATGAATATTACAAGAAGAGAAGAACATGAATGGAAGCTTACTATAGTGAAGTAACTGTTGTTTGGTTTGATTTGGTCCAACGGTCTCACCATTAGATGCTGCGTCACAACAATACGATTGCCTTCCTCGACGTAGCGGAAATAAACTACACACATTTTTTGCGGATTCCGTAACTCGTCGTTTTGTGAATGCTTTCTAGCGAATACCTTCTTTACGGTCATGCTGCCTAATTTTGATTCAAGAACTACACTTCGAGTAACTATCTCCACTAGCTTGTATACTAAATCGTATATAGACTGATCGATTCGATTCAAAGAAGACAAGTACGTCTCAAGAACAATGGAATCCTTTAATCAAATCTTCAATCCATGGAACACAGGCGTCAATTTGATTCATTAGGATTATTTTTCTCTCTACTATCACGTACTCGTTACCCTTTCGGACATCCACTATTGATCCCACTAGCACTTATTCATACTATACATGGTGGGCAGGAACCTAATTTTTATATGATATCTGTTATTACTCGGATCTTATTCGCGCGTCACGAGTGTCCAGCTGTCTCGCCATCTTCTAGGTGGTCTTTCTAAAAGATGACGAACGGCGATTTATCAGCCGCTATGCACATCTTTCATAACATATATATATATTTCAGGTAGAACAATGTGACAATATTTACAAGTGTCCGAAGATCAGTTGTTGTAGAGCTGTAGTTTATCAGACTTATTTTAATATATATGTAATCAATTTATGCATTTTTAGGAAGTAGACTGATTATCCAGACGTTCCATGAATATAATTATGATCGAACCCGCATGCATTATTTAGCCATGTTCGCAATTCACGTATACGTGTGTTTATTTAAATATTAAAAATTAACGTCATTTTAAACGTATACATCAATACTTACCAATTTTAGAAGTATTTTTTAATTACTAATAATGATAGAATATCATAAGCGCTTAACATATTTTTTTGCAACAACACAATTAAACAGATTAAACTATGATTTATAATTGCTGCTCTAAATATTACGTGAGCTTTATGAGATAAGAACTAAGTGCAGGTCATATGGGTGGGTTTATTACTGAGAACAGTTAAGCTACACCTATGTAATAATTAATGCGCAAGGCACACCGAACATTATTCTCGCATGGTTTTTTTTTATTTTATTTTTTATGTAAACACATACAGGAGAATACTGACAGATGGTAATAGTAATTCTAAAGTCTCATATGTGGAATTCTACGACGCTTACCATGCTGCATATGACTAAGCGCTGCATGCGGAGTGTTGATCCGCCAATGTCATAGACTACAGCCCGAGATTCACGTATCATCCTTTATTATTACAGGAATTTACTATGAATGGGTGGTCTTCACGGAACGACTTTCGTCTACCACCAATTTTTATTAATAGGCTGTCACTAGCATTTTACGGGTGAGGGGTCAAATTCACACCAACCGGGGGTAATTTTACAGCTCAGAAATCGATCAAAAATCCATTTTATTATTTTTTAATCTCCATCGGGGATCGAACCCACGACCTTTTGGCTTTCAAAGCAAACGCTTTGACCATTGAGTTATGCCTGCCGGCAAAAATCACATGATAAGATTATAATGTTAAATTAATTTTAATTTAAAAAATAATAAATTAAAAATATTTACTTTTAATTCAAAATTTATTTTTAATGATTACATGTTTCGGCCTCCTTGGAAACCATCTTCAATGATATATAAGACTATAATAAAAAATAAAAATAAGATTATTGAAGATGGTCTCCAGGGCGGCCGAAACATGTAATAATTTAAAATAAATTGTGAATCAAAACTAAATATTTTTAATTTATAATTTTTTTAATTAAAATTAATTTAAAATTATAATTATGCAGTTTCGCCAAGTATTGTCAGTTGATAACCTTAATGTTAATTAATAATTACATAACATAATAATATTTTTTGAATTATTTATTTTGAAATTTATTGAAGACCATTAAGTTTACATGTATAAATTAGTACAACAGATATGATCCTAACTGAGTAACCTGAGCACTATAACTAATATAATGAAAATAAATATAACGTTAAAATTTAGGTGTATCAAAACAAACGAATTGAAATAATTGAAAATGCGATGAAATATGATTTAAATTCAGACATTGAAAATACTTTTTCTGACTAACAAATTCAAACCGGTTTGTTTACAAAAATATGAAAAAAAATACGAGACATATTTTATGATGTACTGTTAACCTACTGGAGAAATGATAAAATATTGTGCCTATAAATAAAGTTTCCCCGCCTAAAATGATATCTATATATATTGAACACATAAGGAAATTTATTTTCAGCAATGATATGGTAGTTTCGTCGGATGTATAGTAAAATTCGTCGCTCGACACTCAAACCGAGTGGACGTCTTGTCATTCTACCTACAGAATGGCGCGTAGTTGCGATTGTGACATCGCGCAAATACATCGTCGCTTAGACGATCACCGTTTGCTGCTGGAGCGGCTCTTAAAGGCTGTTGGATGCGGGAAGGAGTATACACCGACGTCCATTGGTGTGGACTCTCCACCCAACCCAACAAGTCTGCCGTCTTCCCGCAGAAGGCGCTTGCCTAGGAAGTGCAAGGAGATTCCGGCTACCTTCGCGGAAATTGTTACAAGCCCTCGCCAAGTTTCACCATCACTCAACTGTGACAGCAGAGACTCCGAAGACGACGAATCCTCGGAGTGTGCTATGCAAGTTGCCCCTGCTGTTCTGAGTAGGGCTCCTAAGAAGGTCCTCCAGCTCGTGGTTCGAGGAACTGGAGGCCCGGAACGCTCTCTCCGTGGATGCTCTGTCTCTCCCACGAGCAGTCTTTCCGAGGAAGTTTACCACTCGGATATGAGTCGCGCCTCTTCTGATGGGGAAAGGCGTTCAGCACGTCGGGTGATCCGCGGTTCTGCAGCTCCATCGAAGAAGGTTACCGGAGTGAAGATGGCGTATCTTCACGCCAAGGGTCTTCACCCGGATACAACAGCTGATGACTTGCAGAGCTTCTTGGCAGTGACCGCTGCATTTAATCCCTCTTGGATGACCATCAGGAGGATTATCAGCAGACGGACGCTGTCAACTTCTTTCAAAGTCGGGGTCATCGCGACTTCGCTAGAGTCTCTCATGGAGCCTGAAGTGTGGCCTGAAAAGACCATCGTTCAACCCTGGATACGCGTAAAACGAAAGAATGGCAGTGAACAGTGGTTGAAACCAGCTTAAGTAAAGATATTGACATATTTGGTGTTATATTGCTTCGGATTCAGTGCTAGTGTTAACGAAGGCGAAATTTTGGAAGTTTGATGTTGTGACAATAATGCCATGTTATTTGTGGGTCATCCATGATTTACTTATAACAGGGTTTTTGTTGTTACAAGTCAACTATTTGCATCGAGTCTCCTAACGCTTGTTCTGGGTGTGAGGTCATTGACACTAAATGTGTCAATAAATTTACGGGCCACACTTTTATGTAAATACTTCTATAATGAATTAAGATGTTAAAATATTTTGTAATGTTATTGAAGGAAATAAATAAATAATTGTCTAAAAATGTTGTGTGTGTCACTGGGCACAGTTTGGCAGACACTGATCTAATGGGTTTGCCTAATCGAAATCGTTCACGACCTAAAAAAATTGTGAAACGCAATTCTGCATCCATTCATTATATTGTTTCCTAATGTTACACTTACCATTATTGATACGATAGGGAATATAACATAAATATATAATAACATATTTGTGTAATGCAAAAGAAAAATTGCTCAACAGTGTGCTAAATCTGGAGCGTCGGCTTAATCTCCCGGCCTATTTAATGCCTTACAGTGTAAGACATAATTGAACTAAGTCGAATTAAGACGAGTGTTATCCTGATTGTCGAAGCCATATGCTCTTACCAAGGAGCAATTTAAAGGGTACAAAATAAAATAAAGCTTATTCCTCCATATTTTCTCTCTAGCTGGAACATAATATGTACAAACAGCCGCCACACATTTCCAATATCCTTGCCGTAATATCGATGTCTAGTAATCAGTACTTTATAAGAGATCAGATGCCTAGCCCGACGCTTCTGGACCATAAGAAAGGAAAGGATGCTTTTACTACTAAAGCACTCAGTATTCCCAAGCGGTCACCCATCCGAGAAATATCCGAACCTAATGTTTTATTTCGATGATTGTACTAGAACCAGTGTTTTAACATAAAATTGCTGTAATCGATTTATTATGCTCCGTTGCTTAAGCTGTACGAGTATTTACAAATGAATACAATGATTAATGTTGATAAATATATCACCATTACAATTGTCATATTATTTGCGAAAAAAGAAACTTGGAGACTTTTGACCATCAGTATCTCAAAAAGCTCCATTTATTTTATTTGGATTTTTTTAAATGTTTGTGAAGTCAAGGCTTAGTATAGAAAAATTCACAAACTATTCCTACGCTTGGGTACATTTATTGGAAAATTTCCCAGGTCTAAATGTTTACTATCAATTTGTAAAATGTAATTTAACAGATAAGAGCAATTCAGCCGATGTCTGACACAATAATTATCAGCGGGGAATTAACCAGAAGGAAAAAAAAGTAATTCCTTAATTTAATAAAAAAAAAAAATAGCCACCCGCAGTTCGCTTGTCAGAATCAATTACTGAGAGATAGGCTATCTACGCTTTACTACATATTTAGTAGAGTACAAATCTATACATTTTCTACATAATATATTTATCTGCAATATCCACTGCATAGTTGAAAGCTAGCAGTTTATTTATTAACCTGCAAAATAAAAGAGAAAAACATGAATCCATAGAATATCCTAATAAAATCGCAATTTTATGTAGTACGATCGATACGGCTGGACGATGTATGCGAATAGGTTTTATTTTATTTACGTAAGGATTGGGGAAATCGTTCGTGTATATTGATTTGATTCATGATAATATTCAGATTGTATAAATAAGGAAACATTCCAGTTCACTGCTTGCGTTGAGAGAATTTTGAAATTTTTTGGTTATTATAATAGTCGTATATGAGTGTATAGCAAGTATGTGACGAGTATGTGAATTTTGGGTGGATACATGACAGATTAATTATTTATGTTCAAAGGGAGGACCAGCTAATATTATTAAAGATAAGAGAAGACTGAGTGAACCAACTTTAAGTCTGTGTTTCAAGAATTTAAGGTTTTCACGTAAGTATGCAAATTCGATTGAAAGTAATATTTACGATAATGCATTATGTAACTTCTCAGTTCCCACCGAATCGACATTAAATGACATATTTTATAGACGAGAGCAAACATATTATTGGACATTATGGGACATAACGTGAATGTGTCTCGGACCGCATAAGGCGCATAATATACGAGACAGAGTGCTTTAATAGCTCATAAAACATCTGTTAAAGCTATGGATGGCGAATACCAAACTGCCATGACAATGTCATCTCCTGGACATCTATCTATACATGATGGTCTGTTTTATGATGATTTGTTTTAAATTTAAAAAAAAAACATTGTTTTTCAGCTTTTACCCTATAAATTTCAAACGAAATTACGACCGAATATAACGTGTATATTTTCAAAATACAGAATACCAATTATTAAAAAATACTAGTAATTTTTCAGACAAGTTCTTAAAATCGACAATATATACATAAATGTATATACCCTATGATACTTGTACAACAGAGTACACATTTTTACGCAAAAAAATTAAATACACCAATGTATATCACTACTAATAAAATTTTAAATCTCAATTATTAAGTTTACATCTATTCTGAAATTATTTTATCAATTAACATAATATATCTGGCAATTAATTCAGTTCGATTGCAAACTAAAGATAAAAGTGAAGCAAAATGCTATACATAACCAACGTATTATTACTGTTATATAATTGTTGTTATACTATTTTTTGAAATTCAATACATACATTAATAAGCAACCTAACGTTGTTGCCTAAGAACAATGTGATATTTAATAACGACAGTAAGTTAGCTGCAAATTGGCTTTTAAAAATGAATGACAAAGAATTAACGACGTTAATTATTTATTTCCGACGCTTGCTAACCCGTTCAGGGGGCGTGGTCACATACACATTGTTGCATATAACGTATCTCTTGCCAGGTCTGTAATAAGGTGTTAATGAATTATTTATAACACGTTAAAATATTTTAAATAAACCAAATATGTTAATTAAAATAAAAGTATGTGTACAAAAACATTTCGATAGAAAAATCTAAATTTATGTAATATTTTGAAATGTTTTATTTAAGCATTCCCGTGAGTAAAAACGTAATATTCGTATATCTTGAAAATTAAAAACATAAAAGTTTTTTTGACAACATTCACTTTGAGATCCTTTTTGAGCACTAGAACGTAAGTAAATTGATATTTATATTCTTAGCATTCACTTTGAGATCAATTTTGAAATTACTATTTAATCTTGAAGATAAGTAAATTGTTTACCGTATATTTTTATTAATCATGAGAGTTACTTTTTTCTGAATAAATAGGAGCAGTAGTAGTAGAGAGGTAAAATTCAAAGGAAGTGTAGTAAGTATATAAAAACATTGTTCCAAAATCCAACCAAAATCATCATACATATTAAATAAAAAACATTACACTAATTACGTACTTTTCCGGTTGAGAATATAAGTAAATAATGGTAACTTCGTTTTTATGGCAAACCCATAAAATAAATTTCTGCGAAAAAAAAACTAAAAATACCGAAGCGCCGGTAGGAAATTCTGAGAAACTAAATTTGTTTATATTGATTTAGTACTAGCTTGTACAAAAATGACACGATGTACTTGTAAAAACTGGAATGTTCTTTTAATATTTTTTAAGACATTACAAAGCTTTGTTTAGTTGTATCTTATTCTAATTAATATTACATATAAAAAAATGTTATATGTTTTGATTTAATTGAAAAAATTACTAATTAAATGCTAAAATTATAAATATAATAAAACAAATAATTTTATAGTACATACATTATAATTAATTAATGGTCAGTAATTAATAATTAAAAATTGACAAAGATGATTTCGTAACAATAATAATAATTTATGAAAGGTAAGGTTACAATTTTTATGTACTTAGTACGTATAGATATTATTGACCATCTAATTTGCAGACCAAAATTGACAGACCAGTTAAATATAGGACGTTTTTCTTTTCTTAAAATTAAATCACTTAATAATGTACATATTCCAAGATTTAAACAGTTTTATTTGTTAAGAGATTGTCATTTTAATCCTTTTTCCTGGAACTATCAAGATAATGTTTCACCGCCGAAAAACAATTATAAAGAACTTTATAAATTGAATACATTGAAGATTTAACATATTAATTTGTATGAAGAGTTGTTTTTTGTATATTTGTTTACTTTTAGCATCACATGGTGCTATTATAACCCTTGTGTAAACACAATTCGATCCTGATTATTTTTGCAAATGGACGTATGAATGTTTGCTAAAAACGGGTTATCCGTACTTCAAAACGCGTAGTGAGAGATCACGTCCGCCACATTCGATCGATCTTATTAAATGCCATCTGGTTTGATAGCTTATGAAATGCAGAGCGGCCATTGGCGTAAGTGGGGAGAGTGACTGTGTTTGGGGGACATTTTACTTTGACACATTGGCTTTAAATTTCGATGATTGAGCTAACGAAACTAAGAACGAAGTATCTGTAATGCCGAATCTTAAAAAGATATCTTTAAGTCGATTCTGCACAAATACCACAAACGTACAAAATCAAGATACATCATTTATTTTTATTTATTAACGGAACAAATGTTCCAATAATTTTTTTTTAAAAGAAAATATAAGAAAATACTGGTAAAAATAAAATATTAGAAGACTGAAAAATTGATCCATTGCAGAATACAGAACGAAATTAAACAATAAATATATACAATTGATATAAAATAATGCATATCTATGTCAAAGATCCAGGAAACTGATTCCATCGACAAATGAGGAAAATCATGTTTGTACCTACATGGAGTTGATAGGTACGCATTTCGAGAAGATTAGTCGTAAACAAATAAGTCACTGTGTGGTTTTTACATTGACATTTGTTTTGACATTGCATGTAGTTACAAACATCAACACCGAGGCGCCACATATATTCATAGACATCACAGATAAAGCAATTTCAAAGCAAGTCACTGTAAAAATCCACAAATTCAATACGACATACTCTTATAAATGAATATTAAAAAAAAAAATCTTGGGAGATTTGTTTTATTTTATTTTATTACTTTTTCTCGAATAAGTTTTTTTAAATATTTCAATACATATTCAGATGATTTTGATATAAAATTACCAAATCATTGTAGAGTTACTCCTCTGCAAGTGGACGAGTTTGTATCGGCCAGCACACAGTCTGGTCCCGCCCAATGTACCGGAGCAAAAAACCAGAGAAAGTGGTCGCTGGACCAATGTCGGCTGGATGTGTTAATACGGGCCAAGAGACACTCACCACACACACTCAACAAGGCAGGGCGTGGCCGTACAATTGTTATATCAGTACTAGCTCAAACTATACGATTATATGTATCATGCTCCAATTTTTTATGTTTCTCTTTTTGCTATATCCGCCCCTAATGTATCTATAGATAGGAAAATGGTGCACCGTGGGCTTGAAATCCGCTGGATCATACAAATAATTATCTTAAATTTCCAACATACTGTTCATTTAGATGCCTCGTATTGAAGGCATCTTTACCGATGACATACTTTGCATTATTTTCTCAACAGCCTCCAGAGCTAGCTGTAGTATATGAAACATATGTGGGAGTTTTTTACACAGCTTTTTAGGAAAATATATTACTAGCCCGACGCTCCCGAAGACTCGAGAATTCAAACATATAAAGCAGAGACTCAACTCAACCAACGACACGCGGTGTTTCTAGTCATTATTAGTTGTTGAAAACATGATATTATCGTGGGTCGTTTGAAATTATGACCACCACAAAACAACTATCAGGACCTTAATATCCCCTTCACCGTATGGCGCCATTGTTGATGTATGTGTTTATGGCATATAAATATTCGTACTTGGAAGTAGTAGAAGCTAGAAAGCCATTTCTTCCGATATTCGTTGCATATCTGGAACATATGGTCACTACATATCACCGCCATTCACTTGACAGTTGCCACTGTCCATGCCTCGTCCAAAGACATATCTTCAACCGAAGGTCCCCCTACGAACATATATGGTTCCTGATGGCATCGACTTATAGAGACAGCAGCTGTAGTATCCAATACATATTTTTGAGTGAATTTTAATCGAATTTGTAAGCAGAACGGACGATTAACCCGACGCTTCCGAGGCCTCGACCATGTGGTCCTAAAAACCGGTTTTACCCAAACTTTAAAAAAAAATGTATGGTCCATTTGATTAAGATTTACTCTCTCGTTTCACCAAATAACCTGCCGGCGGTCATAGCTCAATGGTCAAAGCGTTTGCTTTGCAAACCAAAGGTCGTAGGTTCGATCCTCGACGGAGATTAAAAAAAAAGGATTTTTAATCGATTTATGATCTCTAAAATACCCCCGCTTGGTGTGAATTTGATCCATCACCCGTAAAACGCCAGTCATAGCTTATTAATTAAAATTGGTGGTAGACGAAAGTCATCCCGTGAAGACCACCCATTCATAGTAAATCCCTGTAATAATAAAGGATGATGCGTGAATCTCGGGCTGTAGTCTATGACGTTGGCGGATCAACACTCCACATGCAGCATTAAGCCATATACAGCATGGTAAGCGTCATAGAATTCCACAGATGAGACTTCAGAGTTACCATCTGTCGGTATTCTCCTGTATATGTGTTTACATAGAAAAAAAAACTGCCCGTAGTGATGTTGTATAAACTAGAAATCTCTCCATTGATGTAGGAGTGGTCCCCTTCCTCCATCTCTAATCACGAGTCGGTCCCGGAAGCCGCTTGACCGGATGCGACAACTCCCATTTTTAAAATATGCGTTTATCTAAACATCCAAGCCCATGAACGCATTGTTCCGCAAAAAACGGTTCCGAAAGTCAGGAATTTTAAGTGCTCTGCACCAGCGCTCTGCAATCTTTTGGCATCCCCGGATGGTAAATAAGATAAATATATTTTGCGAATTGCCGGAACTTTCAATGATTTCCACAAAACTAAAAATATTTCCAAATAATCAATCGCCTATTGAAATTCACTCAGCAGTTAATTTTACGAAAAAATTTCATGTAAACAACATCATCTTGGTTCTAAAATAGTTTGATAAATAGCAAAGTCATTACCGTGTACGCCGCACGCGAATAATTTTGAGCAATTGATACATTTATAGTTACAAATCTTATTTTATTAATATTTCAATGAAGATTTTCGGTATTGTGCTAACCAACGTAAAAAACAACTGTAGGTTTAAAACTGTTCGTACATCTTAGCTATCGTGATGTTTCATTGAAAAAAATAACATTAATAACAACGCAATGTTATCAGCTTGATATAGCTCTTTTAGACTGATGCCGAAAATACTCGAAAAACGATCTTTTGTCTCTTATTTTTGTTCGCTCGCCTGACATGCACATCTAATAATGTAAGTTTTAATTTTATAAAATTACACGGCGTTCGCATACGCCATTTTATTTGTTATGACGGCTGCTCCATTTCATGTTGGTGCAACTGTCATCTTTAATTTGTTTTTTGCCGCAATTGCCTTGGCGGCGCTGCTTGTCACACTGTTCCGGGCAGTCGTCAGTCAAGCCCCGTTCGTTCGAGACGGAATTAACATCATGTTACGATCGAACGGGGAAGTCAAGTCTTTATCGGAAATAAATGCGAATTGTGTTTCAAAAACAAGTTCTTCGTGTTGTTAATCTGCTCCTGCATCCTTCCTCCACGCGGCCACGTAACGAAACGGCGACTTGTCGTCTTTTTAAGGACGGGGCATGTCAGCATGTACTGTAAGATTTCAGTTTTGACCTTGAATATTTTTTTGATATCTCATTTATGGGAAATTTAAATCGAAATGTTTGTTATGTTTATTTAAACCAATAGAAAAGAAAATTAAAATGCATGAAATCCTTTATTTTTTATTGATCAAATTCACGAACCAGACTTAAACAATGCGATTATGAAATCACTATTAAATATTTATTATTTATCATATATTCGAGGTTTATATTGTGTGATCTGTATCTTAAAAGAAAATTGAATATTTAATTTATTGTTTTTTTTAATAATCCATGGTCCAACAACGTCGTATTCTGGCAATTAATTAATGTCGACCGAACTCAGTCCACGGACCAAAGGTTGAAGTCCGCTGCTCTATACAATCCGAAAACAATGTGATCCCTCGTCAACCGCGATGTTTCGAGATAACGCGACAGTTTTGAGATGTTTCAATAACAATTAAGTACCTGAGAATCATAAAGTCTTGAAAGTAGATGATGAAAGAACATTGCAAAGCATACTCGAAAGCTTATGAATGAAATCTGAAAGCTCTTCTACGTCAATACATAAAAGACAAATGTCTTTAAAATGCCTGAATGTAAATGTACCTCTTGTTAAATTTCCATTCATATATTTCATTTATTTAAAATAATATTTTTTTATGGTTTTTTCGGCTATGCAATTTAAATAGTGAGGTTAAATACACCGATGATTTTCCCGACCTTCTTGGGAGCATTTGGTGTTGGTGTACATTGGTTTGCATGTCAGCGACGTCAAATTCAGCGATGATTTTCCCGACCTTCTTGGGAGCATTTGGTGTCTGGTGTACTGTATTCCCCACCGCTCGGGTTGGTATTAACAGTCAAATTCCAGTTGTTTTTTTGTTGTTCTGGTGCGATTTGTAGTATCTCTCATTTTCAGGGCCGGATTGGTTTGCAGCAATTGCTGATGCATGGGATGTCTTTTGGTCCTTTAATGTGGTATTTTCTCCTTTATTTCCACATCCAAATGCCGTTGACCATAAAGGTTCATCCGCCTTTGGAGAGCATTTACTACCTCCAGGACTGGCTTAGCTGGGTGTTGGCTTATTCCGGCAACATTCGGTCGAGAAGGAGATAGATCAGGATTTCCCTTTCATCGATCCTGTGACCATAAGGCATTTCGCAGTCCTCCAGTACTTTTATAATGAATCATTATCATTATTATTGATAAATATAGATTTTTTGCAGTACTCATAATGGATCTTACGCGCCTAGTAGAGTAAGCTGAAAAAAAAGTTTCATAATAACTGTCATACCAGTGGTTCCTAAAAGTTAAGGAATTTCGCCTGTCAGTTAATAGGAGAGTTCCGTGAGAGGGCGTGATTTTTTTTCTGAGCAGGTTCGTAAGAAAGTTCGTGTTCACTGAGCACGAAATATTTCGAAAATTGGCGAGACATTTATCTTGCTCATCATTTACTCATGCATGAAAAAGGGTTCGTTTCTTGATTAGTAAATTTACTTTTTAAGGCAAAACAGAACGTACAACTTTTTCTCATCCTATTATCTGAGAAGTTGTTTTTCCATAAAAATCTATGAGGAGAAAAACCTTCTGAAAAGTTATGAAGCCATGGTTAATAGGGCAAAAAAGGTTGAGGTATACTGCGCCATGCGGTTTGCAACAGAGCCATAAGCCTTAACAGAAATAAATACTTAACGAGTTTTGCTTCCAGTAAGCACTAAAATAGCATGTTGTATGGCTACATCTAATCGCTTCAACGATCTTCATTATCCGTGCAATCCTTTCATTTGGCATACCCTCTTCTCAAGTTATGGCTACCAGCATATGGCTACCATGAAACAACCAAATGCTACTGTTCGCAAAGAGGAGCTTATTTCATGGTGTATTATCATCGCTTCAAACCAGAAGCATTTAAGGACTCGTGCCATCTAAGTCAGCAACGCATTAATTACTTTCGAATAATCGATCGTTAATCTTGGGTGCTATTTTCTGCTCAGAAGGTATTCATTATCTACCAGACTAAGGAAAGTTTTGAATACAAGACAACCAATGGAACCAACAAAAGGAATAATCTAACCGCTCGTAGAGCTTACTCAATCTAATGAATCTAAGACTTGTCAAATCTCTTCCTACTAAACCAAACTAATCCTAAACTAGCACAATCTTAAATCTTATTTATAAACTCTACGTTAAAAGTCATTCTTCATTATAACGTTTTATTGTTATTGTACACCCATTAAGCATCGCAATGTTCGCACTTCTTACACGAAACGAAATTCAAACAATATCATACTCCATTTGATCGTCAAAAAAAACAGTGATATCCTTTTGAAAGACTAACAAACAGTCAATAAAATGTCACAACTCTGACACAAAAGAACAAACAAAAAATCCTTCCCTGAACATAATAGGTACCGTTTTAGAATATCGTTAATACATTTATTATTTGGCAGTAAGTAGAACAACATATTTGTATGTATATCATGCTTAATAGTGAATTATACAACTGGGGTCGATATATCGAATATATGATACACAAGGAGGAGCGAACAATGAGGTTTTCAGCATAATCAAGGAGGATAAGCACCTAGTAAGAACCATCTCAGAGAGGCGAGCCCGATGGATCGGTCACATCATGCGCCACGATGGTCTTCTTCACGACATTATGGAAGGGATGGTTGAGGGAATAAACTGTAGAGGGCGCCCTAGACGGGAGTATTTGCAGCAAGTGCTCGAGGACATGAATTGTAGCTCTTATGCTGAGCTGAAGAGGTCTGCAGGGAATAAAGAGGAGTGGAGATCGAGATGCAAGATTTTGTTGCTGCAAACCAATCCACCGGATTGATACTACGAAGAAGAAGATGTACAAGGATGCAGTGTCATCGACGTAGTATTTCAGCGCAATTGAATAACAGGAAATGGATAAAATTTTCACTTTTCTTATTTTTTTTTCATATTTGCCGGCAATCATTCAATCAAGAAGAGTAAGCATTAATAACTAATTAAAAACAAGAAAAGACAATTATTACGTGGTAACTACAAAGAAAATTTACTCTAAAAACACAAATATACAAAACCAAAATTTTCGTACATATGCATTCACTGCATTTATTTCAAACGTGTTTTATGTTCTGTAAATTAGTTTCATAAATAATCGTACTCTACATTTTAAAAAGTTTAGGTACCACTATATCAGATGCTAAAAACATGAAATACAATTTAAATGTAGATAAAGTAAGCGTGTTCAAAAAAAGAAAATAACAAAACGTTAACGAGATATAAGCAATTAAAACATAAACGTGAGCGTCATAATTATTTTGCTTCGAGCCGGTAGATTATATCAAATTTACACATCCTGTACCCAAGTTAATTTTTTTATGTAAACACATACGGGACAATACCGCCAGATATTCATGAAGAGTTCTCATCTGTGAAGTTTAGGTATCATCAAACCACTTACTTTCTTATAAGAAAATCACTCCAGTGTTGTAATTTTAACATTTTCCATTTCTCCAAAGGATTTGATCAAATTTTAAATTAATCAATGCGCCAGCAAACACGTCGTGGGCTTAGCGTATAATAATTCATTTGCTGCAACCACCCTCTCGTGAATTATACGGTCATCCCAATAAAGAGAACATAATGTCCCAGGTTCGTGGCATTAAACACTATTGCGGTGGAGAAATTATCAAAGATTTCAGAGAGACCGGTTGATTATCCCGGCTAGAAAACACTTCAATGGCTGATCGTTTAGCGTCTCTGTAAAGCGTTTTGCTGTGCGTTTGTATTTGTAAAAAAAATACCGTTACGACTTTATAAACACATTCCGAAACGTCCGCACAACAATGATATAAAAAACAACCTTGAGCGAAGAAATAAAAATAATAATTTTGCAATAACCGATACAAAATAGAACGGTCGTCGACCCCACTATTCATTGACCGAAAGAAATGACTAATTGAGAGATAGAGAGAGTAAGCTGCAACTCCTTCACTATTCATCATCATCATTCCATATACGCTCCATGGTAGGAGCATATGATTGTCACAAATCACTGCCATAGTAAACGACTAATCCTATATCAGCCTCTGCTTCCGAGCTCTGTCGAGTCCATTCTACGAGTATGTATATTCTGAGAACCTTCCGAGAGAGAACGAAGTCCAAATTTGGCATTTATTTTTATTATTCGCCCATTACACAGAAGCTATTCTTCTTTAAGTTTGTCAGATAATTTGTTTACAAGCGATCGACTGACGAAGTGTATATAAAACCGCGGACTTATTTACGTAAATATCAGTTACTTAACGTGATTCACGTTAAAACAAAATAACATCAAAAAATTAATATTTAAAAGTGAATGCTACATACATGCGAAATACCATTTGACGATATCCTCGTATATTTAAAAAGCAAACAAACATACATCGTGAATTTTTTAATTTTTATTAGAATATTATTTTATTATTTCAATATTCTAATCTACTTTTATAGATCATTGACTATATTACAATATTATTATTACTTAAATATACATATACTATACATAAAATTCTTTTTCAACGCGTCAATCCAAGCACAAAAATAACGGCAGAAGCACAAAAATAACGGCAGAAGCGGGAAATAATAAAATAATATTCTAATAAAAATTAAAAAATTCATGTAATAATGTCTCCTTGAGACAATATCAAGAAGGTAAAATTATCCATCAGTAACACAGGTAAATGATTGGTTATAAAGTCCGAGTCGGAACTATAAGTAGTCGTTTCTCATCCATTTCAGTCTATAGTTTGGTTCGAGACCCGAGTGGTACTTACTAAAATAAATAGACTGCCGGAAAGTAATAATATTAAGCTTGTGAATAAATGAAGACTGATAGAATAATAATAAAAATATACATACTTTTAATATATACTATAGCGACATCTATCGTACGATGATAACAATGATATAAATACTAGTTTCAACGCAAGTCAGTCTAGGCATAGCAATGGCGCAGTTCACCGAGCGGTATGAATACCTGGGCATAGTTGGTTTCCAAGGTCTGCGGTTCGCATCCCGCTTCTGCCGTTATTTTTGTGCTTCTGTCGTTATTTTTGTGCTTGGATTGACGCGTTGAAAAAAGAATTTTATGTATAGTATATGTATATTTAAGTAATAAACATACATCGATTTTCATATATTAGATTAAGAGCTCAAGTAAATCAGCATTAGTTTAGTGGTGCATGGATTGGATGTTAGACGTCAGTGCGCGTTTATCTGTTCTAAAATGGGAACGGATGCGGCTTAGAGAGAGAGTAATTTATAATTTCGGTATTGTTTGGTATTGGTGGAGAGGCGCTATCGACTTTATAATCATTTTCCATACAAAATTGAATTACGAAATATTTTCGTCCAAAGTCTAACGGGACGTCCCGCGTTGGGGAGCTTCACGCTCCACCGCCACGGAAAAATGATCAATTATGTCTGTTTTTTTTTTGTTGGTACAGATTGTTAAAATCACGTGGCTCGGTGGTCAAACGTCTATTTTAGAAACAAGGTTCAAATCTCAAAGACCACAATACCTCCATTCTTCACCACAACTACGAGACTACTAAGAG
Source organism: Glossosoma conforme (assembly GCA_022606575.1). NCBI lineage: Eukaryota > Metazoa > Arthropoda > Insecta > Trichoptera > Glossosomatidae > Glossosoma > Glossosoma conforme. The sequence continues at coordinate 2,957,883 of JAGTXR010000025.1, read as the reverse complement.
TGTCAATCTTTTAAAGAAGTTTAATTCTACTGAGTCTTTAGATCGGAATCGGTGAAGGACCGATGCCCCCTTTTGATACCTTCATGTGTGTTTATATATATATATATATATGTATAATCGTGTCGGAAACAACAGGGTTAGATCCTGTCTGCCCAGAAGTGGGCGACGTCGATGGCGTTTTTTCTGGCCATCATCAAGTTTTCCTGGGTGCAGCTATTCGGGCACAGCGCACACTCCAGAAGGCACACACCTTCTGGAGTGTGTTTATATACAAAATCATGTACAAAAAAAAGTTATACGCTAATATTGTTGGTTTTACTCGTATCCTTCTACCCGTAAGACTTCTTAAGCCAAAAATAGCCACAAAACAGTTATGTCAGCTGTCATTGTCCATGACTTGTTCCACGACATCTCTGCATCCAGAAAAGCGGCCTCCCGAGGATTTTAACCCTTTCATTACGACAAATTATACTGTCAATTATAAAACTAGTATTTGAAGCATAAATGTACTTATCTGGTCTATTTCATCACATTGGTTCTTGTATCCTTTAGCTATCAGATGATGCATAAAAAACTATTGTAAGAAAGTAGCAAAACGATATATCACGGCTACCGATGTCAACGGTAGGGGAATTTTACACGGCATATATCGGGTACCGATGCGAACAGGTTAAGAGATAGCAGCTTTGATATCTGAGGCATATGTGAGTGTTTTTTTAATCAGTTTTTTAAGAAGATTGGAGGATCAGCCCAAAGCTCCCGAGGAATGCATCATTTGGTTTTCAAAAAAAGGCTCAATCAAACAAACTGTACGCAGTAACCGATTATCTAACGAAAACAGCATGTATGAGTAAAAATAATACAAATTATTATTGATAAATTTACTTCTTAAAACATTACGTATAGATAGATACCCAATGGATTTTCCTCGTAGTTACAAACGGATCAATATTAGATAATACTTACATAGAATAAACGTTTCTTAGACTCCGTAGGTGTGTGTTTACACGATCCCCGTTATATCTTCGATCTTTAATATGCATGATGCTTACCTGAAACAAATTAAAATATACATCGTTAATAATGAAACAACACGTGGAAAAAATACCAGAAAATTTAACAGGTATATGTATAGTTAAGTGTAACAATAAATAAGTGTTTAACGTAAGTCAGTTGTATGTACAAAACATGAATATTATATACTTTTTTAGAATAACACATAAGACCTCTTGCATATGTGCAACGAATGTCGCGGACTGGTTTGTAGAAATTAAATTTTAAATTTATTACGATGCATTTGTGAAATTGTTTTTTAGGTCCATTCTATTCCGAAATGCAAGTTCTATTCAGTATGCATATTTTTTCCAGTAACGGATTTATTTAGAACATTGAAAAAGGTTTTTTGTCAATAAGTTCATTTCACAGAACAGATGTTCTGTGAAATGAAATGACTCATTTAAGATTAATTAAAATACGCTTAAACGAGTAATTAATTGCTTTTCAAATGAGCAATCTGTTAAAGAAAACACAATTCAATGTACCACACATACAAATAAATTTCACAAAAAAAAAACTTCACAAATTTGGTGTAGCATCAATAGCACCTTACCTTATACAGTGACATCAGTATGATATAGCCCTTGCTGACTGGTACGGAAAACCTCGATATACAATCTTTCGTCTCTTATTTCTGTTCGCTTGTCGACATGCATGTGTCGCCATATTGGCATTTTGGACTAGTTACGGAGATCGTCACTTGTAGCGCTGTGCGACAGCACATCACGGGCGCGCCAGTCGTTTGCCGACCGTCGGCGAGAACATATTATATTTTGGCCTGGTCTGAATGCTGTGACTAGGTCCGGGCCATAAGTTTGTAAAGTTTATTGTAAATATATGTCAACGTATTTCTGAAAAAGTGTGTGCGTTATTAATCTGCTCCTAATCCTGCCACCACGCGACTAATAACACCTTTTAAGAGAGGAGGATTTTACCAGGCACAGAATATGGTGTACTCGTATAAATCGGTTTGCAAAGGTACCACTTGTGCGACAGTAACGTCGTTCGTCAAAGCGGAAGTTGGCCGATTATAGCCGAAAGTCCCTTTCTTAACCCTGATGTAAATGCGGCGCCGTTGTTGTAGCAACGGGCCTAAGCTATTAAAATTATATTGAGCCATTACAGGCATCTCATTCTGCGGGCTAGGAATGTTTTCCTGTATGCATCTCTCTCGGCTTGCTGCACCGCTTCAGAACTGCAATTGAACGTTTCAAAACAATATGACACTAAGTAACATTTACAAAACATACATGTATGCTAAATAAATCTTCTCTACATATCAGGTGCATAGTGCCAATTCAATTGCCGACACACGGTTCCTTTCTCTAAGCTACAATTAATTTTTCATGCTTTGATCTAAGACATACTTCTTTTACCTCCCAGATCCGCTCTTATATCTAGAACATAGTTGCCTCTACACAGTTCTCTTAGCTGCCATTCACCATATCATGTCCATCATATGACAGACATCGTTGCACAGAGGTCAACCTGGGTAAATATATGGTACCTAACAACCTCCAGGGTTGAAGAAACTGCTGATTTAGTATCATATTATTAGAGTGTTCATCAGAATTTTTGTTTGGGTCTTTTATCAGCATGATTAGCTAGACCCCTGAAACCTGTACTATTAAGTCATAAAAGGCAGCTCAACCCAACCAAGGAAATGCGCCAAGCAAAATGCGATAACTTATCATGTTTTGGTTCAATGCTGCATAATTTCAGTGATCGAACGAATGAAATTATTCTAAAAATACTCTTTCTTTTAATTCTAAAAATAAAATATATGCATTGAAAATGTCGCTTAGAGGCTTGTTGCATCGCTGTAGCAGTGAAAAAGTGCATCCGCGTGCGGTGAAGACTGCAGTGGATGGAGGAAGTCTTCGTTCCGGAGTCAGGAGACCAGCGACCTCACCAGCAGGCATTCCTCAGCATTTGTACACAGCATGCGACGCCAGATATGCCTTGCAAATTGCGTCTGTCTCGAGGATACCATTAACCATAAGACGATAACTATACTTTTACAACCTCCATTACCACATTTACAATCCAACTTTCTTACTTTTTTTTTCACTCTCCGTCTCTCTCTTTTCAATCATATTCACTTCCAATTTCGAAAAAATACATATCAGCCCTTCTTTATTCACTGCAAAATATAATCCTTATATTAAATGCTATATATTTCCTGTTCTTTCGCATTATACATCAACTTCGTTCCCGCTTGACACTTGAACAATGTGACCTTCTAAGAACTACATTAACCAACAGATCATTTCATTGTCATTTACTGTAGTTTGTCAACAAATCTGATCATGTATCATTCAGTTCAGCAGGAATATTTTAAGCGTGGCTTGCTCCATACCCCAAATTTTGTCTTAGGTAAGGTTTTTGAGTTGAAAGTAAATTTAAATATTATGACCACAAAATCCTATGTGTATGTTATATTAAGTAATATTGCACTGCTCCAATTACTACTTTATTAGACTATTTTATTTTAAATACAATGCTCAAAAATTAAAAAAATATAAGAGCAAATATATAGAAACATGCAAGCAGAAAGTTCGAAGTACGAGTAGATACGTAATTTCAACACTGTGAAACTTAAAATGATCGAAACCAAAAAACTAATTTACGATTCCTCAAAATCAATTTCTTTGGTTTCATATTTTTTCCTATTTAATTGATTTTAGGCTATCCTTTCTGGATGCTAGTTAGAGCCCATGATATCTCATGTAAGCAATGTCATATTTTTGGATAAGGATGTCAAATCTAATTTCTACTAGTGCAAGAGCTTATATTTCTGCATTCAGTTATATGAATCTTAATCAAGAACTAAAATATATTGATATCTATGAATCGTCAGTCAATGTAACAATGCAGGTGTATCGTACGAGCCCTGATCATACATGACCATTTGCCTTTTTTATATATACAAGTTGAAGATGTTTTCCTTGAGAGTTTACGATACGTTTAGTATACTATTCATGAATGCTTATAACATGGTAGACATGGATAGACAAGAAATAAACCATAATATTCACTATTTGTCTCTTTGGAACGAATTTAGAGTGCACCACAACGCGGTAATCGAAGATAACTGATTTCAGATACTCTTTACACAGAAAAATATACGATGCGTGCTCGAACAGTTGAACGTTTCCACTCGGCAACGTCCACGTTTTTTTGTGACGCCGCTATTCCTAAGTCAACCAAGTACAAGTACACGGGTACAGTTAATCCCAGTGGGCCGAGTCTTCAAATTAAAAGCTCAACACTTCACATTAACAACAAGGTGATGACGTGCCCTAACGAGCTGAATGTACCGCGTAATGCTCGCCGGGCTAATTATGCCTCGAATTGATAATGAGCAGTTTGAGAAACATAATTGAACTCTAGCAGATGAGTGCGGTATAAAGATTTAATTATTTAATTACCTAACATATTGTGAAATAAACAATAGATTCCTTTTCTGTATATGAATTGACACGATAAATTCACTACGTGCTCTTTACTTGATTCATATGGATCAACGTATCAATTTATGAACACTAAAAAATAGAATACATAGCAATCGAATGTAATTTATAAACCTTACAAATTTACAGTGAAAATCTTAATATTCCCATGGCGAATCTTACGTCTATAAAAGTGGCAATAAAACTGTCGTATTTATTGTTTTAAAATTACTTTATAAACATGTTTTGACTAGATATAGTGCGTGTAATTAACTATACACATTCTTGAAGAGAGAATCGATGAATTAGATTAAAGGACACTTGCACTCAAAAAATTTCATTAATATACAGTCGTATGAAACTAAATAAAGTTATATAATTATTTGTGAATACGGTTCTGTAAATAAGTTTGCAATAGCGGGTATGCTCGTGTAAATAATAATAATAACATGCCAATCTCGATGGGGAGATAATAATATTAATAATACGATGCTTATAGATAGTCGACTGATTACTGTAAATTTTTCGCATTCGTCGTGTGAACCGACTATCCTGGTAACTGCACCGCCAAGGCCAACGGGAAACGCTCAGGAGAGTACACGCTATTCAATGCGATAATGCCAAGGCAAACTGTTATATAATAAAATATACTTATTGAAGATTTGTTGAATAGCAATACTGGTAAATTGCTTACATTACTACACAAAGCGAAAGTGACATCCTCGAATCTGTGCGTGCAATAAAGATTGACACTATCTTTGGAGTAGATGGATAATTAATTTCAATAAATATCAGTAAATGTGAAAGAGATTGCAAAAATGGATTTTATTAATAATAACATTAGTTAGTTATCTGAGTTTTTAGTAATATGTGGCCATACAAGTATAGTTATAAACAATTAAAGTTTTAAGAACAGACTAATGAAACATACCTTCAGATATCTTCAACTGTTTTACAACTACAGGTTAAAATGTTTCAGATATCTTCAATGACTAGAGAACTTCAGTAAAAAAAAAACCATAAGACTAAAATTCAACTAAAGACAATCATCAACTGTAGGAGAATTTTCGTTAAAAAAAACTGTCTGAAACGCTGCTCCAGACAACTTAATTTACTAAACAATTTCAAGTTATATAATTGACTGTAAAACTGAATTGAAGACAACATCAATAACTTGACAACATCAAACAAAGCTAAGAAAACTGACCATGAAACTCAACTTCATACAACTATAATTTACAGTACTATAAGATCTGACCATGAAACTGTGCAAGAAATTGCAGTGAAATTAGCTTGATCAAGCAGTACATATTTATTAAATTGTCACTTAAATTGTGCCCACATCTTTCTCGAATTGTTGTCTCTATCTTATCTCTTGCCTAATTATTTCTATGCCCAAGGCAGTGCTTAATACCTCCTGGTCTTATCTGGTCTGTTGTTATTATTAGCCGCTTTGATAGACACTCGTCGATTGCGCAATTCCTCAAATTATGAAAATACCAACATTCGTCTCAATTTTACGCCGGATATCGCGCCGAGCGACAGCAAACGACTACCGCATCAAGTGTGGAAAGGCCGTTTGCCGAAACTTGTCGAGGCTTGCCAACGTTTGCAGTTATTCGTGTTGTTATAATGTACCCCACTTGTTTGCCAATCAACAGATTACTTTATAAAACAGTGCTCACTCAACCACTTGCAACAGAGATTGAAATAACCTGATGGTTCAACGATTTCTAAGTTTTTTTCTCTCAATAAGTTAACTAATAGGTTCTAATCGGCTTATGCATACTCCCTGTTGAAGTAACACTGTTTACAAAGAACGACTGTCATTAATCAAAATTCGTCAATACTTCACTCTGAGTCTCTTAATGAATAAATCGCTGAAATTTGTAGACGATACGTTCATACCGAGATGTGGCCAAAAGACGTTATAAGATCAACACACTACATAAACCATTTATCTTCTGCTTCTTCTGTTTTCTCTAACAATGCGTCCTGTTATTACTTAGAACCTCTTCTACGAAAATGGATGGCCGAATGTCGCGCCTTCTTTTACGTAATTTTTTTAAACATAGGATGCCCAGTGGTATCTCGTCAGCAGTAATGATCACCACTCTTTCAAAATACGTTACTCAACCGTGGATCTTTCCAGTACCGCTTCCTTGATCATCGCATCTTTCATATATTGTTTTGATCATCATAGATTTGGTACTTCAAAGATGGTTTGTTACTTCAGTGATATTGCAGGAACTTACAGGGTAATTATTTATTAAGACCTGGCGAGTCACACATATTCACATTGCATTAAATGAAGTGGTTGAAAAGTTACACGGCATCGCGTCTCATTGCATACGAAAAAATACTCGCTATACAACATCGCTCGCCCCCACGCTTATGAGTGAGAATAAGATTAAAATATTTTTTTAATTGCTCTACATGTTAAATATATGACATACAGAGATTTATACGAAATACTCTAATAAACGCATAACTAAGCGATTAGCAGACAATATTTTTGCATTTTGCAATTTGTAGTTGACGGAAAGGTTAACTGGCCGACAGAAGGGCCACTGTTCATTGCATTGACAGGCGTTTATTAAACCCTGCAATGACTGCACCAAATTAACCCATAAACCGGTCTATAAATAATTATATCACTAGGGAAGCTATGGAATGCAGGTCTATCAACTCAAATGTCTATAAAATATTATAATGCACGGACGGGTACTGCGAAATTGCACTGCACACCACGTCATTGGATATTGTTGGCTTCAAAGCAATGTCTGTATGACACATTTTACACCTTAATCGACTAATGGTTAATAGAAAACTTACGACTTACCTCCAATTATTGCAACACAAACGTAATAATTTAATTTTTCTGTTACAAATATTCAAAAAAATATTCCTCTTCCGAGTATTTTAAATTGATCCTACATGAACGTAAACTCACAACTGTAAGATCCCTGGTACCCTTTCCGAGCATCCCTACATGATCGACTCGAGACAAATAGTTTCTTCAATTGTATCTTTAACATCACATGCTTTAAAAATGATATAATAGCATCTGGGTTTTTTCTCATCAATCGCCTCAATGCACATAACTGCTACAAATACTTTATTTTTCATTTTATCTTCATTAGTGATTATTTCAATGGATTCACCTTGAATCACATTTTATTTCTCAATTTAATGTTATTAAATTACTTTTATTCGATATGATAGGTACACCTTGAAATCCGTTGCATAACCGATAACGATTCGGTCTTGTTACCTATTGCAACTAAAGAAACAGTACGGAAAGTGCATTTCCAAGCAACTCTGTTAGTTACCAAAAGAAATTTGTGCATTTGAAATAATTGAAGAAAATAAAATAAAACACGTTTAGAAATATTACAATTTCAAATGATATTGCTATTCAATAGCTGTAATACTATTGCACGCAAAAACTAACAATTGCATACAAAAAAGCTAAACTGCTCATGGTACGTTTCAGCAGTACATAAAATATACTTTTCCATTTCACTTTTAACCCGGAGCATATGGTCCATATAAATCATCGCTTAACAGATCTGTCAGATGGTACGATCTTTATTTTGTCCAAGTCATATTTGTACTCATATCTTCGTTGAGTATATAATCTTTACATGTATAGTTTCGCGAAGGCTTTCAGAATAAGAGCCCGAAGTTTGAAGATAGTATTTCAAATGCTAATATTCTATAGTAGTTCTTATCTACATTTGAAATGACAAGCTTTCATATAATTCACAGATGAAGTTTCTCAGTAACCGTCTGTCAGTATTCTCCTGGATGTCTTTATATAAAATGAAATTAAAAAATGTGGAAACTGAAGTTAAGCTAGCGCAAAACGCCGGTCAATGAACTGCTAGTTTGATTCAAACTGTAAGTCTTCAAAAAGCTTCACAGTGAATAACCACCAATTAGTTCAGGTGCATTCCCATACTTACCTGCCAGTAATTGGCGCATGAGTTTTTTCGTACATTTTTTCTCTCCGTTTGCTGAGAGAGGAAATAATGTACACCTATTCCTCGATTTGCGTGTTTTCAGAAACTGCTCAAAACAAAACCAAAACGAAATTTGATTTTTAAAACGTAACATATCTGTCAAATCCGTTTCCTTATAAGGAACGTGAACTGATGTTCGCCACAAATTTTGACATCAGCTGCCATTATGCTTGCCTTCTCGAAAGAAATCTCTGCACCAGAAGGTTCACCTGGAAACATATATGGTTCCCGATCTCTAAAGCAGAAGCCAGGAAAAACAAATATCTCCCCGACGGTTATGCAGTGCATCATTCATGTTTCTCAAACACTGAAATTTTAACAAGATAATGTTTAGAAAGGTTTGACGGCCGAATTCTAACATCAAAAGTGATCTGTGGCTTTAAAAAGGTTAAGAACAGCTACCCTTAATTAAATAAACTGCATTTTCAGCAGTCATATTTCAACACTAATATTGTGAATTACATATGTGTAGAGCATTATCCTTTAACAGTACCTCTCGTATTGCCTCATTGGTTCTTGGAAAATATGTCTCATACCGATGCCGGATCTTGAATGTAAACAATGTTGACTAGATTTCTAGTAAATTGATTCTGCTTTACCACCAATAAAAAGATACACGTAACGAATAACAATAAAAGCACGATTAACAATAAAACTTTGACAGCTCACGTCGGCCATGTTAATAAATTCATATCCCTAACGGCAATAAATACTCCATTAACAAAAGTAATACAATTATTAAAACATATACAAACTATGTATAAAATGGCACATACATAAAGTCAATTATTTATTTCAATTGCTTATAAAAAAATAAACGGTGGACGTGAGAGTCGACCCCGAGATAGTATAACCATGTCTTCTTCATGATATGCATACTGACCATGACCTTTCATTTGCGAGTATAATATATGCAATTGTTGTAATTATAACATAAATTCATACTTAAATACCTACCGTCAGATATTATTTTTTAAACCGAATCTCACATCCACCGATTTCGATTTTCTGATTAATTGATAAAATAAATGTGAAATAAAATGTAATACGTAGATTTAATTTGTTTTACTCTATTTAAAATTAATATCAAATTATAATTATGCAGTTTCTCCAAGTATTGTGAGTTATTAACCTTGACGTTAAGATTAGAGAAATGGCGTATACAATGGTATTTACAATGTATTTGTAAGTCTTTTGATGATTTGATTATATAAATAAATCTTATTCGGTTTATAACGTGAAAATAATATTAGAATACCATCATTACCGTTTATTTTTTATCGTTAGTTATTTTATTTGACTCCACAGACAAAGTTCCACCGTTAATAATGTGGAAACCTTATCGTATTCATTGTGACCGAACGTTTAAGTGTTTTTTTCCACCTCCTATCGAAAGTGTTTGCGCAATCGAGGAATTTATAAATACGGAAACCTCGATTATGATCGCCTCCAATGAATGTCATTGTTGTAACTGTTGTTTGTTTCGTAGTCTTTGGTGTGTAAGTCGACAAGCGACCAAGCCGCGGCTACTCTCGATTGTGTTCGACGATAGACACTGGTAGTACTAGTAGCTTCTAGTTGACAATCGATATCTTGGCTCATTGTTACACTAATACACACTTTTAATTTCTTCTCCGGATTCCGCAAAGCATTGACTACTTCCTTGAAGCCATTTTAATCTACATAAGTAATTTGCAAGCAACGTTAAAGCCTCGTTCTCGTGTAAAGCGTTTTGTTCGTATTATGCTGGTTATTCACAATTATTTTATGTAACTAGACTAGAGGCTTCACTCGTGTCCGTAAAGCAGCCTTGGGTGTTGATATAGCGAATTCGTGCGACCTTAAAAAACTTTTCGAGTAGGTTATTATTTACATTATGTGGCAAAATTACTTAAAAACCGAACTTAATTGGCTCACCGCTTGTTGTCCACCGCGTGGCATTGGCTAAGTTGAACAGAACATTAATATCAATTCTTCAGAATTATCCAGATGGGATGGATGGGATAATCATCATTTTCATAATATCATTGAAAAATCCTCAGTAACAAATACCTAAATTTGTCTCAGATACTGAAGCAACTGTCAATACAACACGCCGAGATATCGCCAAGGTATAGAGATGATTTAAGACAAGAGATGTACAATGGCAGTCATCAGAATTATGTGGCTGCAGCTTGGTGTGCCTCAAGTATAAAGTGATATGGAAAAAAAATACTTGATTAAATGCCTGTATAACCGATAGCAGTTTTCTTTAGTACTGTTTTAGTATTAGACTAAAGTATGAAGAAGATACTCCGGTGGAACTGAAGTAATTTGAAATAATACAATGTCACGCCGTTTTCGCACGGTTTTAGAGAGAAATTCGTCAATTATTATTTTCTTATCGGGTGACAAAGTCGATAAGTTACAGTGAAAGTATCTGGCGGCAAAAAACATCTCGAAATAAACCGAGTACAAAAGTCCAAATCTGAGAAAACCACCGTAACATTACGAAAATATCGAATTTCACTTCGAGAAAAACTGGAGCCAGAAAAACCGTATTTTCTCTAATTGCTTTTACTTTGGGATAATTTAGTTGGTAGTGTCAGTAAGCAGATAATCACAATGTAAGTCATGGCTAAAATATGAGTCACAATCACGTAATGATTTAGGAAGGGAATTGAGCTCGATGTTTATTCGTGCTTCAGATTGTTTATGGGTATACATAATCATTTTATGTAATGGATTTATTTTAGTGTTGAGTTATGAAATTCAATTATTTAAGAGAATCAATTCTTTGCGGGAAGGAAAATTCTAATTATTATTTAACGAAGATCTTTGTATACCGGTTTTTAACACAAAGCAATCTAAAAACGTCCTTTTTTTATCCTGATATTACCATTTTCAGTCTATTCTTTTGCCTGGAAACACAACATTAAAACACTATCCAGTCCGCGCGTTACGCGATTAAACTTACGCTGGAGGCCGACTGTTTTTTTGAATAATTGATAAATCTATCGTCATGTGTTCAAATTAAATTAAATATGACCCGCACTGAAAAGGTTTGAGATCCTTGAATTATGGTCGAAAGTAAAAACAACACAGATGTTGTGTGATCGGCCACTAACGTTTGAAAAAACATCACAAGCTGTGTATAGTCGGCCACTAAGCGTTGGCGGAACGATTACACACATGTTGTGTGACCCGCCTTTAACGTTCGGCCTGGTGATTACACACATATTGTGTAATCGGACTGGATAGTGTTAAGACGTTGAAATGTACGATTTTCAGAAAGCGATGCCGTTTTATACATTTTTTAAATATATTTTTTTTATAGCATTACGCCCTTGCTAATTTAGCACTTCTTTGAATATTGTATTAATATTTTATAAATACGCCAATTCTCAATACCAAACACACTTATATTTTATTCCTTGATTAAAAATGTCAATCATAAAATCGGTTTGCGCATAATAACATTAGTTGTAGAGCGTCTAGCATGAAATGATAATATTACTATATATTACACATATATAACAATCTATTAACCTACTTTACTCCCACACACAGCTCTGTATCGCTTGTCTTGTCGACAACACTCCCATTATAGGATGCAATATATTAGGCAGCGAATAAAATAAATAGTCCTATAAAAAAAAATACAGATAGAAAACATAATAAAATGGCAGGTATTTATGAAAACAAATGGATAAGTTAGTTATCACTGCAATATTCGATTGAAAAATACTAGCTTGCCATGGAAAATGCCTTTTTTGAGAGTAGTTTCCTCATCGTATTGCTCGCATGTTGACAAATTCAAGGCATGACGTTGTAAACCACAAAATTACGATTTTTTGGTAAATTATTGATGCATCAAAGCTAACAAGATACAAATTAGTAGTTTATACGAGTATCATATGAGGTTAAGTTAGCTAAGGTAAGATTATATAATATTAGCAAAGTTCGTGACGGAAAAGTGAAGTGTGTAGTCATTATGAAACTACCATACAAGTCGAATGTCCATCATTGGGTATTATTTAGTACGTAGATTTTTGGCACATGCGAGTACGCCGAATGCAAAAGGCCAAAGGCGACACACGTATAGCGTCATCGCCGATTCCGCCCGATACTTTCTAAAGCTAAGAACTGGGACTCTTAGACCGATCATGACTGCGTGAAAAAAATCTGGACCGGCCTTCAACCAGCAGTGCACAACGTTGTCAAAGGAGAAATTTTTTAAAATGAAAGTGTTATTTATTATGTGAGCGATCAGCACTATGGATTACAAATCGCATTACGCGAGTTATATCCCGATCAAATACTTACTTTTTTATCACCAATTTACAGCAAACGAACGAATGCTCATTCTAATCCACTTCTTCAAATTCAAAAAAATTCCGGCGGGTATAGCTCAATGGTCAAAGCGTTTGCTTTGCAAGCCAAAGGTCATGGAATCTATCCCAGACGAAGATTAAAAAATAAAAATTAAAAAAAAACTATTTCTGAGCTCTAAAATACCCTCGGTTGGTGTGAATATGATCCCTCACCCGTAAAATACCAGTCATAGCCTATTTATTAAAATTGGTGGTAGACGAAAGTCGTCCCGTGAAGACCACCCATTCATGGTAAATTCTTGTAATAATAAGGATGATGCGTGAATTTCGGGCTGTAGTCTATGACGTTGGCGGATCAACAGTCCACATGAAGCGTTTAGTCATATGCACCATGGTAAGCGTCATAGAATTCCATAGATGGGACATCAAAATTACTATTACCATCTGTCGGTATTCTCCTGTATGTGTTACATATAAAAAAATCTACCTATATAAATTATTCCCGTATCTAAAGCAAAAGCTCATTACAAATTACCGCTACTCAGTACTGTCAGTTGCCTTTCTATTCCTTGTTCCAAGACATATCTGCACCCAAACATCTACATGGGAACATAAATGGTTCCATTTAGACATCCTCCAAGGCAGAACCTCGGAAACTTGAAGAGACGGCACTGTAGTATCTAATTTACATTATGGGTGAATTATTATTCTGAAATTTTAGACTATTTGCTCCTTGGGGGACTGAAAACGTTAAGCTGACGCTTTTTAAAGCCTTCTGTCAATCTTTCTACACGTGCGGCCTATGGGCTGGCTATACTCAGAAGGTCTACAGTGTACTCCTGGTCCAGTATAACAACGCCTTCCGGATGTTGTTGGGTCTGCCGCGATACTGCAGTGCCTCAGGCATGTTGACGGAGGCGCGAGTGGATGGCTTCCATGCCATAATAAGGAAGCGTTGCGCTTCTCTTCCCCACGCAATGGTCGCTGTGTGGGCAGATAGGTGGGACTCACGGTTAGAGGGGCACTGGATGCGCCTTCACGTGGCCATCCAGAGTGGATCCGGTGCTCCACTCACTGAGTAGTACCATAATAATAATGTGGTGTTTGTATACATGCCAATTTTTATTTTCTTTCTATTCTGTTTTAAAAAAAAAAAAATTTTACTTTATTTGCTTGAAATTAATGTATGTTAAATTGTGATCACGGCACTAGTGGCTAAATATTAAAAAAATAAAAAATATTATTAATTAAACTAGAGTTTAAAAAATGGTATACAATATACTAAAACGTTATTCACTATTTAAAATGTGTTCAACATGAATGATTATAAGCATATTCTCAATTCGCAAGTAATATTTATTTAAGATTAAAAACTAAAGGAAAGAATTAATATAACAAATAAAATGAAAACATAAAAAAAATTTTAGCAGCCATTGGTTTTTCATACGGTCAATCTCGTAATGAAGGAGTCGTGCCAGAGAGGGCTATAGGCTAATAAGTCAATGGCAGTGATGTATCAACTTTTGCAAATAAAAAATAAAAATAATACCCATTCGTTGAATCGCCAAGGGGAAAAAAACTATCTTTTTTCCTTCAGTGTTCTCAGCATGAGTGACCTAACCCCTTCGTCACTTTATAATAAATCAAAACAAATATTCATATTAAACAGTTTACGTTATTGTACTTGGTCTTAACAAGGACCAATAATTGATTGCAAGCGAATATGTGGTTAACAATTGCTCAATTTTTTGCATATTTAGAAGAGTTAAATAATATATTTAATATTTTAATTGGATCTCAAAGTGAAAAGAAAAAGTGTAAAAAAATTAATATCAAAAAAATTACCCTATAAAAACATAATTTTTCATCACAATGTTTTATATTATACCGATTATGTTAAAGATATTTTTTATATTAATATATTAATAAAGTGTTATATCGTTAAGAGATTCGTGTGGGGATGTGTGACTTTAAATGTATGTAATAATGCATTGCCATCGACATAAAGTCGATATGAAAAATTACAGATCGTTTGAATGGCGGAAAATGTGTATTTTTTGTAATTAAAGCTTTGTCCACAAGTTTAAAATGAAGCAAAAACGGCAGTCCACGTAATAAATACTTGACAAACAATACCTTCATAACGTCATATCTCTAGAGGCCTGATCCATTTTGTCCTAAGAAGTGGCTCAATACATATTCTCTATTTTTACACTAAGCAACTAAATCATCAGCTATTTCTCTCTAGTTGCTTGTATGCAATAAAGATCAGTCGATCATACACTATAGATGTGGAATAGTATATATAATAATGAATTAAAATTATTAATTAATGCAGTGTGAATAGGGTTAAGATAAGATGTTGCATAGAATTTTAAAACGCGAAAAAAATGCACGATTCTTCGTAGTGTGTTGCAATTTTGAAGAAGATTTCTCTCGGTCTTCGAATTAATCTTTCGGCTTAGATTTCGCAAATGTTTCTGCGCACTCGAGACATTAGATTCGCGAGGCATTATGCCCGCAAAAAAAAACCGCGAATACAAAAGTTACAAGTACGCGATGCGAACGAGCACACTGTACAGTGACGTAAAAAGGTTTTTCAAAAGTTCATACATACAGGCGAATACTGTCAGAAGATGATGGAGAGATCTCAACTGTTGATTCTATGACGCTTGCCATTTTTATGATTGATATGCGCTTCGTAATTGATATGCGCTTTATAATATATCTACAGTTTGGCATTCACGCATTGACTATATTTAAGAGAATTTATCGTTAACTGTGCTATAACTTTCTTTTGCCACCATGTAAACACATACAGAAGAATTCTTCTAGACGATGTTGAAGTAATCCTATATATGAATCTCAAGACATATAATTTTATCTCCAGATATTCATTACATATAATATATCCCAAGACATATAAAATGTGTACAGTTTGGCATTCACGCATTGTCTATATTTAAGAGAATTTATCGTTAACTGAGCTATAACTTTCTTCTACCACCATGTAAACACACAAAAGAATTCTTCTAGAGTCTAGACGATCTTGAAGAAATCTTATCTATGAATCCCAAGACGGGAGCTCTAAGCGGATAATGTCTTAAAATAAAGTTAAAAAAAAAATAAAGCCTTCGTGTAGGAAGAGGATCTGTTAACGTCATCGATTTCGTTCATTTCAAAGAGATTCACTGTTTATATATGTACCATCAATATTAATTAATGTCATTACCAGGCAGTTTCTTTCTGCTTTAGGAATTACTATCTCACTAATATAGGTATTAAAATACGAGTATATTATAAAATGTTTCAGTATTTTAAAAAAATATTTTAAGTTTTATGGGGATCGAACCCGCGACTGTTTGAATGGAAATTGACTGTTTAAAGTCTTGGTCATACACTTCAGTAAAAGTAACGACGCAAACGAACATACGGTGACGTAAGATACTCAAAGCATCTAATTTGTCATGGTGAAAAGATTTTTGCACAAAACGTGCGATGAGTATGATGAGTCGATTAATTGAGCCCATTTTACTTCAATGGTTTGGTGATCCTCAGAACTTTCACTGTTGATTTAACAGGCGCCCATTCACAAGTATTCAACCCGTTGTAATTTTATCATTTTATTTGGCATTATGTATTTATAGTAAGATGGTACACAAATCTAAACTTCTACAAATCTGCGACAAACGCTTTATTACTCCACTGTTCTTTACTATTAGCACATATTTTATTATTTTAGGATCTTCCCCATTCTTCTTTACGGCTACCAGTCTTGGCATTTTATCAAAAGAAAATCAGAAGCTTGCGTATACTACTCGGGGACTTTTATTTGACTTTGTAAGGAATAATGAAGTGAGGGAGAGGACAAAGCATTCTGGTTACTACAGATAGTCATAAGAGATGCGGTGCATCGGGCTTGGACATATATTTAGATGCCGTAGGAGAGCATAAGTTATAGTTGCCTTTTCTTCAAACGCCCAAGCTCACGTCATCCTGGAAGGCCGTCGGGAAATATACAAATAATGTACTCGTACATGGCGTAACTCCGAGAGGCAGAGCTGATATGGAATGAGACGCGGGTCATGGCAGCTGACAGAGCTTTTTGGCGGCCGTTCGTGTCTTTGTTAAAGTAACGAGAGCGTACATTTGGGAGGTTTGATAACTGTTTACAAACAAATTACTGTCAAATCCGATAGTGAGTGCGAAAGGATGTGCTGTGATTTACTTAAGATTTGGACAGATTCCAAGTTTGTATTGCTGCTCCTGAAGGTCAAGATATTACGTGAAGTTGGAAACATAGATACAGAAAGAGTATTTACTTAACTTTTTCACTGATATTTATCGTTGTGTCATGTAAATGATGATTCAGAAAGTACTCCCAAAAAGCGCAATAGTAAATAATTAACCGTCTATTTAACCTAACCTTAAGGCTTCATGTAGCGAAATTTTTGCCCAATTCAACTGTGATTTTGAGTTGGAAGGCTTTAAAAAAAACGTTTCATACGCGAACAATGATGAATGAAATTATAAGCTTTATTAATTCTCACGTTATAGTTGCTGCCTTATTTAGGGCATCGCTACAAACATTTCACTTTCCTGTCATTGTAACACCACGCATAACTGTATCAGTCACAAATTACTGTTTACACTAACGGTACTTTGTTTACCTTTAAAATTATTATATTTTTACAGTTTATTTTTTAATTGGTTTGAAGTGATTGAATTAATCTGTCGAGCCAAAAGTATATCAATATGGAAAGATCCCGTGTGGATTCAATGACACTTTCCATATTTGAAGACTGCAAATAGCTGTCTAACGATTTACCACGTTGAAACACCGATTTGCGTCCAGTTTTCAGGAATTAAAAAAAATATAGGTTGACCCCAAAGAATACCGCATGTCGTTGGTCAAGACATCGCAAGTAGTGGGTAGCATTGGATAGCCTTAAGGACCAACTGGTTCAACCCTGGAAGCGTCAGCTTATCATCTGATATTTTATTAAAAATTATATTTAACAAACGGCTGAATTTGCCTTGTGTAATAGTTGTGTAAGTTATAAAACTGCATCCTGGTATTTGCGCACGAATCATTATCATCCTTCTTCTTCGTAGTATCAATCTGGTGGATTTGTTTGCAGAAACAAAATCATGCATCTCGATCTCCATTCCTCTCGATCCTCTGCAGTCCTCTTCAGCTCAGCATAAGAGCTACAACTCACGTCCTCGAACACTTGCTGCAAATACTCCCGTTTAGGGTCTCTACAGTTTCTACCCTCAACCATCCCTTCCACAATGTCGTGAAGAAGACCATCGTGGCGCATGATGTGACCGATCCATCGGGCTAGGCTCTCTGAGATGGTTCTTACTAGGTGCCTATCTTCCTTGATTATACTGAGAGCCTCATTGTTCGTGACATTTTATTTAAATTTAATTTATCATCCTATGTGACAATATTATTTTCAATAAAAATTTGGGGGATATATAAGAAGTCTGAGGCTGTTGCAGTGGGGTAATAAAATATATATTGCCTTTCACCGTACAGTTAGTTTTCTCAAAACATTCTCAGGTTCGAGATTCCAGGTGTTGTTAAACGGTGAACTTTCTCACCGACCCCGCCAATATCAACAATCGATAAATAACTGGTTCTCCATCATCAATCTCTAGAGCCGTGGAGTATCTTCACGCGGACTAGAGAATGTATATAATTGAAATGGACATGTTAATTTTTGAAATGCAACATCCGATAATTAATAGTGATGCAAATCAATGTAAAAAGAAACTAATCGATTAAGCTGGAATCCGAACATAGTAACGGTACCATAACATATACAGTGGAATATAGCAATATGGAGATGGAGAAATTTAATCTGTGGATCATATCACGCTTAATTTTGAGGATGAATTTTCGCTGTAAATGTTGCTTCAATCCGCCAACGAATAATCAAGGTATTCAATTTTCTTCATTTTTAAATTCTTAAATCACGTGCAAATTTATCTCTCGAGAATAAAACACTACATTTGCAGTCATCACTAAACAAAAGGATCCGTTTTACGACGTTTACAAAATTATTATAACTATAAATAGGAAGCCGATTGTCAAGTAATACTCATAAAAGAAGGACTTCACTAAAATCGCTTTTATTCAAAGATATGACCACCCATTTGCACAAGTGTTCGAGGACATGTGTTGTAGCTCTTATGCTGAGCTGAAGAGGACTGCAGAGCATCGAGAGGAGTGGAGATCGAGATGCAAGATTTTGTTGCTGCAAACCAATCCAACGGATTGATACTTTTTTATGTAAACGCATGCAGGAGAGCACAACCGGTCACAAGACCAGTGCACTCTATGACGCTCAGCCAGGGAGGCTGGACGCTGCATGCGGGAAACGTGTTGTGTTCGTATTTGTGTGGGTTGGGGAGATTGCAAGTGTATATTTATCTGTTTCTTGAAGAGATCCAGATTGTAGGAAGGAGGAAACACAGACGTTGGAAGAGCATTCCATAGCTTACCGGTGGCATTAAGGAAGAAACTTTGGAAGCTGCCAGTTATTGGTCGACATACATTAACTGTGTATGGATGTTCGGCAAGTGCAGGACGAGTTTGTCGGCTGTGGGTGGGTGCAGGAGGAATTAGTTCTTTAAGTTCCGAAGAGCAGCGACCGTGGTAATAACGGTAGAAAAGACTAAGAGAACCCATCTTACGCCTGTGTTCCACTACTACTACGAAGAAGAAGATGACCACCCCCAAATTGTCGCCACTCAGCTGTCAGTTGCCACTGTCCAATGCTTTGTCCCAATACATTTCTACACGCAAAGGTCGACCCGAAAAGATACCATACGAGAATATGGTACTTTAAGACCTCCAAATCAAAATCTCAGGGATTTGAAGAGTGAGCAGCATTTTTACTGATTTGTTAATCTGATTTTTTTAAGGATATCAGACGATTAAACCGAAATCGCTATATACGGGATATGTTACTGTAAGAAGCATGATTAACTATATTCATTTCATCGTCTATTGTTGGCATTGATTACGTTTAAACTGATGCATTAATTAAAATAATTTGTATCTGCTGACCGTCGCCCACGCGGACCGGTCTGAAGTCGCGCATCTTTGAATAATAAAATGTCACATTACTGTGGGGTCGACGACCCGTCGCATCAAATGCTTCGCGAGGAATCTGCCAGCGGAGATCAGAGGAGTGGACACGACACCGGAGACAGGTCCAGCAGCTTTTTAATTGCCTCTTGAATTAATACATATTTCCTATTAATTAGAACCATTTTAGTTACAAGTAACGCTTCAGGTCAATGACCCGGCCTCCTAAAAAAATACTCCATCACAAATTAACTGTATGCCGTTAAAGTGATTGGGATACGATTATCAGAAATACAAAAAAATGTGAAAAATATTTTCTGGATTTATCATATTTTTGCTTTTACATCATACATAATTCATGACTCAATAAACCAATGTGAAGCATACGGTCTCCACAAAAACAATACGAGAGATCTTAGCTGCCATGTCCCACGCTACGACCAAGACAACTCCAAGAGTTGGAGTTGAGCTCAGCTGCCTTTAATGCAGCACCCAAGCTCTCTAAGGAACTTTATATATTATGAGTATATAGAAAGAGATTTGTGGTGGTATTATGAAACGCTAAAATAATACTCGCAAATTCCAATCAAGGGTAATATCAATATTCCTTTAATTGTTAACATTATTACATTCACTGAAAATATTTCGTATTGACGAATTTTTTTAGGATCAACATTTTAGCGCTAGGCTCGAGTTGAATGACCTGGACCGCTAGAATTCCTGTATATATTTAAAAACAACACACCTAATACATTAGCATCACCGATTCAATAATAAGTTTGTTTTTTATGTACAAGAGAAGAATACCGTCAAACTGTAATGGAGAGATTTTATCTGTTGAATTTATTTTTTGAGAATGACGCTTCACGATTCACGCATCGTCCATTTTTGAATGGGTGGTATTCACGAGACGATAATTGTAAGTTACAAGTTTTGATTAATAGGCTATGTCGGGCATTTACACAGGTGACCGTTCAGTGACATACAAACGAGGAATGTTTTTTATAATGTTAACAGACACAGGAGATCACCAGTAATCGGTTTTGGTCTTGGGTCGGTTGGACGCCGTGTGTGTGAAGTATGTGTATTGTATTTGTCTGTATTGAGGAGATCAAATTATATATGATGAGTTTATAAGGATTTTTAGGGATCAAACACAAGATCTCTCGCATGGAAGTCGCACGCCTTTAAATCTTGATTTACGCAAATATGCGGTTCTGGACAACCATTAAGGTAGGTATTAACCGTGGATAATCTATCGATTTATAGTCCACAACAAAAACGAGAATGGGTAATCATTAAGAATACCGTTTCTAGTTTCTATTAAAATGCTGGAGAACTACCAATAACAGATTGTTGTCTGTTTAAGAACATAATTATCACTATAATCTGTTGATGCAACAATTATAATGTAATGTTAGGGTCGAAAAATAACGATTAATCTTGAAAACGTCTTTTCGCCGAAACCAAAATAATAAAATTAAAATAAATTGTCTATATTCTTCCATTTACTCCTGGATATAGAAATGAATTCAAAGTGCATCAATGTGTATAGTCTCAAAATTATTTTTTTAACAGTATTGCCTTGGTAAATATAGGTAGTACCGTTGACCCAAAAACACACCACAGCTCTCTATACAATTAAAGCACCCTCATTCTCCCCATTCTTCTGTACGGCTACAAAATCTAGCATCCAAAAAAATCTACTGTATAGATTTGTGAGTCCGGGCGCTTTTAGATAATATACGGGTACGATGACTTGACTTATGAGCAATGACGAGGTTGAAGAAGCCGACCCGAAAGACTAGTCTGTCAGTCGATCAGGACACCTAGGTACTGCAAAATCGTAAGTTACAGGTGCTTTTTTTCAAGCCTCTCATCCTGTAAATCCATAACTATACCTAAATGTATTGCAGATACAGATCTTGCGACAGAGAAGGGATCTTTGCAGCTGACAGAATTTGCCGGCGAGCTTAATGGTCAAAGCGTTCGCTTTGCAAGCCAAAGGCCGTGGGTTTTATCCTCGACGGAGGTTAAAAAAAAGAATGTTTTTTAATCGATTTCTGAGCTCTTAAATACCCCCCGGTTGGTGTGAATTTGATCCCTCACCCGTGAAATGTCAGTTATAGCCTATTAATTAAAAATGGCGGCAGACGTAAATCGTCTCGTAAAGACCACTCATTCATAGTAAATTCCTGTAATAATAAGGATGATGCGTGAATATCGGGCTGTAGTCTATGACGTTGGCGGATTAACACTCCACATGTAGCGCTTAGCCATACGCACTATGGTAAGCGTCATAGAATTCCACAGATGAGACTTCAGAATTACTTTCACCATCTGTCGGCATTCTACTGCATGTGTTTACATAAATATATATATATATATCAGCAGTTCGTGAGCCATATGGTCCAACCAAGGAACACCCACGCCAGAAAATAATTATTGAGCAGAATGGATGATACATTTTAACCCGTAACTGCGATCCGAATCTTTTTCGCATATTCTTTCCATTCGGCACTTCTGAGCAGTAGACGAAATTGTTCAAAGGGATGCTGCAATTACAAGTTGCTAACTGACAGTAATCTGAATGAGCGCATCATCAATTTGACGTCATTGTGATGCGTTCGTGAAAATTCAAGTCCAGCGTAGAAAAGCGTGCGTTTCTTACGTTCGAAGACCGTATGCCGGAACATATGAAATAATAATTATTGGACATCGTCAAGTTCAATGCTCCTCGGCGGTGTTATGCATGACTCACTTGTCCAAGAGGGGGAGACCTCACAGCACACCTCGCTCACCAATTAACATCAATTTCGACAATATGTTTTTAGGCAGTGGACTCCCGCCAGCGGAAGATTTGAGGGCATTTAAACCACTTAATACCAGAGCAATAGGGGAAAGCACCGAACATTACAAGGTTAAGTTTAACAATCAACTTAATCACTGTTCAACTCGACAACGCATTGTGAGATCCATATTAATACTTCTATAATTATTTAAGAAAACACAGCTATAGTGGATAGTCGGATAATCAAGGAAGATAGGCACCTAATAAGAACCATTTCAGAGAGGCGAGCCCGATGGATCGGTCACATCATTCGCCACGACGGTCTTCTTCACGACATTGTGGAGGGGATGGTTGAGGGTAGAAACTGTAGAGGGCGCCCTAGACGGGAGTATTTGCAGCAAGTGTTCGAGGACATGAATTGTAGCTCTTATGCTAAGCTGAAGAGGGTTGCGGAGGACCGAGAGGAATGGAGATCAAGATGCAAGATTCTGTTGCGGCAAACCAATCCACCGGATTGATACTACGAAGAAGAAGCTGTAGTGGGATGAGATTCTCAGAGACGCTTTAAATTGTAAGCATATCTAAGCGCTTTACGTGAAGTATTGACCTGCCAATGACTGTTTGTATGAAGACTCACTGTGAATGCGTGGTGTTCACACGAAGCACACATTCTCTTGCTATTTTTTTTATTGATAAGCTGCGACAGACATTTTTTACGGTAGAAGTATCAGTCTCATACTAGCCGGTGTATTTAAAAATGCTTTTTACAATTAAGAATTTACAAATCAATTAAATTCCAATATTTTAAGTTCAGTAATAGCTTTCAGATTTGAGAAAAATAATGTACGAGTATGTACATTTATATCGTATCCTTGCCATATCCGATTCATATTCAAGACATACGTTCACCACAAATTACTGCCACTCAGGTCTTTCAATTGCCATTGTACATGCTCTGTACCAAAACATCTTTGCACCCGAGGTCTACCTGGGAACATTTACGATTCCCGATGACCTCCAGGGTAGTGAAGTGTATTTACTCAATTCAATCTCAACAAACATTTTTCGCAAAATCATTTTCGTTTGTGGACATTTAAAAATTCACGAAAATATTGGTTTGTATATAACAATAAAATAATTCAAATAAATTATAACGCATGAGAATCTTATTTTATAAACTTTTTATTGAAAGAGTTTTATTGCAACATTTTGACGCTTTAACTATTTAAAAAAAAATGTTGTGTACCTACTTGAGTGATAGCTTGATAATCAATACACATAAGAGTAACTGTGGTGTGGCAAAATAAATAATAATAATATTATGATGAGAATGTATGATAGAATAGATGGTGTGACAACCAATGGGCTTAAGTAATCCAATTGATATGCTTCTCCAATCGCCGCAACGAGAGTTAAATCAAAAAGATATTTTTTTCATTAGTCCGACGACTTCGATCATGTCACTTCTTGGCGCCTCAGCATTCATAAGGACCATTCTAACACTCCCGAACCGAATACGCAGAGCCGCTCCCAAACAATGAATTCACTCGCTTTAAAATGTTCGAAATAATTTTAGGGGAGCTGAATTGCGGCATAAAAATAAATGTTGGAGATTCGATCAAATATCTAACAGAAAAATAATAATAAGAAATATCTAGCACGGTCTTTGGCAATCGGGCTTTCAGCTACGCTGCACCAATGGCCTGGAACTCACTACCGGAAAGCATAAGAGAGCTTAGGCGGAGGCATCCTTCAGAAGCAGACTCAAGACCCACCTTTTTACTCAGAGAGGCAAAGAAGCGCTTTTGGAATGATCATTCGGTCATAAAAGAGCGCTATACAAATACTAATATAATAATAATAATAGAAATAATCAAATTAGGAAAAAATTTTAATTACAATTCTGTGGATTGTTTTTTATCAATAAAATAAGCGATTTGACGAACCTAATCCAACTTAAACTAATCTTAAACTAGATTACATAATTTTAATTGTATAATTTTCCGTGAATTTATTATCTACCTTAGAAAGTGGGTTAGGTTTGGTCACTACATAGTTGTAATTTTAGTAAAATCTCTTCGGAAAGTTTTTTTCTGTATTTTGATATTGTATTTTATAAAAATCACATCTAAGGTTCTTTCTTTTTACCGATTTTATGTATGAGCCGCAATTTTTAGATAGGACCTATGTTGTTCAATGTCAATAATCATAATAAGAGCATTGTCGAAGGTATTTCGTTGTACATTGTTTTTTTTATGTAAGCACATACAGGAGAATACCGACAGATAGTGATAGTGATTCTGAAGTCACGTCTGTGGAATTCTATGACGCTTACCACAGTGCATATGGCTAAGCGCTGCATGTGGAGTATTGATCCACCAACGTCATAGACTACAGCCCGAGATTCACGCATCATCCTTATTATTACAGGAATTTACTATGAATGGGTGGTCTTTACGGGACGACCTTTGGCTACAACCAATTTTAATAAATAGGCTATGACTGGCATTTTACGGGTGAGGGATCAAATTCAAACCAATCGGGATATTTTAGAGATAAGAAATCGTTTTTTTTTCAAATAAAGATCTTTTCGTTTTCAATCTCCGTCGGGGATCGAACCCAAGACCTTTGGCTTGCAAAGCAAACGCTTTGAAAATTGAGCTTTAGCTGCCGGCAGAATTAAATTGTAATCTATTGCATAATTTCTTTAAGCTTTCATTCCGTCTTTACAATTAAAGACAAACAACTTAAAGGTGAAATAAGAAAAAATGTAATTGTAATCAACCCACCAAATGTATGACAAAAAAAATCAGATTAACATTTAGTTAAACGAATCATTGCGGCTCTGCTAAGCGTTAATTTGTGATGGTTGAATATTTTGATTTACGACTATTACCTAATTGATATGGAAATGTTTAATCACAGAACGCGACTACACTTACTCAGGGCCGAATTGGATTTATATTAAGTTAAATTGTGAGAATTGATTGTCTGATTAAATGGTCTGATTATTTCCAAAAATTTGGTATTATTCATACATTATAGTATAATAAGACGGCTTATATGATGCATTATTAAACTATTGTTAACATTTTTTCCTAAATAAATTCCCTAGAATCAAGATTGTCGAACGACCTAATGTTAGTGAATTTTTAGATAAGGCCATTAAAAATGATTTCGTTTGGCTATTTTAAAATTACTATTTTTATTGATTTAAAATGTATAAACACCGATTTCGTAAAATATAAATGAATCTGCCAGTGATGAACTTATTGCATTCAATTAAAGCATGACGATTCAGATTAATATAAAAATATTCAGTTTATCACGAAGATCTGAATAATTATTTACCAGATTAAGTAGGTAATTCGACACATAAAAAAATATAATATGCAATTTAAATTGTAATATGAAACGTAGTTTTTGTATTGACCATGCATCTGGGTATAAACAAGTGGATGAAAATTCTAATTGTGATGTAAGTGCTTTCATCTGACGATTCAATGCAATTTCCAATTAGCCAACACCATTAAACCACATTATACAATGAAAAGTAATTTAGGTTTATTACAAGAAGAGTTGGTTAGATCTTTATTGAGCATCGCAGTACCAATGAACATCTTTCCCCACCACAGATAAAATGCAGTTCGAGTTGAACGTTTGGAAAATGTTTAAAAAATTCTTGAAATAAAATAATTTAAGAAACAACATAAGTTTTGAAATGGATCAGTGGTTAGCATCGAGTGTTGTGAAAAAAACAGGGATAAACGAAATTATGAAGATGATGGTATTTGCTATATATTTGTATGTACATCACTTGTAACATTACAATCTTTATATCATTATATATTAAATGCAAATTTGACTTTCACTATTAATAAAATACAATATAAATACTTATATATATTATATTTATATTTACATTGAAAGTTTTTAGTTAAAAAAATGTCAAAAGTAAAATTTACGAGTATATTATTGCATTATTAAATAAACTATTTAAAATATTTATATTTATGTTAATAATATCATATAATAGGTGAATAATATTGTATGAATGTCATTAAAAAATATTTTAAGATACTGCAACCAAGCGAAAACGATTAGTTTGCAAAAAATCGATGGAAACAATAAAATGTACAGAATTTTTCGTGGCGAAATAACTCTCCAATGGCTGGCGGACTTTTACTTTTTTTATTGAAATGACAATCATTAGCAATAAAAAGAAGTGCAATTATACTGGTAGTATTGATGGCGTTGGCGTTGGCGTTTGCAGATTATACTAATTCATTTATTATATTTATGTATGCAAAATAGCGATTAAAATACAGGTGCATTTCAGAAATTTTTGCAGAGGATTGTTTTAGTGATATGTCACGAGATTATTGTGCGCTTCAACTAGAGATCACTTGAAACAAATAAAAATTACAGTGAAAGCATTTTTAGATATTCATTGATTTACAAGACCATCGCTTGTAGTAATAAGAAAGCACTTCAAGGTGCAAAAATAATTTTCCTGACAAACAGCAATGTACTATTATTATCAGCTTCAATTTCCAGCGAACTAACCAATGAACGACAGTTCACGACAATGCTAGAGTTGCAACAATGTCTGTTTAACCTACTCGATGGAACAGATTGCCTTAGCAGAAGGGATAGGTATCATAACTAAGTAAATTAGTTATAGACTTTGATAAGAGTGATATGAAAACCAAGATACCTTTAATATGACGTAAAAATCATATATAATACAACACAGATTGTTTTTATTAAGGATTATAAAAACAAATAAACAATAAATGTTTGTTTGTGTTTTTCTCATATATTTGTAGATCATAAACGGGCTTGAGAAAGAGTTGAAGATTTCTCAATGTTACTGTTTATTAAGCATTACCCTCAGACAATTGATTTGTTTCTAGTTTATGCAAAAACATTGCACAACTGCTCAAGACCTGGAACGAGGTGAGGATGATGGCAGATGACATAACTTTATTATGGAAAATTATACCAACTAGCGCCTAAAGAGTGATATTGAAGAAGAGAAAACATCTAATATGGACAGATCAGGTGAACGGTTGAGTTTAGAACGGTACGGCTGATGCTGCATTCTCAAGTACATTACGCGGAGATGATGACCATTGCAGTCGCAGTCATGATGTGCAGGAATGCAGCTTGCGGGGAACTGGTTTCCCGGGACGCACGCGCTAGGATATAGCCAGGTCTGCCAGATGGCATTGCCTAGGTGATCATCGACGAGACCTCAGCGTGACTTCAGAAACGTGTGAAGGTCACGATAGATGTTGCTATAGTGGTGGAAACATCATATTTCATCGAAGACGAAGTCGATAGCACTCATCCTGGCCGTCATCAAGTTGTGTTGAGAGTAATTGGTTCTACGCCACATTTGTAATTTATTAGACTGCAGAATTACTGCCATGTTTTCACCTGGGTCAATAAATGACCTTGGGCGATCTTTATTAGATTCTTTTAGATAAGAAAATGGTACAATTTGTGGTTTTTATATTTTTACATAGTATTGCACTTCATAAAAGTTGACACTCGAAGAGATGCATTTGTATGCTTTACATCGACACTCGTCATGCACTACATCATCAAAAACACAATTGTTCTATGACGTGATGCGGATACGAGTCTGAAAAAGTCCTTTCAATTGGTCAACAGACTAGCAAATATTCACAAACGTACAACAGCGATTCTTCTTTTTGCACCAATGCCTATTGTTTCAATATATCTCGCGTTCTACCGACTCCAAACAAACAAATATCCCACATGTGAACATCAGTGAATCTCCCTGCTGCAGCGCCTCTCAGCTATATCCTTCAAGGATTCGCTGCGTTTCGTGTACTGCGCACGAACCGCATGCGCTTACATAACCACAAAAAAGGCGTGGACCGGTGTAACATTTAGAGTTCAACGGTCTCGTGTGCTTGTGTTTTTCGTTGACCTCGCCACACATTGCGAAATATCTGACATGCATGAAAAAAAGTGAGCCAATTTTTTATGACTTCGCTGCGCAAAATAAAAGAACAAAAAAAAACTCGGACAATGATCTCTCGTTTTGATAAAATCATAATTGAACTCGTATGGAGAGTGTGACGCCCCGTTTTTTCGTCATTGTCACTTTTAGAATGCTCGTGTTATAATCCCGACTTGAATGATCATACATCTCGATACTCTTAGATCATTGGTGAGGCTATACTCAGTATACTCGTATTGATGCAAAATAGATCGTACTGTTTATTCGTTTCGTTTAATGCAATATTATATATAAAGTCAACAATTTTCTGGGTAAATAATATGTGGATGAGATTGCAAATCCGCTGTTATTAAAAACATGTTTCTTGCTGGAAATATTACGAGCTTTACTTATTAAAATGAAAATATGTAAGGACTATGGTTTCATGTAACATTGCGGTTTTCAATATTAGTTCCTTTACTGACGGTTCTAACGTTGTTAGATGAATCTGTTTAATAGATTTATCAGGTTAGGACAAGATTTCACGTAATACACAAGCACTTGCATATATGCATGACATGGAAATGGTTTCTTGGTACGAATATAATATAGACTAATTAATCCAAAAGAACATATGAATCATTGATAAATATTTTTCATAAATTTATGCAAGAAGTAATCTTGATAAAAACACATTTTCAGTTAATTAATCGAGCACTACACGATAGACTGCGTTTTCGTTGTTACGAAATATTTTTAATATAATGTAGCATTTACAGTTTGAAATTATCGTAAATATATATTCGAAGTATTGATTTCTTAATGTTATATGATATACTGATTGCTATGAATATGAATGTGTATCATAAGTCGTAAGATATTATGGTGATGCATTGGAATTATTTAAGACTCTTCTATAAGGTTGAGGGAAGGAAACACATAAAAACGTGTTAATATGAGTATTGGTCATGGTTTTGTTCCGAATTCGATCACGCTGCATTCCACCTGGTCAGTTGTGTTCACACAACGGTAATAATACAACAAACAGCCTAGTATGCCAATCAGGTGATGTAATATTGTAATGTGCTTCAAAGACGCCAGCGGTCTGCAGCTAACCAAACTCGTGTCGAACAAACCCTGATCACACACAGCCTGGTGCAGGCATCACGTTCAATGCTGGACACTTGCGTCAACAACTTCAAACTCTTCAATACCCTTGCATGAACAGCGTTGAGCAAACATAGGAACAGTTGCGACACATCGAATATAGACCGCTGCAGTGTTCTACTTATAACTATGTTTGTGGGTTACTATGAACATTTTTAATCGTAGCTTGTCCCCGATATTTTTCATATCGCAGTCAGCGTTCCTACAGGGTGAGAGTCCAACAATTCGACGACGACTGATGATATAATATCGTCATACAATATTAGAGCATTCAATTTCGGTCTTTTTAAGTACTATGATAACGCTGTTGAGCTTGTCGAAACCCAGGATTTCAGTGCTGGCAGATTTCAAAATTCAAATATTAAAATATATTCGTATACGAGTGCATATATCGATTTGCAAACAATTATTTGCGTTGAAGTTAAAAAAGTTATAAGCAACCGTGATTGACAGTAAGCAAATTTAAGGATCCAGGAACTGGAAGCACTTTTCGGCAAGCAACACCTCGTATAAGATGTTTTTTTTTCAAATGTTGTTCTATTTCGGATTATTTTAATTTTTATTAGAATATTTTTCAATACTCTGAATCCTGTATTGATAATTGATCTTTCGAATTAACATATTTATATCATTGTTACTTTCGTATTATGATAGATATCGCTTTGCTGTAAATTGAATTATGTATTTTTATATTATTAAAATTCAATAACTCGATTTTTTTGTTCTCTTCTTCTTCTTCGTGTAAGCGACGTCAAATTATTTTTTCCCAATATCTGGCAACATCGATAGCTCGTGTGTTGCCCAGCATTAGGTCCTGAGATGTGCAACTTGTTGGGCACATGGTGCAGCATTTTTTGTTTATCACCCTATATGGTCATCTTTGTATTGCCATAAATTTTTATTGAACTATTTGGATTGAACTAACATCGACCTAGAACACGAGCAATAATTTATATTTCGCGAAAATGATTTCAGTCTTGTCAAACCTTACACCACATTCGTAAGAATTTTACAGCGAAATTAGATACAGCAACGTTAGAATACGTATTTATCGTCTATTTTTCAAATTCTAAGGAGTGTATGATATGCGAATGATTGTTTGGTCTAAATGCACCCTAACACCGCATATATTTTTATTTGTAATGCTGAATTTAGGATGTGTCATAGCGGCCATTGCGTATATTTGGCAACACATTTGGACAATGGCGTCGCTGAAAATATATCAGTGAATGAAATTGAAGATAAATAATTTTATTTGCTAAATTTAATAGCCGGTGCCTACACTGTAAAATTAAGCTAAATTTGCTTGAATAATTAATAAATAAATTTGCTATTGATACTGAAACTGATAAATATATAAATTTTATTTTCTGGGCGGACCGATTTGAATTTTTACTCCATCAATCAATTCGGTTAGTTCTGTCTTCTCAAGGTCAGCGATGACAAGCAGAATGCTTCTGTGTCCTTAACGATCACAATTATTGTTATTTCACAGATGCGTCGCCTGTGAATCAATATTTAACAAGTCTGTTTAAACACGTTCAAAAATAAAACTCAGGTAAAACCATCGCATGTAATGAGTACGCCTTTAGGAAGTTTACTAGCGTATCGCGGGCTGAATCTAATGAGTAAATAACTTAAATTTTAACAGTTGGATAAGTTAAAGCAAGTGATTTCTTCGAACCAATTGAATCAAACCCAAGCTACAATTTGCGTCTTAAATATACAACGACTAAAGTCGTCAAATTCACAGAGTTCTCGAACATGGCAGCCATATTTGGATCCCTGAATCACCTGTTGGATTCAATCTATTCAATTCAAAGAGCAGTTATTTCAATAAACAAAGGCCCGCTAATGTCTGGCATCGTATCTATGAAACACAGACTTCTCACTGAGATTTTTTACAGCTACTTTCATGATAACTGCTCTTCTAAACTTTCTCAATTGATCCCATCTGCATCTGTATATCAAAGTTAGATTCTTAGAACCCTTTCCGAGTATACCAACACGGTTGACATATGTAGACTTAAAACGAACGGCTTGTCAAGATTATTTTTTTACAAACATATTTAGGCTTATTTAATTCGTTGTTTTTTATTGTCAAATTTACGCGAAATCTCAATTTAAATTGTTTGGCATTTGTATAAATAATTGATAGGCCATGACGTGCACTTTAAAAGAGAGGGTATTCGTCCCACCATGCGTGAAATTGTATATATAATATGTTAAATTTTTATAAATTCGTGTTTATTTGGGTCATAAATAATAGCTATTATAAGTACATACCGGTTTTAATAATACACATTCAATTTGGGTTCGTATAAAAAAGTACTGATTATATTAGGTAAGTACCAACAAAAACTTGATTTGTGACAAAAAATATTACATGTATTACATATAAATAAATTATTAATTAAAATATTAATGCATGTTTTAGAACCAAATATGTTAATACCTGTTTATCTATTGCGTAAGGTGAATTATTAAATGTACCTCATAATTTTATGAATCTATTTATGGGAGAACACCAAAAGACGAAGATTATTTAAGATATTTTTATCGAAAACAATTATATGACTTTTGAAATCAAAAGAGGAATATATACTTTTTTAAATACTTTAAAAAATAATTAGAAAATTATAAATCGATGGGTATGTTGAAAAAACAAAGAGCTCGACTTACATGCCAGCGGCGGTGTTTTAATTCCTGAACATAAAAATATGTTTTAATCAATTTATAATCTCTCAATCCTACATATGAAAATACCCTGGTTGGTATGAAACATATCCCTAGCCTACAAAATACTTGTCATAGCAAATTGATCAAATCTGGTGTCATCCCATTCAATTTGATACCTTTAGTGAGTAAACCATTCATTTGTAAACGATACGTAAATGCCATCAGAAAAAATACCAATAATTTGTGGTGTCCTGTTGACTACTAATTATCAACCGGACAAACACCCAAAATACCGGACAGCCTGGTAGAAAACCGGACATCTTGCAACATAAATTGACACAGACTGCTTATGTCATTAATAACAAAATGTAATACAGCTGATAAATCGTTAAATAAAAATCAAATCTTTCTCTCGATCTCGAGTCTTCCCGTTTTGTAAACAAGTACCTTATCACTAAGCCATGCTCGCCGGTAATGATAGTGTATGTTATGTATAATTGATTAAACATGTATACTATATATTATTTTTATAGTAAATTATCACATTACATGAGCGACGGGTCATTGGGCTATCTATTGACTACATATAATAGGTATGTAATTCTCACTGTCTAATTCCCAATTTTGTACAAGCGTAGAAGGACATGTTTACATATACAGGAGATCACAGGAAAAATACGTAGCCTAATCTTTTATTTTCCCATATAATGATCGGATACTATTACGCTTCCCGTTTTAACTATGGCTAAAAACCGCATGTTTAATTTTCATTAATCAACTCCATAAGAAATCAGACATGAACAAAATGTTTAAGGTCGCAATATTAAATGAATTTATGTGCTAGGTTATGGAGAAAGAAGCCAAGGGTTTCAAACACTATGATGCTAAAAAACATTAATCTACACTTGTAAAAATATCAATCATAGTCAATTTATAATAGAAGGCTAAAAATGATATCATCCCTTCTATACGCGTTCCCGTGAAGCATTGTGAAGTGTATGGACTGTGGAATACATCTATACAATTATATTTGTACTGACTTGACTGGATTATGTGCTGCAATCTAATAAACTAACACAAAGCTTAGACATCCTTAAAAGACAAGCATCATATAATAAACGGATGAGATTTATGCATCATCTATCAATATTCTCATGTGTGTTTCTACATAAAAAAATGTACATTTTTTGATGTTATATTACTTTAATTCGTTTTTTTCGATCGATATTTCTTGGTGGAATTCCATAATATCAGATATAAAATATAAGATTCTTTAGAATTTATTCCACATATATTTATTTTTTACGACATGTTTCAGCCAGGTCGGATGGCCATTTTCAAGTCAATTAGTAAAAAATTTGTTGGCTCTATATTAAGCTAAGGAGTGAGCGAAAAGGTGTATATGAATTGTGTGATGGGTATACGTGGTTTTAGGAAATCATTAATTTATAAGGGAAATTATTGATGTCACAACAAAATAATATTTAAAATTACAAAGGCCATTAAAGAACAATTAACATTTACATCAAAATGCACTTAAGTAAGAGTTCTAGATAACTTTAGCAAAAAATATTTTGGTGGATAATCCAAAAGTAGATGGGGAAGCTATACAATTCTAGGTAAAAATATAATTAATTGGTGATACTGATGAAGGCGTTATAAATTCCGGTTAAATTTGAGCTGAAACAAAAATAAAAGCAGTATCAACGTTTTATAGGGTACAAAAGAGGGGAAGAAGCAAATATAATTTGGTCATTAATAAGATTTATAGTTGTGTCCGATTTTGCTCTATATCCACCAAAATATTTTTTGCTAAAATTATTGAGAATTCTTACTTAAGTGCATTTTGATGTAAAATTTAATTGTTTTTTAATGGCCTTTGTAATTATAAATATTATTTAGTTGTTACATCAATAATTTCCCTTATACATTAATGATTTCCTAAAACCACATATACCCATCACACAATTCATGTACACCTTTTCGCTCACTCCTTTGCTTTATATAGAACCAACAAATATTTTACTAATTGACTTGAAAATGGCCATCCGACCTGGCTGAAACATGTCGTCAAAAAAAAAAATATGTGGAATAATTTCTAAAGAATCTTTTATTTTATATATGTTATATTACTTTAATTTTAGTATATAGAGTTAAAAACTAATGCCACTTGGTGTTTGGTAAAGATTTATGTAAACAGAGTAGATTATTAATTACCTTTATTTTCTTCTTTTAATCTTAAAAGTCAAGACCGTTTACCTCCCAGCCGTCTCGCCGTGTATGATATACCCAGCGAGATAAGAGTTCATCAAGCTAAACAGTTAAGCCGACTAAACCAAATGTCAAGAGATTGCAATGTCTTCGTTATCGGGTAACGGAGAATGATTTGCACTTGACACAAGTAGGCAAATCTAGATAATTACATTAAATTATATATGCTACATTTTTTTGTTTTTATTTTTCCCATATCCGTTACATATCTGGAATATATAATCACCACAAATTTCCGTTACCTTTTCTAAGACATGTCTGCAACCGAAAGAGTATATATGATTCCCGACGACTTCCAGGGCAGACTACAGCTCAAGTATCCAAAGCATATTTTTATATATATCGATTGATTAGCCCGAAGCTTCTTAGGCCTCGACTATTTGGTCCTAAATATCGGCTCAACATGCGGTTAGCAACTGGCGGTGGCCTATCCGTGTTTTGGTGCGCGCTCAATGTTGCTTAACGTCGGTGACTAACGAGAACACCGCTAACGGTATGCTATTGTAGCTTGAAAATTACATTTAATATATGCATGCATGGATTAAAAGCTAAATATTTTAACTAATATAGGGGATCGATTTGCAGCAAGTGTTCGAGGACATGAGTTGTAGCTCTTATGCTGAGCTGAAGAGGGTTGCGGAGGACCGAGAGGAGTGGAGATCGAGATGCAAGCTTCTGTTGCTGCAAACCAATCCACCGGATTGATACTACGAAGAAGAAGGGGATCGATAACTAAGAATTCAAGAGCTGCCATGTTAGATGTTTATGATTATATCCCCAACTCTGTTTAAGATATAAAATACTTTAATTTAAAAAATATGAATAAACATTAGGGAGTAACACCTCTTTTAACATAAGAGAAGTCAGCTCAGTAGGGACAACGGACCTAGTCTATTAAAATATATGTACTGCAGAAATATGCTAGCGCTTCTGAAAGTTTTGTATCGCTCTCACGCCGCTGCAATGATCTTGGATCGTGATCCACGGCGGCGCATCTACCTACGAAGAGGATCTTTGCAAATTCGACAAAAAAAGATCAAAAAATCATGGAGACGACATCATAACACAATAGTATGGTGAACCAAAATAAAAATTATGTCATACTAAATATATATCATGCTGTATTTGCAATTTGGCAGGTACACTCGATCAAAACAATACGCCGTCTATACAAGAAAATTTATTTCTGAATATATGTTCTGAATATTTTTATTGCGTACCTTAAACTGTCGTTACGTTTTTTTTATTTCTTATTTTTGTGTTTTACTTTATTTTTCACGCTTTTATGTAATATCATTTTTATATATTGCACTGCCCAATTCGTGTATCAGTAAACGAATTTATAAAACATATAAATCCACCCATATTTAATATGAGAAGTTACCATAAAGATAAGTATAATAGAACAAATAATTAGACATGAGAATTTGAAGATGCAAATATTAACATGTAGCACAAACTACAGACATCAAGGTAACCAATGTAAAGTGTTAGGCATTTATACTCCGAAATGAAAGCAATACAGATAGCACAGTTCCTCCTAACGCTCCATTCTCCATGTGCTCAGATGCTCAACAATCTAAGCTGGAGACGACGATGGCCCAGATATTACATAGAATCTTCTCCGTCGAGATTTCGAAACTCGGAGCATGACTATCAAATGAGTCCACATTCTCTGAACTAATTTCCATACAAAATAATACCATGGCACTTTATACGAGACTACTAATAAGCATTTAATAATAATATATCGGATGCGTCCTTTGGCCTACTTGTCTACAAATATTTCTATATAAACACAAGTTAGATCACTGTTTAGATCTTATCTACATTTTCCTTGATTGAGTGCAGATCTCCCAACGTTATTACACTACAGCCTGTCATTCATGCATCATTCCTTCTTTAATCAAATAAACTCACACTGTAAATGGTATTACTTTACAAGCCAGCTTGTGTTTGTTCTTATGTGTCAAAGTGATGGGAAGACAAGAGTTATCTCACTCACTGCAAATTGACGGTGTTTACGGGGCGACTTTTGTACCTACTATAAATTTTGATCCTGTGAAAGGCAATCGCAGACCAAAAAGGAGACGTTTAGATATTTACATTGACTATTGGATTAAAAATTATGTTTATTTTTTTCTTCGTCGGAGATCAAACCCTCGCCTTATTGCATAATAGTCGAGTGCTTCTGCCTCACGGCCATACCTTAAGGCAAACATAACAAAAGTAAAAAAAAGTAATTTATATCACTCTGTGAGATGCATTCATGTTTTTTTCCAGACATTCACTTCGGTGCAATAATGGCATTAAAAAAAGTGCATCATTTATCTGAATGTTCAGAAATGAGTTCATCTCATTATGTCGAAATCTAGTTCGGCAATTGTTCAATGCCATATTATCTGATATTGTGGCTTTTGGGTTTAGCCGTGTGTGGCGAATTACTTCTTTCCAATATTTCGACTGCCATTGCCGAAGAAGACCCCTGCACACACGGCTAAACCCAAAAACCACAATATCAAATCTGGTTGTGAAAACCTTATAAGTTAGCCATATTATCTGTTAATATGGAGCATATGGTCACCACCACTCATTAGCATGGATCTCCGTCAGCCATCTGAACCATACCATGTGCTTTAGTTAGGTCTCCATCCCAAATTCCAGGAAGCCAATAGAAGTTTCAAAGACTGAAATAGTGAACAGGGTTCGTGTCGTCGGTTGGCTGAATTGGGCAAAACGGTCCAGACTTGGGAACGTCGGCCTAATCATCTATTTCAACAACAAACCAAACTCTTTTTGAGGCTTTCGGACTAATATTTTCAGGTGCATAGACGACTTGGGAAGAGGCAGGGATAATGTCAGCTTACATAAGCGTGTGTAGACGGAGAAGATTTGAAAGAAGAAAGGATACCTCAATCTTTCAATGTTTATATATGTAATTGTTTAGAGTAGATATGAATCTTATTATTATAACAATTAATACAACAATATATTTATACATGAATCATAAATTTAGAACATTACCTATGTTAGTTCATAAATGACTCGTATGTATATTGAAGCGAAAATCACTCTTACCTGTAACAACAAGAGAAAACAATAATTAATTAATTTAATAATCAAGGTGCATGTCTTAAGCGTTGAGGTTCAAGACCCTCACTCATTAGCAGCCACAAGTGATGTAGACCTTCTTTATTATTTTATTGTGCAA
The DNA here is from genome assembly GCA_022606575.1 of Glossosoma conforme. Classification (NCBI taxonomy): domain Eukaryota; kingdom Metazoa; phylum Arthropoda; class Insecta; order Trichoptera; family Glossosomatidae; genus Glossosoma; species Glossosoma conforme. The sequence continues at coordinate 2,919,842 of JAGTXR010000025.1, read as the reverse complement.
TAAAACTGAAGAAAAAAATGATCTCAATCAAACAACAGACAATTATTTAATTTATAAAGAAATTTAACAATCATAAAAAGTGATAACGTGGGTGGTATAAGTAAGTGTTTCTTAACGTTTTCAAGTATATGCACTTGTGCAAGCGTTTATATTGCGATGCTATATAATATTATATGTGTACAGGAGTTACAGATATCATGGCGTACAGGTCACTGACAGCGCTCGTCTGCAGATAGTGCTTGCTTGCTGGAGCTTCTTTTAACTTTGTGCGCAAAATACGGGAATCGCAAGTTCCGCCTATACATCACGTTTATTACCCTCATTATTATACTGATGCTAATACTACCATATTACTAAATGTTAATGAAGCCGTATAATACGTTTTAAAAACTAGGGATTGCGTAGAATATTAGAATGGCAATGTTTTTTGTTACTTCTAACTAAGTAATAGAAACGGACCGGCATCTGTCCGCGGACTGCAGATTAAATAAGAATGATTTGAATACCAAGATACCTTTCATGACGTAGAAATCATGTATAATCACAGTTTTATTAAAACAAACGTATAATAAATGTTTTATTTATCTTTTTCTTAAATACATCATAAACGGGATTGATTAAGAGTTGATATTTTCTCCATGTTACCGTTTGGTAAAGATTACCCTCAGACAGTTGATTTGTTTTTTTTTTAGCTTATTACACATTGCACAACTCAGCGTGCATAACGTCCTCAACAAGTGTAAGAAACATTATGCATTTCTTAACAGAATAATAAACTGACGTAAGTTATAGAAATGTAAACACCGATCGATTTCTAGATTTTTATATGCTCAACTGTGCTGGACTGTACAGGACTTTACCCGCCGTACACTAAATCACACTGAAGGATATGATGTCTTTGTTATGATGCACTCATTCAAACTATGATCAGTTAGCAGCTGATGAATTTAGTGGAAATCCTCTCTGAACAACTAATTTTTAAATGCGTACAATTCAGTAATACAGGATAATCATCATATTTTTCATCGTAATTACATATCAGCTCCCTAGTTCAAGCATATGGACGTCATAAATTGCCGCTACAAAATTCTATTAGCCGACAGAACATTTTGTTCTGTGGTTCTAACTATATCCCATGATAGCTTTGCCTCATTTTATATAATTATATAGTTACCGAGGGAGCATTTAGCAAAATCGCTCTTATTTTTGGTGAGAGAATCTATCTTCAATTTACTTTTGATCTGTGACTGTGATGAACTTATAAAAAAATAATACAAAATAATCAGTTTTCAGCTGATTATAATCTGAATGAGCGCATCACCAAGGAGACTTATTTATCCTCCGGTGTGTTGAGGGTGTTGTAAGATGAGTTAAGTCCACTCCAATTTCCGATCGAGTTCCAACACGACGAGAGCCTTAAGAAAAATCAGCTAAGGTACATGCTTTCCTGTAAAATCCAAAGTAAATATCCCATCCAGGTCCAACTTCGTTACTTGAATGACACGGGATGGAAGGTTGTATTCCTCAGAAAATCAAACCAACATGTTACGCTCTCAAAACCAATTATACAGGTGCATGAGGTTTCGAGATTCGCAAACGTAAATAATAAAGTAGTAATAATATAAATTATATAACCAATAAACTATCAACTACAAAAATAAATATGCTACAGTTTATTTTTAAATTGAGCGATTTGATACAATCGTATGTGCAATAGTTATTGTTTTTCATTACCTACATGGTTATTTATAATTAGAGAAAAACCAGTATATATTTTTATAACATGTAATTATTCATTATTATTTTCAGTCCAATGATAGTAATCTATTTTAATAAATGGCTATGGAGCCCTTGGGAGAATAATGCACCTTTTGTGATAACAATATGGCGGGGAATCATCGCGAGCAACGACGCAAACATTGAATGACTACTAATTATGCTAGTGTCGATGGATAGAAAACACAATATTATTAAATAATTATACCTACGTACGTATTTTTTGCAGCATAAGAACACTTAAGGGCATTATTAAAGCGAAAAATACGTTTAATCAATGCATCCTCGTTGAAATAACTTATGGCGCAGGGACGTGGAATCTTATAGCAAGTCTTAACCTTAAAATAAAGATCACCCAACGTGCCATGAAGAGATCCCTGCTCGGAGTGTTTCTTAAAGACCCAAAAATAAACAAATACATCCGAATACAAACTCGAGTAGTGAACGTTATTGGAAAATTGGCACACTCAAGTTGCAATAGGTAACTGTCGATGAGACCACGGTAAATGGGAGACTTATTCGTAAGTGCTGGAGTGGCGCCCAAAAACTGAAATACTGATCATTGGACGACTTCCTGCAAGATGGTTGGACGAAATCACCAATGGTTAACGGCTGACGGATGCAGAAGATTCGAAATGGTGACAAATTTATTCTGTAAATAAGTATTCCACTTGCTTTCATTAAATATGAAATTATAATTATATACATTAAACATAGCTCCTCAAACATTGTAAGTTTTTTTGTAATAAGCGGTTTAGTAAAGTATTATTAACAATATCGTCATTATTTAATATCATATAATTAAGAAATAAATACGGTACTATCAGCCGATTCGTAATATAGGTTAACATGGTTAAGAAATTACATACCTAGCATACCAAAATGGAGCAAGGTCTAAAGATTTTAACGAGTATAAATACACAAATATGATGTGGAAGGATATTGAATGTTTTTTTCTGCCATATGTTTATTACTAGATATATGAATATAATCGTCACAAATTACCAAACAAAAAAAAACATGTCATCTGCTACAACCTGAACATGGTGACATAACAATGACAATTGTTCTGATATATTACTACCTCTAACATAACATTTAGATATACATATATTAAAGGTACAACCTCGGAGGTAGCAATGTTTAAGCGACGCTTTGTTTTGATAGGCTTTAGGACTACACCGTCAGCGTAAAAAGCGGTTCCTTCTTGGGAAGGATGGAGTAAGGTTCACGATCCGGATGGAGCACACGGAAAAGGAGCCCTGGAAACCGGTCAGCAGAGTTATTATCACGTAACGGGACTCCAACGGGATACCCTGGGACGTTGCAGGAGATACCGGTTAGAGCCCGAACCCAAAAAACCCGAAACCTTCGTCTGATGTGAAAGACTGGACTCGTGCTACAATACGTAATGTTTTATTCAACAGTATGTTGTGTTGATGAAAACAAATGTTTTATTTTATAAAAGCGAGTATGTTGGACTGAATTTGTAAAATGGCGTTTTTTTGGCGAAACTCTCAAGCTTGTGTAGTTTGTTGGTACGTGTTTTTGTGACTAGACTATTTGTAATGTATGTAATTAATAAACTTGTATATTAATAACAAATTAATAAAAAAAATATGTTTGGTTTGTCAAGGTTAAGCTAAAATAAATTTATCAGCACGGTGACTTACCACATTTATTTACGACAAATTACTTTCCAAAAATACTCAGTAGTGGCTAAGGACCAAATAGTTCAATTCTCAAGAGCCTCGAGCTAATCCTATATGGTCTCAATCAGTCTGATTAACAAATCACCAAAAATATGCCTCGGATACCACAGCTACTGACTCTGCAAGTCTTTGGACTATTGGAGTCTGTTGGGAACGATATATATCCCCAGGAAAATCTCCGGATGCAAAGAAGTTTTTGGAAAATGCATGGAAAATGGTAACTGAGAAAACTAAATAACGGCACTTTTTAGTGACCATATTCTATATGTATGGTACGTATTTGGGAAGAATTCTTTTTATTATATTCATTTATATGAAGAGAGTGAGTAGTCTGTCGGGCGGTGATGATTTTATACAATATATAAATCCTGTTGTCTGCGTGCAGAACTTTCAGAGAGTTAAATCCAATTGCACTCAAGGTATTTATATTAAAAGAAAGCTTCTCAAGTATTTAAGAAGGCATTTCAAGTCGGGCGTGAACATGTAAGAGGCCTGAGGCTTTTCAAAATGGGTAACAGGAAATAAGTGGTTTCCTGCGTTACCGACACAGTGGGGCGGCCATTGCACGTGATATTACTGCATGATTAATCCAAATCATTTCAATCTTTAATATTTCAATTTTATTTAGCGCTCGTCATGATTTCACCAATTTTACGGTGGAATTTTTGAAAGATCGCGGACGTTGAAAGGAACAGTGGAGGATACATATACCTTAATTCATACACAAGATTATTGAAGATTTATTAATTTCAATTGAAAATGTTTAGAAAATTAAATAAGACACATTTAAAAACCAGTTTCGGTGATTCACTTTCATGAACACCGCTATTTCACCTTTAATTAAACATTAAATCAATTAGTTTACAAAATCACTAGATCCCAACGTGCATTAACATACACACTATTTTTATATAGTATGCGGTAGTACAGCAAGTGGATAAACAGTGCTCAGTGTGATCTATGGTAAAACAAAGTAGGAATTTATATTTTTAATATTTGAAATTAATCTCAAAGTGAATTTAACAGTAAAATTATTGTAATAATAACCAAAAAATGCCTGGTGCACACCAGCCATTCACAGTGAGTCCCTTTAAAAACAGATGATGTCATCCACAAAAAAAAACCTGACAGGCTACACATTATTCACATGAGATTTCTCCACGCATCGATGTATTCTCTTGAATATATTTTCATAAAAAAAAACATGATTAAATAATTGTAATGTGTTCATAAAAATTCAAAAAGTCACGTATACGTCGTTCTTCATATATTGACCCCTAGGATTCAGGGTGTGCTCCTCAAGTGGAAGAGAAGAATGTGAACAAAAAAACCGGACACCTGAGTTTGCGTAGTGCGTGGGTGGAGCACCTTGATCTGGTAGAGCAGCCATTACCCTCGTAACGGCACAGCCTCACATGGGAACGGGTCCCTACCTCACGACTTATATACAAATCAATCGTGTACTTTAGTTATAAAAACAGTCTTTATATTCGAGGTATCTCCAATGAATGAATTCGTGCGAATCTGAACTGCGCGAGTGTTTTGGCGATTCGGTAGATTGATGTTGAAATGGGTATTAATCGTCATCATTTTAAAACATAGAGAATGCAATCAAAAATGATTAAACTTGTCAAAAATCACAGATATATAAGAAAACAATGCCATCGACAAAAGCGAAAGAGGATGTGAAAAACGGATCAATGTGTATCCTATTTAGAAGCACCATTGCAATTCAACTAAATTCAGTGCTCGAAACACCACGGGTACCAACTTAAATGGAAATTAATGGGTAACCATGAGCACGCGTATACCTATCCATGGCGTAAAAATTAAAACATTCAAGGATCTCAGGGTTGCACCACAAAGGAGAAGGTTTTTTTTTATGTAAATACATACAGGAGAATACCGACAGATGGTGATAGTAATTTTTGAAGTTTCATCTGTGGAATTCTATGACGCTTACCATGGTGTACATAGCTAAACACTGCATGTGGAGTGTTGATCCGCCAACGTCATAGACTACAGCCCGAGATTCACGCATCATCCTTTATTATTATAGGAATCTACTATGAATGGGTGGTCTTCACGGGACGACTTTCGTCTACCACCAATTTTAATTGATAGGCTATAACTGGCATTTTACGGGTGATGGATCAAATTCACACCAACCGGAGGTATTTTAGAGCTCATAAATCGATTACAAATCCTTTTTATTTTAATCTCCGTCGGGGATCAAACCCACGACCTTTGGTTTGCAAAGCAAACGCTTTACCATTGAGCTATGACCGCCGGCAATGCATGTTTATGACCAACTATTTTACTACGGGACTATCACGACTTGAAAGAAAGCATCCCTAGAAAAAGAGAGTGGTATATTAGTTAATGCCCTTCTGCGGCATCCGAAATTTATGTCCCAACCAGGTGCACCTTCGCCTCTTGACCGACTGAAGTAATGTAAGCTGAATAGTCCGCTCTCTCACCTGGACTTCGTAGGACTAACAAATAAAAGGTGAAATCGCCCGAAATCGTTAAAAATTCTTCTACAAAGAACTAGTGTAATTGACTATGACGGGCAATTTTTCATTTCGCATGTCTATCAGATATCGTGTCCGTGTGTCGTGCATAATATAAAACACCATGTGAGGTTGCTTATTACCACGCCTTTTTCTCATTTTTTTCTGACAGGAATACTAAGTAATATATAATTTTGTAGACCATACACATTTAACCATATATGTTTTAATTTTTTCATCGCTTACAAGAAAATTAATATATTACTATGCAAGACGACTGATTTGTCGTTTAATATTATTTTATTTTATATATTTTTTAATTAGTTAAGGATAACTGAGTAAAACTAACAATTTTGAAGATATTTGATATAATTTTTACACGAATTGATTTTCATAAGGATTTACTGAAAAACGAAAGCACTGGTCCTCTCCTGCATGTTTATAAATTTGTATATATAATGAAATACGATATTCAGCATTTGTTAACACTATAGGTGACCTTCACCCTCAACTCCTTCATCGGGTATTGGTGTAGAACTTGCCCAAGAAAATTCATCAGGCGATGACTATGGTGTTTGATGCTACCGACCAGCTTCTTGTACAACTGGTGCCTTGTGTGCAGTATTCTCCGAACCGGCATTTAAGCAGACTTGAGTTATTTTCAATTAGTGTTTGCTATTCGTCTACATTTTTTTGTGTTGCGTAATAAATTAAATTTGTGCCGTGCATCACATTGCTTGCATTGTCAAACAATCAACAACAAATTGCAAATAAAAATATATATAAGCCGTCATAAAAAAAGTCTATGCCTTTGATAACCAATCTCCATAAAAAAAACCTAAGCAAGGCACTAATGATCTCGTAATAATATACAAAGCCTTATCATTCCTATTCATTATTGCTTTTTAGAGGGACCATTTTCTATAAAAAATTACATAACTTTCATAAATGCGTACAATTGGAAAATGTGAATTAAAAAGGTTTTTTTTTAAATTAATAGATAATACTATTTTACCTTACGATAATCATCACTTTGAGCCACGGTTATTTCTATAAATGAGATCCTGGTTTCGAACAATCTAAACAATACGACAGTAAATCACTTTTAGGTATTGTGGCTTTAAGGTTTAGCCGTGTGTGGCGAATTATCTCGTACCAATATTTCGACCGCCATTGCAGGAGTATATCCATTGTCACAAAGTCGTCAACACTGAAGAAGACTGTGACATTGGATGGACCCCTGCAATGGCGGTCGAAATATTGGTTCGAGATAAATCGCCGCACACGGCCAAACCCAAAAGCCACAATACCAAATCGGGCCGGGAAAACCTAGGAAGTTATTTAAATCACTTTAAACAATTACTGAATAACAAATTATAAATTAAAAAGACAATAATATAACATTATCTGCCTCATTTTCACTATCGCATTTTCTTTTTTCATGCTTAGAAATTTTATTACTCGGATATATATATGTGATAATAACAATTTATAGCAAAAAAAATAGGTTTTAGAATGGCAAATATATCGATAGCTTTGCATATTATAATGATAGTAGTGTAAATAAAAAAATAAAACTACGATTGCACAATGATTACAATCTGCCTACTATATGAAAAAAAAACGAAAAAAAAACGTTTTATGTGTAACAAAATAAGTAGTGGCTGAATGAATTAGAAGAATCGGATCGGACGACAATCGATTTGATTCGGTCGACATTTTAATACGCAAAAAAGATTATGACGATACAACTGACTTGCGTTAGCATTTTTTATGCGACACACAATGTGACGCGTAATATGCCCCGTTACGAGAGCTGTTATGTTCAGATGAGGTGGTGTTATTGGAGGCTGTGCGTAAATACATGTAATCAAAGTATCTTAACTGATTGATGATCGATAATTAGTACACACAAACTGTGAAGCGTCATTGCTTTCGCTTCGTTAAAATATTTTAAATTTTAATACATACAAGAGAATACTGTTAAACATTAACGAAAATATCTTATCCCTTGATGCTGTGGGGCTTGCCATTTTTAGCTTACATCAATTAATACCTTTATTGCGTCATCATCTACTTCAACTGTTTTTAGTTAGGTACTTTACATCAAGATTGCCGAATCGAAATTTCGCAAACCTGTTTTGGCACTGGCGTGCTGTCATTACATCGTCTCCATACACATCCAATTTTTTTTTTTGATAGTAAAATATGCCGAAAATGCTGTTGTTCACCTTTCATATTATAAAGGATACGAATCAAAAACTACTACGTAGAACCAATCACAAATTTACACAAACAAGCCATGCTTAAATAAGCTGTCTAAATATATAATGATTATGCGGCTTAAATATGAAACAATACAATTAATTCCTATTTTGGAAAAAACACTACATTATTATGCGAACCTATCAAATACCAGACTTGGATTATGATGACGTTTTGGGGATTACCACTCGACAATCAGCATTTAGCGAGATTTAAAATGTCAAGCGCCATAAAAGAGATATTCACATCACAGTAAGGCAACTACGATTACATAATGAATATTAATTGTTAAGTAAATATGAAACGAATGATTGTCGCTATCTTTCAGTGCCTTTGGCAATTTCATCGTAATTTGTATCTCGCTATCACATCATGAGGCATCAAACAGGTGGGAAGTCCCCCGATGCTGTCGCCAGGCGTCGCACCTTTCCGCCTCTTGTCCAGGTGAGGGTTCAGTGCGCCACCGGAATGCCCAGTATTGCCAAAATCAAATCGGTTACTGTGGAGTGAGTCATCAGTCTAGAGGAGCCGATTCGCGCATACAAATGAGTTGACACTCCTACCGAACGATGGAAATGCCGTCAAGTCTGGCCGACAATATTGCCGATAACGCAAACCTTTACTCGTGCGACATTAATGATAGCGTACCTCCCTTTATAACACACATTTTGATTTATAATACAATATAACGCTGAGTCAGCCTGGAGCTCTGCTCTGTGCACCAGTCGTGTTGTTTGTGGTACGGATTGTTGGAGTATAGCAATAATAGTCTGTCTAGTCGAGCAGATTTAGTAGTAGTACGTAGATTTAGGTGACTTGAAAACGATAGTTTTTATGTGTAGTGTAATTAAGTAGTATTAATAAATAAATTGAACTTGGCATAATGGATACATACAAGAATCTTGAAGGAAACTAAAAATTACTAGGCACACTAAAAAAGGGAAGGGATCTCAAAAATATTATTTCATAATGTAGTACGATCTGTGGTATTTATTAATTGTGATCATAGCGAATGCAACACCATCTTCATAACATTTTATCTTCAGAAGCAGATAGGACGATAGTTTTATGGTGATCTTTATACTGCTATAGAAGCTGGCAACACGATAAATTCACAATGCTATGAATGTACTAAATCTGTCTTCTGTAAATATAACAAATGCGTTGCATAATCTAGGGAGTTGCATTCAACTTAAAGAGCGATACAATAGTTGTCAATTTCGATCAAATTTAATCAAAAATAGTATATATTTCCAACAAGATATAAATAATTCAAGAGTATGAGTAAGTGTTGCGAGATCTAGAATGCAGGTGGGGGGGGGCACATGGGGCAGATAGGATTTGAAAGTGTGAGCTGGACGAACAGCCTCCCAATCGATAAAAAAAGTTCACGGTGACATTGTAGCGTCTTGTAGATGTCGCCCGCAACGCCTCACACATCACAGACAATAAACAAATGGAAAATTTGCATGCCTAGAAAAGAGTTTTGAAAAAAAATTTGCTCAATGTCGTTGAATTCTAAGGATGTTTCCACTTGAGAGAACAATATGGTCGTGCTTAGCAGATATTACGTGAACATGGTGCAGGGATCACTGCGTTCGACTGACATGCATAAAATCCTGGGTTAGAATCAACAAAGAATCAATCATAGAAACAAGTTATTAGGCATCTGCTTCATGTCAGCTACGTCAAATTCACGTAGCAAAATATCAAACAAAATCGATTGTTTGCTGCTCAATATAAGGTTCTGGAAGAAGCAACTATTCAGGCATGTATGGCAGGATCTTAGATGTGGTGCGATTGAAGGTCGCTACAATAACACAGCAGTGACTGTTCTATTTTCAGCACTTTTCAGCTACCTTTTAGGATCGAACTGTACAGCCTTACTTGAGTTAAACAATCGATCCCCTTACCTTAACTTCAATTTCCCAGGCTCGTACCCCAAAGGCCATCAGGAACCTTGTTTCTTTTCACGTAAGAACCAAATCATCTCAACGGGTGTTGAGATGATTTGGTTCAAAAATATGGCAGCCGTATGGTAGAAATTTGTGGCAATGATATGTATCAAGAAAAAAATGCCTCGTACGGTATTAGCCACCTTTGCAATCAAGTAATAAAATGTAAACCACACAATTTGCATATTGACAAAGGGGCTTCGAAGATAAAGCACTTGCTCATCGTTGAAATGCTAAGGATGTTTACACGCAAATGAACAAAACAATTATGCAGTCGATTTCTTACAAGTCAATTTTTGCGAATTCTATTTTTTAAAGTTTCGTCATCAATGACTCGATGCCAATTTTAAACGTAACTGGTGGATTATTTATTTAAGACAATGTTTGTGACCAGAAATGAAAATATACATTACCATATATTATAAGATTATTCGCGCATTCGATCCCCAACGCACTTTAAAATCGAAGATTTTTATAATAATTAAAACCTCCTTATTCTTCATTTATAAACATGGTGGCTGTAAAAGTTATCACTCATTATTCCCTTCAGTGCTAATTTTCAAGCCTCATTTTACAGCTATATTATATTGTCGAAATGTTCAAAATTAGCTGAATACATTACTTGCAGCATAACATCATTTACAATTAAATTCGAGTTGAGAGCTATGGAAAACAAATGATATATGATTATTTACAATTATTTTGGTAATTAAAACTCCCATTCTTTTCAGTTTCTCTCCGTTAAGGCGGACGAAGACTTGAATGCAGTGATGTGAATGAAGTTCGCGGAAGACCAAAACAAATTCAGGGCTTAGCTAAAATGTCAAGCGTCATATAATCCACAGACAATATATCTCTATAACTACTTAATGATATATTTATGTATATGTTTAGATTAAATAGATAACAAATATCGTATTTGCCATTCATATTTGTGATCATTGGAGTTTTGAATTTTAGAATAACTGTTAATTTATTTGGATGTTCGAGTAATTTTCTAGATAATGTTACAGGTGAGATCCGTTTAGGAATGTGAGTCATTCGCTATAAGGAAAATCAGCGCAAAAAATAAAATTAAACCAATTAAGTTCATTAGTTTGACTCGGAAGCGTAAAGAATTTCCTTGTTACTACTTATGGCAAATGCCAATTGTAGGAGTCCCTATATATATTAATTTATATTATGAAAAATTCTTCAGTTTCAAAGAATTATTTTTACCTTTCAGAAAAATTTTGTTTGTATGACATATATAATTGGAAAAAAATATACAATTGGATTACAAATATTCGGCAGTTTTACATGATATGAATGTAAGACAATCGTTGAAAATAATATTTGTTCAGCATTTATAAAGCTTCATAAGCTTTAACGAATGTTTGCGTCAAAATACGTGACAATATTAAGAGCCGTTCATGTTTATCTGAACCATTTTATTAGATTTACGAGTACAATCTAAGTGTAATCTAATACAGATCTCAAAATTTAAAGTGGGAGTTTTTACACGAGATTTTGTCACCGAAAATGTTTCAGTTACAGTCTCTGAAACCCGTTGCAACTAGAGAGCGGTTGTTGGAAAAAGCATTAATTCGCGATTTTTCCAATTAAACGGTTATTTTATCATATGTTTTTATGTAAACACGTACAGGAGAATACCGACAAATGGTGATAGTAATTCTGAATTCTCATCTGTGGAATTTTATGATGCTTACCATGAGTACATATGGCTAAGCGCTGTATGTGGAGTGTTGATCCGCCAAAGTCATAGACTACAGCCCGAGATTCACGTATCATCTTTTATTACTACAGGAGTTTACTATGAATGGGTGGTCTTCACAGGACGACTTACGTCTACCACCAATTTTAATTAATAGGCTATGACTGGCATTTTACAGATGAGGGATCAAATTTACGCCAACCGGAGTTACTTTAGAGCTCAGAAATCAAATAAAGATCTTTTCGTTTTTAATCTCCGTCGGGGATCGAACCCTCAACATTTGGCTTGCAAAGCAAACGCTTTGACCATTGAGCTTTACCCGCCTGCAATTGAAAAAATGCGTTTAAATGATTAAATTTACAAAAAAATCTACAACAAAAATTATTAATTTTATCTTTCAAATTTATTTCGACACATAACGTAAAATTTTGATGCTAAAAGACCATTACATATTGTCAAAAAATTAAAAAAAACTTAAAGAACTCTCCAGGCGAGTATGGCAGAGTTCTATCTTTAAATAGTTGGTGTGAAATGGATCTTTCACTTATAAAATACCATTCATAGCATAGTAATCAAAATTGGCGTTGGACGAACGTCGTCCCGTGAAGAGCATCCATTTAATAGACGTCGGCGTATCGACACTACACGCAGCGCTTAGTCTCTCTAAAAGTGCGCAGCGCTATATTATTAACAAAAAATCGCTCAATTAGGATGTTCAAAACGTTTTTATTTTAAACTTCGTCGGGTATCGTACGCGCGACAACTGGTACGTTAGTAGAGCGTTTTTACTCTCTACTATATCCAAGAGACAAGGCTACAGAGATATCCTTCAATTGACCGTAAAATTGATATCTATTCCATAAGAGCCGTCTATGCAAATCGACGGAGAAATTACTTCAGTTTACCAAGAAAAACACTCACAAATATCTGGGACAACTTTCAGTCTGGGTTGTTTTAAATTCAACGAGCGCTACGAGTGGAATGTACTGAAGAGAGGCGAAATCAGACTACAATAGAGCGCCAGTAGTCAAATTGTGAAGGCAACGGGATCAACCAAGCTCTTCTCCGAAGAAAACCGAAATTAAGAGGACCAAAACTCATTAAAATGATTAATATATATAATAAAACTAATGTTTCTCCATGCAAATTGCTACGCATTAGAAATAAGAGTATCTTATATATTTTCAAATGATTTTTATTCCACCTACTCCTGTTACTCCCCCGTCCACTCACTTCTGAGACCACTTCATCGCTAACTTCCCACTAAATTCTCAGCCAATGTCACTCCACTCCACTCTCCTGTACACTGTTCTATGCACTCTCCCGCACACTGGAATTTTATCTATATATCTTTCAATCCATGCTCATGCCGCTCTTGTCTTTAAATTACTAAAACAAAAAGTATAAAAAATGACACGTAGAAACCTAGCCAGTCTATTCAGTCACTACACGAAACGCGTTCACTTTATGTCACAGAGAAGACGCTGTATAAAGCCGAATTTAGCCGATTATAGTCGACAGTATCTGTCTTAAGACCAATTTCAAAACATTCCGTTAAAATACTCATAGCAACGGGTCTACGCAAAGTTGCATTACAATTAATCAAAAAGTAATATTTTCAACCTTAATTTACAAATGACTATGAATTTTGAGTACTAAGCAAAATACTTGCTTCGGTTTGCAAACAGTATTCAATTAACAAACATATTATTTATGTTTTTAATTAAATATTTTTACTTTTGTAACTATTGATAATATAATAATATTGTCATCAATCCATTTAACGGTATTATTTACGTTACGTAAATTCGTCTTAAATAAAGCAAAATTATGTACAGTAACACTGCAAATCGAGAATATTATGCTGTTGAAACAAAAACTAGTAATTTTATTGTCCCTTCAAAAGATGTTTTAAATTAAATAGCATAAAAATACGACCGGCAGGAAGTATGCACGAGTATATTACCATTGGGTTTCAAACATTAAGGTAGGGATAATCGTAGTGGGTCACTAAAGATTAGATAAACACTTTTTGCAATGTTTCGCTGCTAGTTTGTGAATAAATCTTTGGTTTTATTTGGTACGTAACAATAAATCATATTGGTGGTACTAGAATGTAATATAATACATTTGGCTAACTGAGTGGTATACATACTTCTTCTACAGCGAATGCTGCGAATGTCGGTTTCACAACACTGGCTGTTCGTCACGATCATTATTTTTATAGTGATTTTTAATGCCTACACTTTATTATGTTATAACAGTATATGCGTTTACTACAATACATTGTTTTGACAAAGGTGGAAAGGGTTCATCCTTAGGCATTAGTTGACAATTAAAAAAAACTTAAATCAATATAATACAAGAAACACTGTCTATTGCTGTCGTCTTTTGTATGTGAGGAAAAAAAAATGTAAATTGAGAAATACTCTATGAATTTTTTAAATTTTTATTAGAATATTATTTTATTATTACAATATTCTAATCTACTTTTATAGATCATTGCCTATATTACAATATTATTATTAATTAAATATACATATACTATACGTAAAATTCTTTTTTCAACGCGTCAATCCAAGCACAAAAATAACGGCAGAAGCGGGATGCGAACCGCGGACCTTGGAAACCAACTATGCCCAGGTATTCATACCGCTCAGCCAACTGGGCCATTGCTATGCTTAGACCGACTCGCGTTGAAACTAGTATTTATATCATTGTTATCATCGTACGATAGATGTCGCTATAGTATATATTCAAAGTATGTATATTTTTATTTTTTATTATTCCATCAGTCATCATTTATTCACAAGCTTAATATTATTACTTTCCGACAGTCTATTTAATTAATGAGAAATACTCGTTTAATAGAGGTTTAGCATAATTTTAAAAGATTCTCCCAATGCAATCGTGTAACGACCTTCGGTAATTTAATTCATTTTATCACCATTAATATTAGCTTTGCCTTCAATAATTATCTAGTTATTAAAGTACATTAATACATCGTATAAAAGTAATCATGATTACAAACAATACAGATTGTTACAAGTGAGCAAGATATGACATTTTTAAAAAACTAATATTATTTGTCACTTCATTCGACTGTGAAAGTCAAGGATGGGGAGTTAATAATGGTAATTTCCATTTTTTTATAAATTTTTACATAAATCATAAAAATTGACAAAATTATCTGCCAACTCTTCAAAAATATAACGCATTAAGAAGAAGTAGGCACGAATATGAAGACAATCTATAAAAAAATACCCAGTACCCATTGAGTCAACTCTTCCAGAATATAATGCTTTCATAATATCGAATGATTAACACGACGCTCTCGAGGCTTGGACCATTTAGTATCAAGAGACGTTTCGACCCAAAAAAAAACAACACAGAAGAAACCGTTGTATGAACAATCGCCGCAAACAATAAAGGAAAAAATCCGTTATAAAATAAAGTGCGTCAGAGGGTTCGTTGTAATCCATCTGCCATAGGTATCCTGGTATAATTTCCCAAGCGTAACAGCTTGTGAAATGTTTCTTCATAAAGTTAATCGAATTTGCTTTAAATGGTATTTTATTGAAGTGGCAGCCCTAATTAGAATAAATATTTATGAGTGGATGGCATGGGCGTGTCATCCCAGACAGTCTAATAAAAAGCTGTAAATCAGCTTCGCAGACTGAAGCAAATATTTATCTCGGCGTGCAATGATTTACCGCTGCAGTCTAGAGCGATGCACATTTTTCTTTCTGGTAAATAAGCATCGCTAATCCACATAATCGTCTGGCGTCAAAATTCAGGGCTGTATAAAGTACACGTTTTTTAATAATATTTTTGTACAAACCAGGGCCGCAGTTTGCCCAAGCCTGAATCGGACCATCTACAATTAATCCACCAGCATGTTTTTTTTATTTCACTTTGCAACGGAGATTTTTCCTATAGTGATTGAGGAAAATTTTCATATAACGGTCACTTCTTTGTTGATATTTTTTTTATGTAAGCACATACAGGAGAAAACCGACAGATGGTGATAGTAATTCTAAAGTCTCATCTGTGGAATTCTATGACGCTTACCATGGTGCATATGGCTAAGCGCTGCATGTGGAGTGTTGATCCGCCATCGTCATAGACTACAGCCCGAGATTCACGCATCTTCCTTATTATTACAAGAATTTACTATGAATGGGTGGTCTTCACGGGATGACTTTCGTCTACCACCAATTTTGATTAATACGCTATGACTGGCATTTTACGGATGGGGGATCAAATTCACACCAACAGGGGGTATTTTATAGCTTAGACATCTATAAAAAAAAAAAAAATATCTGCCGGGGATCAAACCCACGACCTTTGGCTTGCAAAGCAAACGCTTAGACCATTGAGCTATAGCCGCCGGCATTATGGGTTAAGCCGCCTCTAGGGACTAAATAGTCCAGACTTAGGGAGTATCAGGCTAATCCTCCGATCTTATAATACGTATTATGAGAGTTGACTATACAATATCACATTGTAAACGCCGTTCTCTTCTGAAATGATCAACATTGGATGCGGAATAAAGCGTGGAAGGGTTACGTCGTTGCTTACCGCGTGCCGATGCTTGGGTTGAAACAGCCCTTTGGATCGAATGGTATAGGGCTTATACTATAAGCCTTTAGGGGCAGTGCCGGTTTAAGGGGGTGGCGAAGTGGGTCGGTGCCCCAGGGCGTCGAATAAGCTAGGGGCGCCGAAGGCAACCAAACTGGATTAGACATTTTAAAATATAAACAATATGGGTCACCAGAAAAAAAAAATACCCTAGGGCGCCGCAGTGCTTAAAGCCGGTACTGCTTAGGGGTGTCGAGATAAATCATCAATCTCTTTAAATATCCGATAAACAAATCATTCAAAATGCGTATTCGATGCTTTAGCATAGAGGATGTCGGAAACTATATATGTGTTCGCTGGTGGACCTTCGTGTGCTGAGATATATTAAGACAAGAACATTTGCAACTGAGTAGAGGCATTTTGTGGTAACCCTTGTACCAGACAAGAAACTATAAATAAATAAATAAACGTTTAAATTTATCGGTGATTAAGTTAAATAAGATAATATAAATAACTTCATAGGTTTTTACGGCCAGATTCGATATTGTGGCTTTTGGGTTTAGCCGTGTGTGGCGAATTTCTGTGAATCAATATTTCAACCGCCATTGCAGGGGTCTTCTTCAGGATTGATTATTTATTTGTGATTGAGTCGTGAGTTTGTGTCAGTTTTTTTTTTCAGAACATACCTACCGTATTCTTAGAACATACCTGAAACTTGAGTATGTATTTGCCATGGAGATATCAATAACGCTCGTAAAAAAAAATCTGACAATCACAAATAAATAATCAATCCTGAAGAAGACCCCTGCAATAGCGGTCGAAATATTGGTTGACAGAAATTCGCCACACACGGCTAAACCCAAAAGCCACAATATCAAGAGAATATAAGAACAATTCTCATTATAAAACTCTATTAAAACAACTACGGTACTACCATACCATCGCTGATTTTTTTTTATCTTGAATAAGATATATTTTATATTTTTACAGTAACAAAAAAATATTTTTATTGGTCATGCAAGTGTGTAACCCGATTGTTTTGCAATAAAAATTTGCACTTACATTTTTTATGTGAAAATGCATAAATAAAAACTACACTGAAAAACAAAATACAGTGACACTTCGTTATACGCAGTTTCGATTTTACGCGATGAAAATAAATAACTAAAATATATATTTTTAAATATCAACAAACTCCAAAGAATACAAAAAGATAGCCACGAAGAGATCTCACTAGTAGATTATATGACGCTTGCCATTTTGAGATTAACTAAATACTGTACTTGATGTGTTGATCCGGCATCGTCAGAGACTATTTACGCATCGTTTGTTATTACAAGGATTTACGGAGAAAAGTGTTTTCGTAGATATTTGTGGAGTAAATAGAAATTGATGAAAATATTTGGAGATAGAAACACCTTTCACGAAGGAATCTTTAATTGGATATTTTCACCAGTATGTAAATCAATACATTGTAACAAAAAACAATTAATTTTTTTTTAATGAATTAATTTCATTTCCAATGACGATTAAATATCGCTTACACTCAAGAAAATTTAGTATGTTCCCTATCTAATTATAAAAATAAATTATATTTTTTAGAATCTAGGATTGTATACAAGTAAAAACACATAAATCACTGAAAGAAGGTCAAGCTATTACTTATTTGAGGTAAACATAGAAATATATATCAATTATTGAAGTAAATACTCGGGATGCTATATTTTCCTTCACCGAGTATAACAAACATTATAACCGTCATCGGCACACCTCTGTGCGTATAATTTTTAGTGTTAAGGATAAAATATTAAATATATCCACAAGTACGTGTATTATATTTCCTTGTTAAATTAATGTTTATTTAAATTAATTGTTTGATCATTTTATTTCTACCGTGTTATTTTGAAACCGTGTTAAAAATATAAAACAGGAGCGGATTGTATGCGTTATTCTTGCTCTTTTTATATTTAGTACTAAAGCTAACCCAATTTAACGACAAAGATATGAAACGCAGTTAAATGTACAGCAGAACAACATAATTATTTAAACTTTACGTGATTACGTATGATAAGTCGTATTTTTTACATTAAAAAAGTAATTTTAAATGGTCATTATTGCATGAAAACCGATAATTTCAACATTAATTTGTGTTTAAAAAAGAAAACTATTTGATTTTGCGAAAAAAACAATGTTTTATGACATACACGAGCTTAGGTGGATCAGGTGAATTACGTTTGCTTTATGTAAACGTATTTTCATTAATTACGACACATGACACATTGAGCAGCCATTTTGTTTTTATTTGAACAAATGAGAAAAGTGAGACCACATGTTTAACCAATCAGCGCGCAGAATTCAAAACAGAACTCGTTGATTGTTTCATTGATTGTTTCATTGATTATTTCGTACCAATTTTTAATTGTGTATTTATATATTTCTTATTAATATTTTAATTGATTAGATAATTTAGCTCTACATAAGAGCATCTTGAAACAGTAGTAGTCTAAAAAAATCACGGAAAATCAAAGAGATTTATAATTATATATGACTTAATTGAACCCAAAATTGAAATTTTGTTATCAAAGCATCACAGGTTTATTCTTCTTATTAAAATAGTAGCCTTTGTTTTGTAAAACTATTAATTCATATTTGTTAAGAAAAATCATTGTAAATAATATATGTGTGAAAATGTTTCAGTTAAAAAAATCACTTTTCATTAAGCAAAATAAAGTGTACAGCATATATTTAAATAAACGAATTTTAAAAAATATATTTAAGAAAATCATGACATCTATCCAAAACGGGAAAAAACTATTTCAAAAAAACGTCTACGGAAGAAAATACAGATTATTGGTAAAAACTATGCGTCGTTAGCAAAAATTATGTTTATGTAACACATACCTGTATATTAATGCGCATGCAACAATAGTGAACATTTTTGGCCTTACTAATGTATAAGATCAATGTTTGTACCTTGCAATCTCCTCAATCAATATATGCAACCACTGCACGTCACCTAGGGTCCAACGACTAGGTTCTTGAGAGTATTTTTCAGAGCTTTTCTTTACCGCACGATCAGAGGTTCGGTGTCTGGTATCAATCGTTGTTTGTAATAAGTAAATAAAATGGTTGAGAGATCGAACCCGGGACTTCTGAAGTCTCGCGTGAAAGTCATGCAAATCAGATAGCCGAAGCATTACAGCTATAATTTACAAAGACACATGCCGTGAGTGCTGTCTAGTACACAATCTGGTATGTTTCTGGCGCATGACTTCGTGTGTGAGGCTGGAGAATTCTCTCATCCGATTACGAGTTAATTGCCAAGTGAAATATGCAATCGCGCGAGATGATGAAGATTAATGACAGATCACAAGACTCGCGAAGCACATATGGAATCGTGAAAATATAACCGGCAAAAAATGAGGACGCACAATTTGCAAAAAGAAAGTAATCATAGGTATTATTTTTAATTTAGAAGACGCACTAATCAAGATGACACGATACCAGAATTTCTACATTTAAGCGATCCTACGAGATGATTTTATATTTAGTGGATTATACAGTCAATCCTTTTATAAAGTTTTCATAAAAACAGATGATCACCCGATGCTCCCGAGGCGTAGAATATTTAGTTCTTAGAGGCAGTTCAACACGAAATAACAACAGAACCGACCGTTATTTGAAAAATCTCCGCTAACATAAGAATAATCTCCTTGACAAATTAAAAAAGCGTTCGTTATAGGAGAGTTGTATGTACATATGGCGGGTATAGCTCAATGTTCAAAGCACTTGCTTTGCAAGCCAAAGGTCGTGGGTTCGATAAAAAAAAAGGATTTTTAATCGATTTCTTAACTCTATAATACACCCCCCCCCGGTTTGTGTGAATTTGATTCCTAACCCGTAAAATGCCAGTCATAGCCTATTAATCAAAATCGGTGGTAGACGAAAGTCGTCCCGTGAGGACCACCCATTCATAATAAATTGCTGTAATAATTAAGGATGATGCGTGAATCTCGGGCTGTAGTCTATGACGTTGGCGGATCAACACTCCACATGCAGCGCTTAGCTATATATGCAGCATGGTAAGCGTCATTGAATTCAACAGATGAGACTTCAGAATTACTATCACCATCTGTCGGTATTATCCTGTATGTGTTTGCATAAAAAAACAATGGGAAAGTATTCTACAAAAGGCTTTACGTCGAACCGCTACTCATGTACAAATATAAATTCAACCTGAGGCAAGTGATTGCACCTAAGCGTTATGATCGAATAATTATTTGATGTATGCCTTAGCCATGCTATAGTGTCTCATTGTGGATGGACATTTTTGACAGTTTTATTTGACAGATAGCTGCGCTGTTGACAGTTGACTAAAAGAAAAATCAGGTAATCGGTGTGACGTATTAAATGGTCAGAATAAAATCGATTTTCAGTCAGCAAAAAAATTGTGATTTTTATATGGTACGGATATGAGTGTGAAAACAATTCTGACTAAATGATATAAAAAACCATTTGAATTTTAATATTATTCTGATTATAAATTTAAAATTTTTACATAAGTATCCTGACCGATATATTATGCCACTTAATATAAATTGCGTCTAGTAAAAAATCTATGCAAAACTGTATTTTAATTCGATAAAAAAATATTAGAAAATGAATGTGATTAGGTATATTTACGAGTATAAACATAATAAAATATTTTGCTGATACATAGATGATAGACTATCTATCCCTTTATTTAGAGTCACTGCATTACTCTTAATTTATACGTGACGGTCATGTTAATCCTTACAAATTATGTCCTTTATTGAATGATATTAGTTGTATTTTCCATTAATATAACAGTGGCTACATGAGTTTTTCGTGACACAGATCATGCATATTTGTCAATAAATAATAATGATTCCGTTTCGTACTTAAAAAATTCATGTCTCTGTTGGGTTAAGTGTATATCATATATCATATTCCTGTTTTCAGATGCTTATCTTCATTTCGGACATGTGAAATTTTGAGGAGTTGATCTGTAGAGGCAAGAGGCAGCAGAAGTGGTCCACGCACGGAAAATCAATCAGAGCCTTCAAATCGGTATCTGTAATTCTTGGCCTGGGTTTACACGCGTGCATACTTATCTTGACAGTACAGAAACACAGTGAGCGACAATCTTTGGTTAGGAAGATCGCATAAATATATACGTATTTAAATAATCATATAAATAATAATTTTGGCAGATGTTGATGAAGAAATCTCATCTGTGAATTAAATGACAAATTGCTATTTCCAAGATTGACTAAGCTCTCTTTATCGAGTATTACACCTCAACGTCATTAAAATAGTCCGGTATTTACGTACCAACCATTTTTACGGAGACTCATTATGAATGGATGGTATTTACAGGACAACATGTGACGACGATGAATTTTGACTGATAGAAAATGGAATTTGACGGTTATTTTAAGGTTTTCATTTTATACAAATTGTTACGTGATGGGAACGTAGTTATTTAATTCCCGTGTATTCTAAATAAATCTATAATTTTTCTAATAGATGAGTGGGATCTTGTTCAGGCATTCGTTTAGACTGTTTGGAGGATAGATACAGTGTAAATTAATTTCTTTAAATAAATAGTAGTACGAATTAAGAATATACTTTTTTATATTAATTTGAAAATAATAACCAGCATACTAAGTGAACAACATAGCAATATTTAAATACTCGTTTTATGAAAAACTTACAAGGTTCTCGGGATGACTAGTAGGCATCATATTTATAGTTGATAAGAACTATTCCTTACCTGTAAATAAATAAACATTTATATTATAATAATTTCAATAAAGTTATAAGCACTAAAGGTTTTAATTCTAAAAACATGTTTTTTTAGGGTATGGGTGTGTGGATAATTTTTAAACCATAAGTATAACTAAATATATTCGAGTCATTGTTGTCAACCATTATTTATATGACAAATACACATAACAAACTAAGTATTTGATTATTCAAGTTTTAATTAAGAAATTTGTGAAGCATTTGTGAAGCAGTTCATGCAAATAAAACTGCCAAAATCGAATCGTATGGTTTTCACTGCAATGACTTATTCAAGTTCGGCGACCTTGCAAAAGATATTGAAAGTATTATTATATGCATATATGCCACTAACATACTGCAAAAAATGCAGTAATAACTTTTGCGAAAGACGCGAATTCGTTTTGTCGAAACGATTAAATTCAGCAAGGTCATATAAGGTACTCTGCGATTTTTTATTAATCTATATTCAAACTCAGGACTCCTTGTTCCGTGAGCATCATCCTTTAACCATTACACCACGGCCTTGATGGATTGAGCAGCTGGGGTCAATGGTTCGCAACTCGCGCCGGTCTGTTATAGCGATTAGCATTCTTCGGTGAACGGCGGTCCGGCAAGAATGCGCAACAGTTATGTCTGACGTCAGTGAATGATCAGTGCGCGATCACTGACGAGCCTTTTCTTTCATACCCGCTCACTAGCTGCAGCAAATTCAAAATACGAGTATTACCACAAAAAACAAAAAGAGCAACTCATCTGACAGACTTTTCCGACAGAGCCATGAAAATTGAGAACCTTATCAGCTGTATTCTATGGCGCTTGCCATTTTAAGATTGCATGCAGATGTTTACGTTTTTTATGATTTATTTGATGATACTTTATTTATTTATTTAACAGAACCGCAGTTCCAAGGTACATAGAATAGTAAAGAGAAAGAAACATAGAGTATACATAAATATACAATACATACATAAAAAAAAACATAAAAGAAGAAGAAGATGACACGTGTCAAATATTACAGAGATCTAGTAGAACAATACCACCGACAAAAGAGGAAAAGGATGTAATGAAAGGATCGAGATGTGCTGGTAGGACATTTAGGAGCGCCATTGCCGTTGTACTAAATTGAGTGCTCGAAGCTCCACAAGTATCAACTGGGATCAAAATCAACGGATGGCTACGAGCACGGGTGTACTTACCTGGAACGTAAAAGTTAAAACATTCAGGAATCCCAGGGTTGTGAATTGCACCGCACCTAATAACGGCCCTTACCGCATGCAATGATGACGAGAACGCGACAAAAAAAGTCGTACTATATAACTTTTATAAGCACATTCATTTCTTACTGACACATTTGGCTGTCTGAAAAATCAGTTGTTTATACTCCCCAACGGCATTCGATGTACATGTCGCAGTAAGGTCCACCTTCATCTCTTGGCCGACTGTATAGAAGACTGCCTTGTTCGCTCCTTCACCTCGTCATTACTCACAAAATCAAACAATCATACTTCCAGTATTCTAGGCAGAATACTGAGGGTAAAACAAAGTGCCGACTATACATCCTTGTATCGTCCGCATTCTTCTGTATTGTTGCAAATCTTGGCATCTCACCAAGAGCCAATACAGCCGTGTAATAAGGTTTGAAAGCAGTGCCTGCGTAGTATTTAAACACGTAAAAGCATTTTATCGATGTCGTTATAAACATTGGAGATTTTTTTAAACTAAGAAATAAAAAGTCGTTTTTGCTAGGTAGAAGCATTGATATGCCATTTTATGCTGTTCCTTTCGTTATTGAACATTGCTGAGCGCTATGGTCCTTTGTAATATCACCAAACTTCTGCATCATCCATCTTCATCTAATCCTAGTCGTGATAATAGACTTCTTGAGCTAATCGATTTTTTTACAGGCTCTTGTTCGCAACGGACTGTGTGGTTACATATATTCAAAGTATGTATTCAATATCATCTTCCGCCATTCTGCGTCCTTGTACATCTTCCCACGCTCGAAGGTCTCGTGTCGTCTTTGTCTGTTGACAGCCATTTCAACGGAGCCTCCAGCAGCGGTAATTATTTCCCATGTCTTCGCCAGATGCTGCGGTATTCCGGCGACTTTCTCCCAATCAGGCCACACCATAAACTGCTGGTCTTCCTCCTAGACGAAGCAATTACATTCGCCAATCGTGTCAATTCGTGCAGAAGCGAAATAAGACGTGAGAATTAAATCAAGAGACATGATACTCTATCATGGAAAATTACCAAAATAAGCTCAACTCAATCAACATAACCTAGCTCTACATCACCTATTAAGTAACGTAATACGTTAATCGCTTCAATATTGAAAGCATTGCCGAGCGTCGTGGTCATTTGAAATGCCTTCAGTCCTCCACTATTCTTCTTCATCCCTCATGGAGGTCGTCGACGATAAAAAATAATTTCTACTAATTTCCAGTCCATATCCGGAACATTTAGCCACAAATTGCTCCCACTCGGTTCTCTCAGAAACCATTATTCATTCTATGTCAGCCAGTTACCGACGATCTTCAGGGCAGGAGTCCGGGGACTTAGATAGACGGTTGCTATAGAGTATATGGCATATTAATAACTTGTTAATAAGTTTTTTCATGGACGATTAGCCCGATGCTCTCGAGGCCAGGTCTATTTAGTTCCAAGGAACGGTTCATCCCAATCAATAACAGGCGGTAAACAACAAGCTATGATCCACTTCCAATGTTGTTAATTATTAAATCCGGTGATCTAACGAGAACCGCGCTTCCAATGTGCAATTATCGTTATCAATAATATTAGCTTAATTTATATAAAAATATGTAGACTGCAGGGACGACATTTTGCTAAAGTTAAAGTTTCGTTAAAGAAGCGCTCCATTTATAATATTATCCCCCAACATGATTCACTAACTTGACATAATCAATTGCTATTCGAATGCCTAAAACGCGGATAATCGAAACCGCGGATAACGAAGGATTAATGTACGTAATAATTTTGAAATTAATAGATAAACATTCCTAAAAACACCAAGTATGTGTGTAAAACAAGGTTGATTTTATATGATATTTTTTAAATTGTTTGTTATCTTGTTGCGTTACTTAATTTTTGTATATTTTGATAAGGTTACAATATAATGATAATTTTATACTTGGCCTATTGTAAATACATTATCAATTTTCTCCGAAAAACCCGCCTCATAAAAATTTAAGTTTATAAAAAACAATTTCTAAATGTTTCATCACTCCTTGTATTTTACCATATCTTTGCCTGAAATGACACCAATATTCGTAAAACAATGGAGTAGAACTGTATAAGGTGAGAAATACCGGGTTTACATACCATGGGCATTCTATCCGGTTATGTACATCGATTTTAACACAATCAATGGAGTTTATTTTTCTTCAAGCTCCTGGGCTTTCGCAGTCGTATATCGTCTTCTTCTTCGTTGTATCAATCCGGTGGATTGATTTGCAGCAACAAAATCTTGCAACTCGATCTCCACTCTTTTCGATTCTCTGCAACCCTCTTTAGCTCAGCATAAGAGCTAAAACTCATGTCCACGAACACTTGCTGCAAATACTCCTTTCTAGAACGCCCTCTGCATTTTCTACCCTCAACCCATTCTACAATGTCGAAAAGAAGACCATCGTGACGCATGATGTGACCGATCCATTCGGCTCGCTTCTCTAAGATAGCTTTTACTAGGTGCCTATTTTCCTTGATTATGCTGAGAACCTCATTGTTCGTGACGTGTCTCTCCAGGAAATTCCGAGAATTCTTCCGTATGACCTATATATCGTCTATCATTAAGAAAAATCACAAAAATATTGGAGGGTAAAATAAAATGTTATGTTATCAAACTTTATGCTCGCTCTCAAACGTAGCGCTGCTAGTGTTGAATTTGACGTCGCTGACACGAAGAAGAAGAAGTGTTGATTTGGCATCATCCATATGCTCCAACTGGCTAGCGGATATGGCAGCAGGAAGGAGATATTAAAATTATCTCAATTCCAGGCACAATAATTATGGCGACCGGTTTCATTTCTCATTACGGCAGACATTTTGAAGAACATTCCTTGCAAGAGGAAATTGCTTTGCTTTCACGAGCGACAACCGCCACGGAGAACTCTTACTCACGATCAGCACAACTCAAGCAACTAGTGATAGACGAATCTCGTCCCGTGTCAGAAAATACAGTATCCCTAAATTATAGGCCAAAGTATAATAATGTCTAACCTGGTAGATATAAAGTGTACAAAAAAATTTGAAAATGTCAAAACATGCCCTGAAAAATGGTATTATGACTACTAAGTCATTCTGACAGTTTTCACAACCAATATTTCAAATACAATAAATTAAATCAATATTTATAAATCAATACATAAGTATTCAATGAAGATATGCAATTGATATAGTGTATTGTTAACCCTTTCGCATCGGTTGTCGGCATATGCCGTCATAAGATTCCCCGATCGTTGACATCGGTTGACGTGATATATTGTATTGCTACTTTCTTAGAATAGTTTTTTATGCATCATCTCATAGCTAAAGGATACAAGAACCAATGTGAAAAATGAAAATAGATCACATAAGTACATTAATGCTTCAAATACTAGTTTTATAATTGACGGTATAATTTGTATTCAAACCGAGCTTAATGAAAGGGTTGGAAAGCCGCATATAGTTACACTGCAGTTATGTATGACACTTAAATTTCAATAATTTTATTTTTTAATAAATAAATACTTTCTTATCTTAGCACGGATCGCGTCGAGCACTGTTTATTTAATTGCTGGAATACCGCGTTTATATTTGAAATGTATCTCAAAGTGAACGCTAAAAATGTAAATAACTTTTTATTTTTAGCGATGGTATGATAGCTTATTCAAAAAATTATATCATAATCATCGATGAGGTCGTATTTTAGTTAAAAACTACATCGAATAAAAAAAATGCAATGGGTTTGCAGCGTGCATCTTACAAAGACACTTATTTTCAATCAAAGCGTAGTTTAACACTACCCAGTCCGATTACACAATATGTGTGTAATCACCAGGCTGAACGTTAAAGGCCGGTCACACAACATGTGTGTGATCGTTTCGCCAACGCTTAGTGGCCGACTATACACAGCTTGTGATGTTTTTTCAAACGTTAGTGGCAGATCACACAACATATGTGTTGTTTTTACTTTCGACCATAATTCAAAGATCTCAAACTTTTCAGTGAGGGTCATATGTAATTTTATTTGAACACATGACGATAGATTTAGCAATTCTTTAAAAAAACAGTCGGCCTCCTGCGTAAGTTTAATCGCGTAACGTGCGGACTGGATAGTGTTGAGACTAATGTAATGTAGCTCTGCAATTCGATGGGTGCTTCATTTATAAGCACATTTATTATAAAAATATATAATGTTATTAATGAAAAATAAATAATTAAAATATACATGGAACGGCAAAAAAGCTGACGGTTTTAAATGAAAACAACGAAAAAACCGTCAACTTTTTTTGCCGTTCCCGGTTTATTTTAAATATTTATTTTTCATTTAAAAATTAATGCGTTTATACATGTATGTATATGTTATGTTAGGTGCTGAAGAGATAAATTTTGCGAGTTCAGCGAAACTACTCGCTGTACATATTACAGTAGCAATAGATGAGCCACATATACGTGTGTATTCCAAGGATTGGAGGTCATACGTTTTAGCCGAATGAAATAATTGAAAGATTATTAGAGTAGGTATTCATTTCGTGAACTAGTTTATGTGACAAGTGATATTTTGTGAATGGAGATAATGTGAAGCACTCGAGAGCTGACCTTGACGATAAGCAGCACCTACTATCTCCAGATAGCTCTTCCAAAACACCACCAGGTCTCCACCGGCATTTTACGTAACAATGACACAGAGATAAACATGTCCAGTGTACCCAATGATCGGTCAACTCAATAATACTATCGTATCTTTCATAAAAATGATATCGTATATTAACGCATCGTTAAATTTATATTTTTATGATGTGATATATCAGCAAGGATGTTTTATTTCATTTTTAATTATTTAATCAAGGTGTCAGCTATGACTAAGAATAGAGGTGATCGATTGTTATGAGAGATTCCGGGATCGATTGCAATAAATATCAAAATAAAAATGTGTTTTTATAATTTAAGAAACATGTATCTTATATAAAAAAAAAACATTTAAGTTGATAGCTTGGTGAAAATAATATAAGTGTTGAAATTATTTGATTTTGCGTTGTAAATAAACCATAAATTAAAAATACCATATAATAACAGTATCTAGTCCGGTTACACAACATGTGTGTAATCTCCAGGCCGAACGTTAAAGGCGGGTCACACAACATGTGTGCGATGCACAGCTTGTGTTATGTTTTTTCAAAAGTTAGTGGCCGATTACACAACATATATGTTGTTTTTACTTTCGACCATAATCCAAAGATCTCAAACCTTTTCAGTGAGGGTCACATTTAATTTTATTTAAACACATGACGATAAAAAGTTTAAACAATCATTTTTTGTAAAAAAAAAAATGTGAGATTAGACTTTATCTCGCTTGTTATAATAATTATTTTTAATTATTTTTTAATTATTTTTAAGAACGTTTTTCTCGATCAATATTTCGATTGTATACATTCAATTTTTTATTTTTATTTTATTAACGGCCTAGGCCAATACATACGGTTTTAAAATAGAAAATACAATAAATGAAATGGTAAAACTGAACAAATATAATAGCTAAGACAATATATTTAGACAAAACATGAACATGAGTAAAAAAACAGATCTAATACATTAGTAGAGGGATCTGCGAAATGCTGGAAGGTCCACCCCGAAAAAGTCCAAGTCACTAGAGGAGTTAACCAGTCTACACATTCTTAACATAGGAGAATAGAATCCGTAGTTGGTTTTGGATGTCCTTACATGTAGCAGGTCACTGCCTCTAGTGAACCGGGAGGGAACATTGAAATTTTATACGTTTGTTAAAAAAATAAGTATTTCCCAAAATATAAACTGTGTTTTTTTATTTATTTTTTTATTCCAATGCAATATTGTTTTGCTTAGAATTAGTTGACGATATACGCTGATGCTTTGTCCGTTATTCCCGATGACGCCGAGGAGATCGAAGACAGCAACTATGATGGGCGATGGATACATATAAGCAAATAAATACATGAGAATTTTTTTTTCAGCAATTCTTTAAAAAATCATTTGGCCTCCGGCGTAAGTTTAATCGCGTACCGCGCGGACTGGATAGTGTTAAGAAGAACAATATATGTATTACTCCTAATTCATTGATTCGATGAGGTAGTGAAATGGTCCACGATTTAAATCTAACATCCACCTTTTTTTTTAAAACTGATTTTTAAAAAATGAGATAGTTATTACCGGCGACGTCTTATCTGTATAATTAATTATATGACGCTTGCCTATCTTTAGGGACGGCGATGCGCATTATATGGATTGTTGATTCGCCAACAGCATTAGACTACAGCCCGGCATTCCCGCATACTCCATTTTGAATGGATTGATTGTGAATAGGCATCGAAAAGCATATTTATGCGAGGGAGTAGAACTTTATACACATACAAATCTATAATAAATACAATATTATATGATATTCCTGTCGTCAATTAATCACAGAAATAAATATTTAAAAGAAATGTCACATAAGGTGTCGATTGCTGTATATTTGTAAGTATATCAACAAAGTTAACGAGTCTATAATTATTGATTAGTTTATTAAGCATAGTAATATTACAAATTTATTTTTATTATAATATAAATATTGAGATAAAAATATATTTTTAAGTGACTTCGCGAGTTTCAGATAAAATAAATTTCAGAAGAATAAATTTCGTACGGCCGGGAATTAATGCAGTTGCACTGTATTGCGTATCTCGATTTTTGCACACAGATGGCGTTAATAATAACGTCCTTGTGATGCGGAATAAAAAATAAATACGCTATCGCATAAAAATGCGCTTAATATTTGCAATGCATGACAACCGCGAGGTCTGCGAATATCAGCTCTCCCCAACCAGTACATTGCAAACTATAGGTTATGTTATGTTAACACTCCATACGCTGAAAAAAAAATATGCGTGAAGAACTGAAAATACTTTCTTATTCTATTACTCCTGAATGCTGATTGCATGCCCTTAGTGATACCTGCTAATTAGCTTTCTTCGTATTAGGTTTCCAACTTGGTGCGTGATTTTATCGTAGTAGATCTGTCCATCTTTTAGGTAACCTTTCTCTGCACTCTCGACCTTCAATGTTTTCAGTTATCTCAAAAAAAAACTTGTCATCATTGTTCTGCACTACATGGCTTTAGAACTGCAGAACACATCAAAGACTCACTGTTAACATCCTGTCCATAATTTTTAAATCCTTAATATTGCATGCATTTGTGTGCTTTTCGGTCTAAGAAATTTATTGCATCTTTCTACAGTACCACAACATAAAAGTATCTCTCTATCAGCTGCTTGTATCTTGCTATCAATAAGTCCACATTTCAGAAGCATATGAGAATATGGAAAATATTAGATATTTAATGCTGGAAAGATGTATAGAAAAAATGGTATTTGGCAGGTTTTTGGTGACTGCAGTGTCCACATGCTTCAATTTGCTAATATGGAAGAATGTTTGGAATTTAAAAAAAATAACTGAAAATTGGTTGGGTATCCCTGGTACGTGTGTATTATTTTATATGCACATATATGCGACATTGTTTTATCACCTCTCCTATCACACGATTGGTAGTTATATTGCATCAATAAATTTCGGAATAAAAATTAAACATTTTAGTGTCCATTAAATGTCTCTTAACAATAGCTGGCGTTAGTGTTGGTTGTTAGAAGCATTTTGTTACACGGAATTTATATTGCCTTGTTTCTTTTCCATACATTAGCTTAATAGTTAATTTACATGAAATCACGAATCACCTTTCTAGCAATAAGTAAAAATACAATTAGTATTAAAATTGCATAATTTATCTGATAGACGAATGATAGTTGCAGACTATAGAATCATCGAATCGACAGCCCGCCTTTCAATCCAAGAAGAAATTCATTTTATGTCACTCATAAGTAAACTACTTCAAACCAAATTATTTATTATCGTATGACCTTTACAACATAATCATATTTATTTTTTAGTAGATTGAGCAGACTTAAACGTATATAACAGAAACAATACAGTTGATTTATTATATATATTTTAAAAAAGTAAATAAAGTAGAATCTAAAGTACTATTATTTTTACTGTAAATTGTAAAAACCTTATAAAACCAACTGATATTAAAATATGTTTATCTTTTTTTAATAGTAATTAAATAATCTTTTTTTGCCTTGTTTTTCTCTACAATCATAAACATTTAATATTATTACTTTTACATAATTCGCAGATTATATATACTCACATCTTATATTCGTTTATTTATTCACCATTTAATTGAGTGTAATATTTTCTTTGATTGTATATTGTTATCATGTAAAATAATACATTTATAAAACGCATTAATGTTATTCATATGCTTATTTATTCAATATTTATTTTTAACATTGTAAAATAGTAAAATGTCAAATATTTTAACTCTTTATTCTTTAGAAACTCAAAAACCATCTAACCCTCATTATTTCACTCAGTTACCTGTTTTTTAATCCACATAAACGACTCAGCCTTTTATAATATACCAGGATTCGCAAACGCACATAAGAATGGGGATAATATCCGCTTAAAATGAGACCGGACATGGAAATCATCTTTCCTACCGTCAGTCAAAATACGAAGATGCACTTAGCATGGACATATTTGATGGATAGTCCAGAAGAAGATAAACTACTGCTGCTACTTCTTCATCATTGAACAAGGGTCTCTCAGTCCTGGAAAGGCATTCATTTGTCGAGAGAGTTCATGGCGACCATGTATACTACATGTACCTAGCGCAGGCTAGGGATCGGATATACAAGAATGAGAAAATGCGTTACGAATCAACATTCATTATCAATGTGCAGTAATGATTGGATTTCGAAACTGCATAATAGAAAACCACTTTCGAGCTGCATTTTACCGTGTAAAATGAAGGTCAATAAAACGATGGAATGCACAGAGAATGCAGTTATCATCAGTTATCGATTCCACCGGTTAAACACAATATTGTTCGCAATATTTGCATTACGTTATCTTCACTACAACCACTCTAGAATTGTTACATATTGCCGCCAGAAAATGTCACCATGTCTCCCATGTCAGATGCAAAAAGAATATCTTTAAGAACCCATAAACTTAGAACGGGAATCTTCTCGATCACTACACATACTTAAAATCAGCATTTAAAACAGTGCTATATACAAATGCTATTCAGCAGCCAAAGTACAATGCCCAGTCTGGTTGCATGCCACATTTAATAATATGTATAGATATATAAGTCTGCACGTCGAAGTCTGATTATCACTAATCTAGCAGACGGGTGATTTAAGATCCTTAACCCTTCATTGGAAATCCTACGAATTTAAATGCATAATGACATCAGCATGATGTAGCCCTTGCTGACTGGTACCGAAAACCTCGACATACAATCTTTCATCTCTTATTTCTGTTCTCTTGTCAGACATGTGTGTCGCCATATTGGCGTTAGTTATGGTGACCGATCACGGCGCCGCACGGGCCAATCGTGTCGCCAATCGCCCGTCGGCGAAAGGCGCATATTGTTTTGTGGCTCGGCCTAATGCTGTGACTAGGTCGAGCCATAAATTTGTAAGGTTTATCGTAAATATATGTCAATGTGCTTCTGAAAAAGTCTTTGTTCTTCTGACCTGCTCCTCATCATTCCCTCACGCGACTGAATAACAACCTTTTGAAAGAGAGGAGGATGTGAATACATATGCAAATCGCGAAGTTTCACTGAATACATTATGCTCGAAATACAACCCTAAGAACGTGTTAATCTAATGTTTCTTCTTCACATATCCGTTCCATATCTGTAACATATGGTCGCCACAAATTTTCGCCACTTATTTCTGTCAGCTGCCACTGTCCACTCCTCGTTCTAGGGCATGTCTACACCTGAAGGTCCACTTTGGAACATATAAGATTCCCGACAACCTTCAGAGCAGAAGTCCGAGTACTGTGTAATATGTCACGATGTGACAACCGTTTCTTAGTTACAACATATGGCCCAACATAATCAAAATAAGCGTTTAATGTCAATAGAAGAATTTCAGGAAATTTTATATGAGTTAAGAGAGCGAACATGGTAATATATGAAGTTCTTGAACGTAAGTGTACTGACGTTGTGAGATGATCGGCCATACAATCTGTTCCCAGAGCATCGTTGTGATATTACGAAACATAATCTACTGCGATGACAACGCAATCAATATTAATTAAAGCACGCATAGTGATTAACCCGCCGTTCTAAAGCTAGGTTTCATTCCGTTTACAAATACCCACCCTGTTAATGGTGTAATCATCATCATCATCATCAGCCTGTGCCCGTCCACTGTTGAACGTAGGCCTCCCGCATGAGTCTCCATCCTCTTCGATCCTCCGCCTTCCGCATCCAGGTCACTCCCGCTATTCTTCTTATATCGTCAGTCCATCTTGTAGGGGGTCGGCCAATGCTTCGTTTGCCAGTTCTTGGGCGCCATTCCAATACTTTTCCCCATCGACCGTCGTCTCTTCGACAGATATGTCCTGCCCATTGCCACTTGAGTGTGCCTATTCGTTGGGTAGCATCCACTACTTGAGTTCTTCTGTAATTCTTCAATGGTGTAATACTGCTGCATAATTAACAAAACCTGTACTCTTGATCGTGTTTTCTTCAACTGCTTCGTATCAGCGACTAGTGATGGCCCTAGGGCACCAGCACCGCGCCTCTGATTCATAATATCTGAACGGTATAATGTGACACAGGTCGTAAATGTTTAAATCACCAAGCTTGTCTCGCCCGTGCGCTATTTGTGAGAGTGAGCGAGAAACACTAACTCCTGTGTTAGTGAGGTTAGGACAGTCAGTTACCACTGCTACTAATGGGGCAGTTCAAATAATTGATAATTTATTATAATAAATATTTAGTTATAATGTATATTCGTTTTAATGCGCGTATGTTACCAGGTTTTCGATGGTGTTCTCTCGGGTACATTCAAATTAAAAAATATATGTGTCTCGAATTAATTGCTGAATTAATATGCTGAAGCGATATAAGAGAAAGGTAATACCGTGGAAATGATCCGATTCAGGTGAAAACTTTCCCAAACTGGTGATTTGTAGAACAGAAGAGACGTTGCTTTATTGGCGAAACCTGATAGACACTTTTAATTGCGTTTTTTATGTGAGTGCATGCAGGAGCACACTAACAGAAGTGTAAAGTATTTTAAAATTGGATAAGATACAGTTATATATTTTTAAATGTTATTGTAGCAAATTAATCAAAATGAGTGGTAGATTAAAATAGTCCCGTGAACATCGCCCATTCACAGTGAGTCCCTTAAGAATTGGAAGGCATGTGATTGCCGTCAATTTCATGTCAATCTATTTTAGATATTTGAGAACAATTTTGATTTAAAATCTAAAATAAAACATTAAGCTTCGCTAGAAATCGAACAGGCGACATCACGCATGGCAGTCAAGCACCTTTATTGTATGTTCACACAAACTAAACTGACTAATTAGCTTTTATCTGGTAAGTAAATAAGACCATTTAATTAGCTCGTCACTTGCCAAGGTAACGCGATCTATTACTAATTCTTCAAGTGAATATGTATAACATATGAGCATATTTACTGGCACTCGATACTTGTAGGCATAGCATAACTTTCGTTTACAATCCTATAGTGTTGATTGTGAACCGAATAAGAATGCACGATACAACACCTTGACCTGATAGAAGGAAATTGGAACTTCACAAAGCCACTTACAAATTTGTGTAAATCTTTAGTTTTCCACGCGTGCTGCTTGTGGCGCTCCCCAAATTGGATTATTCTTTGGTTTCTTCCAAGTCTCTAATGACGCAACCACCAGGGGCTTAGAGCTGACTTTCGAGAATTCATTTGAATACTTCACGACTATTGCGCAACACCTGATTATTCTTTACACTAATTAATATGCCTTTTAGGCCATTCGCAAACAAAACTACTGAAAAATGACTCTTGTTCAACGTAAATTAGCCGTTCTCCTCTGAATCTTCGCTTTCAGGATTCAGTCACGTAAAGAGAAGTGCCTAGTGGAGCTATCCATCGCTCTATATGTCATTTGAAGTTGGTAAATATCTGTTTGTTAAGGGTTCATGTCTCTGATCTTCAGGTCAAAACAGGAAGGTAGGTGAAACAAACGATTATTTTATGTCATTATCTTATTTCGATGGCACTTCTTCATTTGGTGTGTATGTTAATAATACATATATTATAATAGTCCAAAGTGCATTGCAAGAGAGACCCATGTTCGAAGTGTCTTTATAAGATACAATTCGAAAC
Source organism: Glossosoma conforme (assembly GCA_022606575.1). Classification (NCBI taxonomy): domain Eukaryota; kingdom Metazoa; phylum Arthropoda; class Insecta; order Trichoptera; family Glossosomatidae; genus Glossosoma; species Glossosoma conforme. The sequence continues at coordinate 2,884,022 of JAGTXR010000025.1, read as the reverse complement.
AACGATATCTGAAAAAGAATTCTAACATTGGATGCTACCGAAATAATAGGCACACCAAGTGGCAATGAGCAGGACATACGAGTATATGTTGAAGAGACGACCGTCGATATGGGGTGAAAGTGTCAGTGTGGCGTCCAAAAACTGACAGAGTCTTGGCCGACATCAGAATAATAGCGGGAGTAGCCTGATGCGGAGGTCAGAGTACCGAAAACTATGAAGACAGTGGACAGACACAGACATGCTGATGGTGATGATGACGATTATAACGTTAGTGTGTGCATACTCAGTTGGTGCTACTTTCTCATTTATAAACTCAAGGACCTTAGGTCAGCAGAAAATTAATTATAATGACAATAAATTACGAAACTTAAAAAAATGACGTTATATTTGTTAAATATTAAATTTATTTTTGTACACATTAAATAGATATTTAAATTAAATCCACAGTCGCAAATAAGTCATGAGCTTAATTACAAGGATAATGGAAGCTGACAGAGACATGGCGACAATTTCTGGAGCAAATATTTATTTCTTGTAAGAAGAAAGAATGTTATATCTTATATGTACGCTGTCGATTGTAAAGGCCTTATTTCTTTAAAGTTTTTTTTTTCCTAATCTGGATTAAAAAATGTTTGTTTTTATTCGTTGTTTGTCTTCCATGCGCAGGCATGTGAGTGACCGGTGGAGGGAATCGGCTTATATACCGAATCTCTCGATCTTCATGTGAAGTGTAAAATGTTCCCACGGCATTTACTCATTTACTGAGAGACGTTTGATTCGAGTGGCAGAGAACCAAACGAGTCGAAACGAAAACGTGAAAATTATTCAAAACCTCAACATGGGAATAGAAGACCAACGCTTCCTTATTATGCTCTGGCATCCCTAAAAAACATAACATAAATTTGCATTTTCATAGCTGCCTTTTGTTCTCCCTCTCAGGTAAGAAGGATTTAGCCTGCCTAACTTAGGAGGATAATTGTGGCCACTGTACAGAAGTACTAAAGAGAAAGAACTCGTGAAAAATATTAAAATCACAGTCACGGGATATAAGGAGATAGAAGATGGAATAAGAAGCATTCATACAGTTAATTAATTGCATGTTTTGTGTACATCTTAATTCAAAACCGTCATTCAAGTACTCAAGAGCTTTTGACGCAAAACGGCAACCCGGGGTTGGACCGCAAAGTCCCTACTTGTATACAATTAAAAAGTAATTTTCATATCATGAGATCAATCAATAGATCATGAAGTGTTCGATGGAACAGCTAATCAGACATATGGAGCAGAAACCCAGTAAATATCAGTTTTCGCTGGGGTGGGACACATGGTCGTCAAAGTTTCCGTCGGGAATAATAAACATATTGTTCTATAGCACGGGTCGTCAACCTGGTCCATACCGCCCACTAATGGGCGATACGGGCCTCCGTGGTAAGCGGTGGGCGATTTTTGTAGATTTTCAAATCTCATACATTCTTTCTAGATTTTTTTCCACCCATATACTGAATTGAAATATAGCGAGGTTGGTGGGCGGTAGGGAAATTTTACCATGAAAACTAGGCAAAAGTGGGCGCTAGGCATAAAAAGGTTGACGACCCCTGTTCTAAAGCAACGAAGCAATGATGGTGGCTAAAAGAGCTTTGTTTTGGAGCAGTTTATGACGACCATATGCTCTAGCTACGGAGCTGATGTGAAATAATTATATTCTTCAACTAAAAAACAACAATATTCAGTATATGCTTGTCCTTCCTGCTGCAATACAACTATCTTAATACAATTGAAATAAATTTAGTAATACGACAATAAATCTTAAGCAAATCAATCCGGAATTTCAATTAGTTACATAATACATTCAGGGATATTTACGCAAAAAAACAATTCAATATATTTGATACAGTTTATATGTATTTGATAAAATCTCGCCTATAGATTGACCACTCGTAGCGGTTCGTATTATTTTTATATCGATGATAATGTCAAGGCTATACGATGAAGTTTTTTCTTGAGTGTAATAAATTATTACAATATAATATATAAACTGTACATATAACGCTACTTCTTTACGTATTTATTTATAAAAATAAATTATAAAAAAATACAAATAGAACGGTTACTTTTATTAAAATATTTATTAATTTATCTATGCGAGTATTACAAATAAACTAAAAAATACGATTGTGTTAAGTAGACGCATACTATTTACCGTTCTGACATATAGCTAGACGAATTCATAGGCAAGATTGCTAGATGAAGCAAAGGAAGAAAATAACGAGGTAGTATGCAATACCTATTAGGTTGAGCCGCTTGAAAGGATCAATAAGGCTTCAGATGCGACGGACTAACCATCCAAAAATATATACCTCGGATACTTCAGTGCCATCTCTTCCAGGACTCCATAACGCTACTCTGGAAATCATCGGCCATCATATATGTTCCCTGGTGGACCTTCTGATGCAGACATATCTTAGGACATGGCAAGGACATGACACAATGACAGAACCGTGTTGCGGCGATTTGTGATTTTGACTATATGTAACATATTATACATAGAATTAATAAGAAAAGAAAAATCCTTCCAGATGAGTGACCATGTTCGGATTACAATTTGACTATTAATTTCAGAAGCAATCGAGGAATAGGAGAACATTGGCTAACGCATCATTGAAGATCAGAAGAAAGCTAATTGATGGACGCTAATTACGTAAGCCGATCAACACTCCACATGCAGCCATTATTAAAATAGCTAGCGCCATAGAAGCTATCACTATATGTCAGTATTCTCAAATATGTATTGATATCAGCTTGATATAACTCCTTTAGGCTGATGCCGTAAGGCCTCGAAAAACGATATTTTGTCTCTTATTTTTGTTCGCTCGCCTGACCTGCACATCTAATGTTAATTAATATTAATTGTATAATGTTGCACGGCGTTTGCATGCGCCATCTTGTTTGTTGCGATAGTTGGTCCATTTCATGTTTACCATTGTCATAATTACTTCGGATGTCTGCCGCGATGATTTGGCGGCGCTAAATGTCAGAGCGGGCAGTCAGTCGGAACGCACCCGCCATCGTTATGGGAGCGCCTAAGGTGTCCCTATAACGGGCGACGTTATTGACAAATAAAGGAGTAATATGTGAAACAGAAACAAGTGTTTGTATTGTGAACCTGATCCTGCATCCTTCATCCAGTTAATCGATGTTCTAAATGGAAGAGGAGGATATAAGTATATATATTTTTTTATTACCTCTCATCGTTCAAATAATAAACAGTTTCCGTGTGAATCAGGTTCAACTGCATGGAATATACTCGTATAAATAATAAGCTATGCTATCGTCATAAAGCAATTTCATTCATTCGATCAGGAAACCACGCACGATCCGAAGGTGGGAACAACCTTAGAAGGAATGCAAAGAAAAAAATGTTCTATCGTTCTAACGGTATTCGCTACGTACATAAACAGACACATTTATTCTAAACAACGCTCGCGTACGAGAAACGTCCTGTATATAATGTAATACTTATTTACACATTGTCGTATTAATGCTCATTTCTGCACATAGTAATCTTTCGATATGTTTTTATAATCTATCAGGGATTTTGCTAACTGAAATCGCATGCTTTTCTATAAATATATAAGTAAACATCACATTCCCGAAATACCTATCGTCACAGCGTCGTTAGTACTATACTTTACCCGCCTCACACCCGCGTCACACCGGAGTATAGTTAAGTCTCCTTGATGATGCGCTCATTCAGATTATGATCCGTTAGCAACTGATACTGAACTGGTGGGAGTCCTCTCTGAACATTTGTGACCGCTTCACAGAAGTGCTTAATTGAAAGAACCCGTGAAAGAGATTAGAATCGTATTCACGGGTTGTAAAAAGGTGGAGATGGAAGATAGATTCTCTCACCGAAAATGGTAAATGCGCGGAGATTTCGTTACCACGTGGTTATGGCTGTCAAAAGTGTCTTACAAAGTGTGAAAAACATCTATGTAGTATTTTTAAAGTAAATCCAACGATTATTTTTTACAATTTCATAAAATAAGCAATGGCGTTATATAATATAAAAAAGAAAGACTAAAAAACACTTTTTTTTTTTTTAGTTAAATTACTATAATAATTATGCCGTGTGTAACAAAAAATAAGACAGTTAATAATTTCAATGGTACTTTAATAATTGTAACAAATAAACAAGTAATGGAGTATAAATATTTTAGCACCCCTACATCATGTAACTTGTATTATTATGGGCAGGGTAGCTTTTGGAACGCCAAATCTATTATAGTACGAAACAGTTGAAATCGGCCCGCATATTACGTTGGGTCTCCCGCATGTATCACTTGCTTAAAACTCATAAATAAATTATTTTAAAAGGGTGGTCCTTACAAATTTACTTATTATATTTATCTACTATTCAAGAATTGGTGATAAAGAAGGAATTTAACATGTTTCCGAATCCTTTATTTTTATAAGCAAACGTCGAAAATAGATATGAATTTAAGCACGAAAGCTTAGCGTGGTATATTCATGATTACTGCGTCATAATTAGTCTTCACTGCAACATATGTTCTTCACGAACCTTCCTCTGAGGACTTATTTAACTGGCAAATCACGGGCTTGATAAGTTCGGTATGTCGGAACCGATCGCTGCCTAGCATCTCATATCCCCTCCAGGCAGTGCTCCACAATCCTCTGTTTCCCATACATACAGACTCCTTCCTATCAACACATCCATCGATCCCACAACTTAAAAAAATACTACAAAAAGTTAAATACCTACCGCAATATATTTATTTTTTAGGGTTTAGCACTGAGTAATCCATCGTAGGCTTATAATGATTAATACGTTAACATTTATTTGCGACTATCAGAGGTTAGTACACCAGTGCTGATAAAGATGGTACTCTATGCTTCGATTTGACTTTCAACACCGGAATGGCTAGACAGTCCGGATTGTAGTTAATCCTGTTTGGCGAGATGCAGTGCCCATAGATAGCCGGGCAAGTCCACTGGCAAAGACGAGTGTCCATGCCGAGTATGATTAACGCCGAGGCAAGACGGGCAGGAGCCTCGCTTGCACCGGTCCAGTGAACATGCGAGTCACTGGAACGAGTAACTTATGCGATTTTTTACGAAAACCAACGCAGCGTAAATGATGCTAGAGGTTTAAAATATATATATATATATTGCTTATGAATGTCGCTTGCCATTCGAACGCGTGTGGGTATAACAACATGGGTATATACGAGTATTAAAGGTATAATGACAAGGGTAGTGATATCAGCATGATATAGCTCCTTAAGGCCGATGCCGTAAAGCCTCAACAAGCGATCTTTTGTCTATTATTTTGGTTCGCTTGCGTGACATCTACATCGAATGTTAAGCGGTGTTGGCATACGCCAAAATAATTGTTATGACAGATTGGCCTATGGCCGGTTGGTAGGACTGACATATTGGCAGTTGGTACCGTGGAGATGTGAGATCGCGCCGTGGGCTGGCAGTTGAAGTTTGACTCGCGCCCGTTACAGTGCGCGCATCCTGTGCGTTCCTGTAGCGGGCGACGTTGTGAACAATAAACGTAGTATGTAAACAGAAACAAGTGTTTATATTGTGAACCTGATCCTGCATCCTTCATCCAGTTAATCGATGTCCATAAATGGAAGAGGAGGATATCAGTAGATATGAATTATTTTTATGTAAACACATACATTAGAATACTTACAGATGGTGATAGTGATTCTGAAGATCAAACTGTGTATTATATGATGCTTACCATTCTACACGTGGCTTAACGCTGCATGTGGAGTATTAATCCGCCGAATGTAAGGTTATAGCGAGATTAGACTGTAATACTGCAACAAGGTATCAGTGCATATTACTCTGGAAAACACAATGAACTGCACTTTATTTTAAAAACACATCGGATCGAGAACCGCGACAATGATTGAAATGGCATAACAGTTTAACGCCTTATTCTCATTTTAATTTTTATATACTTGCTCCTTAGCTGAATCGTACAATCACTACAAATGTCCGCGCGTACAGTTCTCCCAGATGTCAATAGTTATCCTTGCACTCTTTCAAGCCATCTGAGCACCCAAAGCACCTCCGAGTACACGCAATCTATAGTTTCCGAAAGCAAAGAGAGACGAGAGCTTGAGAGAAGAGAGAAGGCTGGTGCAGTATTGGAGGCATATTTGTTCAGTGATTATAGCTTCGTCAGTGATCGAACCCACTACTGTCACATGGCAGTGCAGCGCAACAACTTTCTGTCATTTATACCCTTAGGTACAAATACTAATATATTGTAAGCGTCACCTGGTACTCTTGAAGAGTTGCGTGCTTAGTCTGCAGCAGCTAATAATGCATCCACTATTCTGCACCTGCAGCCTTATACAGGATGGTGTAGCCTAGTGTTTAAACTAAAGCAATCGCGTACCATGCTAAAAGCCACGAGTTCGATCCCGGACAAACATACGATTAAAAAAAAACAAATTTCTGAATTCGCATATAAAATAAAAAACCTTGTTTAGTGCGATATCGATTATTCACCCGTAAATGCTTGTTTTAGCATTACGTATTTATCATCATTTTTAGCAAACTCGTCTTATGTTTGCTGAACACCCATTCAAAGCTGTCAATCAAGAATAGGCAATTCTCAAAAATCATTTCTAAATGCTACCTGTAAGGTCTGAAATAATCTTCCAGTATGTGTGTTTTCTTCTGTTCTCTTCAAGAAAGAAGTCAATATACTTACCCTTTCTCAAATACAACACATCGAACGTTTTAAAGGTTTCAACCGGTTATGAAAGGCAGCCGTTTCCAAAGCGAGTAACTTACACTTTTTTTATATCGTGTATTCAATGAATACGCATTACTCGTACGACATGAGACGATGCTCAGACATGACCGACACGATTACGACGAATATTTGTTTCATGATCTAGCAAGAGAAGTAATACCTGGATACGGTTCTGAACAGAAGCATGGTATTAACGTGTGTAGTCAGTGTGCAATGCGCATAGTTTGAAGTAGTCGCACGTAAAAGCAAGTGTCTTATGACATATATAATTATCAATCTTGGAATTCATGAATAATAGAATTGTGTCGATCATATTTATGAGTTCGTTACACTGTAATGCACAGGTACAATGGATTATCTTTTTACCTGGTGGATACATTACACGGAATACAGTGTAAAAAACGTATATATAAGTATATTAAAATAAACGGTGATTATGTTTGATTTTGTGAGTAAAAAAATCAGAACATTTAAATTATAATTCATTAATGTTTATTGAATCGTAAATCAATTTAAAAAAATACTTAAAAAACGTATCAAAGGTCAATTAGAATTACTTATTGCAATAATACGCAAAGTAAGCTCACAACGTGTTAGCCAGTTTTGCTAAACAATAAAAATGTTACGGTACGTATTTAAGAGTGAATTTACGTTAGGAATTCGAGTTTTAATATTTGCAATGATAAAAATAAAATATTTAATTAATACATATAATATTATATTTTGTCAACAATTCATTTAATTGTTATGCTTAATAAATATCACTCAAACGGCTGTAGCCGCGTCGGAAGTCTTATAAAAATTATGCACTACCTTCAAATCTCCAATCTATGTAACACAGACATTCATTCGATCCACTAACCCGTTTTATCGCTAATACTATTGGCATACGAATGAACGACAGAAGAAGAATAATAGCGGAAGTAACCAGAATGCGGAAGGCGGAGTATCGATAAGGATGGAGACTCATGTGGAAGGTCTACGTTTAATAATGGACTGACACAGCTTGATGATGAAGATGGATGAACATCTTGTCCAACTTCTTCTTTTACACCACAGCACGTTTTGGAATTTGTTTTTGGAACAGTGTTGATATTTCCTTCCACATACTCGTACGAATACACATGCAGCGTCCAACTAACCTTAGAGAATCAGTGTACGATCAAAACATTGTAGTGCTGCTCTCTTGTATGTGTTTGAATATAAGAAAGTAGTAAGCAATTAGATTAGAAAACAATGTTAACTACGTCCTGGAAGGACAAATCTTATTGTAGAGTGTATATATCACTAATGAAACTCCCGTTATCAATGTAATATGTATTTTCTTCTGAGATTTGTTTCCGCCTTTATCGGTAAGTTTAAAAGCGTTGCACAATGCGCTGAAGCAGGTCCATTAAATGTTTACGACCTGCTCAGGAGAGACGATAAAGACGGATCAAGCTGTTACCGACACAGCCAGGACTTGACTTCATGGTAGAACTATTCAAAATACAAATGGTTAAATAACACCACCCCTTTACAACGACCATCAAAAAAGTGGAAAATTAAATTGGTTTTTATTGAGATGAGTCATTAGATAGATCGAATAATGCAGTATTAAAATGAACGAAAAACTAACTTATTTCTCTAGAAAGCATTAATGACGACAGGATACGCGTACAAGATCATGTGGATACCAAAAAACATGATTTAATTGTTGTATACTTCATCAGTCGTGATGTTTATCTCTTAAAATTAAATAAAATGGCAGAGGATGGTCGAGTGGTCTAGGATAATGAACTTGAGCAATGGTTGGTTCCAAGGCTCGCTGGTTCGCATCCCACTTCTGCCGATATTTTTTCTGAACGAACTGATGCGTATAAAGAATTTGATGTATAGTATGTATATTTAATTACCTAAATAAAATGTCATTTAATTACATCAGGAGTGTTCGTAGTTTGAACGCGTTTTTTTCTTGAGCAGGAGCAGGGGGGTTCGGTATAGAAAGCTCCGAGGGGGCACGGAATCTGTGAAAGTGCTTCATTCGCTAATTTGCCGAGGCGCTGTCGTGCCGATGCGCGGTCGGGTGCAGGCGGCAACCGGTTCTCATCCGTCCCAAACCATCTCGCAAAGACGCGAACAACCCACCTAACGCAGCCTATTTATAGAGGCAACCAAGCCACCCTGACAGCGTCCCGAGATGGCTTAACAACCTGTTAAATAGTAGCGAACTCACAATCCACCCAATGCAGCCTATTTATAGAGGCAACCAAGCCACCCTGACAGCGTCCCGAGATGGCTTAACAACCTGTTAAATAGTAGCGAACTCACAACCCACCCAATACAGCCTATTTATAGAGGCAACCAAGCCACCCTGACAGCGTCCCGAGATGGCTTAACAACCTGTTAAATAGTAGCGAACTCACAACCCACCCAATACAGCCTATTTATAGAGGCAACCAAGCCACCTTGACAGCGTCCCGAGATGGCTTAACAACCTGTTAAATAGTCTCGAACTCGCAATCCACCCAACTCAGATATATTAAAAGATTAGCACCGAATTTGAAGCAATGGGGATTAAATGCAGATTCGATTGCTTGATCAAAACCGAGCTTTAAACGACCTTTAAATGTAAACAGCAGACAGTGAGACATACTATAATGGAGTACATAACCCACGGTAACATGATACGCATTTTTTTCGTTTGGGATTCTGCGTCATCTTTCAATGAGACCTTTTTGAACTGCTGCTAGAGAGATCTAACGATTGTTGTTGAATTACTATTGCATCAAAGACATCGTCCTGATCGAGCGCACGGTTATGTTTTATCCAAGGAAACGGATAACATCGTCTAAGGTTTCATTTATTGTATAGCAAAAAAAAAAAACTAGAACACGAGAAATGTTCATTATGTGTAAAAAGCTTTGCTTTTATCTGTGATCTAAATGCCCATGAAATATGCAGCGTTTGTACCAAATTCGTAAGAAATTTGCATCGAAAGTAGAAATTGATCAATGTAATAATACGTATTCACCATTTACACGACGCAAATTCGAAGGAGTGGTGATAAAATGTGCGAATGCTCGTTTGATCTAAATGCAACATAACAAAGTATGCGGAAAACGTCCGACCGGAATTAATTCACTCAGTTCTGGCAGCAATACGCGTATTTCAAAGCAAATGGTTGTTTTAAATGAGTAAGATTGTATCGTCTATTGATGCCACCATCTTAAAACGTTGTATATTACGTATGTGTGTTTTTTTTATGAAAATGCATACAGAAAACATGGCGAGAAGAAGAAGAGATCTGAGAACAAAATTTTGTAAAATATTAATCCACAAGTGTCACGAGAACAAAAAAAAGAATGACATACAAATATATTTGGTTGTTTCATATCATTCGTTTACGTTATTTGCATCAATTTGACAACGTTTGTCATATCGAATATATATTTAAAGCAGTTATTCAATTATCTGCTCATATTTAGAGGTGAAACGAGATTCAGAGCTAGCTATAAACATTTTTTATAACATTTGGAATAGCATCTATCATTTTATAGCGCTCAATTGAGGTGTCCATAAGCTTCAATTATTGAAGTCGTTATGTTATTGATTGACACAATAATACTTGGACATGACCAAGGGTGGAATATATGGAGGTCCCTTAACAGACTTCGGACCGGAGTATGCAAGACGAGGACACAAATGAGGGCCTGGCAGTTTTACAGCGGACCGACTGAATGTGACTGCGGCGTGGAGCAGACCCTGTCACACCTTCTGGAGTGTGCGCTGTGCCCGAGTGGCTGCACCCAGGAAGACCTGATGATGGCCAGAAGTAACGCCATCGACGTCGCCCACTTCTGGGCAGACAGGATCTGACCCTGTTGTTTCCGACACGATTATATATATATATACTTGGACAACTTTTTGATCTGAATATTATATCAGCTATATTCCACTGTTATAGTATTCAAAGTAAGCTGAATATATCATTAAAAGAATCTACTTAAAAAGCATTGGGTATAACTGTCATTACATTTCTTAAAAAAGATTAATGCAAAAGGTCAATAGACTTTTTCAGATGACTTCACAGCATTCCTACTTGAATGGTGGTATTTTACAATCAACACATTATATATTATAACAGACCAGAACCAAGGATCGACATTATACTGCGCCACACTTTAAAAAAAACGCAGCATATAAAACAGATCTTGGTTCTAGTCCATAACGTAGTAAATGTTTAACCGTGCAGTGTTTTGTATTAGGAGTGGTATTGTACTGCGGAGAGCGATGCACCTTACTAAGCAGTGAAGCGCATCTTTAGTGCGCGCCTTGATACTCTGAGCTCACCGCAAAATGTATGACTTTCAAACAAGCAAAAACTGCGGAAAGCAAAATGTCTGATTTTAAGACCAGCAAAGATTGCGGAAAAAAAATGTCTGATTTTTAGACAAGCGAAGACTGCGAAAAACAAAATGTCTTTCAGACAAGCAAAAGGTCTGCAAACCTTCAGACGAGCTGTGAGACTGCGAAACATACTAATACACTTGCGCACATGGAGAACTGACGAATCATTAATTGTAGTGCGAAACCGCGGTCTTTCAACATATGAATAGACAGTGCTCCTCGAGATTCATATTAAAACAAAGTAAAAAAAATTTCAACTGTTTAATAAACATGTCTGTAAAGCTACAAGCAACCCACGCTTAGAATGTAAAATGTTTCTTGGCTTTTGGACAACCAAATACTACAATAATCAAAAATTTTGCTAGCATTGATGCAAACTGAAAGACTAGGGATTGCAATACCGTTATATAGCATTATTTGTCATAACGAAATTTCGTCTTTAAAAAGACAAAATATCTGATATTTCAGAATCAAAACATAAGTTTGCATAAACGAAAATATATTTATACGCGCGAGTTTAGTTAAACGTAAATTTAATATTATATTTGAATTTTAAGAACCATTCATACTACAATATATACAAGAGCCATAATATTAGTTAACGAAAAATATTGTTTCACGTGTAAGAGAAGGTAAAAGTATTAATGTGTATATACTACACAATTAAGCGTCAAGGAGAAAGGCTTTCTAAGAACAGTAATAATATACTCGTCAGGTTACTCATATTTAGGATAACGACTGATATTTAGAAAGAATGAGTTGTTAACATTACACGCATCACATTACTCAATAGTTTCTCTTATTTATAATAAATAAAAAATATTGAGAAAGTTAGTTTATTTAAAATTTTATTTTTACATAATTTGGAATTTTGGTGAGGACGTAATTAAACCTCATTGCTGGCAACACTGAAATTTATTGTTAACTCGTTCTTCGTGTGAATCAGTCCAAGCTAAATCGCATGACATTTATTTTTTCGCAATGTTTTAATTCTACGCGAATAATAATGCTGAAACCCACACAAATATTGTAACCACACGTCCGAATATAATCATGCCATTTAAGACAAAAATTGCAGTGTACAAAAAATTTGAAAATTTACGGAGTGACGACCAAGAACCAAGAAACGTAGGTTCAGAATAGATTGGTTAACGAAATGTACAAAATCGTACAGATTGACATTTAACGAAGAAGACCTTCACCCAGCAGTGGATCAAATATCTTTTTAAAAAAGTTAGTGTAACTGTCAGGCCACGGGTTCGATCCGCAACAAAATATAAACTTAAAATTGTTTACAAATTTAAACCTATAAATATACATGTAGTTATTTATTAATTAAAATTTTTGGTAAACGGAAGTCTTCCTCTCCTGATGGGGAAGGCACCAACGTTCAGCACGTCTGGTGATCCCCGGTTCTGCAGTTCCTTCAAAGAAGGTTGCTGGAGTGAAGATGGCGTATCTTCACGCCAAGGGTCTTCACCCAGATACATCGGCTGATGACTTGCAGAGCTTCTTGGCAGCGATTGCTGCATTCAATCCCTCTTGGATGACCATCAGGAGGATTGTCAGCAGACGGACGCTGTCAACATTTTTCAAAGTCAGGGTCATTGCGACTTCGCTGGATTCTCTAATGGAGCCAGAAGTGTGGTCTGAGAGGACCATCGTTCAGCCCTGGATCCGTGTAAGACGAAAGAATCGCAGTGAACAGTGATCGAAACCAACTTGAGATGAATTCGGTGTTGGTGTGGACGGATACGAAATGTTAAATGTTTTAATTTTGTAACAATAATACGTGTTATTTGTGTATCAACCATGGTTTTTGCTGTCACAATTCCTAAGTGAGTATGAGGTCTTTATTTTTGTAAATGTGATATACGAACATTTACCTATTAACTTATAAACGCATTAAATTATTTTTGTAATGTATACTGGTAAAAACAAATAATTTGAATTTGAAAAAAAAGGATGATGACTAAATGCCAGACTGTGTATAACTATAACAATGGATCAATATTCAACATACATAACATTCAATAGCATCACAAAGATGATATTTCTGCATCACAGTCTGGCTTTATTCTGCTATATATGTTTACATAAAAAATGGAATTAATACATATACACGTCTAAACAACGTGTTTTGTGTTATCAATCACATCAAAGATTAAAAAACGCATTGTTTTACTACCTAGGCATTCATAAAAAATATTGACAACCTCAGATGCCATGTACATGTTTGGGGAGTACACTACGGATTACGGTGGACATATGCTTCATATCAGAATGTTTTCTTTGGTTGAACATATTAATAAAACTATTACCACTTCTTGAAGCTACCGCTACACAGTGGATATAAATCTTTATTTGGGAGGAAGTGAAATATTCTGCAAAAGTACTCGCAGTACGTAGTAGTTCTGTAATAATGATATGAATCAAGTCTACTCGTAATTAACAGTTATCATATGACCTTCAATCTAAATAAAATCATTTGTATGTACGGAAACAAATGCATTGGATTGATATGACAAAACAAAATATACAAAAATAATATAATATCCAAGATTTCATCTGAAAATTGAGAAAATAAATAATAGCGATATGACCATAAATTATCATTGCGCTATTATTATGTATATATCGTATCTCTAATAATCTACATCCTGTTTACATTTAGTAGTCCGTGTGATAAAAGGGCAATCTAAATATTTGTATTCAATCGAAATAATTCATTTATTGATAATGACTAACTCTATTAAACAAATCATCAGCCTAGTGTTAGTTATAACATGAAAGTTAAAACATAAGTTATAAGAAATCTAATATAACTGATAAATAATGTAACCCTAACCCAGTGCCGATTTTAGACCCTGCGGCGCCCTAGGGCAAAAAAATTTGGCGCCCTGTTGTCATTTTCTTTCTTGCGTGAAAGGGAAAAATCTTCAGAAAATTTTTGCTCATGAAAAAATCACTAACAAATCTAATTTTATATTGCATAAATATTCAATAAAGAAAGGGCGCAATAAGAAAAATTTAAGCAGGTTAGGTCACTCTCTGCGCTCCAGCTCATTCGGCGCCCAAGGCCGCTGACCCACTGTGCCACCCCCTAAAACCGGCACTGCCCTAATCTCTAACCTCTTATCCTTGGACACAGTTAGAATTGTGCATTTTGGGTTGAGCCATGTGTGATAAATTATTTCTCTTTTAAGTTAAAATACTTAAAAATCACTGAAGGTAAGTACAAGCTACTAATTATTCAGGGCAAACAGGTAAAATATTAATTATTTAGGTAAATATTTAGGTATCATGCTATATTTTCTTGAGTTCAGTAATTACATAGCACCGTATCGTATTTTTTTGTACAGTAAGGGAAAGTTAACATCACATAATACCTATTCGACAAAACGTTATGACAAGGTATCAGGCAACTATGCCAAAAATAATTAACGAACGTATTGTATACAGCAATTGTTAATTTTGAAAATGATACCGCCTTATCTATGACGTGTCAAGAGCTTTGATAAGAGTTTGATTAATGTGAAATCCGGTATCAATGATATAGAGGTATTTTTTTTGGTAAATACAACAAGAGAATTCCAAGTCTGTAGAATGGAAACTCGTACAAGATATGAGTGCACACTATTTATTATCTGCGAACTCTATCACGTTTTATATGTTTTTATCATCAAGCTTTCGTGTTTGTGTGTCTGTCTATTCGTTTTTAACAAAGTTTTCAATTGACTTTATACAAATTTCACAATTACTTAGAGACTTAAACTTAAAACAAAATTTATAACTAGATAACAATGTAATACACGCTAACTAAAAAGCAGTAAAGCATTATTTTATGTCGAGACATTAGTGATTTTTGTTGTTGTTTAGAAAATATGATAAAATTACTACATTTAATTAAGCTTGTATTTATAAGACGTCTCAAAGCTTTGTAGACAGGTACGGCCATATGCTCCTTCAGTAGAGTGGACATGGTAATGATAATGATGATGGCTTACAGATAATCTCTTGCTTACCAAGCCACAGGTCATGGGTTCAACCCCCGAAATACAATCGACCCTCCTACTAACGCACGCTTTTATATTTGTAACGGAGATGTTTTCCTACAGTGTTTGCGGTGGTTTTTCATATAACGGTACCTTATGTGTTGTTATTTTGGGTTAAACCGTCCCTTAGGACTAAATGGTACCGATCTTGGGAGCATCTGGCTAAACACCATATTTTTTGTTAATTTTCGGTAGTTTTTTGCCACAGCTGTTTGAAAATAACAGTTATGAATATCCTTTTAAGCCAATATTAAATTAGCTTAATTATGTTCAGTAAAAAAATTACCAATAGAAGAATAAATAAGCAATCATGTTTACTGTTGTCGTAAAATCAAGGTTACTGTAAGCATGCCCTTGGAGGTCAATTTGACCTTTAAAATGCAGTAGTCATTAAGTGATGGGTGTGACTGTATTTTTAATGGATCCGGGGATCGGTCTCACACCAACTCGAGGTTATTGGATAGAAAGTCTAAACGGAGTGTGCGCCGATGCTGCGCTTGTGGTATGATAGAGTTCCGAGTGAAAGGAATGGAAGGAAAGCGCACGAAGAGAACACTAATAAGAGTAGCGAAATAATAATATGAGCCAGTGGCGGCCCGTGGGAATCCGGAATAACGGGACTGCATATTTTTTACGCTCACAGACCATTTTTTCTTCTCAAAATTTCTGCATTTTTTTCCTTTTAGCTGACACATTTTCGTGTACGAGGATTGTACTACCGGAAACGAAAACAAGACTTTTATATACATAGTTCCATGTAATAATAATAGCAAAGAGCTCCACACGTAAAAGGAATATTGACATTTTCGTCTGTGATACGCAAACGTCAAGCAATTCATCGACTATAGGTAGGTATTTTATGTATAGATATGTATTTAGTATTTACCCATTACACGAATACTACGTTCTGTTCTAAAGTTTTATTTTTTTAAGCTAACAAACTTATACAACCCGGTAATAATTTTGTATTTTTGCATTACAGTAAGCGATTTGAGAGACAAAAAACGCGTTTCTTTTTTGGTTCTTTAGTTTATTTTGAATTACTTTCATTGTTTTAATGCCTTCCAATAGTAAACATCACACAATTCACAGATAATTATAACGTAATATACTACCTCCATGTTCTTTTAAGATGTTTATACAGAGAATACCGCGAGTTAGTATACAATTGTTTACTCTACCAAAATAATTGAAAGAGTAAATGCTAAAAATAAATTCTTTGAGTATTTACGTAAAAAATGCAACATTGTAGGTATCTTAAAAACACGTCAATAAGCATGCAATGTCTTCCCATGCTCGAATGTACTGAGGCCACATAGATAACGGTAGTACGCTTTTTTCTCTTAGTATGTATTAACCGGATATATTTTGATGTGAATTTTGACAGCCGGTTCATAGATCGGAATATAAACATTAGTCTACCCAGTTTATATAAAAATTTAATGCGGTGCAACATATTAGATTTTTTTTCTTTAATCGCACTTTTAGCGTATTTATAAAAGTATTTTAATGGAGTAAAAATATTGTATTTAACTTTTTTCGCTGGACGCGTTTCGTTCGTACAGCTCGAAGATGCTCAGTGTTGTGTATCGGACCTATTGGGCATGCGGACCTGTGGCTACACATTTTCTTTAATGCATTTAGTAAGTTTACTCGTATATTTAGTGAGATAATCTATCTCACTAAATATACGAGTTTTATATTCTTACATTCTTCTTATTGTGGCCTTTCTAATAAAATTTGTGTTATACTTAAATAATCAGATTCTAACAGGAAACAGTTATGGCGTATTAAATTAACTGTTGATAATTGAATACAAAATATTTAATATAACACCATACACAAGATAACAAAATTATATATTAGACTATAAAGATCACGATTTCTTATGAGAATCTACCAGAAGACCCTCTGTACCACATTCGCTGTCAATAAATTTGGAGATTAGGGCCACCACAAGCTAGATATATAATGCAATTTGCATCTTTTATTTAAAATGATAGGTTATTATATATTTTTGAGGATTCTGAGTGACCTTTAAATTCCGATATATACAACTTATATTTATGATTTAAAACAAGAACATTATTTATATTAAACCAGCACTCACTGGTGCATATCATTGAACTCGTAGATACAATAATGATCGTAATTGACCGATTGTAAACACGGACGAACTAAACTAGCGGCACAATTATTATATGTATTCATAAATAAACTCATGCGGGTAGTTCACATCCAGCAGTAGTTTTATTTGTTAACTGTTCTTCAGAACTTTCTCTGCCGATTCCTGTCCCACCCCTTCACGCACGTCAAAACTGTCGTAATTTGATATATTCGTCAATTAAACAGGTGGTTTTGGCAATGCATTTGGCAGAACCACTTGTTAACAACCTGTTGAACCAATAGTACAAGTATTACTTTCTCAGATTCTGCTGAGTGATGCTTTCACAGCCTCAGTTTCCAATTTGAATCATTTAGAATTAATATTAAGCACTTGCAATCTTTCTGTATTAAAAATTTATGACGGATTGATAAAACAATTATTTAAAAGTAAACATCGTTTTCATGCACTGTAATCAAACCACTCATATTTGACGTGATTTCAAATATATATTTTTTAATATTAATAATCTCAGTAAATTCATAATATAATAAATATTTAATGTTTTTATTTGAACACTTACCAACTAAAGAATGAAAAAATGTATAGTTGATAGATAAGGTGACTGCCGGCGTTTGCAGGGGACTTTCTTTTGATGTTCGTACGGATTTAAATAATTTTTGTATTTACCGGATCGAGGTCTGAATCCCACAGCTCCTTCAGGTCCCCGGAGGCGATGTCGTAAAAGGTCTCCATACCGGAGAAGGCAGCTATTCACCGGTCGCAGAAAGTAACCACTCTCACTGAAACACTCCTGTGTTAGATCGCGCACCCCCGTCTGTGCAAATCATTCACGAGCTGTCCAAAACTCGAAAGAAAAATAAAAAATAATACAGGCGCCAAAAAAACACAAGACACTCGATTCAAAAAAAAAGTTCCAACTTGTTTAAAACTTTATTCTATTACAGTGCGCATAGACAATATCACAAACAAGATTCACGCCCCTTATGTTTTTCGAGTTTGAACGATGTCAACTTTTTAAACACTGTTTTTTTTGGAGAACGGTTTTTTATTGGCACTCGCTTTTAGTTTTGTTTCACTTTTGATTCATTTTAGTTGTGGTTTTCAATGGATCCGTGTGTCATGCAAACACTGACACCTGTCGCGCGTGCGGATGGCCGGCTAGTGAAGCCGGGTCGGGCTGAGCGTCCGCGCGCTCTATCTCTATCGCCGGGCCGTCGACTCGCCCCGCCCTTTCTGAAGCACCGTTAGCTTTTAATATTAAAATATACGCCGGCCGACGACTAGATGCTTTTGATTATCGCATTTATTTATTTGTTTAAACACAACATAGGCATCAAACATTGTTATTACAATTGTCATTACAATGTGAAGCCTCTTTTAGTGAGATAGATAAATAATTTTTACAATTCCATGCGAAGGACATTTCATAAATACTAATTACATATCATAAATTTCAGTAACATTTACATTCATAATAACAGTTTTGGTAAAACTTAATTATTGTACGAACAAATTTTATTTTAGGTTATTTTTACTGTGTGCATTTCATTATATGTAACCAATTTTGAAATTGTCATCAAAGTGATAACAATTAGTTGAATAAAATAAATATATCTCTCTAAATATAATATTTACAAACCGATAAGAAGTACTTCATTTTTAAGGGTTTTTTTATAGGTTCAAAAAAAATTGACAAAAATTTTAATAAAATAGTTATAATAATTTCTTTCAAACAAAATTGTGTTTATTATCATTGACGTATGTATACCTAATCGGAAAAAAAAACTTTGAAATTAAAATATTGTTTTTATCGAATTCAATATAATAATAAACACAATGTGGTGATGTTTTTAAAATATATTTAAAAAAAAAACATATTTTTTTTACAAGCAAGAAGTCTCAGATGCCCATTGATAAGACAAAATAATGATGTTTAAAATAAACGCTTTAAAATAATTACTTTGAAAATAGTAGCTGCTGCTCGTAGATAGTACTAAGATATCGGGATGAAATGTACTATCTGATAAAAAATTGAAGGATTTATTACTTATTCAGCATTGAGTAAAAATATAAAATCCACGTGAGACTGTTAATATTATTATATATTGGTATTATTTGGCACGCGCTTACATAAAAAATGTTTTTTAATTTATTCCTTCAAGCGTTACGCATTTTATTAAATACGCATATTCGGAGCAATAACCTCCAGAAACTAAATTTTATTTACAAACGAAATAGCGAACCGGCCCACTCAACGAGCTTGATAACCCGCGCTCGGACAACATCGGCAAAGTACGGCGACGAACATGCGCTTTTCGACAAAATATTTATGTTGCAAGATTTTTTATAATTCTATAACCTTTATAGAAGTACAACTAATTGAGTAATTACAATTAGCTTGCACAGTAGCTGTTTTATTTATTTATACAGAAATATTTTGATGTGAATATCTTATTTACTTGATTATGAAGAAAATTCGAGTTTTGTGGAAGATTTAATTCAAAAATTAAGATTCGCGCGTAAATTTACTTCGGATATAAAAATATACGGATATGACAATGACACCAACAGTAATTAAAAGTAATTCAATAACCTAAAAAGTATTTATGAAATCGCGAAAAATAAAAACCATTAAGTACACGCTTATAAGATTTACCTTTTTTGATATTTTAATAAAAAGAAAAATATGTAGCGAGAATGTATTGTATTTATACATATTTATCTGGGAATATATGGGGAAGGGGAGAAAACATGTTTTCGATAAAAAAAATAGCTTTTATTTGCCAGAAAATTTATTCAGCCGTAATGGATTTTTTTCTGTAATTTTTTATGTAAAGAATTTATAAAATTGATGAGTAGGTATTTATATAAAAAAAAATTTTTTTTTAAGTTAGTTAGTAGCAAGGACACCTGTGAAATGAAAAATACAATAATTTTATTGAAATGTATGGTTTAATGATAAATAATTATAAATTTATTGTAATATGTATATATAGTATTAAATATAATTTATGGATATTTGAATTGTCTAATTTTCTACCCTTGACATTCCCAAAAGAGCGACAGGCTGGAAGCCACGAAATTTTCAATCAGTAAAATGTATTTCTTTGATAAAGAGATTCTTTTAGCTCCTCTAACATTATAGGCCCAAAGACTTATGAGAACCATTCTTTCATCAGCTCCACATAACCAAAATTTTACCAAATATGGTATAAATATCAAAGTACATGGTGTATGCCAATAAGAAAAAAACATATATATGGCTAGGATTTTTAAGTCTTTGTGAAGTCACGTAATACTTGTGATTTATAAAATCAGTTTGCGGATCCCCAAAGTCATCACGGGCATAATTTAGTATTTCTAAGTAGGTCATCACAAATTGCCATTAGAAGTTCTGTTAGTCACCATGACTTCTACCTCACTTCAAGACATATCTTTACCTGAAGCATGAACAAATACATACATAGATAGTAATGGTCTCCTGGAAAAGAGAGAAGAGCAAGTATCTGCAATATTAGAGGCATATTTCCCAAGCTGCTTTTTTATGATATTGAATCATCAACACTGCAGTCTTGAGATCTAGGCCATTTGATCGTGAAGGCAGTACAACCCAAATAATATTTTAGCATTTTTAATTGTTATGGGAGTGAAGAATCGGAGGGGAGACAGCATGCAGGACGTTGATTCCACCATGAAGCAGGCAGACTCTTGCAACTTGACACCTTACTAGGAGTTCTCCGAACTGAAATATAAAAAAAATACATTTATCAAAAACATGCTTTTATATAGCACCCAAACCAGAGTACTGATTAAAATAAATCAAGACTCTACTTAAGACAAGTATAAAATCATTGGTGTACCAATACTGTTGTAAGAAATCTGATACTGGGTATTTTTTACATTTATTAATTCAAATTCCCATAATTTTTGAGGTTATAAAATACAAAAGTTTGAAATTTGCATACCAATTCGGCGGTTTCGCTTTCAGTTGCCACAACCACTACAATGTGTTGACTTCTCTCAGCTGCCCTTATGTCTTTTTCTATCTGTGCACCCAGGGAGAAAAGTTTGTAGTCACCTAAATGGACACTACTGTAAGGAATGTTGATGCTCCCATTCACATTTAACCTGTTAAATCTAAAAGACAAAAATAATTATTCATACGGCGTTGTGTGTGGATATACAATAATCATCAATCCTTTTAATTTCACCCTTTTGATAAGTAATATGATCATTTTCTGGGTTCCTGCACATCATAGTACTACCATCATAAGGATAAAGAGAATCGTTTTGTAGTGATATAAATGTACCACTGGAATAGTTATTATTTTGTATCTCGATTAAAAACTCCATACAGACTAAATTTAAGAATACTCAAAGAACTTGTGATAGAAAAAAGTATCAAATTACCCTCTAAGTTGCACATTTAAATTTTTGCAAATAAAAATGACTTACTCCCTTCTGTCTTACAACGATACAGTACTTATTAGATATCAACATATTTAACCATACTTTGAAGAAAAAAAAACGTAATCACTTTTACGTATTATACAATAAGTGATGTATATATAAATGCATCACTTGTTGTTTACTATTGAATTTTTATTGGATACTTTTGAAATCGATCACCTTTGTTGCAGCGGTTTATGTTAGAAAGTGGCGTTGCACCATCATGAAGGTAGTTCTTTATGCATAACAAATGTACGTTATATTTATGATTTTGATGAATTTCATAGTTTGACTTACTGTAAATTTGGTCTAATGTCTACGATGCACACCGATTTATTGTTGATTAACATCAAGAAGTCATTACAGCTTATCCTAGGACACATTTCCCTCTGAAGGATAGGCGCTTCAATTTCCACAGAGTCCTACAGAAAAATAAACATTATTTTAAATTAAATAAAAAATGTTAAATACAATATGGATATACACATACAATATCTATATATTTAATAATAATTATCTAAAAAAATGCTTATTGCCTTGTATATTATAAATAGATATTTATCACACTCGCTGATTGCCAATATTGTTGTCATAATACATATCATGAGTTTGAGCAATAATTTGTTTAAATAATAATTTTAGATTAGAATTGACTAAGTAATAACAGGTATTACTGGGAAATGTAAGTTTACATACTCATACACATTATGTATTGCTTTGCATATAAATATATGTACCAAAACATGTTAAAAATTGATATAAACCAAATTTGGAGTATATTTATACTACTGTTGAAGATTTATATTTCATAGTATGAAATACGCGCAGTCAAAATAAATAATTTGAAATAACTATGAAACAATTATTTTTAATTAAATTCACACAATCGCATCGTATCACTCATAAATGACCACCAATGCCCTTGTATAAGTACGTTTTTTCGTCAATCATCTTCATCGGTGCTCAAACTCTATAGTATTTAGTGGTTTTATATACTTTCACACATTGGTCCATTGACTAAATCTAATGTAAAGATTCTGCTCCTGTTCTTTTTTTTTATACACATACAGGAGAATACCGACAGATAGTGATAGTAATTCTGAAGTCTCAGCAGTGGAACTCAATGACGCTTACCATAGTGCATATGGCTAAGCGCTGGATGTGGAGTTTTGATCCGCCAACGTCATAGACTACAGCCCGAGATTCACGCATCATCCTTTTTATTACAGGAATTTACTATGAATGGGTGGTTTTCACGGGACGACTTTCGTCTACCACCAATTTTAATTAATATGCTATGACTGGCATTTTACGGGTGAGGGATCAAATTCACACAAATCGGGGGTATTTTAGAGCTCAGAAACCAATTAAAAAACCTTTTTTTTTAATCTCCTTCGGGAATCGAACCCACGACCTTTGGCTTGCAAAGCACACGCTTTGACAATTGAGCTATACCCGCCGTCAAATTCTGTACGTAAAGCAGATTTATAAGACTTCACATGAAATATTTTCAAAAAAACTCAACAGTATATCACACACATATGATGCAAAATACATTTATACAAATAGCTATTCATAAAGTGATCTATTTTAGTGCAACGTCGTAGTTGAATTTTGAATTTATATAACACAATATCAGTTAGGAATAAAAATAGATTGATATATCGTACCATAGGATCTGATCTGTCCATTCCGTTTCCATATTTCCTATAGGATATGCTCTTTGGGGATAAGTTATGCATCAGTGTTGACTCCTAAAAAACAAATTTGAATTACTAAGTTTCCATTCAATATTTTAACTGGATGCTGAGAAAAATATACACGAATCGAGAGTGATAAAGGTATAACAGCAATTTGTGGCTCCTGTAAGTCCCTGAACAGATTATGAACGGGAGTTGGTAGAACAAAGGACAACCTCGAGCGGTGGGGAATGCTTTGGAAGGGAGAGTCACTATTGTGCGACTGTGGAGACCTGCAGACCGCCTCACACCTAAGATCCTGCTCCATGTGCCCAACAAGCTGCACATTTTAAGACCTAATGCTGGGCAACACACGAGCTATCGATGTTGTCAGATACTGACACGAAGAAGAAGAAGCAATTTGTGGCGATGATATCCTTCATGAATGGTGTGAACATTATATAAAGATAAAATTGTAATTACCGTAACACATTGTTCAATGTCAACTTCAGGCAGATCTGAGAAAAGAAGGATGCACTCGTTGAAGCCAGCCGAAAGCAAAGTGTCTCTGAGCTGTTTTAAAATGGCCACGCCCATGTACAGTGGCAACGAACCATCTTCAACCAATAAGGCGTCCCAAAGGTGCAAGATCTTGTGAAGCGGAAATACATCTAGAATACATAAAGAAAAAAAATTATCATCTTCATTATTGAGCTCATCGCTGAACACCACGGTCTTTTTGAATATTTTTTTACACATTTATTTTCCATGTTCTTGATTTCCACATCAAATTATTCCCATAGACACTCTTTTTATGATTCCTTGCCCTTTAAGACCAAATAGTTCAGACCTTGGGAGTCAGATTAATCATCCTATATCATTGAAAAAAATATATAAGCCTCTAAATGTCCCACAGACACAACAACTAAGTTTAAAACTATAAATCTCCTGGATCAGAATGTCATATAATTTACTCAACAGAGTCTGTATGCTAAGATGATTTGGGATGAAACCAGTATCATACAATTATATCAGAACAGCTGATATATTTGTATGGTGGCAATTTGTAATGATCATACGTTTGCTGCAAAAGAGTAAAAAATCAAAAAGAAGAATATATATTATACAATTACTCACGAGAAAACATGGTCAGGAACCAAGGTATGGCAAACAGCTCTGGTATGAAGTGTATTTGGTGTAGATGATTAGCCAGCTTCGGCTCATGGAATGCTGTCAGTTGCCAGAACTTGGCCAGGTACTCCTTAATGACGGCACTGTTATCCTTCAAGAAGAATTTGTTGAGGTAGCGAGGTACAAAGGCTGACAGGCATGCAAAAGCACGCGCTGCAAGCAAACAAATAAGGATCCTATTAGTATTTCACTCCAAATATAAGTAAGAAGTGTTCTTCTATTTCTTTCTATTTAGGAAATACGGCCACAATTTTCGCCTCATACCAAGTCAACCTGCAATCAATAGCACACAGGCGAAAGATTGGTTCACTTAGTCTTTTCTATCGTTATTACCATGGTCGCTGCTCTTCGGAACTTAAAGAACTAATTCCTCCTGCACCCACCCACAACCGACAAACTCGTCTTACACTTGCCGAACATCAATACATGGTTAATTTGTGTTGACAAAGAATTGGCAGTTTCCAAAGTTCCTTCCTAAATGCCACCGGTAAGCTTTGGTATGCTCTTCCAGTATCTGTGTTTCCTCTTTCCTACAATCTAGATCTCTTAAAGAAACAGATAAATATACACTTGTAATCTCCCCAACCTACACACAAACACAAAAATATCAAGCCACCCTGGCTGAACGTCATAGAGTGCACTGGTCTCGATCGGTAGTGCTCTCCTGCATGTGATTTCATAATAAAAAATAAAATAAACAATTCAAGTTTCGCTGAATACATTTTATATATAGTTCTCGACAGTTTTATAAAGTGATGCAAGTTATGGGTTAAAATGATACCTTCGTCGTTGAAGTTGAGATAGAGGAACGGCGCCGACAGTGAGTCTAGTCCTTGCCAGTAGACGTACTGAGGGTTGCTGAGGAGCCAGGCCTTGAGCAAGCGGCGCAGTCCGCGGTGACCCGCGCCCCCGCACAGCAGCCAGCAGTACTGGTGGCACCGGGGAATGTCTACCTCAATCTGCACAGATACATGAGAGTTGTTGAGCAGCTGATAGTCCCACCTCAATGTATACAAACATCACTATTGATCAAATCCTCGATCAATCAAATTCATATTCTCACGTCATATTTGTCAAAAATGATTGCTCTCTTTCACATAAATTAGTAATGGCTAAAATGTGGTATATGTGCCAAATGTGGCTCCTTAGATAATTACATGTGTTACATGGGATGTCTGCATTAACTTTTTTTTAAATAATGAATTGAAGGTAGGAGCCATTTTTTACATTTTAAAACTATAAAAATCTAGCAACACTGATGGCATTCTTCAGGTCATAGTTAGTTAGCACACGTGAAATGGTATATAAAATTATTTAGTACATGGTATTCAAATGGTCACCCACTGGTCTAAATCATTAATCTTTTTAAAAAGACATAAGATAGAATAATAGTTTCGAATTTTTAAGGTGAAAAAATTAAATAAGGTGATTTGTTTTCCTATCAAAATTTACAATTAATATCCATCACCGCTGAACAAAGATTTTAACGTTTTTCTTCTTCGATTATTATTTTTTTATTTTGACATCAGCTTTTTTTTCGCTCTCACTCTTTCTCTCTCTTATCCTAACTGTCCATTAACTAATAACCGAATATCTACAAACCATATCATTAATACGTCTATAGTATGATTATAATAGGATTATGTAGTGAAGAGTTAGAGCACCGGAATAACAATTAAATATACAGGAAGCGGCAAATAAAGCTGACAGTTTTCGTTGTTGTTTTGATTTCAAACCGTCATTAAAATAATTTCATACCTGTCGATCAGTAGATGTAGGAGTTTCTTTGTCGATTCTCATGTATTGGTCTTCAATGTCCCCAGTGACGCCCAGCAGGGCCGACCAGACCTTGCCACGCAGCAGCGGAGGAATGTCTATTCGGGATTCCCTCTTGATGATGTCGGCCGTAAATGGATATCCCTGATAAATGAAACAATTAACAATGAAATAATCCAAAATGTCATTTCTTCCGTACCTAATTTTCGTACCTTATATTTTTTAGAATAAAATTCACAGTTTTATTTTCGGCAACATGTCGAGAAGTCATTCCTAAATGAGAAAATATTAATATACCAATGAGGTTATATGTATCAACACATTCCTCTGGAATATCTTATAATTGTATGTTTATTTATCTTATATGTTGAGAAATGTCCATTTATGTGTATCCCATTTCAAATTAAATACAGTTAATGGATTATTACCAGTTATATATGCATTATCGCAACACCATTTCTGCCCAACTAATTTTAAGTATTTATTTAAACTTAAGAAGAAACTGAAAAAATTCAGTTAAATAAGTAAACACAGCATTTATTAATTCTGATGCAGTACGAAGTTCACCAGGTTAATAAAAATAAAATTATACAATTATATTATTATTAAATAAAAAGTTAACAATAATAAAATTAATTTTGTAGTAATGTTTTTTTAAGAATACCCTTAGTAGTCGCTCGAACAGTATAAGCCTATGAAACTGGTACTCGGTGTCTCGCTCCCTGATGATGCGCGGGAGGCGCGAGGTGTCTCCGGGGGGCGCAGGGCGACGCAGCGCCGGGCGCAGGCGTGTGGCCGGCACATGCGCTAGGCGCGCCCCCAACAACAGAGCCGGGCCCGCAGCAGCCACACGACGCTCAAGCAAAGCGGCTCCTCGCCCGCCCAAACAGCCCCCATCCAGCAAAACAGCGCTACAATGCAATACATTATGCATTATTCACAAAAAAAACTACCACGAGCTTTAACCCACGTAAACTCTTTTTAGGGTAATTATATATTTTTTGATTTACACCCAAAGCTAGAGTCTCAAAGCCGGTATCAAGAGAGGCTTTCTACTCGTAGATCTTAGAAAACTGCTTTATAACTTCCGCGTATAATTTTAGATGATGTTTTCGGTGATGAGATACCAGCCATAGAGCATAGCTTTGAGATGTTTGTTCCTTTAAGGCATTCTGTGATGAATCGCCATGTGTCCTAAAATAATGTTCACACGATCGTCATCCTTTGATTTTTCCAGTAAGTATGATCTTGTTAACAATGAAAAATCTTTTAAAAAAAAAAAATGACAAAAATGTTACTTCGGCATGGAGAGTATGGAGGGTGTGTTCTTGATGAGACCCTGTTTCTTTAGTTCCGCCTGCAAGTCACCACCGGCCAGCTGCCAGCAATGGTACAGCAGCGGCAGAGGTAGCGCCAGCAAACCCTCAGCCTTGGGGGGTGCCTGGAGCTCCATCTGCCCGGACAGCAGCGAGGACTTCTGCAGCAACAGGCGATCTCGCGGAGAGATGCTTAAGCAACCTTCCAACAGCTCGCGAACATCTTCAGGAAGCTCCTGTGTAGCAAATCATAGTTAAAACCTACTTTTAAACCCGTTAGGTATTGCGCTTTGGCTTGATATAATGGCAAAAGCATTTGACATCATCCATTAACAGTATTCATGTGCATGGGCATTATTTCTAGTCACACTGCCTAAAATATAAACCCTGATCACTTGTCTACCAAGCTTAAGACTGAGCGCTTTTGGCAACAGACTTAAATAATTTAATTTAGTTTAAAATTTCTGCTTATGTCGCGTCACTTTCCTGATAACTAAATCTGTTCTTTTTAATGCAATTCGAGAAAAGTTTGTCCGACCTAATGCCTGTTTTATGCCTGCTAAAAATATTTTTTGCTATAACAGCCTTGAATACGGCCGCTGCTTTCTTTTCAAGACCTTATCCCGGAAGCCACCAGGGACTATGTAAGTACTCGCAGAGATGACTTGCGAGAAAGATAAGTAATAGCAGCTGAAAGAACTGTGTGGCATCAATTGGTAGTGATCATTTACTCAAGCTAAGAAGTGGGTATGAAAAAAGGGAAGAAGAGAGAACATGTAAATAACAACTAGTTAGTTGTCTCTGAGGGTCTTTTGATAGGGAAATAATATATTTAATTTTCAGGCAGCTGGATGATCAAGCATACTCCTTTTAGTTATAGGTTACCTGGTAATAATCCAAGGCGTCGTGTTCTCTTGCGATCCTCTGCGCAGGACTGGGAGTCTGCAAGAGAGTCATGATCCTGCGAAGAACCGGTCCAGGTTTGAGTCCCACCCAGAGTGGCCCTATGAACAACTCCAGCAGCACCACACCAAGGCCCCAGATGGCGCTGCTGGGCCCTCCTCCACCCAGGATGGCCTCGGGACTCAGGTACTGCGGCTGACTAAAATAACAATTATGATTTTAAATACAGTGTTCATTTATTTGCTAATATATAAATAACTTGCTTTGTCGTGTGTTTGTAAGTATAAAAATATTACATTTGTTGTTTGTTAACTTCCCGATGAGCTAGAGACTGCTTAAGCATAATTTATAACTGGGTGACAATGCACGATTAATTAAAAAAAAAAAAACAGAAAATACACACTTAAATAAATAAAAAACATTTTTAAAATGGAAAGGATTAAAAATTATTTCCTAGCCTTATACATATTCCTAACTTCATATATGAGTAGATAGTCCTGAAAAATTGTGATTGTATATTTTTAATAGCTATGAAAATACTTTTTTTTAATTTATAACGAGTGTGAAAATGTGTATCAATAATTAGATATAGGTACGTTAACACTAAAAATATTGATTATATGTATTTATTATTGTTCTTTTATTTTGTATTGTGTAGATTTGGTATTATGTGTTTTGTAAATCTGTATTTTTTTTAAAATAGAGAAATAATTTTTTTAACCATGATCTCAAGACCATATTTGTTTCCATATATGTACATCCAAAAACATAAATATTCTTAGAAGAAAAAAGGGCAATATAATCTTACCCTATAGGAAAGGATACGTCTTTGCCCTCTCCGGTCATGTAGTAGAGTCCATAGTTGAAGAGCTTGACATGACGTTGGCTGTCCACCAGGATGTTCTCGGGGCCGAGGCTGCGGTGAGTGATGCCCTGACCCTGCAGGTGCAGCAGCCCCTGCGCCACCTGTCTACTGACATGCACCTTCTCTTCAAGGGTTAGTGAAGAAGCTACCTCCGTGAGTGGCTTTCCTGTGTACTCAGAGACGACGATGATGCGCTCTACAATGGAAAAAAACCTTTATTTATTTTGTATAATTTCTTAGGTTTTCAAAGATAGATTTTAAATAATGGCTTTGAGGTTGAGAATTGGCGTGACGAATTTTTCCTTCTTTCGCCGCCGTTAAAGGAGTCATCTTCTTGGTTAAGCAGCAACAGATAGCGACAATCCTGCAGCTTGTTTCGAAGTCAGTCAAGTAAAATGAAACTCACTATGTATCAAATATGATAGTAATTAAGTGTTCAAAAAAATACCATGTTTTGCTCTTATGACATCCAAATACGTGCAGAGGTTAGGATGCTCGATCGTCTTGAGCCTCTGTGCCCTGCCGAGGATCGTAATGGAGTTAGGAGTCAGTGGCAATCCATTGGATCCGCAGGATTCGCTGGGATACACTCGGGCAAAGAAGGTACAAGCGCCGAATTTGCGAGTATCGCTATCTGTTATGGAAGGCATTTTTTAATTATAATCATTTACAACTGTTAAAGGGAATGGTAATGCGGTACTTCCGCCTCCTAAATAATTACTATATGTATCTTGTTCGGAACATGTTAACAAAATACAATCATTATGGAAGTTGACAAACGCATATGGCAATAATACACGTAACTGTCAATCTGACAGTAGGTATTTTGTAACTTTATTAGGTTGATAGCATTTGTTGATTGATGATTGATAATATTATTCATAAGGACTTTTCTCTTTTGGATTGTAATGCAGATTATTTTATTTACAAAATAATAAACAACTTGTGACTTCTGGCAGCTAATGAAAAACGATATCTTTTTTTCGGTAAATACGTTCCACGATAGATCATAAAAAACGCATTAAAAACGTAAAAAAAGGCTTAAGTTCTATATAAAAAATAGAGACACGTACCATGAATTTAAAAATCCAGATAGTTTGAAAACAAAGAGTAAAAATATACCCATAGTTGTATAAATAAATTAAGGAAAAAACAGCGTAAAAAATGTAGATGGGAATATATTTTGTATTAAAAATTAAATTATTGGTTGAGAATATGTATATGCCTGCAAATAATATTATGGTTAGGATGGAATGACTTTGTGAGGAGGAAAAGTGCGGACACGATAGCCTTTCATTCTACAGTTGGTTAACGGACAAAGGTGAACCAGGCTGGGCAACGTTATACGGTGAGAATTACCGTCCAGTCGATCTTTTTCATTTTTCGTTCAAAAATAGTAAATAAATAAATAAAAGTTTGAATAAATTGATATATACACATACAAATCTACAGCAAATATCATCTTCAATGACATTTCTCTCGTCTGCTTTATTATATACAGCTCGTCTATTTTCCAATTGTTTCCACTTACAGACTTAAGAATTAAGACATATGTATTTATATTATTGATACGTATTATTGCAAATGGTGCTCGCTAAAAATTTCATGTTTTTTTTTAAGATTCAATAAAAAAATGTCCATAATTATTATTTTTTACCGACAATTTATTTATTTAGTATACTTTCTGGGTCACTTTAAGCCATAAGCTTAATAAAAATAACTTTTTGTTAATCCTACATGGACATTGCAGAGTCAGATATTTACTTGTGTTAATGATGAACATTATTTTGTTATTTTGTTAATACACATTCGCATTGGGTGACATTTGCGCTCGGCTTATACTCTAATACGGGCGATAAATCGATGTTGCGCGTAAAAAATATGTTTCTACATAAACTGCCATAACTTTTGAAATATCCAACATAACTACATTTTTTTTCAATATGATACTCACCAATTATAGCACCACCAGCAAAATTATCGAAAAGTTGTAGAACATCAAACATCAATTTTAAATTATGTCCACAATTTGAAAATACACATTAAAACTTTTAAGGGTACGTTTTTTAGAGTAATAAATATTTTTTAAGATTTAGAGTATGATATTCATGGTAATAATAACCCTTATAAAGGGAATTATCACAAAAATAAACATAAAACACTGGCGATTCTACAATAAAATTTAAAATATATGTTTATTTTACAAAATAAACAAACATTATTTATTCTAAAAATTGAAACGAATTTGTAGTGACCCTGTGTCTTAACTATGTGTTTACTTTTGTAAAATTGATAATGTCGAACCTTATAAGTAAGAAAAAGTCAAATGCTTGCAGAAAAAAACAAGTATAAATACCCTACCCGACTTTAAAAATCAGAGTGCGTAAAAGGTAAAAATACCCTTCCCGTAATTAACCGTCAGTCGAGGTGATGGGTATTAATACCTTTGCGATGCGAATGTGTTATTTACATTAAATTGTTTGTAGATTTTTTAGAATATATTAAAATACATATAATATTTTTTGCTAGGTATCACTAATAATTGTTGTTGACTTCAGCCGGTATTAAAGAAATCATCTTTGGAATCATTATCACAACGCCTTTTGGTCCAACTGTCAGATGAAATAAATTACAGTCGAACTTAAATTTGGAACGATAGTTAATAAAAAAGTGTGATTTAAATAAAAATCTTTTTTATTTTGGACATAAATATTTTAATTTAAATAAGATACATTACTATGGAGTCGCTCCGAAGGCCCGACTCAGAAATAGCTCGCCTTCCCGTCAATTCTGAGGAAATAAAGTTTGGCGCTTGGACAATATCCTACCGAAAGTCTCATATTCTGGCCAGCATTTGCACGAAACAGGAAATATGCGAAGCCAACGAAGAAGATGCGTGTGAACTTTGCAAGTGAGTAAAATGAATCCAGAATAGTCAAAGCCGCTACCTAACCTATCAGAGCGTCACTCAGTAGTATAATGAATTTAAGTATTCTTCACCATAAAATTTGCCTTCAAAAATGCCGGTAGTACTTCACTGTGGTGTTTCAATATTTAAATCATTTTATAAAATCAATACATTAATTTTACAATCAAAACTGCGATAAAACAGTCTTTCTCCATTAAAATTGACAAATAACATCACTACCTAAGATAATTTTCCATCTCCCAGTACCTGTATTTCCTCCTCCATACATTATGGATGTTTTTTTTTTATGTAAACGCATGCAGGAGAGCACAACCGGTCAAGACCAGTGCACTCTATGACGCTCAGCCAGGGAGGCTGGACGCTGCATGCGGGAAACGTGTGTTGTGTTCGTATTTGTGTGTGGGTTGGGGAGATTGCAAGTGTACATTTATCTGTTTCTTGAAGAAATCCAGATTGTAGGAAGGAGGAAACACAGACGCTGGAAGAGCATTCCATAGTTTACCGGTGGCATTAAGGAAGGAACTTTGGAAGCTGCCAGTTCTTGGTCGACATATATTAACCGTGTATGGATGTTCGGCAAGTGTAAGACGAGTTTGTCGGCTGTGAGTGGGTGCAGGAGGAATTAGTTCTTTAAGTTCCGAAGAGCAGCGACCGTGGTAATAACGGTAGAAAAGACTAAGAGAACCAATCTTACGTCTGTGTTCCATTGATTGTAGATTAGACGTAAGGGTGTCATTGTTTATCAAACGAATTGCTCTTCTTTGAACTGAGTCAATTAAGTTTAGAAGGTATTTTGGGGCTCCAATCCAAAGGTGACTGCCGTATTCAAGGATAGGTCGGATTTGTCCTTTATATAGAAGAAGAAGTTGTTTATCGTTGAAATACCGACGTGATCTATATAATACACCTAGTTTTTTGGAAGCGAGACCGGCTTTACACTTAATTGACTCGTAATATTTGACATTATTCGATACTGATAATCCAAGCATGTTGATGGAGCTTGCTTTCGGAAGAGAACAACCGTTGAAAGATACAGGATCCATAGCAGTCTTCTTGGTGGAGAAAGTACATGATTGGGTTTTTGAAATGTTGAAACTGACGAGGTTGACGTCGCCCCATCGTGAAACCCTTTCAAGAGACATGTTCATCTTCTCCACCAGAGATTCCCTAGCAGCAGATAGTTCCGAATGTTTCGGAGGTTTATGGAAGATTATACTCCATGGACAGTGCTGTCGTCGGTATAACAGTGAATGTTTGCGCATTGAAGCAAATCATTCACATGCAGAAGGGAAAGAGTGGGCGACAGCACAGAGCCCTGTGGAACTCCTGAGTTGATTTTATGGCAGGAAGAAGAAAAGCCATCTACGACAGTGATGATGCTTCGATCACTCAAGAAGTTTTCAATCTAGGAGCACAGGGAGGGAGTTAGTCCATAAGACGGTAATTTATTCAGCAGACCGCGATGCCAGACTCTATCGAACGCCTTGGAGATATCCAGGGCAACAGCTTGCGTTTCTCCATAGCATTCGACGGATTTCCCCCAAACATGTGTGACATATGCCAAGAGATCGCCGCACGATCGACTACGGCGGAAGCCATATTGCCAATCGCACAGAAGATCATTCTTCTCTAAGTATTTTAGAAGTTGGCTGTTAATTAAACGTTCCATCACTTTGGAAAGTAGTAGTAGTTTGGAGGAGGAAATACAGAATATCAATAATAATATAACAATACACAACACATGTTTCCTGCATGCAGCATCCAGCCACCCTGGCTGAATGTCAAAGAGCCCACTGGTCTGAACCAGTTGTGCTTTTCCTGTATAAAATTTTATAAAAATATAACATTTAACCTTTTCTATGCCAAGCGGTTTTCGTATGGGGAGACCCCGAGGGCTGTCATTTTTTTGAAAAATCAAAACCTTTTTTTAAATCGATGTATTATCGATAATTCTTGACAAAGCATAGTAGCTAATTATTTCGACATGGCAGCAAGAGATGTCACTGTACGCTCAATATTACGCTCTGTATTGAATTAATAAAAATAGTAAAAATTGGTTAGATATTAAGTATTAGTGGAGCATCTTTAGACGCGTTTTTTGTATGGGCGACCTCCCGTGCATGGGATTGCAGAGCGTCTATACACGCTCGTGGCATAGAACCGGTTAAAGTATCTTTCATTTTATCAGGCAAATATAAACTTGATACACGAAAATGAAGTGCCAACAGTTATTGTATATATGTTGGGCATGTGGATATTGTGCAAAATAATATTTTCTTATTTTCACGTGAAGGAGTTTTTTCAAGCCATTAATTCCTTGTTTTCGTGTAGTCTGTACGCTTGTATTATCTGTATGTTTTATATCAATCAAATTATTGAGTGTACTTGACAAACTGTGATTCCTAATATATAAAAATAACGTTACTCAACGAGATCCATGTAAAAAGAGTGTAATGTTGGCGATTTACGAAATGTGTTTCCCATTTCAGATACAACAAAGCTCTTGGATTTCCACATCTCCCAGACATGGTGTTCCCCAGCAATGTGCTGCTCCTGCGGCACTCGGGTGGTGGCGAAATCGAATTCAACCCCTTAGATGCTCTGCGGGGCGTAGACCGCGGCCGCTTGCCTGTCCAGGTAGCTTGCGCTGAAGAATGGCAAGAGTCTCGGTGAGTTAACACATCACAAATGACAGTATTTCCCATTAGATGTATGTATAGCGAGATTGCCATAGACAAATGGTCAGTTTGCAGAGATTTCAAATGATTATGGATCAAATTTATTATTATGGAATGTGTTGATTGTATACTTAAATGCACTGTGTGCCGTTTGAATTACAAATAAATGTATTTTATTCATAGTCCGGTATGTAAGTATTTGTTCTAGATGTATATATAGGTATATTAACCATTAAATGCCCAGTGGTCCCTTACAGGACTGCAAATTTGCATCGTTCAACGCTCTAGCAGGCCAATTTTTGTAATGTTTCGTCGCACAATAGATTCTTCTATGAACTTACTTTAATACTATTATTACAAATTGATGTAATCCGATTGTGAAATGAACCGTAATCACTTCCTCTATGGGACCATAGGGCATTGAACGACGCAAATCTGCGGTCCCGTAAGGTAACCACTGGGCGTTTAAAGGTTAATAATATATAATATTTTGTTTTTCTGCTTTAAGGCCTGTTTTTGAAAAAACTTTAAAGTCCTTTGATTGGACCTTCACTACAGACTACAAGGGGACATTCCGCAACCTGACTTTGACCCCCACAACGGATAGAATCGATATGGAGCTTCTAAAGAGAAAGGAACCCATCAAGTTTTATTACGACCTTACATTATTTGAGGACGAACTGCACGATCATGGAATTGCTTCTTGTTCGGTGAAAATTGTTAGTACCGACATGAAGTTATTCAAATATATTTTTTTTACTGGAAAACTGTTATCGTTTGTCGATGTGTTGAATGTGTTATTAATGAAATGCAACAACAATTAATTGTCTAGATGGAGCAAAAGTTCAGGGAGGCATTCACACAATTTCAACAAGAAACACATCTCCTGTTCTTGTGGATGATGTAATCCATCTTATAATATTCTACTTTGTACTGTTGATTGCTCGTGATAACATCTGTGTTTTAATAAAAGTAATTAAATAAGTAATTTATTTCTATCTGGAAACTTTTTGTAGAATTAAGAGATAGGATAAACAGCCTGAAGAAAAATATTTCTGTAGTTTATGCTCTCTTTTAGCATCCAGAAAGCAGATCAAAACAAGTTTCACCATCATCTTTTGACCGACTGTATAATGGTAGACTGCCATGTCTAATCCTTTACATAATCATTCCACAAAAAAGTTAACATAGTGTATACTTAATATTCTGTGGTGACACCTGTGGCTCAAAGCCTTTTATATAGCTGTATTGGCTTATGTACCAGGATTCAGAATAAAAACATTTTACTATTACAAATAATTAATTTTACATTTAATTTATTTTAGAGGGTGATGCCATCGGGTTGGTTTGTGCTGCTGCGATACTTTTTGAGAGTGGACGACACAATGGCTCGAATTAATGACACAAGAATGTACTACAAGGCTGACACATCATACGTCCTCACCGAATACAGCTCACGCGAGAGTCCCATCAACGGACTTAATGTATGTGATTATATATTTAAAATAAGCATGCTTGTTCATACATAGTCAGATTCTAATCATCCATCATAATGTGCAATAATATACGACATTGCTTTGAATATTGATATATTCCATGCAAGGGGGCCCAGTTCAGACACAAGCTCCATAAATTTATTTGAGTCGTTTGTTTAAACTTTTGCCCGCGGCACAAACATTAGCGAACATGCCCTGTAAGCGGCTGGTTTTTCCGGGATTTTGTTGTCCCGTTTTCAACTATAAATATAGGTTGTGATATTTTTTTAACTAATCAAATATGTTAATTGGCACCCAAAGTAATTTGTTTAATAATAAAATACAATATATTTATTGTATTTTCGGTTTAATTTAACACTAATAATTCTTCATACAACTGATGTGAAGTCGCTATTTTGCTAAACAAGGACACGCTAAAGCGAGACAACTGCGCCAACATCATGCAATGCTTATAATATTCAATTCTCGACACCTTTTCAATTTCACCCGCACTCGATGGTTTATTTACATTATGCCAAATTGTTAATTGATGATTATCATTAGTAACACAATTGCGCACATTGACAGTTCAAATAAAATATGTATATTGACAAACAAGCTTTATTTCATTTTCTACGAGGAGATAGTTGCGTCTCTCTGTCAGTATTGATGTTTCGGCCATTCGACGTGGTCGAAACATGTCGTCTACAAATGTATTATGGGATAAATTCTAAAAATTATTTTATTTATATCTGATATTCCTGAACCTCGTACGATTTCTGACACCCGTGCGTTGTTCACGCTGCTTGATACATGTTCCAGAAATGAATTATTTTAGCCTATATTGAATTTTTTTTGACGAATGGCATCTATTTCATTTGGTAAAATATACATTCAGTAATATTTTCAGCCAAGTTTTACAATTATAACTCACTAAATAGCTCTTATATAGGGCTTGAAACTTCCATGACCGCTATGTGTGTCATACGCGCTGGTGGCATGTTCGTTTGAACACACATAGCGGTCATACGCGGTGAACAGATTAATGAGCATTTGGACTTTCTGTTGCTTGTCTTGCTTCTTTTTTTTAGATTACAAAGTTGTCAAAAAAGTGGTACTTAATCTTTTATACCTGTATTGAATATATTGTTTCTTTATTTCAGGATCGTAATAAACTTTACTTTGTAATGTTTCTGAAAGCAATATATTTTTTAAATTAATTGAATAATAACTCGGTGTTAATGTGAGTGTTTTTTTCAGGTGCCTTCATCCACGTTAATAGAAGCCAGCGAGTTGGCAAAGCATTTGCCTGTGAAAATGGAAATTTTAAGTAAGATTGAACTGCCAATTGAATCTGGATCAACTTAATACTGAATTACATAATATACTTTCTTATAAACCGACGCCATGTATAAATATCAAAATTACTGCAATAAATTTTACTGATAAAAAGTGAACAGAAGATTTTTTCATCATTATTTTAACATATTTTAAAGAATTATAAATAATATTTTATATATAAACTGATGCTTTAGTAAATTTGTAGCGAGAATCATGTAATTTTTTTTTTGTGCGTTTTGTGATTCTCGGCATCAAACTGACAGCTAATACAGCTGTATAATAGGCACTCGAGTACAATATTACAGGTATGTTTGTATTAATTTGTAAGAGATCTTTCTATCCACAGTAAGCCAAGAGTTGAAAGTGGATTTGGCTAGGCCATGTTTTTTAGATGCTGCAGGTGAGCATTATTTACAGCTTCTTCTTCGAGTCAGCGACGTCAAATTATTTCTGTCCAGTATCTGGCAACATTGATAGCCCGTGTGTTGCCTAACATTAGGTCTTGAAGTGTGCAGCTTGTTGGGCACATGCAGCAGGATCTTAGGTGTGAGGCTGTCTGCAGGTCTCCGCAGTCGCACAATAGTGATTCTCCCTGCCGAAGCTATCCCCACCGCTCGAGGTTGTCTTTTTTTTCTACCAACTCCGGTTCTTAAGCTGTTCAGGGATTTCCAGGTCCGCCTGTCAAGGTTCTTGCCAGTTGGGAGGCCTTCCTTAATGTAATGAAATCCTCTGATGCAACTTGTCGCCAGAGCTGGAATCTCTCATTTTCAGGGCCGGTTGTTAGAGGTTGTGTGGATCTCAGAAAGCTGCTTCGTGACTTCAGTCTGGGTGTTGGGGGTATTTGATTATACAAGCAGTGGGACGGTTGGTTGATTGCCTTACCCATTTCTTCGGCATTTATTTACAGCTGCTTTAAGGCCACACTGGAAGGCCTTCAATAATGATTTATAGAATGTGCTCAGAAGAACTTTGGGATGCACTGACATAGGATAAGGCATAAGTCATTGATAAAGTTTTACCGTGGAAATTTTTTGGTGATCACATTCACCAGATATAAAAGAAGAAGGTGTTGAGGTGGTAATCTATGAGGGTTTTACATATGAATGAATAAAGTCTAAATTTCTAAATAAATAATGAATAATAATTTATGTTATGTATTTATAATAAATATCTTTGTTTTTTTGATACCAGATATCGTTAAGATTTATAAAGATAATAATTATGTGATAATTGTGATTTAACATTACACAATGTAAATTATCATTAAATATACAATATCTCTTTGTATAATCTAATGTGACTGATAAAACTACATTTCAAAAGTTTATATATTATACTTCAAACAATTGAAATGGAGAAATCAAAGCAATTTTGAAAAACTCCAAAAAAATATTGGATCCAACAATTAAATACTAATTTTTTAAAGTGAAATTTATACTTTTTCATTTATTTAAAAAAAATAGCATTCATTTTTCTACTAAGATTCACCGAGTAAACTTTTTTTTTGTATTATTACTATAAGATCTAAAACATAACATATTGTCCATGAATCTCAACCTTATATTCAATCCCGATTAAAAGTTGTATGAAGACATTTTATACTATTTTATATACATATATATATTAAATAATGTACAAAATTTATAAAATAAAACAACAAGGTAATTTTGAAATTATTCAAACAGTATTGTATGGTTTAAGTGGCAATCTTTATCACTTTTCGGGTTGTATATATTTTTTTGCTGCTTTTAATAAAATAAATCTTCACTTAAAACTAAATGATTGAGAAACTGGATCAAACCTATGTACATAATATATAATCATTACACTTTGATTGTTATCAGTTATAAGATAATTAATCATTGCTTTTATTACAAAGGTTCAGTCCTGTATTGCCATTCCGACAGCTATAATGGATTCCTCTGTGTTGTCTATGACCATATTATTCTTTGTATTGATTTCAAAAATAGGTATATTATATTTTTTATTGTTAACTTAATTACATAATTAAATGGACTTCTACCGTTTTCTCTTATCTATGTATGTTATTTTTCCTCTCAATTTAGAGCATGTGGCCATCAAAAACTATAGATAATCAACCTTCTATCTACAACTTTCTTTCCTGATATGTTAGCTCCGCATCTTAAATCTCTTTTAAATACATTTTTTTAGTGTGAAAAGTGTTCTCACAAGTGAGAAGATTGTACAATTTCTCAATTATTGGCAACAATCAAAGATCATAATGTTGTGTCTATGTATCTCTTTTCAAAGGAGCAATGGACAACGAAAATAACATGCATAAATTTTAACATATGATACTATTCATATTACTCCTGTAAATATCCCTTTAGTAATTTTATACATATTTTGCTTTTTATAGTTTAAAATGAAATGTTTTGCTAAATTATTTATGTTTAGACACCGCTAACAGTCACAGCTTTAAGAATCCACTATATGCTTCCAATGGACTGGCATTTCCTTACAAAGTTGGTGCAGTTGACGGTCACGAGATCATGGTGAAGCTCATCCGCACTATGGTGAATCAAGATAAATGCATCCTTATCACTCCAGAGCTGAAGAAAATTGACATCACTGAAGCCAAGAATGGAAGGTGTTTATGAAATCCATTCACTGCAATTGATGAGTCCAGTATTCAAAATAATTCGATAATATATTGATTATTATAAAGATTTAGGTTATTACCTAAAGCTGGATAATTATGAATATAATCATATTTTAATTTTTATAAATCAAGAAAAAATTTTTTTTTGCTCATT
This sequence comes from Glossosoma conforme, assembly GCA_022606575.1. Classification (NCBI taxonomy): domain Eukaryota; kingdom Metazoa; phylum Arthropoda; class Insecta; order Trichoptera; family Glossosomatidae; genus Glossosoma; species Glossosoma conforme. Next base: position 2,843,266 of record JAGTXR010000025.1, on the reverse strand, counting down.
GTAAGAGTTAAAAACTTAAAAGACTTACTTAGACTGCCACATGCTAATTAGACTCACAAAAGTATTAGTGTGTTTAAAATGAAAATTTAAAAACACTACATGTTTTTTAAATATATTTTTAAAATGTATGGATTTTAATTAGAACATATATTCATTTCAAATAATTATTTGTAGCAGTACCGGCTTTAGACCCTGCGGCGCATTTTTTTTCTGGCGCCCCATATTGCTTATATGTTAATAAATCTAAGCAAGATTGGTTGCTCTCAGCGCCCCTAGCTTATTGGACGCCCTGGGGCACTGACCCACTTCGCCACCCCCTAAAACCGGCCCTGTTTGTAGAGTTCAGATATAAACAAAACAAAGACTTATTAATTAATTATATGTTAATTATTATTTATTATTATTAATTATACATTATTTATTATAATGAATTACTTATTGCTTAAATAAATTAATGTTTTAGATAAAAATAAAATGTGATACAAGAGTACCTCTCTAGTGGCTCTACCCAAAATCCATGAATGTCGTATATTTAGCCGTAAAAACATATGAAAATACAGAAATGACTATAAAGTTATATATTTTTAGGATTGAAAAATGGAACACAGATTGCAGTGTTAAAATAAAAAGTGTGGATGTGAAGGACCAAGGAAGGTGGAAACTTCAATCTTGGAAGGGAAACAGGACTCTGGAAGGTCTCTTCACCATAAGAATACTTGGTACTGTATTTTATATATTTTTTAATTGTATGAATATTTAAGAGTACACAATTTTATACAGTGATTAAAGTAACTTCAGATGGTGAAAAAAAAGGCCAGATTCAATTATATAAAAGAAGATACAATACGGTAATTTAATTTATTATACTTTTCAGTTAATATAAAATGTATTAACTGAAAAGACTTCACTGAGGCAGTAAAAATAAATGTTTATTTATGTTTTGATTTCTGCAAGTGTATATTGATCTATTTCTTGAAAACAATAATATTGTATGCTAGAGAAAACTTATGATAATGCCATATAGAATGTCTTATTGTGATGAGATTTAGGTAAAAAGTTTTAAAATACTTATCTTCCACTTTTGTTGGATATTAATATATCAGCAATAGATAATCGGGTAATAACAATAGAAAAGACTAATTTAACCATATTATGTGTTCTATGTTTTGAAATAAGTGTACTTTATTGGGAATTGATTAATTTACAATTATGCAGCCGAACTTAAGTAGATAATTATTTCTTAGTTACTTTTAATACACTCCTCTATCTACCTAATAAACACCCATATAAAGTTAATGTGTTAAGATAAAGAACAGCCGATTTTCTAAATTCCTTTCTAAATGCTACTGGTAAGTTATCGAATGATTTTCCTCCATGTGTGTTTCTTCTTTCAAATAATCTTGATCTTTTCAAGAAACCAAAACCCAAAAAAAATCATCATCATCAGCCTGTGTCCGTCCACTGTTGAACGTAGGCCTCCCGCATGAGTCTCCATCCTCTTCGATCCTCCGCCTTCCGCATCCAGTTCACTCCCGCTATTCTTCTTATATCGTCAGTCCATCTTGTAGGGGGTCGGCCAATGCTTCGTTTGCCAGTTCTTGGGCGCCATTCCAATACTTTTCTTCCCCATCGACCGTCGTCTCTTCGACAGATATGTCCTGCCCATTGCCACTTGAGTGTGCCTATTCGTTGGGTAGCATCCATTACTTGAGTTCTTCTGCGTAACAGATTAATACAGACTTGCAATCTCCCCAACTCTTGCTCAAACATCTCTTATCCTTTCCTCATGGAGCGTCCTCTTTGGCAATATAGAGCCCACTATAAGGTTACGGTCGGCTTTTACGATGACTTAAAAATAAAAACATTAAGTGCTCTCATGGAAAAAGCAAACTCTCTTCAAAACTTTAACTGATGAAAAAACTAATTTAATATTTTTAGATCAGGAAAACCTCAATAATGATGACAAAGTAAATGTTTTGGAAAGTAATGATCCTGGAACCATTGAGTTTTCTAGAAATCCAAGTTTGTATTGCATGCTGGTCCACTCCGGTGATACAACGATGGTTCACGGAAGTTGTATCTACAATGCGAAAAAAAAGAGCAAATTTCTTCAAGGCCCTTGGACATTAGGGGTCGGCCTACCGGGACAAGTTAAAGAAACTGTCGCTCATAAAGATGTCCATATTTATGGTGAGCCCTGGCCTCTTATTACTAAACATTTGTTTATTAGCTTCAGCAAAAGTGCATTTATCGAAACGGCATTTATGTAGAGAAATATATAAATATCCAACTTTTTAAATATAATACAAATCAAACTGATTTTCGTATTTATAAATACAACTTTTACTCTTGGGATAACTCTTGTTAATCAATTTTAAAATATATTTCAGGTAATGAAATTGATGCTGGATCGTTGAAAAATGCTAAAGAAAACTCTGTTCACATGTTCTGCAATATGAAGTACTCTGATGTAAAGCTGAACTTTTGCAGATTTGAAAGAGTCCAAGATCGCACTGGCTTCAATTTAATGGACGGTGTGGGAGATGGACACTATAGGTGAAATATTTAAATGAGTTTCTCATTTTTTTTTAATTCTTCTGTTAATGTCACTGCTAAACATGCCTACCTATCAATTTTTGCTCGGTACACTCTGAACTAATTCACGAAGCAAGGTAATCAATGTTTACTATCAGCGGTCGAGTTGTATTATAACAAGGTTTTTTTTTTACTTAATTTCATATATATTTGTGGTGTTTTTTCACCTGTGTTGTGCACCAATTCTCCTATATATTGTATACCATCTACAGAGTTGAGTACTGATTTCATTTAAAGGAGTTTGATAAAAGAGTTGCTGGCCAAAGTCAAATTTATTATCGGAGACACTTTAAAATATCTCTGCATGCAAAATCTCCTCAATACTCCATAGTTATCATGAGCTTATATACAAAATTGTGAACCTCAATTTACAACTATATTCTATATGGTTTTATTGTCCAAAATTAGGTGAATATATTTTGGATTTGAGTCGAAAATTATACATAACATCTTACATAGTTGGTTGCTTGAAAGTATATTATAATTTTTTATTAATTTATAGCCTAAAATTTGATTATTTGATTCATCAAAAATACACCGCGTGTCGGAAATGATTGTAGCGTTAAAAGTGAAATAATAGTGTCTTTTATATTATTTGGCATCTTCTTCTAGGTTATCCCTTTGCTAATAATCCTTAAACATTACATATTCTAACTAAGACTAACTCCTCCCTGTGCTCCTGGATTGAAAACTTCTTGAGTGATCGAAGCATCATCACTGTCGTAGATGGCTTTTCTTCTTCCTGCCATAAAATCAACTCAGGAGTTCCACAGGGCTCTGTGCTGTCGCCCACTCTTTCCCTTCTGCATGTGAATGATTTGCTTCAATGCGCAAACATTCACTGTTATGCCGACGACAGCACTGTCCATGGAGTATAATCTTCCATAAACCTCCGAAACATTCGGAACTATCTGCTGCTAGGGAATCTCTGGTGGAGAAGATGAACATGTCTCTTGAAAGGGTTTCACGATGGGGCGACGTCAACCTCGTCAGTTTCAACATTTCAAAAACCCAATCATGTACTTTCTCCACCAAGAAGACTGCTATGGATCCTGTATCTTTCAACGGTTGTTCTCTTCCGAAAGCAAGCTCCATCAACATGCTTGGATTATCAATATCGAATAATGTCAAATATTACGAGTCAATTAAGTGTAAAGCCGGTCTCGCTTCCAAAAAACTAGGTGTATTATATAGATCACGTCGTTATTTCAACGATAAACAACTTCTTCTTCTATATAAAGGACAAATCCGACCTGTCCTTGAATACGGCAGTCACCTTTGGATTGGAGCCCCAAAATACCTTCTAAACTTAATTGACTCAGTTCAAAGAAGAGCAATTCGTTTGATAAACAATGACACCCTTACGTCTAATCTACAATCAATGGAACACAGACGTAAGATTGGTTCTCTTAGTCTTTTCTACCGTTATTACCACAGTCACTGCTCTTCGGAACTTAAAGAACTAATTCCTCCTGCACCCACTCACAGCCGACAAACTCGTCTTACACTTGCCGAACATCCATACATGGTAAATGTATGTCGACCAAGAACTGGCAGCTTCCAAAGTTCCTTCCTTAATGCCACCGGTAAGCTATGGAATGCTCTTCCAGCGTCTGTGTTTCCTCCTTCCTACAATCTGGATCTCTTCAAGAAACAGATTAATATACACTTGCAATCTCCCCAACCCACACACAAACACGAACACAACACACGTTTCCCGCATGCAGCGTCCAGCCTGCCTGGCTGAGCGTCATAGAGTGTACTGGTCTTGACCGGGTGTGCTCTCCTGCATGCGTTTACATAAAAAAAAAAATATTCTCCATACTTTGAACTAGGTTTTTAGCAATAAAACTAAAGTATGTAAGGATCTTTTTTGTAAACGTTGTTGAGTCTTTTAGTGATGGATACCTCTTGAGAACAGGAACATTTACATGATTTTAAGCATCCTTTTATCTTGACATTTCAAAGGCATCTATTATTCTCTGCTATAATAATTCTTACTTATTGTCCATAGTTATCATAAATCGGCTAAATTTTATTCCTGTCTATCTGTTGTAGTGATATTAATAGGCAGTTCAAAAAACAACCGAATAACCTCCGCCTATTCCCTGTGATCGTTTAATTAAAGAAAAGTATTTAATTCTTTTGAATTACATGTATATTTGAATTTATAATGTTTAATGTTATGTCATAGTCAATTGATAATTAAATTGTCAGTGCGTGTTCTAAAGATAATTAAGTCGTAAAACATGTTTTTAAAAATTTATTACTATAGCGTCACAATTTGACATTCTGGGTCATAAAATTTTCATGATCGTAATAAAAAGTGTTATGTCACTACCCAGGGATTCAGCGATGCTAATTCTTCTGCAACTTTTTTTGCCATTTATGCTTCCTATCCAGAGAATATTGAAACCAAATATAATTCAGATTGTGAACTGTGTCTACATCATTTACAAGGTCAGCTCCTTATTTAAAAGTTCCAAGAATACAATTCATAAAACTAGCGGTCGGGATAAGCCATTATTTTTTTATGGTCAAGCCTGATCCATCTTTTTTTACCAACTGTAATTAACACTTTTTGTATTATAATATAGACACATAAAGTAGAATACATACAAGTGTTTATGATGAAATATTATATATTGAGACGTCCCTTAGGACAAAATGGTCCAGGTCTCGGGAGCGTCAGAATAATTATCCAATTTCTTTCAAAAAATCAGATTAACAAATCACCCTAAAATATGCCTTGGATACTAGAGCTACCCCTGACAGAACTAAGTGGCGCCAATTTATTGTGACCATTTGTTCCAGGTATGGAAAGAAGGGTCATTATATCTGAATGACTGAAAAATTGAGTTTCAGGGAATGGAAATCATTCACATTGCCTCTCTAGAAACTACTATAAAGTTAATACTATTCATGAATTATTGTTGTCTGTATACGGTAAATATATATTCATCGAATACAAATTATTGTAACGATTCCTTCCTAAATGCGAGACATCGACAAGCTTTGGAATGTTCTTCCAGCAACTGAGTTAGTCACGTACATGATTTAGATCTATTCAAGAAACGTAGCAATGAACACTTGCAAAATTCACTCAAAGATCTCTCCAACACTTTCATAAATGTTGCCCATTATGTTTACGACATTCAGCCATCCTGGTTTAGTCACAAAACAAACATACAAGTAGATTTAAATGAACTGTTAATACTTCTATATTTACTTGTAACAAGTATTGCTATTTATTATCGTAAACATTGAGGAAAAGGAGAAGAAGAGATGTGCCAGTTGAACATACTAAATTGATTTCAGCTACTATGGAGAGGGCTTGGAGAATAAGGAATGTGGAATCACCATAACTTCTCCCAGGGATGACGATTTCGGAAACTGGCGTTGCAGCTTAGGCTTCACCAAAGCAGACAATTCAACCGATATTGTAAGACGACTTATTTCATTAGAGAAATCAAGTGAGTTTATTAGTTTTTAAAATTACTTTTACTCGATTTTTGTGTAGACTTGCAGGTAATTATTATAATTGATTAATGTTCTTTCTGTGTATCCTCAACCGGATTTGCTTGATATTCCACTAAGGGATTAAGGAAATTTGTTTTTATTAATTTACTTCTTGAAAAAGATTTAGATTGATAAGTATAGAATCACTGTGTTTGATGTTAAAGAAGGGCTTGTGAGAAACTTCTGTTATAGTTCTGAGTGGACATAAATTTGTCAATTGTGGAAGGATGTTCGAAAAGGGTTTCAACGGTTTTTGAGGGTGACGTAAAGGTGCAGGTAGGATTAATTTAGAAAGATCAATTAAGAAAGACGTATTTTAAATTCCCGAACTTCAGATTGTCAAATTTTATGGTGTATGAGCTATAAATATACACAATTAGTTCACGGAAAGTTTGGAAGGAAGGATATCAATCAAATTTTCTTATTATAAAAATAGACTAGAGAATATAATTTGCTACCCTATCAATATTTATGTACAAAAAAGTTTGGGAGCCACTGACATAAAAGTTTAACCGGTTCAAAGCCGCAAGTATATTAGTTAATATTTTGGGGCATATAACCACCACAAACTTCAGCCAAACTTGCTAGCTAATGAATTATTTGCATTGTCTCAATTTTTAAACAATATTTCAGTAAATATGTTGTGATAGGACACCATTGAAATTATCAATATATTTGTGGATTATTTAGTTTGTATTGAGTTTTGACCATTGGGCCGACCCTTTCGATGAATTAATTTGATGTTTTTTACGTTCACAAAATAATTGTCGAAAATCATTCCTTTTCTTTCCAGTCTTTAAGCTCTCAAAAATATTTTTAAACTATTTTTTTTTACTTCTGTACATATTGGTAATACAATATAGAATTAAAATGTATTATTTGGATAAAAATATTTCATTAAAAATATATAAACATTAAAAAAAATGTTATATAGTTATGCAATCTCACAACGAATTGTCAGTTAACAATCAAAATGAAGCAAGCAAAGCAATCATGTTTATCTCTTTTTACATCTAAATGGTAAAGTATAGAAATAAAAACAATTAGGATTTATCTATTCAAATGTAATTGCATGATTATTGAACTCATAATCATAACAACAGTGATGTATACACACACTGCACTTTATACTCATTGATTCCCTTGAAGATAAATGTATTATTTGTTTATGGCTAATAATAATATTACAACAATAACTTTTCAATGCATTGCTTATTGACTTATGACATAAATATTTACTATAAACTTGGTGTAGTCTGGTGTGACATAATGCTCATCGTTATATATTTTTTTGAAAACATAGCCATGTATATGTTTTGACCTTCTTACCCCATTCCTAGAGGGCTATCAGCTTATGTTCAGTTCAAGTGTTTCATTATCTCCAGTGAAATAACAGTCAGTTGTGGTTTATTTTTCATTCGAGACATTACTTCAAGATGCAGCACTGCTGGGTAAATCTATTGTCATTTGTGATTTTGTATCTTTCTCAGCATTTCAGTGATGGCGAGTTACATTCTTAATATTATTTAATAAATTATTTATTTGTATTTTAAGTATTGGCGATTAAAGTAGCATTATTGAATACTTATTTAATTAATAGTAAATAAATGTCACTAGACAAACATTTACAAAAATAATTTAATATTTTCGTGGTTTTATTGAATAAAGTGTTTGTTTTTTCACTGTTTTTTTGGTGTTTTTAATTGATTAAGATAATATGTATTTTTTTCAGTGTTTTCAGCATTCATTTTGAGATCCATTATAAATTATAAATATTTATTTATTTATCTTGTTTTTATATGGATCACGTAAGATAAGTTCTCTATTAGGAGACTGCAGTTTCGACTCGTAGCCTGTCTCATTCCATCACTTTTATCCAGTTATCTCTTAAAAAGTAAATAAATAAATATTTATAGTATATAATTGTAATAAACTGTAATTTTACGAAAGTATATCAGTCAAATTAAAAATACTTTTATGTGCATATAAATATATAGTATAAACTATACAAATCTACTTAAATTTGGATTCGTTAAATACAAACTTTGAATTACTTAAAACTTCTTAAACATTATTATATGTGAAGTGTGACACCATATCTTTTTAGAGTTTTTCTTTTGCATAATAAATCTTAGAATGTATTTCTCATGCAAAAGAACATTTGACATATTAACTTTTAATTATTACTAGAAATTAAAAATAAATGATTAATTTAATTTGATATTTACACTTCATAATTAAGTTTCACAAATTATATTTGAAAAATCCCTAAATTAAGTTAGATAATGCTTTTGATAAAAACCAGCCATTCGATCCAATTAAATTAATAAATATTAATACTTCAAGTCTATACTAATATTTTATTTATTTTTAAAAGAGGAAAATAATGTGTTTATTTTTTGCCAATAAATTAGCTCTTTTTATGTAATTTGTTTTATAATTTAAAAAATATTTTAGGATTTGTTATCGAAAATGGAGATGCATTGTCTGATACTCCAAAAACTATTTTATCGACCCGGAATATGCCACTTAAGGTTGTGTGTCATGTGACAAAGCCGCTGTCTTACTGTTGGATGCAGCATCCCAATGGAACCGAATTCTATCCATCGATGACCAAAAATGAGAATGTCACTTACTGGTGAGAATATTTTTAACATTAACATTAACATTTGAAAAAAATGCCCCATAACAAATCGTCCCATTCCATTTTCAAATGGATCGAAGTACCCATCAACCTACACGACTCAATAAGAATAATTAATTGTGTTTTCAACATTGAGAGCTATAAAACAGTAGGCAGTTAACAACTTTTAAAAAAAAAATGCCGTTTACCATGACAGTTGATAGAAAAGTATCGAACCGTAACTGACATTGACGTAAGTGAACAACGGCGTAACCAGGACGTGTTAAACAATTATTATTGTAACGTTGGTCGTATATTGCATGAAAAAAAACACAATGCAGAGTCACGTTTATGTGGAAAATTTCAGCTCTTTTGGATGGTGGAAAACAGGTTAATATTCACATTACCAAGATTCAAGATTTTTGAGCACTCAAACAAAACTAGTGACAAATTTGATATAAAGTATTTAAAAATATAATTAATTATTGTTTTTATTTTATTGTTAATTTTATTTACAAACATTTAAAACAACACAACATTTAACAGACTTAGTATTAATAATTTGTTTACAGGTTTTCAAATGAGGGTTTGGAAGTTGGAGACTGTTCCATGACGCTGAATAGCGGATCTGATCAAGATAGTGGTATATGGACTTGTCACCTTGGGCAGAGTCGCCCTGCTGGGCTGGAGTTGGTCTCTCAGGTGACCGTTAAGGTTAGTGGCCACCTGGCCGCGGAGCCGAGTAGCGTGGTTACTCGCCGCGGCAAGAATATGACCGTAAAGTGCGTTACGGCCGGAGAAAAGCTGCCCCTAAAGTACTGTAGGTTCTCGCTGCCCGATGGAACCAAGTTCAACATTGATAATGCAATCAAAAGAGAAAAGTAAGTCCTAACACAAATTGTATATTTATATGGCATTACTGCAAAGCTCTGGAACGCTCTTCCTTTGTGTAATTTGGATCTCTTTGAGATACAGACTGTTTGAGGTTTATTTGGATGCCATCTTGCATATATATGCAGTTTAGGCAGACACAGACTAGTCTGTGTATCTCAATGGACAGTTTATGAGTGCGAGGGAGACTAAGTTTTTTGTTCATTTTGAGCAAAAAATAATACATCACATAAAAAATAAATAGTGTGGGCGGTAAACTGCTTTCAAATTAATATATATACCTAATATCTCTTTGACCAATATAGTCGTGATAATAAAGGCTTAGTGCACCGACTGGATATCTTTGTTGCATAGATTAGAAGGATTACTATTATTTGTATCAAATCAATGAAATTAACATGTAATTTTGGGCTTCCATCCAAAGGTGGTAGCTGTATTTTAAAACTAAGCGAATTTGGGATCTGTAATGAATTAGTAGTTATAAAAAGTGTTTTAAATAGGATGTCCAGTTTTCTAGATGCAAGCCTATGCATTGATTGTGACAAATTAAGTAGGTTTTTTTGAGACTTAGACTGTTTTTTTAGTTGATTTGCAAATTTGAATGCTTCTCTTTTTCGCTGTCTTTATTCACTTTTATATAATAAAATGTAATTTATGTTATTTTTCATCCAGTGCAATACAAGGGCAGTACTACTTCACGGAGAATGCGACAATGAGCAGTGGAGATTGTTCTGTAACCGTGGTCTCGGTGGAAAGCCGCCACTTTGGGAAGTGGCAGTGCGCCGCCATGGTCGACGATAAGCCCTCGGAGTACCACGACTACATCAATGTGGAAAGCAATGGTGAAGAATAGAAGAAGACACAATACTATCAGAATTACTATAATGTGCTGCTATGCTCTTTACTGACGTAATAAAAGAAAAACTCCCTACATTTTCATCTTACACAGGCGATTAGTGGACATGAAATATTTAGCGAGTTCCTAAAAAAGTTTGGCTTCTCTTCTTACGACTCTTGTCAATGTGATCCTAGCATCCAACAGGCAGTGAGACATTCTCTCATATAGTGCATCATCCATGAGAACAGTAGACGTGTCCTCTTATTTTATTTATTAAATTACATCAAGGATATTGTTGAAATTAATTGCGGTTAATGAGGCCGACACGGAATACACTCCTATGTACTTTAATTGTTTGTCACTTCTCAAGATCTAACCTTGTGCGTAACTTGCAGGGGAACACACGCAACCATTTTATGTTAAAAAATATTAGCTCGATATAGCCCTTGCAGGCTGGTGCCGAAAAGCCGATATGGCGCTGTCGCCATTTTGTTTTTTGTGACAGATTGCTACTTGTATTTCCGTAAATAGGCGCTAGATGAATTTACGGCAGTAACTGTGATTTCTGTGGGCGCTCAGTCGCCATCTGTCCAGGACTTGTGATGAACTAAGAAAGTTCAGATCAGGGCAGGTGACCGAAGTTTGTCAATCTTTAACTTAAAAATAAATTACAATTTGCTTCTCAAAAATTTATTTGATGCATGACTTGATCTCCATCCCTTCATCGTAGACATCACATACACATAACACAGGATTGGCGTTAAGTATGTGAATGATTAAACACAAAACAACGATCCAATAATTTAAATTATAAATATAATAAATAAATATCATTTCTGTGTTGCAGAGCCTGCCATGTCTGCTGCCTCAGTGACAGGGATTTGTTTGGGCGTGGTGATCGTAGCGGTAGGCCTGGGTGTGATTGGCTACCGTAGGTGGATGAGGCGCGAAGGAGTTAGAGCCGAAGAGCTGCAGCCACCGCGAGAGTCCGACTTCAGCGTGACTTTCCACCGACCGTCAGGCTCCAGCGACACCAGCTCCACACATTTGGCCAGCCCCGAGGTTTCCGTTAATCCACAGTACGGCGGCACCTCAAGAAGTTAACCTCAGACGGTTAAGGGGATCAACACTCATAAGCCATCAATATAAAATAATAGAGAGTGGAATGTCCTCAACTCATTTTATAAACTTCCGATACAGTTCACACAACAGTCATTAATGTGCGTTTTCCTCCATTTTCCTCCTAATTGTAAAACCCATCTTGGGGTATTCTCTTGTATATGTTTACATCATTAAACATTGTTCATCCTGCATGTGTCTCTATCCTTCCCAGCCTTCTGCCTTTCGTATCCGGCTTCTTCCTTCTCTTCTCGTGATGTCATCGTCCATCAAAGTAAAAGTCAACTGAGTCTTACCAAACTTCAAAAGGAAGTAGCAAGAGTTCATCTTGACCAAGTACTATAAAGGTGTAGCGACACTAAAGAGAGAACGGAAGGCTCTTACTACATTATTTAAGAACTGAAGGTTCTCGCATCAGCTTCACAGTCAGCACAAACTTAAGTATCTTTACAAATGAATGCCTTTTCATCTCCTCTTTTGACTCTAAATAGTCACCCTTTACCATTTTTAAAGTTAACAGCAATCACTTATACAATACCTCTAGATGACAATTACTCAAATGACATATCTGAAAACAGAAATGTTATCATTAATAATTACTAAAGCTACATTTGAACATTACAAACAAACAATTTTTTTTTAATGTAATCTTATACTTATAATATAAAAAAAATATGTTATTTACTGTTCTTTTTTTTTCATTTAATATTCTCAAAATTCCAATATTCTTCCTCTAGCAGCCAATACTTTTGAAGATAAGTGAAGAAGACGTGTAAACTCATATTAGGTTATTATTATGTGTGGCCATGATCAATACGAACAGGAAAAAAATGTTTTAATAGTATTTTATGAATGACTATTGCACAAAAATAAAAAATAAAATTAAGTAATAAATGGCTAAATACCATATATAAGCATCAATCCAGTTTAATCAGTAACTGGGATGGCACAAAGTGGTGGCCATTCGTTCCATGTTGACCGTATAGACGGAATGACTGGATATCACATTTTTGTGTAGTTTGAGAGCCTCGTACACCTCGGACACCGATACTCGATCTCTGCGGGATTTCAGCTCCGGTATCCTAGAATATATAGTAGCCTTTAATATTTTTTTCAGTTTAAAAATCATAAATTAGAATACTGGAAAAGCATAATTAAGATGGTTTATCGTATTATATCAATACATCAGATACGCTGAGTTAAAATTTGATGTTGGATGATCAAAAACACCACATACAATTAATTCATGTTAACCCAATCACTGCCAGATACAAAATATCTCCTCAAACCATGGAATGTTCCAAAAACATTTGAGCATATTGAATATTAGTTTGACAAGTTTACAACTGATCGGTTAGAAATGTCGGTGTAGGGTTTTTTTTTCGCAAATTATTTGTGTCCTGCGGGGTACAGCCAAGCATTTTTTTAGGGCAGCCAAAAGGCTAAGTAAATTCTCAACTATAAAAATTGAGAGACTTCTTCTCTATGAGTGCAAAACTTATCCTGTTCACATAATTGTTCCTATGCTAGGATAATTGGTGTGATGATGACTTTCTAAATTGTTTCACATTACATAAGTGAAGGTACTGCTATGAGTAGGCTTGTGTACTAACCCGCAAGCCATGCTGTAGGCTGTAGCTTGCTCGGCCTCGTCCATGGTGAGAGGACAGCTTGGTGCCAGAGCGTCTCCAGTCGTATCCAGCTCCGTTGGGCCACGGCCAGATGGCGTGTTAAGGTTGGTTGTATTGCGCAGCCACATGTTGGGGACGTCACTGCCCATGTCGTAAGCAAACTTGCCCTCCCTCACCTTGTAGCCCTTTCTCTGGGTGATTACCACTGTCAGAATGTTCTTGAGAAAAACCTTGAAGAAAAATAATAAAATTGATGAGAGCAAATGGCAATGACTGATATATATCATATTCCTGTATACCATAAATACATAAAGACGATTTTTCTTAAAAAAATGTTTTTTAACCACTTCACACTCAGGTTATTTACGAAAAACTACCAAACAAAAGCTATGAAGTTATAATTCTTGATTTCTGAGTTTCGTCTTATTCACTATTAAAAGATTATGAGCTTTAAGATAAGTACAAGAAGCACACTGAAGATGGTTTGTTATTTTTGTTCCGTTAGTCTGTCAAGTAAAAATATATTTTTCGCTCTCTCGCATACAATTAGATGTGAACGAGTAGGATGCAAGGAAAATCAGTTAGCAGCAAAAAGTGTACACATATTATACTAGAATGCATAATATTTTGTGTATTATATGAAATTTTTGTACATGAAGGTCGCCCGCAAAGGTATAAGCTTGCACCTGTATATCAAATTATATTTTATGTGAATATTTTGTTAAATAGAATATACTGAGCAGGCATGCATTTAATGCCAAATTCATTGTGCCCGCACCTGTGCGTACATTCGGGTGAAGTGGTTTAGTTAGTTTATAAAAAATAATTTACCTGTACTGCTGCTACCATCAAGTCTATGGTAGCATCATCAGCTCCCTCCAGCCCCTTGATCCCAGGCGGTGAGCATGAAGCGCCCGGTCACCAGAGCTTGATCGGGGAGGAATAGTTCTTGCGCCGCATACCTGGCAACAGTTAAAGTTTATTATTTTACTATAAAACTGTTCCACCTTCTGTTCTGCCATTGTTCTCATGCACAGAACCGACACTCTGTCGTTCCCGCGCAACTGACTATTCGCCGCACCGTCACTCCTAGGGTGTGGCTGAGAGTGTTGCCATCACCATAGAAACTCTTTTAAAAATCAGTCAGAAAATAGTCGCTAGCTAAAACTACATGTTTTTAATAAATACGATAGTTTACGTAAACACACACAGATGAGCACTAGTAGAGTTTTACGGACTCTATGACGTTTCAAATTTGACAGCTGGACACTACGAATGGGAATAATGTGTAGTAGTTGTGTGCATGAAGAGATTGAGGACATTAATAGTAAGTGCTTAATAATATGCTTCTCTTAAAGAGATTCACATTTTAAGGAAACAGATTCTGTGAGAGCATTCCAAAGGTTTACTAATGGTATTAACGAAGGAGCTGAAAAAAATGGTTCATTCTGAGTCGACATGATATTTACAAAGAAATGATAACATGCAAAAGAAAAATCACAAATAAAAGAGATTTCTTCATTTGCGAATCCATTGCAAATGAGTTCATGAAAGGCCTATACATTTCCATAGTTGACATTTCCATTGTAACCTAACAAATCAAAATGTTTAGCAACCACAAGCTTGTAACATAAATATTTGTTATCTTCAGAGTTAAGGAAGATATGGATAGGTTCTGACCTAAGGGCATCGCCTGTAGCGGGAGCCGCCTCCCCTGGAGGGACGTAGTCCAGAACATCCACGGGCTCGAAGGAGTTGCGCGGTGCTTGGTGTGGTCGGTGCTGGTGATGGCGGTGGTGTCTGGCTCTGGGCGCGGCCCCCGGAGCGACTGTCAACTCCGCCAGACCCTCCACCTTGTTGAGGATGGCCAGGAAGAACTCGTTATGCAAGTGAACCTGTAAATATATCATATTCGTAGATCAAAGTCACTTTGTGGTTTGTTGAATTGAAAGAATCAAATAAAAAACTTTGTACAACCAATGAGTTTCAATTGACTTATTTATTTATTTATAGAATCGAAATTCCATTTTTTTTTTACAAATATTTAGAAACATAGAGTATACATAAATATACAATGAATAGAGAAGATAATAAAAAATAAAAATAAAAAAAGAATAAGAAGATGACACGTGTCAAAGATCACAGAGATTAATGAGAACAATACCATCGACAAAAGAGGAAAAGGATGTAAGAAAAGGATCGAGGTGTGCTGGTAGGCCATTTAGGATTGACATTGCCGTTGTACCAAATTGATTGCTTGAAGCTCCACAAGCATCGACTGGGATCAAAAACAATGGATGGCTACGAGCACGGGTGTACCTATCTGGAACATAGAAGTTTAAACATTCAAGAATCCCAGGGTTGTGAATTGAACCGCGAAGAAGAAGGAAAGAATGTTTGAGTGCAGCAATTTTCCTCCGGGACTCTAGCGAATGGAAAGAAAGCATCCCTAGACGAAAAAGAGTTGGGTAATGTTCGGAATTAAATGAATTGAATGGATAGTTACCGTAAATATAAAAATAAAGACGTCGCAGATTTTTTTTATGATTTTTTTCGGGCATGAAAATGTATTTGGATTTATTGGGATTCCAAGCTAAGCTCCCATATTCAAGAACAGATAGAACGAGTGAAGAATAGAGAGTACGAAAAATTAGAGGGTTATGAAATTGACTAACCTGGCGGGTGATGAATCCGAGAAGTTTATTGCCGTGTCAAGTTAAATTGATTATGTGAGTATGGAAAGTGAATAATGAATCGTAGGTTATACCTAGATCCTTAATAACTGCTACTCTGTCGAGCAATGTTCCAGATAAGTAGTATTTGGACAGAATAGGATTTTTAGAACGGGAGAAAGAGATAACGTTACATTTGTTGATACTAAACGTGAGCTTATTTATGGCAACCCAGTTTGATACACTATTAAGATCAGATTGCAGATTGTGCATATCTTCGATGGAGGAAATTTTATTCAATTATTTATTTGTCTACTGATTTCCTACATTCACATTCAGTTGACATCCTACATTCAGTTTTAAGTTTGTTCTAAAGAAAGTGTGATGCTTCGACTGTTTTGCAAAGTTAATTGTTTCATTATTTTCTGTACATATTTTTTGCAAGCTTACAGTTTTGACTTTCTTGTAAAATATTATTTATAAAATTAATGCCTTGATATATAAAAAAATTCCATATCTGTGTTGAAAAAAAAATATTCGAGGCCCGTTTACTTTGTTTTGAATACACATTACAAAATTAAAAAAATATATAAACATAAACATCAGTAGGTACTTAGTCTTCGATTTTTCAGTCAAATAGTTATGAAAAGTGTAAAAAACGTCGTCCTTAACCGCGATGTTTTTTTGTAGGTTTTTAATCGGTTTTTAGAGCATTATTAATGAAGATTGCAATCTATTTTTATTGCATAAATATATTTGTCGTTTCTTACAATTTTAGATCCAAATGTTATAGATTATATATTCCAATTTTAGACCCAAATGTAATAGATTATATATTCAGAAATATCTTCAGCTTATTTTGAACAATTTATTGATAGAACACAAGGGAAAGTCTGATAATAAAGAACGCTATTAAAGAATGCAACCTGCCATTTATAAACGTTAATGATTTTATTGAGCGCGGTACACAACAGCGAAGTTGTTCCTATTTAAATTACAATATTAGTAATCTATTTTCGGCCATTCATATCTAGTCTCAAATAAAATACCATATAGGGACACTTGGGAATGTGAATTTTGATCGTGAGGTCACTTTTAGGTATATTAAATTGTACTTTCTCGGACTAATGCGCAAAATAGTTAGGTTAGGTTCTATCATATTTATCATTTGTTTAAAAACGTAGAAACACCCCAATAATTTTGTTGTATATTTGTCAAATTAATTCCATAATTAAGAAAGTAAATATTGATTTAAACCTGTTCGGCTGACAACAGGACGCGAGCTTCTTGGTCAAATTCCTCCTTTGTGATTCTCATCTTGAACCATGTTTTCATGTGACCGAAGTAGGCCTTGGATTTATCTCCTAAGGCGTCGTTCAGCGACTTCCTCGCAACGTTTAATATGTCGGCGCTCATTCTTACTCGGCTTTGAGAGCATCAGGATAAATACCGACGCGTTTATTTTTGTTTTTAAAAGTTTAGCCTTATCTGTCAAAGCGAATCACAACATTTTATCGTGTCAATGTTCTTCTTCTTCTGCATGATGTGCTGCCAGTATTTTAAAATACATTCGAAATATTCTGATTAAGAAAATGAGCGAAACTCACGCATGTGGTCTTTTTAAGATTTATTAAGCGATGTAATTTCAAAAAATAATAATTACATGTTATAACTGCTCCATTAAATACGCCAAATACTAGATAAAGATTTTTTAATACACTAGGTTTAGTTGACTTAGGTACTACTAAATATACCTATGTATGTACTAGAAACAGCCCTGTTTATACATATTTTTTATATACGCACCATTTTATTAGAGCTTTTTTAGGTTTTCCAAACTAGCGCTCTGAGGTGAATTTATGTTTTTTTGTGTTGACCTATAATAATAATATGTGAGATGAAATTCTTAACCTCTTTTTAAAGTAAAAAATAATATGCATAAATAAAATAAAATCCTTGAATAAAATCGTCTGTGATGAATGTATTTTACATCTCCACTATAATTTAATAAAATAAAGTTACACATAATTTCCCCCACAAAATTGTTCCCTCAATACAATATTTTTATGGACCTTTAAAAATTGTATTAATCTTGTAAATATAATGAAAAAGTATTTTTTTCAAATAAATAATCACTCAAAAGTAAAAAATTCAAACGAAAAGCAATCCTAAAATATGTAAATTTGTTAAAAACATACTTGTTTGCTTGCCTTGAGAGTTGTGAGACTAGCGTCAAACTGGGTCTAAATTTTACAAAAGTTTGACCTACTGAAGTATAATTTATTTTTCATGATCACGGATTTTTTCATTCAAAGTAAAAAAATACTTAGTTTGCTTGCAATCTATTGATGTCCTGCAGTAGTGATTTATGAATCACAAAGTCATAGTGTACTCCAGGGTCGCTTAGAGAGACAGTATGTACATCTATTCCTAGATCTAGTGATATTGAGTCGCAAAGTATGATGTGATGATGTCTATAACGAGGGCGAAGATATATGGAGTACCCACATAATCAATACCGGCTTCAGACCCTGCAGCGCCTTAGGGCAATTTTTTTCTAGCGCCCCCATATTGCTAATATTTTAAAAAATCTAAGAAAGATTGGTTGCTCTCGGCGCCCCTAGCTTATTTAACGCCCTAGGCCACCGACCCACTTCGCCACCCCCTAAAACCGGCACTACACATAATTGTCTTTCAAACTTAACTATTTATATGAATACAAAAAATAACGACGCTAGAGGTTTTTATTGCTAATGTAATTTTTGGGGGCAAAAAGGGTAATTGTTTTTGATCATGAATCATAACTTCTTTCCTCATTTAATATTTTTGTCATCAAATTTGCAGTGGAGGCAGTAAGAATAATGATGTTAGTTTCTTCTTCTTTTATATACGCTGACTAGTTGTAGCATACGGACATCGCAATTGGTACCATAATGTTGCATCTCTAAGACAGCCTTCTAGGATGCTCAAATATTCGATATTTAGTAATTAAATATTCTGGGTGGACTGTATTTTGTACAATTTATTAAATGGACATGGACTGAATTACATTAAATAAAACATTTGGCTATTGTTGATAATTTATTGTTTATTGGTTAATCGAAGTATAAAACATTGTTCACATAATGTAATGAAGGACATTGCAACAGTTGTAAAAAATACTAAACCTATATAATTAAAATTTATTAAATGCTCATAAATAGAATGCGAAGGAATACTGTGTGTGAGAAAGAGAGGTGATCATGAAATGTTATTTTAATGCGTGACTGGCATAAAACTTGTTAAAAACAGAGTTGATCATCGGTTCTAAAACCTAACTCTTTATAAGTCTTTTTTGTTCTATAAAGTAAATATATAATATAAAGTCTTGTAATTCATTTATCGTCTGCATTTATTCATTTTTAAAATCTGTCGTGACATATTTTTATTTTGTTAAATATTCATTTTAACTTTTATATTTTCTTAAAAAACAATTTAGTTTAAATATTTAAAGTAATTACATCTATAAAAGGTACTTAGCTTTAAAATGTTAAATCCTTAAAATTACTTTTAAATAAATATTTACATTTCATTGCCTCCAAGTTTTCATTTCGACAGACATATCTGCTAATGCAAATTACAAAACACAATATAAAATTATATAAAAACGTTTGCTATATTATTAAAATAAAAAACAACATCAAAAACAGAATTTAATATAATTGAAAATACAGCTTCCATGGATATCTGCTGCTCATAAGTAGTTCTACAAAATTAAACAGCGTAAAATTCAATTTAAATATTAAATTTACTGACCGAATAAATAAAAAAGAAATGCAGACTTTGGGCAACTACTAAAAATACGTTTATATAATATATATTCATATAAATATATAAAAAGGTACTTTTCTTATAATAAAGTATATTTATGTAATCCTTCGAAATTGTAAGCTTCATAGGATTATAAAATCTCATTGTATATTTTTTCAAACTGTTACATAAAAATATAAATCATTTTCTATACTAACATTATTGTAATAGAATGGACAAATAAAGTTTCTCTTTTTCATCCATTCCATTGGGAAATCAATTCTTTACCAGCATAACTTCATCAACATGGAGTCCCACAGTCAAATATTATCAAATTAATTATTTACCATAGTAGAAAATGTTATAATACATAAATAGATTTAATAACGAAAAAGCAAACTGTGACATTGGACCATAAAGCATAATTAAAAGGTTAAAAATTATGATAAACCATACGGTTTTGTTATTTAAATGTTTCCAAATTAAATATTGTCTAACTTTGTGTTTTTTTAAATTAATTTATGAGTTGTGAGCAATATTTTTCAATAGTCTTTATACAGCTACCTTACTTAAATTCATAAAAACCTTTTTTTTTCAACATATATAAATAATTTTGATCTTATATATTTATGTACTTTTAATTTATAATGAATAATCATTTGGACCACAATACTCACTATCAAACCAAGAGCTAAAATTTTATCTTGCTATATTTTCAAACGGTTATTTTCAATTATTTTAATGTACAGTAGTATTTTGGTTCATGGTCTTTGGATCATGGACGCCAAAGATATTTTTTTTTGAAACGCAATAGTAATATTGTTTTAGATTGATAATAATGAAGGATCTATTTATGTCACTTTTTACATTCCAAATTAGCCGAAAGAATCATCATCCAATAACTCTATGTGTAGTGTTGTTCTGACAATGCCTATTGTAGTCCATTTTGAAAAATATATAAAAATCATAACTGTTGTCTATGCTGGAGAAGAATTAATTCATTTGATCAACATCATGAAATAACTTACAGCACTAAAAATAAAGTAACATTTCACTTAAAATTATCATATAAAATTAGAGTAGCTATTTATTACACTTAATTTTTAAGTCTATTGATAAACCCAGAGCCCGACACCAGATTGCACAAATAACCCGATATACTTTGATTTGTTTACTTGCAGTCATGCCAGTGATTGGCTCACATCCACATATTACCTACTTATGTCTCCATCTAACATCTCCTATTGGAACCTTCAATGTAATCATTGATGTCAGCGAGTGAGGCGAACATTTGCGAATCAATGTTTCAAATCCATTCGTTGATATCCTGCCCTCCCCATCCTAATTTCTCAATTTCACACATTTTGTTTTAATAATAATTTATAATATACCTTTCTTACTCATATAAACTCACTGTACATTTTTGTATTTGAAAAATTACAATAACGTACTCATAAAGCTAATAAACAGCCATGAAATATTTTTTTTATTTCATGGCTGTTTATTAGCTTTATGAGTACGTTATTGTAATTTTTCAAATACAAAAATGTAGAATAAAAGGGAAGAAGTTCATACTTTAGGATACCTTGAGTGAGATACTAAAACATATTTGGTGTCTACTCAATATTATGTGCAGTACAAATTTGTATCATAGTAGAATATATTTGAATTGTTGTTCTAGGTTATGCTTTATTTATAAAAACTATAAAGGTATATTTGCATTTTTTTGTGACAATGTATTAGTAATGTAAAATTATTGGTGGTTAGCTGTTTATTAAATAATCTGATCTAAGGTTTGAGAAAGGATGAGGAGCGCAGAGTTTCGCCAATTCAATAATGCAATAATTTAAGCATCGAAGTAATAATTATTAAATGTTTTGTAAATATCACTCGTCAATATTGAAAATAATAATATTAAAGCGTAGCAGGCGGAGCGGTTCGCCCGGTTCTAAGTTAAACTATACGCCGAATAAATGCAAAGGCTGTTTCATAATGGACGGTATCATGACATGTCTGCTTGACTATCATCAGGAGACGGAGGCGGCCGTCGTCCTCATTCATAAATAAATAGTCTCAAATTAACACTATACTAACGAGGACCGCCCCCGGCCTCCACCACCGGCCGGCCCTAGTTGTGGACCGGCATGGGGAATGATCCCAAGAGATTGTTGGCGAAGGTGGAGTTGGTGAACTTGAAGTGGCGCTTGTCGTAGAACTTGAGCAGCGCCGGCGAGTAGGGATGCTTGTCCTTGAGGTGGATGTAATGCACTTCGGGCTCGCTGGTCGTATGTCCGCACTCCTCGCACACGTACATCTGAAATAAACCAATACACAGTTAAGTATTGTTTGCGTGAAGACTGTATTGAAATTAAATTGTCAGACTATACTTTGATTGAGAATAAAATTGATTGTCAGTAATGTTACCTTTGTGCGCCTCTCCTTGTATGCGTATTGGTGTTGCACGCCGTGCACCTTGAGGCAGTGCGACTCGAGGGAGCAGCGCTGGGTGAAGGACTTCTCGCACAGGTTGCACTTGTACGGCCGCACGCCGGTGTGCGTGCGCGTGTGCCTCTTCAGGTCGAAGGTGTCATTGAATCCCTTGCCGCAGAACGTGCAGAGGTAGCGCTTCACGTCCGAGTGACACTTCATGTGACGGTTGAGCAGTCGCTGCAGGGTGAAGTTCTTGGAGCAGATGCGGCATGTGAACTTGCTGGGGTCGTCGTCCGTGGGGCTGAGGCACGGCTTGGGTTTCTCATCATCGCGTGATCGGCCGACTCC
Source organism: Glossosoma conforme (assembly GCA_022606575.1). Taxonomy (NCBI): domain Eukaryota; kingdom Metazoa; phylum Arthropoda; class Insecta; order Trichoptera; family Glossosomatidae; genus Glossosoma; species Glossosoma conforme. Next base: position 2,820,811 of record JAGTXR010000025.1, on the reverse strand, counting down.
ACCGTCCGTCGCCAAGGGGTTCTTGATTCCGTGGCCTCCGTTTACGAACTCCAACTGTACTTCAGGTGACAGTCCCAACTGAAACAAAAGAATTGCATATTGTAGAAAATATTACATGGTCGCATTGGATTATTGCTCATCATTGTCTCGAGAGAAATTATATGGTCGTAACGGAGAGTAAGCAAACAAATTGATTTGGCATAGCATAGAATTCTTCAAAAAGAGCGAAAGGAAACGTATCCGTTCGAACGTGTTAAAGAGTGAATTTCAAGAAAGCTCGGCCTCGAAATCAATGAGAAGCTTACCCGGTGTTGCAAGCCGTACTTTTTCACTTGACTTACGCTGGAGGGGCTCAAGCACGAGGGTTCGCCGCGGTCCAAGTCGCTGGCGCCGGGCGACGGCAGGGACATAGTGGTCGGCGAGTCTAGCTCGAGGCCGCTGCCCGCGAACGAGAGGCCGGGGGACAGCGCTGCATGCTGCTGCTGCATCTGCACTTGGATCTGAAGCTGACCCTCGTTTTGCAGGAGTTGCGCGCCGAGTAGCTCCGGCCGCAGATCGCGCGACAGGTATGACTGATCCTGTCCAAACTGGTGCGCGTAGTTCTTGTGCGAGTAGTACTGACGCGTGCTGGCGAGCAGCGGATGTTCCGGGAAATCCGCGTCCACAGCACCGGAAGAGCGCTCGGCCGCCGAGTCCGGCGTGAGCGAGGGCGTCGGCGTGGCGTGCAGCTCATCCGTGATGATCTCTGCCTGCGAGTCCTCGCCGGGTAGGCGCTGCAGGAAGTGAGACAGATCTGCCGCGTCTGACAGGCTGTCTAGCAGCGCGTGCTCCGCGGGGCTCGAAAACGTCAGTGTCGCCGTGAACTGCAGCGGATCGATCACATTCCCGGCCATGTCGACCATCATCGAGTCGTTGACGTCGTAGCCGCCGTACGAGCTCAGGTTGGATCCGAGCGCCGAGTCGAGCTTGTTGTCGTAGTCGAGATCGATCTCGTCTTTGAGGATGATTCCGTAGGCGGCGTTCTGGAGAAGCGAGTACTGCTTATTGGCTTGCTGGTTGTCTGCGTAGCCGCCGCCCCCACCGCCGCCGCCCACCTCCTGCCCGCCGTCACAGTCCATGTCGAGCGTACCGTTGGCCAGGTTGAAGCCGTTCTGCGAGAGGAAGTTTCCGTTCGCGTTGTAGGCGTTGATACCGTTCTGGCCTCCCTTGAGACTCTCGTAGAATGGTGGTAGGCTGCCCGTCGGCGGGCTGTTCGGTCCGTAGTCGGAGCGGCCGTCGCGGCCTCCTGCCCCTCCACCGCCTCGGCCTCCCGTGCCGCCGCCGCCGGAGCCGCCGCCGAGGGAGCGCCGCCGCCGCCGGTCGCTCCGGACCCGCCGGTGCTCCCGCCGCCGTAGCCGCCGCTCCCTCCGGAGCCGGCTTGCGAGCCTCCTGCTTGACCGCCCCCGTTGGAGCGCCCGTGGCCAGCGGCCGCCACCAGCATGGCCGGCAGCTTGCCGGGTGGGGGTGCCAGGCCGCGGGCAGGTCGCGCGAGAACGCCGTTCGCTATTTTAGAGCTGCTCGATCGCCTCTGCTCGCGGATTTTCTTTTCTTCCTCTTCGTCTTCGCCTTCGCCGCGTCTCTTCGGGATGTGATAGTCTATCGGCTGTTCTTGTTCCGGCTCGGCGGTCGCAGTGGGCGGAAGGCGCACGTCGCCGATCTCGTCGCGCTTTTCCTGCGGAAGCGGAGTGCGGCGGATGACGGACACTTGCCGGCAGTGCGGGGGCGAGGGCGCCGGTAGAGGGCGGCGCGGCGCGGGGCGCGGCAGGGACAGCGGCTCGGGCTGCGGCAGCGAGGGCGCGGGCGCCAAGGCCGGCTCCGGGCGGGGCGGGCAGGTACTCCTTGCGCTCGGCGCGCGTGAGCACGTGGCCGCGAGCGCCGTAGGGTACATCGCCGCCCAGGATGGAGGAAATGAAGCGGCGCGGTCCGGGCAGGGGGGCCAGCAGCGGCAGGGGGCCCTGGGCGGGAGCGGGCGGCCCGGGGCGGCCCGAGGGTTGGGGCCGGCTGGGTACGCCGCCGCAACTCGATCTCTTTTCGTCAAATATGTCTGCTCCTGTAAAGAAAAATAATGAATTAATACGTGAAATAAATGAAACAAATTAGGTGCATAAAAACTACATTTTGTACTCGGAATTGATGCGTTACAACAGGCTTCTATGCCAGGCACCTTACCGCTTGCATTTTGGAATGTTAATTATTTATAAACAAATAAAAAATAATGTTATTTATTTATAAATAAATAACAATAAATGGATGCATAAACTATTTTTTGTGGTCGTTTGAAAACGAGCTATATTTATTGAAACCTATGAAATTTTTCATGATTGATCATGTTGTTGATTCAAACAATGAGTTAAATTATTTTATGAAAATTTTCAGTAGTTTTTTGAATGAAATATTTAACATTCTGTATTGCATTTTTTTATTTAAATACTGTTAAAATAATATAAAAAATCGGTTATTTATTTCAATAATAACACCACGTGTGCATGCATAATGTTTGTTCTGCAGAAATTGCGTGGGCGAGAGACTGATCTTCCAGCCCTTTCACTCCCAGGACTTGGAATTGCTTTCTCGCTCTTACTCGTGCACAAAAGAAATGCGCTTATTGAAAGGGATGGTTGCTCTTGGAATTCCATCCGCCTGAGGCTTTGTGCGAAAAAGGTTGAACGCGGGACCGAAAAACAGGTCATAAACTGCCCGGCCCAGAGATGCGTCTTTGTGACTGCAACGTGCATCAAGAGAAGCGAAACAAATCTTAAAACTCAAACGAAAGAATGCAGACAGAGAAGTGTTAATTGTAGTTGTGTTCGCACAAAACATTATTTTTCTGAAGACTTTACCTTATACACATATATAATATACTTCAATGCATCACAAATCATAAGATATGATAATCATTATCATCGCGGATGGCAATATCAGTAAAGTCGTAAAGTTTGTGATGATCTTTCTACATTGATTCGCATATTAAATAACCTAGAAAATAGCCGCATTTGACAAAAATATGAAACGAAATTAATATAACTGATACAAGGCAGGTAGTAAAGGCAGTTGTTTATTAGTCCTAGAAAAAACCTATGCATATTGTGGAGGTATGCATGGATGTATGTATAATATATTGTAAGAACTGATAAAGAGATTTGAATAAAAACAATGCAGAATGGTAAAAACTTCCTGTCGGGACACACGCTCCTTTGTCTACAGAACTTGTTGATAATGAGGGGAATTCGGTATGTTTTCCACTGTTAACGAAAAAAGTCTATTATTTATGTCTTAAATACTCGTAGTATAAAATATTGAACCATATGTCAATACAAATGATTTGTGGATACAAATAACTTTGGATTTTAAGTTGTTTAACATTGAAAAATACTTAAAAGACATGAGTACTTGATCCACCAATGACATTAGAACATTTGTGTAATTCAAAAAATAATATGGGCTTAATGACATTTTATTACGTAATCAATTTTATCACGTTTTTTTATTGCATATTTATGTCCCTAAGGTTCTTTTGTTTCATTTAAAATTGAACTAAATTTATAGTCATTATTTAAAAAAATTAACAAATTAAAAATATTTAGTTTTGATTTTCATTTATTTTAAATGATTACATGTTTCGTTTTTTTTAAATTATAATTATGCAGTTTCACTAAGTATTCAGTCAGTTGATAACCTCAATGTTATTAATTTTTAGTCAACAAGGACTATCAAGAATATGCAAAATTACATTGCGACATTATTTCTTTTTTGACCGGAAGTTTCGCAAATAAACGAGTTAAGCAAGATTACAATAACACTATAATAGGCATACTATGTGTTGTTTGGAAGTTTTATTTGTACGTATATTTCTTTACAAACTGTGAAATGAAAGGTGAGGGTGAATCCCTGACTTTCCACCCTCTGCGGAAGTCCTTCTTATAAATATTCAAGCGAGCAGTGCGTGTAAGTCGTGTGACCCTTCCATATTGTAAATGGGAGTATATTAACCGTTAAACGGGCAGGTTGACCTTCAGCCGGGTCGGGCAGGTGGGGAGCAGTTAGGGTATGAAGGTGTGACCACCAGGTAGGCTCACAACACCTGTTGCATCGGAACCACACAAATGTATGCAATGTCAACAAGAATTTCAACAAGCAATTTATCCGCTATGTCATATTAAAGTATTATACCAATCACAAAACAACCACCAGAAACGTGTATTTCCTATCATGTTATTTCGATCAGTAATTTCAATCGACTATCACATGTGATTCAGTTTAACCAATAATTAAATATATGAAGCATGGTTTTAGTGTGATTTCTAGACATCAAACTTTTGGTTCATCGATGAACTGCGCATAAGAGAATGTTGAGAATTAAAAGTAAACAGATATTTTGGCTAATTTTTTAGTTAACGATCCTTTAAGACGACGAAAGCCGGGTTTAAAGAAAACAGTACACACAAAGCTTGATATTTTCTAGTAATTTTTGGCAATTGAAAGCTATGATCACTATCGTATTTTCTAGTCAGTATAATGATTACTCAGGGTATGTATATACTTATTGTGTCTCTATACGCAATAATTATTGTTTTGATTGACGTCTGGTGAGTAACTTCATCTACCTCTCAATTGTAACTTGAAAGAACTGAATGTGATTGCGGCGTGGAGCCGACTCTGTAAGATATCATCATTAGCATGTATTTGTATATATTGTTAAACTTAAAGTTTTTATGTTATAAGCACTATTGTGACATACAGGTAATACAGTTTGCCAAAGTGATGATAATTGACTATGAATCGTTAGTCCGACATTGAATGAATAACTGTATTAGTACTTAGAGGTGCATCGACCCAATTTAAATGCATTGTGCGATGTAAATGAATTATAATTCGAAGGAGACTTATTAACACACGCTTTATTGCTTTATTCATAGATCGTTGCACTGTCGGACGTTCATATTTGCGTCGTGCGGATGCGTCGTGTCACCAGGTGAGTCACAAATCAGTTATTTCCACGTGCCGATAACCTGTCCGGTATCATCGTAATGTGAAATGTCATTTCTGACTACTGCACGAGCTGCTACATGCTTTAATACAGTATCATTAGGTTATACACACTTCAAAATACTAATGATATACTTTAATCAAATACTGATTAGACGGAGATACTTTGTGAAGTATATAGATAGATTTGAGGAATTGAACAATGCTGACTATATAACCAGACCAATTATACGAAAGGACAAACTATGGGTTACTGTTGTGTAGAGGGGAATGGGAAGCCTACCTTTTAAAAGTACACATCATAGTTACAGTTTAAATTTTATAATAAATATTTAAATAATAAATGCCACACACAAGTAGAAAAGCGCGAGTGGCCTGGATGCGGAAGGCAGAGGATCGAAGTGGATGGAGTCTTATGCGAGAGGCCTACGTTCAACAGTGGATGGATACAGGGTGATGATGTTGATGATGAAATGTCACAAAATAGGATGATAAAGCAGATACCTACTATACTAGAGGTATCAAGCAGTCATCAGTGTCAACAAGACAGCTGCTAATGTCAGTTGTGTTTGTTGTGATTGCAGCAACAAGTCAGTTAGAATTGAATTAAAGCATTGTTGCACTCCGACGTCAGTAGATGACGATTTCGGGATCGACTCGATTCGATTCCGGAACAGTTACGGCAATGTAATCTAGTTAATGCTTCAACAGTTATTAAACAGCTTCCTGTCACAAGATGATGTGACACTGAATTTATTAGGTGGAGTGATAACAAGTATCTACAAGGATGTCATTGGCAGTCGTCATTTTCAGTATTGAAGATAAAGGGAAGAAAACAGACACACATGGTATCTTGAGGTGAACTTGACAAAGTTTAGAAAAATTTAACACTGATTTAGATTAATTATTAGTTCAATAAAAGAGACAATAAAAAATTGCTCATATCATACAGTAGAGTACAGTATTTTTTATCACTGAAATTGAGTGTTGAAAGCATTGCGGTATTGAAATAATATATCAATGGTGAAAAATCAGTTTAAAATATCTGTGTACATATACAAAAAATAAACCGTAACCTCAATTTGCATACCGATGAATGATAATTATTATGAGATTACATCAGCGAAACTATGGCATCAGTCGTTGGCAACATTTTGCTAGTGATGTGCTGAAATATTCATTCAATGTCATCGAGCAGAAATAATCAATATAATGATCAAAACAATCCTCTTATTAATATTTAATAATATGATTTTATTTCACCAATTTTTTATCCACGTTGTTCTCTTGCTGTAATATTGAAATGAGTATTATGCTATCAAAGAACACCACGAGGTTTCAATACTTTAAAATTTACTGCGATATTTGTCTTGCAATTTTTAAAATCAGATACAGAGGCTAGAAGGCGCTAAAGTCTGACATATATAATACGGTAGCATATAATTGTGAAATTTTACAAAACTCAATGTTCTGATAACGTTAGGTGGCGGATGCCTGAGTGTTATTCTATAATCGAGAGCAGTGTGTGTTGGTTGGACGTCACGCGTAACGGTTGCGCGGGTCGCCATACAAGCATTATACATTTCCCACTTTCCTTTGTTGCTCTTTTATAGTCGCATGCTAAATCCCTGTGATTCCGCACACCCAGCATCACAATACTTGACAATGGCCCAAACATAATCAACATTTTTTAAACAGAAAAGCATGCCACGTTTCTATATACACCATACAAACGAATCTGTTACTATCATTGTCACCACACGGATAATACAAGTTAGCCAGTATGTAATCTAATAATATAAAGCTTTGATTTGTTGTTAACTTCAAAGGTTAACGATAAGTTAGGAAATGTTAATGAGAACTGAAGAAGCACCATCCGCTCATATCTCTTTTATTGCCATGCTGTCCATTCGTATTTGTCCACTTTATACGCAAATATATAATTAATCTTCGAATGTAGAGCTTAAGTCCACATATAAAGCTTGAAACTTAGAACTAGAAGAAAATTTACTCCTACTTCTAACGGTATTCTTCCATATAATAATATATATATAATATAATAATACAATGATTTCAACTTGTTATATAATAAAGAAAAAAAAACCTAAAGTAAAGAAACTAATATAGCTGGCATATGTAAAAATTTAAGTTAACGATTGACTACAACTTAAAAAATATATGTAAAAATGGTCTTAAATGTGTGAAATATTTTTTTACTTGTTGGTCTTATTTATGTGATTGTTCAAAATTTTGTGTAAAGATAGAAGATGAAAGATGGTAAATGATGTCTGGGGGTCATAACTCTTTGTAATAATGCGACGACCTGATAAAAATAACGGCTAGGTACATGATGTTTACTGATAAATTTGAATTCGATGACTTATTCATGCGCTTTTATAAAAACACATTCAAATGTCGGATTATTGCTGAGATGGAATTTGAATCAGGACATACAGGCTGCATTGTAAATAGACTGCGAACAGTAAGACTGGCCCAGTACATGCTTTTATTATTCTGTCCTGTTTTGAAATTTAAACAATTGATTATGGATAAAAACAATGATGACACAAAAGAGCATTGTTTCACACTATTCTTCCGTGACCCATAAAGTTTCATTCTGAAGACATTTTAAAACTGCTTAGATACAGTGTTACTGTTTTATAAATAAGAGTATTACTAGATTGCTTAAAAAAAGTGAATTATTAGATACATATTTTATTGATTTGCTAACGTAATGGAAAGTATTTCTCTTGGATTTGCACCTGATATTTCCCGTTCCTAAATAAGACCGCCTGTGTGGCATGCATAATATACTGTGCTTAAAATGTAAACAAAGACATTGTAAGAAACAAAGAAACACTAGCTATCGCGGCAAACTTAACTTCCTTCTTTGATTGTGAACCACTTTAACTGAAAACATTGCAAAATTAAAATGTACATTTAAAGCGGCAATGTTTGATAACGACCTGTTGTGGAACGCCTAATTAAGTAAAAAATCGATTTTATTGCAAACGTTTTTCATTATTTGGGTCTATTTTTTACCTTAGTATTGAATACGTTTAAAACATATTCATAAATATAAGTTCATTTGAAAATAATATGTTTCTTCATCTATTTATCTATTAACTGAATATCTAAAGAATATAGACTCCCACAAAATGTCAACATACATTTATAAGCTGTAAAAATGTTTGCTCTTTCGACTGCATACAAGGACATGTGTTATTCTCAGTGGCTTGAAAACAAGTATGCTGTAGTTTTCGAGGCACATTTAAGAATTTGTTTCTTTTAATTATTGGCTTTCCATGCATTTATTATGACTACACGCGGTTTTAGAAGTAAAGCGAATTACTTCCCAAGGACTTGATATATCAAAGGATGGTATAAGTGTACCGTGTCCATATTGGTCGCACATCTCTAATGCTATATGCGAGAATTTTACTGCTGAAATGAATTTAAATTGTTCCCGTAAATGCTCGTACAGGTATATGAAATTTACAGCTATCTGGTCTTTGGCATTGGCTCATTATGCTATCTCTGCCTACCGGAACGCAACCAAAACCATTGCAACAGGTAATTATTAGGTCGTCCATACCTTTGTTTGCTGAGCTAATGAGTTACCAGGTGATGTGTCAGACCACCAGGGCTAAATTCATCAGAACATCCTCCTCTTAAAAGTATACCATTCGCATTCTTTACTAAATACGCGTTCAAAACAGGTTACACATTGTCTTATAACTTTTTATATATTTGATCTGTAAATCTTGTTACAGCCCGGTTAAAGAAAGAAAATCCTTTGAACTTTTTTTCGCTACTATCATGAACACCACAACTCGTTTGAACTTTCTCAATTAATCCCACTTGCGCGTGTTCACGAACGCCAGATGGAATATTTTCTTAGCATCCCTACACCGTTGAGATATGCCTACTTTCTTTATCACTGCAGGCAGGATTTTCATTGTTCTCCTAGCATCTGTGTATGCTCCTTTATACAACTTAAATCTCATCTTGAAATCCGCTGCTCGAAGTCGAGTTGTAGTTTAAAGATTACAATAACTTATTTTTATTGCTTTTATTACATACAAATAGTAAATTTTGTATTTCTGTGCTGTATTTGAGGCGTTTGATAAATTGAGTTCATCATAATTTACACTTATGCTGAAGGAATCTTGATTGAAGCGTTTAATTTATGTCATTTAGAATAATTAACTTGGGCCTTTAAGGGAATTCTGTGCAGGTGGTCGAAGAAAAATGCCCATTGAGACTAAACACGCATGCTAATCGCAAGACTACTTGCATGCATCTTTCCTAATCAAGGTATATTCTTATATGTACGTATGAAGGAGAATACCACTAGAATTGTTTGACCATCTAATATAATTTATGGTTTCAACCGGTTTGCTGCTTTTGAAGGGTTTCGCATAAAGAGTTTTCGCTATCCAGTGATACTCCTGATATGATGCATGCATTGTTGTTGTGGGCGTGCAGGCATTGGAGAGATCGGCAGTATTATTTATCTGCATCTTGAATATATTATGATGCGCTTTTATTTATTACAAGAATTGCTAAAAAAACGGTTGATAGGAATTTAATAATAAATATTTTTTGCTTGAAAATAATTCAAATGTTTAATTAAATGATTTTAACTAACGCGTTTTATTCCTTGTTTAGATTGTCGGAAATATATTTTTATTGGGAGTTCACAATTTTTTCTAATCCTTGGGATGCCACCAGAAAACGTAACCTACAAACTTACATAGTACTTGTTAGTATGGCATACAATAAACCTTACAAAAACCTACGCTTATTTTATGAACAGTAAACCATTGGTTATAATGTCAATTTGATCTTTTCATGGTAAATAGACTTAACACGATATTTCCACATATGATGTTGTCTTAAAAGAAACGACCTTAACGTAGAATATATAGTTAATCTAGATTAAAATGGTTTATACATCTGGTATGTCTTCATACAGAAGTTTGTATATCATTTAGTTGGAAGGCTGTAGTAATCACATGGTCAGTTAAAGAAATACGTACAAAAATACGGTTTTCAGCAGCAATCGATTAACAACATCTTCCTTCCAATCTCTGACAGATTTGTGTGTTCTATGGGAGGTTTTCTCTGGAGCATATTTTCGTCACGAATTTTATAATGTAAAATGAGTTGAAAAACATATTTTTTGATCAAAATTTTTACCGATTCTTTCGATTTTGCATCGAATTTATTTATTTACACCAATACTCTTTTTCTTCACCACTACTTCTTAATAAGACCGGAAGAATCGGTAGCATAATCCACCAACACCACTCGGTAAGTAAAAGTTAGTGAAATGTTATGATTATTGTATTTTAGTTAGATAATTTTTCTTAATTGGAAGTGGAGAAAATTAAAAAAAATACAATGTTGTGTTATGTTTCATTGTTGTATTTGAACTATCGTCAAAGTATTGTTTTTTTTTTAAATAAAAAAGGGTCAAAATAAGAATCGAAATTAAGTTATGCTAGGGGTAATCCCCAAAATACTTTGGTTTTAAAAATTTTCCTAGACATTAGGTAATTCCTTCTGAGCAGCAGGTAAGGTCCATTATCAGTTGTATATAAATTAACGTATTTAATCCTTGGAAAGGAATTAAAAATATTTTTTATACCTGTTGTGTGTAGTATAGAAGATTACATAATATGGCCATTTCAGAAGACCTCAATGCTAATCCGCCAGCATTGCAAAGACTTAGAATGAATGCAAAAAAACTTATCAATGAACCGATGAATTGATTATTTCCGTTACAGTTTGTTATTGACACATTTATAGATAGGGTGCTTAATAAACATTGATTATTTTAATCGACGATCGAATGATATTCAGGTCAGTGAAAAATGCATAAATACTGAATAATGCATTTATGTAAAGTCGGAAATGCAGACATGTATTTGTGAATGACTGCCCACTGCACTAACAATCACTTATTCTTTCTGTATATTTGCTCCCCATAATGAAAACATTTGGTCATCATAAGCGTTTGTAAAACCAAATAATCGATAACAAAAAACTTATTCGCTCTTGAATCCAATTTTATACGTGAAAACCTAAAAAATATATGAATATATTCACATACATGCAATCTCGAGTAGTTCAAAATGAGGTTAACTTTGTATATTAGATTAATAAAGAAAATTGCTAATAAAGCGCGGATAAACGTCTACCGTTTAGCTCTTCAGAATGGCAAGCGCCTAAGAATTGTTATATAAAGAATAATTTTAACCATACGCGTATTATTTTATATGAAAGAAATGTCATTTGTAACAACAATGTTTGAGATAAGTAATCTTAAATTTCCGCTGTGTGCTTCGAATTGGGAATTAAAATAATTTCAAATAATTACACTCTTAGCGGGCTACAATAATAAATATATATAGTAAACTTGATACACCGTGTAATGTAATGTGAATTTGTCGAACCGACGTTACAACAAGCATACATGCAATACTCTTAATCGTCAGTATAAACATTCAGAAACACTCTTAGTTCTCGCTTGAACGGCTTTCGTAAAATCGAAACCTTTCTGTCTGCCTTTTTATTTCGTAAATGGATCAAATTAAACAATAACAGGATTCGCGAGATCTTTTACCGTCCATAAAGTTCGCGTTATATTACACGGTACATTGAGTTGCCATTAAAAAGGAAAATTGTTTCTTATTTCGGTCGCTGGATAACACTTTCAGCATCTACGATACTACATACAAAGCAGTGAGTAAACCCGTTCGGTTGAAATTCATTGTATTTATTCGGTCAACAAAAGCCATTAATTTCGAAGTAAAACGCTTTCAGTCTGGCTGGATTATATTCCATTGTTGTTGCAAGAAATGTCCGAGACAAAATAATAAAACAAGTGTCCGCCATCTTGCCAGTTTGAGGGCAAACCTCATAAGGAGCGAGTGGGTAACGTGACACGAGAGGTCCACGATTTTATTTTTTGTAGTGACTATCTTCAGAACTCAAAAAATTCTGCCAATGCTATGAAGCTTGCCTTTACAAATTGACTGAATGTTGGCTTGTTAATTAGCCAACACTTAAATACCACAAGCCAAAAATCACGTAGATTTCACAAGTCATGCATGTTTTTAGATTATTTTCAGTTAGTTTTTTAAATTTTATACGAGTAAGCCGATTAAAAGTACGGTGCTTTGATTTCATTCCTGGTAACCTTTTAACTTACAGCCGATCATTAAAAGATATGGTCAACATAGTTGCGAATCGTTCTTTAAGAGAGCATAAAAATTGGTATTTTTTATAAACCTCCAGGCATCTTCACTGCCCACCATTATAGCTGTATATATAAATAAAAGTGGAGGTGCAAGATACAGGAGCTGACTTATGAATAGAGGTTTTGAGTCAAATGTGTTGCTATCATATGCTCCAACGAGAGAGCTTATACGAACTGAATAAATAGACACGTAGATTTAAGAGTCAATTTAATTTATTTTTAATTTTAAAATGAGACTTATTGTCTCTGATGACGGATTTATAAAAAGAAAAATATAGAATACTGCACTTAATATACTTTTAAAATAAACGGAAACTATGTTTCTTAGCTACAAGGTTTACATGTCCATCATTGATAGACTTTGATAAATGTTGTACAGCAACAATAGTTTATCTCAAATGTCTATAGCGCTTTAAATACCGTTGATACTTGTAGTATAATAATATACGTTGGTAGTCCGTGGTGTTCCTTTGTACGCACGATGATAGGATGATGACGAGATGTGAAGGTTTCAATGCAGCTTCTTGCTCCAAGCGCTCCATCCGATTATCCACAGTCGCCTTCCACTCCTCGGCCATAATTGCATCTCCAGCGGTAATGATCCCTCTTCATCCGAGCCGCCATTGAGCAACACAACTACATTATATTATAAAACCTTCAATTGCGTACACCGTGACCTTACTGCTCGACAACATTCTTCATATTCGTCGTGAAACGCACTGCAAAGAATCGAAGTGTAGTAAAATAATTATTTAAATTCGTAATTTTTTAATAAAGAAAAATTTTATTGTAAAAAAATGCTTCAACGTGATACGACTCTAAAACACTCGCTCCGATTTTGATCGCTAAAGTTATAAATTGTATTGGGAGAACTGTCTGTAACAAAGCTTCTGTAGAGATGGCTTTCCAAACTCTACTCCTGTTTTTTTTTATTTTGCAAGTTATCTTTACACTTAGATTTAGCATGTGCTTCAACTCTACTAATTTTAAGACGTTTTACATCATAATTACTCTGTATAAAGAAAACCGTTACACGACAGTTTTCATAGACATAGAAACCAAAAAAAGGCGTATTTCTTCATGCATTTGCAATGTTTGAATGATAAACAAGTCTACGCCGTTTAACTAATTCCGCATACAATTATTTTCGTATGTATCTGTATTTTTTGTTTTCGAATCCTTAAGCAACTCATCGAGGTGTATGAATTTTGGTCGCGTGTATGATGTGGGCATTCTCGACATCTAGCAATTATATTTCCACATCTCTGTAGGAAACAAATGTTATGCTAACGACACACAAAAACTATTTAATTTGCGCGAGAACAAAAAAAACTGACCATGCGTTAATTTGTAATTGAGTGTTAAAAGATCTTATGCCCATGGCACCAGCGGGAAAATATAATTGAGCATCTTTAATATGTTTTTAATTATTACTTTCGACTTGTAAAAAAACCCGAAGGCCGTTTACACAAGAAATCCATTTATTATTATTATAACGGCGCAGATCTTCTAAGTATTCAATATGGAAGCGTGTTGTAAATAGTGTGTTCACCTGTGTTGAAGGTATCGTAAGGTATGTATAATCACATCATAACTTGTAAGCTACACGTGCCATTGTAAGATGATACTAGCAGTCGCATCTAACGGACATCCAGTATCTGTATGCAATAGTCAAATATCTATCTCGTCTAATGATTAGGAAAAAGAAAGATCATTGCTTGGCTTGTTAAGGGAACATAATGACAGAGATTTGTGAATCGTTAACCCTTTTCCTTTAATTTGTTACTTCTTTGGTGATAATTAGCTGTTTCTGAATCTTTCTCATCTCACTCACAGAATCATAATTATTTTATTCATTTTCTTATCGTGACTTTTCTTACCAGTTTTTGTTAATTTATTTTATATTTTAATACATTTCACAAACTGGAGAGAATCTATTTAAACGATTAATCAGAATGTTGATGTATCAGTAAGCCTCAACCAGTCAGACTAAAATATTCAATTTATTTTCCGCAATATGAAAAGCTATATTAAATACATTCTATATATTTAAAAAAAAGTTAATATATTAATCTATAGCTTAATTTGATTGCGTTTCAGCACGATTTATACTCGAAACTTCTCATTTTATACGAAAGATCGCAAATACACCATAACAAGTAAGCAATTTAAATTGGATTTTAAGACTAAACAATAAGACAAATTATGCAACGTTCCTATGAGTGCACTTAGATGTTTAACATTGAACTACTGACGACAGCTGCATTCGTTGCTCGCCCACGTTTAGTTGTTTTCTGCATTAGTGATTTTAATAGCGGACTGGCCGATCCGAACAGTTACTTATACGTAATAACGTAATACCGTGATAGTCGTGAACTGGGCTAGCGTATCGAGATCGCCGATAGAGTTTTTTCTAAGTCTGGGCAAACTCAAGATCTAAGTCAAGGCGACCGAAGCGAGGCACCTCACCTGGTAATAATCTGTCCGCAAACTTGTTATAAATATGCACCGACTCGGTTTTATAAATTAATCATTGACGTAATTGTAGAATACACATTTATATCACAAGTGTATTATTTATGTCAGCCGTGTACTCGATACCGGTTTTGTTATTTAATCTCTTAGCGGAAACTGTGCAGGTGATTTATTTTGAATGTCTAGATTAGTGTTAGAGACTGAGCTTCTCGGCCGTCTAATTTACTGTCATATCCAATACATTATTATTCATTTATTCCGATTTACATGTCTAATCTATTTATTTGGTTTATTTAATCAAGTGTATATAAACATTCGCACAATATATAATGCCAATCGTTATTGATGGTCTTACTGTACGGCTAAGGCTTAAAGTTCTTGAAAAAATACTAAAGTAAGATTTAGCTATTTTACAAAATAAATAATTCAAATCTTGGAAGTATTGAGCTTCTGAGGAATGTATCAACGAATTTAAATACGTGGGAATAGAATAAGTGTTCATTCGTTCAGTGTAAGCGATCTTAAGAATAAATGCCTTTTGTAAAATAAAAAACCATATCTTTTAAAATATAAAGTACATCCAGAAAAAACCAATTTCATTAAATGAATACTGTACCATAATTTAAAGCGAATCTCAAACGTTCCATGTTTAGTGGACTGTGTTCTGTTTAACATGGTTATTAAGCTCGTGCTTATCACATAAGCGCGTAACAAGCGAAAACCATAACATATAGCAAAGCTTATTTTTTAGTCGCCATTAAATTTTCTTCTACCAATTTAACTGTTTTCCTGTCATTAAGGAGGGCAACCACTTAAGTAAGTTTAATGTATTATTTTTTTTTTGAGGAAAAGGAATGATGCAAAGTAAATGGGTCTTGAAGGTCTATCTTCATTATGAACTACATAAATAAATATTTTAAGAAGTTTTTCTCGGCTACTGTTAGAGTTATAGGCTGATATACATTTGTGTTCTGAAATAAAGGTGTACAGTTGGCGTGTACGAAAAGCGGGTCGTAAAATTAACCTAGAAGCGTTTTAAAAAGTTTAGTTATAATGTGTCTAAAGTGGTTGCCTCTCTTAAACAGGTAAAATGGATTATCTATTATTTTCATTATTGTTTGAATTTAAGCTCATTATAAAAGCAAATCCCGTTGTGGTTTGATACGCTTTGTCGTGACGACAACGAAGCAGGTAATAAACCTCCTAGCCGACGATCGCAAAGTATTTGTATCGCGGACGTTCGATAGCGGCCCGGGGTTCGGTCAGGCGTCCGAGGGGAGGGAGCCCTGACGGTCGTCTCGACGTGACCCCCTTGGGCTGGCAAGCAGGCCAAGTACAAGGCGAGCAGAGGCTTGCTGCCGATACTAGCGGAGGTGGAGGCAGCAGCACTTCCTTTGTTGTCTGTGGAAGAGTCAAGCGGCGAACAGCAGCGACTTGGCTAATAGCTCGACTCGCTTTTTGTACGAACGCATGCGAGAAATATCGCGAGATGCAGCAGATAACGTATATAACTGTAGTGTTAAAATATGATCACACGATATAAGCGCTCAGCTCTACTCAAATCACGTACAGTAATGCAATTTTAGATGCGAATAGTACTTAAATGGATTACGACGTGGATACAAAATTGATAAAAAAAATGAAATACACCGCGTATCATTGATTGGGTTGAGCCGTGTATGACTACCCTAAATCAACGACAATGCGTATGGTATGTATGCCAAATGAGTAATATTATGGGGGAGTTGTCGTATCCAAGGCATATTTTTGTGTTTTTTTAATCGAATTTTTTGAGGACATTGAATGATAGTCCGACGCTCCCGAGACACTGCTGCTTAGCGCGCGTCATTGGTTAAGTTGTGCCGCTCTTATTCATCGGATTTCCATAAGGGTGCTTATTAACAACTACCCAAATATGCCTCAGATACTATTGTTGCCTTCTTTTAAAGCTCTTATGCTGCCTTCTTAGAATCTTTGATACTTATAATATCTGCTTAGTGGAGCTTTGTGTGCAGACGTAAGTATGACAATGAAGCAAATATCTTGCTGATGTCATATTTGTGTGGTGATAACAAAAATATGTCTCAATATATATAATCGTGATGGAAGCAACAGGGTCAGATCCTGTCTGTCCAGAAGTGGGCGCCGTCGATGGCGTTACTTCTGGCCATCATCAGGTCTTCCTGGGTACAGCTATTCAGGCACAGCGCACACTCCAGAAGGTGTGACAGGGTCTGCTCCACGCTGCAGTCACATTCAGTCGGTCCGCTGTAAAACTGCCAGGCTCTCATTTGTGTCCTCGTCTTGCATACTCCGGTCCGAAGTCTGTTAAGGGACCTCCATATATTCCACCCTTGGTCATGTCCAGGGGCTAGGTCCTTTCAACATCAACATGTCTCAATTAGATACCGTGTATGGAGGATGTTTCAGTAAAAATAGATACCGCCTATGGTGTAATGGTCCGCTATAAACTACGTAAATTTATTTAAAAATAAATGTAATTTTGTCTCATAAGAAATAGTAATCCTCAGTCAAGCGGTTAAAATTATCATAGATTTTAATAGATGATCTAATTCTTTGCTGTGGAATTTTTATAGCAGACGTTAAAAAAAAGAAAATTGAAACCGTTGTGACCTCTATTTGTCTTTAAATGTGTTTTTTCCTTGATATTTGTCTTTTTTAGAGCGGCTTATAATCGAAAGGATTATTAAACAGCTTCAAAAGGCCTCTCAAATATCATCCAAGTAAATTATTCTTTGTTTTTGATATCCCTTCTCTAGTGATTGTTGAACAGATCAGTTAATAAGCATCGATAAAGGAATATAATAAAGTCTTATTATTTTTTTTGTTTTTCTTTTAATATACCGTTTTTAAAAAGATAAAAGTGGTTTGCTTAACTATTGAAATTATATAACAACTATTGCTTATTGGGAGTGTCATAATATATTGTTATGTAATCAACTCATCTAAATGTTTTAATAAAAAAAATGTTCTGATATAACAGAGAGAAACGCAGTGATCCTTTGTTTATGGAATCTTAATAGTATGTAGATGAATATCATCATTTATTTCAGTTATCAAACTGATATATGTTCTATAGATTTATTAAACGGTGCCTTTATTATTCATCAGCAATATAAGGAATGCACAGGTTTGTTTTATTGTGCAATTGAAAAAATGACCTGCAATTAATCTTATTGATCATCACGTAGAACTAAGCCTTTTGATGACGCAATAGTTGCGGCCTAAGACAAACACTGGTGTACGAGTATAAGTGAGAGTAACAGCGGTATGCAGGTACATTAGAGGTGAGCCAAAGGCTGAGGCTTCCTCACTTTAATCATTCTAAAGCAGAGTAGCTATTATAGTTTGGTTTCCTCAAGGAATATCTCTGCATAAGGGTGTTAGGTTTCCGTCTGTTAATTAACCTACGCTAATAAGAGTTATTATTGTAAAAATTATACCCATCATATATTTGGTCAGATAATAATAATTGAAGAAGCCAATAAGAAATGTGTTGTATCGATTTTTTTAAAAGAAGCAAAATCAAGGATATTAAAATCGGCAGGCTTCACAAAAGCTTCTGAATAGATATCTTAATCACCGTTTGGAGGCCTTCTTCTGCATGTGTTTACATAACAATAGAATTGTCTCAGGTGAACCTAGCGTCACCCACCTGACGACAATGCGACAGCAACAAGTCTTAACAGTAAAACACGCGCGAGGCCTTCAAATTATAATAAGGCGAATCGACATTATAACTGTCAGAAATATTTTTTTTGGTGCGATTCACTGTTGCTAAATAGTGTTGGGAAAGTCAACATTTTTGTTGACATTGGACTGGGATAGTGTTGTGTCAGAATTATTAAATTATACATTCAAGTATTATTACACTAATTTCATTCAAGCTTTTTATTATACCTTTTAACATTGATAATCTTTAATAAAACTTTGACAACGGCACCTAGGTGTATTTTTCATTCGATTTTTAGATTACGAATAGAGATAATAATATGTTATCTACTAAGAAAATGTCAGTTATCAACTCGAATTCAATATATTATATATTAAGTTTTTGTATTCAATAAATTTTGAACATTACAACTTTATAATATAGCTGTAATATGAGGCTTGAAAAACCATGTAAATGAATTATGTTTTCACGGCCAGATTTGGTATTGTAGGTTTTGGGCTTAGCCGTGTGTGGCGAATTGTTTCGATCCAATGTTTCGACCGCCATTGCAGGGGTATTCTTCAAAGTTGACGACTTTGTGTAATGGCGGTCGAATACCATGTAAATGGTTGATTAATACATACGCCATTAACGGTAAAATATGAGGATGGAAGAGTATATTATTGTTGTGTATTGTGGCTTAAAACAAGGTAATATTTCATTAACATTTAATGATATTGTATATATTTACAGCAAATAAAAAATAAAATAAACAAAAAAAACTACCATCGGGTACTCTTGAATGCGACGCCTTAACACGATCATAAACGTTTAAAACACATTAAAAATGTTGTGACAAATAATATATAAAAAAATATTTCATGTCAATTTATCTGATTTTTTAGTTTAATGCGTCA
Organism: Glossosoma conforme; assembly: GCA_022606575.1. NCBI lineage: Eukaryota > Metazoa > Arthropoda > Insecta > Trichoptera > Glossosomatidae > Glossosoma > Glossosoma conforme. Next base: position 2,801,454 of record JAGTXR010000025.1, on the reverse strand, counting down.
CAAATCACATCGTTGATTCGCAGAAAAAATCTCAGTCACACATCTGTATTCGAAAGCAACACAAAAAACACACAAAGTCTAAAATTGTAATGATTTGAATCACCGGCCGCTGTTTATGACTTTGAATATTATTATGTATATGTAATGATATGCCCCTGGCGTGTGAGTGTGGTGGTGCAGCCCACATGACGCACACACAAACACACAAGCTCGGCATAACAGTAACTGAGCGTCAGGTGTGACGTCAGCCTATCAAACCAACTCAAACATATGAGAGATATTTTATATACATATGCATAAACATACATGAGAGGACCGGCAGAGGGTTTCGGACATCATTGAACTCTGTGACGCTCAACCGAATCTGCTTTGTGTTGCGCATGGAATAGATGTGTTGTGGTCGAAAAAAGATGCTGGGAGAGCATTAAAAAGCCTACATGTATTGTAAAAGCTGCAGAAACTGTCCATTCTTAGTCGATATTATGTTAACCGTGTAGGGATGCTTGGGATGAGTCCCACGGATCTGACGAAGATGCATAAGATAAATGAGAATACATTAGGTGAACTTTTTATTTATATTAAAACAAAAACTTGAGGAAATGTTTTACAAATTGCTGCTTTAAAGTTTTGTCCCGTTACTTGTATAACAAGAAAGTAATCTAAAACTGATTTATTGATAAGTGATAAGCTGCCCAAGTAACAAGGAGACCGGTCCATCGATATTAAAGGCTTTTTGGTAATATGCCAGAATTTTCAGCCCAGTTGGGGTGCAAATAAACGTATTCAACATATTCGTATGTATTGAAAAATCGTGTTGCACAAGTGCGTGTATTATAGCATCAGATGGCTATCAAAACTTCGGTCTTGTGCGTGAGATACTCGCGCTGCTTCCATATTCAGGTCAAGGATTCTTCGGACGTTCTTTCGCAGACACCGAAACTCGAGTTTTCACGGGTAGAGCTCTAGCTCCTCACGTCTCATGGCGAGCCGCCTTAAGAGCCTGCCAACAGTAAACAGCGCCGCGGTCGGAAAAACCGGAATTGCTTTATTACACACTCGTAAAATGATAAATTATCATTTTCTGGCGCTGCGAGACCGTTCGCACATTTGGGAATTAAATGTTTAATAATGAAAAGTTCTGCGAAGGACGCCTATACATGTGCTTAATATTTTGTAGTAAAATTTGACCTCACTTAAGATTGACTATCGCGAGTTACGCAACGCGCTTGCCTATCAAGCCAGAAGGTCTCGGATTAGAATCCAAGTATACATATTAAAGTTAATAAATTAAGAATTTAATATCTTAATACTACACTAGTGAATGTTTGTTAGAAAATAAAATATCTATGTTTATGTAAATAATGCCAACAACACCAGCACATTGTATGTCCTGTTCTCGTTCTTGGCTAGTCTCCGAAAGCATGGGGAATCATAAGCGTTCCCATGTGGACTTATGAGTGTAATGTTGCTCCAATGATAAAAGATAGACAATCGCAGTGAAAAAAACTACGTCGAGGCAATTTGTGGTGGATATATGTTCCATATACAGTATATTCCGGAACCGAGGTCGCGGTCCCAAAATTACAGCATCAGTTAAATGGTGATGCCAGAATACCAAGGTTCCGGCACTGAGGATAAGACCAAAGAACCGGAGTTGAGTTGGTACTAATTTATTTGATACGAGACCCTTTTTTATACCCTAGTTTACAACATGAGTAAGCATTAATAAAAGTAATATTAATACATTGAATGTCATACACCACACACTTTAAAGACTTTTGGATGTTTAATACAACACAGTTATGTTCAAATTAATGTTTTGAACAAGTATGATCATTTAAAGGGTGAAGCAAACTAAAATTAACATGCAAATAATAATTCGCTTTGTATGAGTAAAATAAGTATTAAAATATAGATATAAAGATAATTATATAATTTTGTAAGGCGTAAGACCGATTACCCTCATTTATATAAATGATTTAATTGGAAGGATTAAGTTCAGATTTGGGACAGTGATAAATTAAAGGGCTTGAATCTTTCATGCCAAAAGTAGTGTTTGATTACAACGAATTATTTCATCATTCGATTAAAAAAAATACCTTTTCGACATCAATTAAAATAAATTAATTGTTTTCACTTATCCAACAAACGGCTTTTGAATTGTAAAAATTGAGCAACTCTGTGACTTTATGTTTTATCTTTTTTAATGCGGTGCCCCTTTCAGTCCATTTTTACCCGTATCGAAAATATATTGAGACATCGCTGGTTGGTCGTTATCACAGTAATTGGGCTCAATACTCGTATCGAATCGCTGAAGACTCGTTTTCATGGGTTTTCCGAGCACAACTGTCTGAACGACTACCTCACCTACCACACACACCGATCAACAGTACTGTTTGAGATAAGAATAACGTTTATACCACGCATTAGGAAAAATATTTATTTTTTCCATAATAATCGTTATGTCTGTCGAAGCAAAATTATGAAAACAAAAATTTAAGAATTCCCTAAGGGAAGTGATTTTATCAAACTTAATATTTCCTTATAATTTCTAAGGTATTCAATTCATGGTTTATATTAGGTTTGAGTAAATCACTTATTCTTTTAAGGAAAAAGGTTCAAAGTGTATGTAAAAATCTTCCGTGAATTGAACTGCTCGCTCTCTTTCGAAGGATTTCAACAAATATTCGTATTTATCATCTTCCTGCAACACGTCTACTCTTGAAAGGTACTGTTTTTTTAGAGTAACATTCCACTTCATCATCATCATCCACCTGTGCCGGTCCACAATTGAACGTAGACCTCCTGCATGAGTCTTCTTTCTTCTCGATCTTCCGTCCTCCGCATAAAGGCTACTCCCGCTATTCTTATATATTACACTATGCATTGATTAAACCGATTCAGTAGCATCTTCTTGAGTAATAATATGATTAAATGCAGCAATAATTGTGCTTTTATATCCTCTATTTTAATTTGGTTTAGTAAAGAAAATATTCAAAGATAAAGTAAATTATAACAATTAGACAGTTTTTTCTTCATTTCTAAAATAATAAATAAGTGCCTTGGATTTTAAATATGGTCACATGTATTAGTATGTAATTCAAATAACATATAGTGGTAGGCTAAAGTCGTCCGGTGAAGAACACCAATTCATAGTAAATTCCTGTAATCATAAGGATGTTGCGTGAATGTAGGGCTCTAGTCTATTACGTTGGCAAGATCAACACTCCACATTCAGCGCTTAACCACGTGTAACATGGAAAGCGTCACAGAATCCACAGATGAGACTTCAGCATCACTATCACCATCTTTGGGAATTCTCCTGTATGTTTTATATTTAAAAAAAATACAAAAATAATGAATAAAAATTTCATCACACATCCGAATTGCAGTATTTTATGTACTTGTGGATACTTAATGCGCCAAAATTGTCATCACAAATTTGTACGCAATACGAACAGTCGCCAACATTCCACTGACGATATCATACATTTAAAGAAGTCTAAAAACTGTGTCTGATGAGCCTGGAACGGCATTTTAAAGTCTTGCATCTTACAAAACGCTTTTGCATGTGTTTTTGAGCGAGAATTTTATTACGATTAACATATACTCGGTCGAGCTCCGAGGTTACAATTACGTGCCGTAAATTTCAATGCCTCCGCTCCTACGTTTATTCGCAGCAAATAATGTAAGAGACGTTAACGATTCGAGATCCAAGCAAAGGCAGACTGTAGCCGTTATATTTAAATATATAAAAAAATATTCTAGTTACACGAGATCTCTCAAAGGCTCGTTTGAGTTAATAACATAAACGACGTACTTATTTACTACTTGTAACGTATAATCTGTGTGAACGGCTCAGTATTTTATGCACATCATGTATAATAAAAAATATACATCATCGTATTGTGAGGACTTAAATATTTCATAGCCAATCATCATCGCCTTTATGTGAATAATAAAACGTAATGGTTGCTAGTTAAACATTAATGTTTTTAATTATAAAAGGGATTTTCCACGTGTTGCTGTTTTTGGACAAAAATTTTGGTGTCTCAAGTACGTATTTTTTAAAAGCGACTGATATCCCGTAGAAGAATACAACTGGAGAAAGCTCGGTGCTAAAGACTGCTATGTCATAGCATACTACTTTTCTTATGTTTTATTTACGAGTACATCTGTATTGTTTTAGAGAATATAATAATAATTATTCTTCTTATAGTATTTCCATTTATGGAGCATATGGTCACCATAAAATGCTGCCACAAAGTTCCCTTTCCATTAGGTCTACCTGAGAACGTATACGGTTCCCAACGGCTTCCATGATGATAGCCTGGGGCCTGAAGAGACAATACTGTAGTATCTGAGGCATTTTCAGATGTTTTGTTAATCGAATATTTAAAGAAGTTTTCGATGATTAGTCCGAAGCTTTTTAAACAATTTGGTCCAAATATGCGGTCCAACCTAACCAACGACATATGGTAAGCAAAATGTAGTGCCATCTAAGTTTTGGTCGACATCTGATTTTGCGAACTTCAGCGATCGAATTTATAACCAAGCTAACAACATGCTATTGCAATAATTGCTTTTTAATTTCTTTTAATTTTAATAATTAATACACATTATTGTTAAATTTAAATGTCAAAAATTAAAAGTGTTCACAAAATAATACGATAATGTACATTTAAAATAATATACCATAAATACAGTTCCACCATTGTCTCTACATCAATATATCATAAATTCATCTATCGTGCCTTATATTATATATCGAGTTTCAGAATGATTCTATTGATCTATTGTTACGTCTCTGATGAAGATTACTTCTGCCTGGCTCTGAAATGGACCATTGTGAGATCTCCATACGCACAGGTAGGAGCCTGAGGGCCTCAGAGACGACCGCCAAGGAACAATGGAAGCATCTTGCGGTGGAACCCAGGGTCAGATAGATGAACAAAAGACCGCGGTCAATATGTTTCCCAATTACAAATCTACAAAGATGCATCTGTATTGAAAAAAATAAATATATATGTAAATAGCTCCAAAGCACAATTTTATTTTATATAGGCTATTATTACATAATTCAATTAAGATAAATTGTTTAGCTACTTTTCGAATATTTTCAAATGTGTATACATAGTCAAAAAAAAAATTTGCGAAATGAATAGCGTTATGGTTATTAACTGAAAATACTTTGAGAAGCTGCATAATTATATTTAATAAGTTATTTTTTTTATTAAAATTAATATAAACGTGAAATACAAACACACATTTTGCATTAATTGACAGATTGAATTTAAATGGTATAACTTAAAGACATTCTTCAAAATTTCAACAATCATTGCAATAAGACTTTGTTTTAGGATTTTCACTAACTTTAAATATACTTTATAAGATAAATATCGTAGATCTGTACAGTATACTCGTATATAAGGTTCAATGCTTTGATAAAGTTATAGGCCGTTTGCTGAAACCTGGCATCTTATACAACAATCATTTCAATGAATTGTTTTACTTAACACTTTAAACTGTCACTTTATTAAGGGTTGGTCGAAAAAAAGTAAACAGTTATCCTCTCTTTCGCACGCTTAAACTGTAAATAGTGATGCAGAGACTAGTGTTAATAAAATCTTCCTGTATATTGTAGTAAATACATAGTTTACTAAATCTGCGTTTGTGTGTATGATTTCATTCGCACCAGGTTTGCTCAAACGGCTAATTCACAATGTCTTACTCGTTCACATAAAAAAATACTTTACTTCATCAATTTTATTAAATATAATATGTATGACTATTTAATAAATTGTTGTATTGAAATGATATTTTAAAGTAAAATTTTGCAATGAAAGTAATATTATTATTATATTTGCATCCCGCCAGGTAGCTAGCTAGCCAGGATGTATTAGCATCCAAAGTCGCCAGCCCAACAATCGTGGATATTTTTTGTGCGCATGCGCTCCGCAAAACATATGTGCGGGTCTAATGTGGGCAAGTTCGAAAGGCGCAAGATGTTTCCCATATTTCTCCGGCCAATCAAATTTGCCTATTTCCGAGAATAAAGGACGGGAAATAACAAAAGTCGACTGGTCTCTGGCATTTGTTTCGGAACACATGTTGTTTTTATTTTTGAAACGCGTATGCAATGCGAATTTTAAATCTAACGAATTAGCAATTTATTTACTTCTGCTTTGTTATTGTTATCTTTTTTATACGTCTTACAACTGAAATTCGGTTGTTTGCTGAGAATAACATTTTACAGAATTTTAATAAATAATAAATTAGCTTGTAGAACTCATTAAAGACGTGTAGTGAAACATTTATCTTTTCTCTACTACACTTATCGTTAAATAATAAGCACACGCTTTATATGTAAACCTTGGAACAGACATTCAAAGTTGGTTTATGTAGTCATTTCTTTCACTATTGCTCGTGATACTCATAACACAATACTTATAAATGCCGATTGATAAATATTCCTCTAATAACCCATTTATTGCCGTTATGTATTGGAATGCTCTCCCCAGAAATATTTTACAATTATGAACTTATTATAATATATCATTGGCACTTTTAGCATCTGTGTTTCCTCCCTAATAAATACATGCTGCACCTCTGGAAGAAACATAATTCCATAACATGAAATTTCCTCGTTGACACAGTAAATCCTTTCTGCATGAAGCATATAGGAAGGCATCATTGTTGCACGTTATTTTTGGTATTGTTCTGAGAACTACACTTTATTAACCCTTGGAGCTGTAACTATTCCCTATTAATTGCTAATTAATATACTGTGCATACTACCTGAGTGTTAGAATTGTTAATCCTCACGGATTATTGTAAGCTAAAAAGAACGGACCACACATAAGATATCTTAAATAATATTTTCTACGAAAAGTGCAGGTAGAATCTTGTAATTATGTGAAGGTGAAAAAAAACAATTCCCCTGTACAATGCTTAAATATTAAATGTACGAAAAGAAATAAAAAAGTTTTTGCACACCATCTGATGCCATGGTGATAAATCTTCCTGTCATTTACCATATGCTTTCCCAGCGGAAAAAAAAACCGCCATCAACTATTTGATAAATTGATTTGTTTTAACACGATAAAGTCTTCCAATAGGCAAAGTTTTGACTAGCGAAAGTGGAAATCGTTGAACATAAGGGCCATTGCTTAAAGAACAAGAGACAACTTGACTGGGAGTGTTGAAACAGGAATTTTTACTAATATGCAACTGTAGTAAATTTAAAATCACTATTACGTATATTCATACGTTAATATATACTCGTAGAAGGCGTAATTTATTTGAAAGATGACACAAAGAATAATTGCGGTAGATCTTGTCATATTTACATCATCCAGTAAATTATAGATATATATATATTATCCAGGATGCGTTGTGGGTGATACAATAAAGTTATAAATAATGTTATTTAAGCCTAATATTATAGTTTAGTACAGTAATACAATACACCGTTAATGTTTGATGTCTACAAACATTGCAGTGCTTTTTAACAATATTGATAATAGATTGGCATTATCTTGTCGGTCCCTCCCATTGGCAGATAGCCCAAGCTTGCGATGCACTGCCGCATCAATACGAAAGCCACAAGTGTGTGCTAATCGCTCTTACGACGAAACAGCTATTTGCCAACCACTACGCACCCACTTCATATCTATTTTTGATGTTAAGAAACGACACTTAGTGCGCATGCGCAACACGCATTGTTGACATCGGCGAGTAGTTGACATGAATTCAACATTACTCCTTAATAACTTAACGTAATAACTTTATTTTCCGACCCAATACGTATATTTTTACAAAATATTTGGTTTGAAATAACTCTCTACTACTTGACATATTTTATTTCAGAAATTCAACTAGGTGTGCAAAGTTAATAGCTTACGTAAGCTTAGAAAGGAGTAGGAAACCGACGATCTATACGGAAGGACGAGAATGCGGAGGATAGAGAAGAGAAGAGATTCATATGGGGGCTTAGATACAATTACTGATGTGCACACCATTTTAACCTCATATAACTCTTTATATAATACAGTCATAAATAATACTTCTTTCTTCGTAGTATCAATCCGGTGGATTGGTTTGCAGCAACAGAATCTTGCATCTCGATCTCCATTCCTTTCGGTCCTCCGCAACCCTTTTCAGCTCAGCATAAGCGCTACAATTCATGTCCTCGTATGCAAATACTCCCGTCTAGGGCGCCTTCTACAGTTTCTACCCTCAATCATCCCCTCTACAATATCGTGAAGAAGACCGTCGTGGCGCATGATGTGACCAATCCATCGGGCTCGCCTCTGAGATGGTTTTTATTAGGTGCATATCTTCCTTGATTATCCTGAGAACCTCATTGTTCGTGACGTGGTCTCTCCAGGAAATTCCGAGAATTCTTCTGTACGACCACATCTCAAAGGCCTCTAGTTTTTTTTATCACTTTCAGATAAGCACCATGTCTCACAGCCGTACATTAAGATGCTCCAAGCAAGTGTTTTGGCAAGTTGCTTGCGGAGCCTAAAAGTAATATTCTTTGACTCGAGAATTTTTGCTTTTTTAATAATACTACAATATGAAAATATGAATGCCTTTATAAATTAATACATTCTAATATAATAGATGGTTGATTAGGTTAAGTAGTGAAAAAACAATTCCCAGCGGCAATTGTCTAATATATCTTGCTTAGATTGTAGTAGTAGACAATTAATCATACAAAAATTAAGGTTAGCCGGCGATTTAGACGGAAGAAATTAACGCGCGGTAAAACGTCAAACCCAAGATTTTGACAGTACGGTTTTTAACAAACTTGAATCACAGAGGAATGCGTTTTTATTGAAATACCGGAACAATGATGCAGAGGTAGAATATCCATTATATTTTGTTGATTAAAATAAAAAATACAAGTTGTTAGTCTAATCGTATAACAAATATAGTTTTTTTTTGTAGTTTTTAACATCTGAAATCATATTTAATTGGAAGACGTAAGCACGCTAATTCATTACATGCATACATTAAATAAAATAGAATTTAAGTATTTGATTATGACTCTTTTAACAGGCTGAAAAAGGTGGTTTTATAATGTAAAGATATGTACGTTCTGCGAAGCAAAAAAATCACACGGGAAAAATTCTGTGGTAGGTGATTATCCACCGGTACTCGGTAGTATTCCAGACATATATAACTTCGGTCTACTGAGCAAGAAGAAGAATACAAATAACCATTTTCACACTGTGTACAGAATAGATACTACGTAAAAACCAAGCAAAAAGGTTCTGCATGTGCTGTAAATAATGATTTTAAATTTTCATGTGGGTTGTTATAGTAAAATATTTTTTATCAAATTTTCATTATTAAACGTGTGATGTGTATATCTTGTGGCTACAATTTCTTACAATAAAGACAGCTACACAATGTGTGCGGGGATAATGCACGGTTTTTGTTTAAAAATTGAGTAAAATACATGTATATATCGCTTAAAGATATTTAAGACATATGAAACATTGACAATGGTTCTATTATGATAGGTATATTTATGTAGTTCTTAAATTGTATTTAATTAATTAAAAATATATGCATCAAAGTCATATTAGGTTACGAATGAAGATCTTAGTATCAATAATATTGACCTATTATATAGTCTAGTTGGAACATCTTAATTGGTTAGCGAAAACTCACGTTACTTTTAAAAAAAAATAGAGTGTTGTTTTAAAAAAATTTGGCAAGCTTTAAAACCATGCTACGACCACAATTCATGAATCGTGTTGATTCTTAATTGTCATGAAAAAACGGACTTAATAAAAATTTAAGAGTAAGCCGAGTTAACTTATCTGCGTTATACGCATTGCGCGTGGGCGAGGGCTGGAAGTCGGGGTAAAAAAACCTGATTTGACAACGTCTGAAAGTCTGTCCGTCTGGGGCTATCGGAATGTTAATGGCCTTCTCTGCTCCTCTAATGGAGCGGAGGGTCGATGGCTCAGTACCGCTGCTTCATACTAGCAGATAACAATGACTAATAAATAATGATATGCCGCTTCTTACGAGTACATCGCTGGACACTCATCAGAATTGGTTTTTACACTTTTGAGAATTGAATCAACATTCGTATTTGCTCTTAACATACAGTAATACGAGAACTTTGCATTTTCATATATATAACTGTAACGAAACAAATATAATCCTCTAATAACGTTGAACAAACTCATTTTTATCATGTTAAAGTAACGTTAAGGTTATTTATTAACTAAAAATATTTGGTGAAACAGCATAAATAAAAGTAAATTGTTCAAAATGGATACGATTTGCTTCGATCTATCTACGATAACTTGAAAATAAATGTGAAATAAAATTCGTTATAATATTTATTTAAATGTCGTTATAAGTAAAATTAATAAATACGGATATTTGTATTTCCAGCATTAAATTTAAGAACCCAATGATTTATTTATCTTTTTTATATACATCATATTGAGTATGGATAGTAAGATTCATATTAAAAGAAGGTAAAAATTATATAATTAAACAAACCGTTTTTTCTTCATAATCAAATATACAAATCTTTAATATAAATAAGTTACTATTAAAAACATAAAAATAACGCGAATTTCAAATTAGAATTAAGATGATGCCTTTGAAAAATATTTTTGAAAGTTTCGGTGTTTTAATTAGCCTAGCTGAATAACTATTGCTTTCTATTGATGGATTACTAAATTGCAGTATTCTTATGAACGTTTAAATATTTTTTAAGGAATGCATGAATGAAGTCTATTATCAAAGAATGATGCACAGAAATATGTAATGTATACCTGAGGGATTAGTCGTGATGGTAAAAAAATAATTGAATCTGTTTTCCGAGAAAAGGAATCCGAGTCAGGATTATGTTACGGTCGGGTGCATTCAAGAGGTGAATAATGCAGGTAGCGTTGCACCAATGCACTCACAAGGAACGGTCCCTGTGAGGAACTGCAGCCAGCCGAGGTTCCACCGCCTTCATGGTCCAGAGCAGGACCTACCTGAGCATTGTCCAGAGCTTCGAGCTCAACTACTTCACAGAAATATGAAGGTGTATTGACTATATATTACTTCATTTGATGCAAGTGAATATATTACGCCAAGTAAAAAATATACGCGTAATTTTAAAATAATGTTGTTGAGGAGTTCTCCAAACCTTTTTTATTTATAATATTATTATTTATACTTATTTTCAAATTTAATTTTATTTCTGGAATATTTATTTATGTACAATCGATAAATGTTTCAGTGTGATTTTCTTTTCACCTGCGTTTTCCCATACATTTTTTTTTATAATTTTTTATATGATCTTTTTCCGTTAATGATAATACAATTTAAAGTTTATTATTTGTTTTATTTAATGATTCTGTAATTAAAAAACTATAAATATTTTTTTCGGCTTACTTTTCGGTAAGGTTTTTTTTTTAAATACAATCTTTCGATCGATTAGCCCGATGCTCCCGAGGCTTGGAACATTTTGTCTTATAATGCTGTTCAACTCATATACACATAAAAACTTGTATTTCCTTTTAATTCTAAATCATTCAGTTAGTACATATTAAATAGATAAAAAAAAATGGTTTTTGAAAAATCTTTTGAAAAAATGAAGCTCACCATCTTTGTCATCTTGTCGGACATGAGGACCCGGGGACTCAGGGCAGAGTGCCGCATCCTTGGCTGCTAAAAGTCCCTGCGACTCCTGCAACCTCAACTGCTGCTGGTGCAGCCGATTCTTGATCAGAAATATCTTCGGCATGTTGACTTCTCCTTAAAATAATCCCAAGAGGAAACCACACAAACAATCCTAGTTAATACACAGTCGACCACACGTATCTTTTAAAAAGTATTTATTTTTTTAAACGTTACCCCTCGGAGATTTCCTCCAAGGAAGCGACACTAAGAACACTCAAATCCATTGCGCGGCGAAAACGAAGCACCATGTTTTTAAAGCGAGCACTAGATAGCATTGGAATTGTTTAAAATTTGGAACTTTTTTTTTTGAAATCACAGTGTTTTGTTTTTGTCGGGTTGTGCTGTGGTATCGGTGGTGGCAGTGGATAACTGTTTTAGCGGACAACGGTTTTGTTAGCGGATTGCGGAGCGGCGCCTTGGCGGTCTGGAGAGCGACTGGCCCGGCAAGCGGCGAGTAGCGGTCGCTCGCCCGGCGTGGCTCCCCACTACCCCGCGTACCGCAGGCTCTGCTGCAGGTTCACTGCCAGCAACAAGCTTGACGAGGTGTCAGGTGTAACGTAACACACGCAAAAGAAAAGCAAACATAACAAGAAAACAGCGAAACATCGAAGAAAAAAAAATCGCGACACATGGCTCTCAACATAATACAACATCATCGGTATCAGTATGTTGAACGTAAGCGCGCATGAGTCTCTATCCTCTTTGATCCTCGCACTTTTCTTCTGATGTCATCAATCTATCATGCAAAAGATCGGTAATCGAGTTCTTGGACGCTACTCTAACAATTTTCTTCCCTATTGACTGTCGTCTCTTCGAATGTTACGTCCTGCTTATTGCCCACGTGAGAACCTATTCACATCTACATAAAAAACATAGTTATATAAATGTTAAAAGTGCCGCTACAAAACACTTTTGTGTTGATGCAGCAGCGGTGGGCGAAATGTAAAAAACAGGTTCACCAATAAGGAAACAATTTTTTTTATATAGTTACATCTCCATACCTGATTCGTGTCAAATCATAAATGAGCTTTTATGGACAGCAACTCTCTTCACATCACATTTATTCACTGTATTTGTATAAAAATACATTCAGATAATTTTGATAAAATTGCCAAATTTTCAATCAAGTATGTAATCTTAGATATAAGATGAGCGAATAGTACACTTCAAACTATTTTACTCATATCCGCTAATAAAACATATCGTAGCCACAAACTATTATATTTAAATTTCCATCTGATATGATCTTTTTGCCTAAAGCCACATCAGATATGTATCCCAAGGCATGTTCCAATACAGTACATTATGGATTTTATCCTCGACGTATTTTCAAAACGATAAGAGCTTGAGCTTGATAAAAGCGAAATTGATGTTCATATTCACCTGACTCCTAAATTCATCTTCGTATTTTGACTAACTGTAAATTAATAATTTAATTTAAATTAAAAGTATTTTATCATATTGTGCATTTATTAAATGACTGAACGCATTTCATTTTCTGAAATCATCTTCAGTTGCTAATATTTGAAACAATTATCAATTGTATACAATAGGTTAAAGTTATTGGTAACTTCATAAGTTCATACAAATACAAACACCTATGTTTGTGTCAGAATAATGTTAACGTGACTGTTATATATACTAGTATTGTTATCTCATACCATACACACATCTTTCATTATGTAAACTCATTACCATCACTCCTACTTCAATTGAAAATAGATTTTCAAAGAAGCTTAAAAATTTTGCATTAAAATACAAATCTAAAATAATTATATATATTTTATTTCATTGACTTTTGGATGTAACCAGGTTTGTTTTTTAGTTTTACGATTATCTTTAAATGAACATTTTTTTTTTAAATAATTAATAAATGTATTTTAAATTGTACAGCTATTGTAATAATATGACGCCGTAACAATGTTGTACCTGCGTTATTCAATGTACAGGTTCACTCGTCTGCGATGTTCGGTCTTGCGGCAGGGCAGAGTGTTGAGGGGGCGGGGGCGGGCGGTCGCTCGCATCCGGCGCGGCCCGTGCAGATCCGACAATCACTGCAAACTCAATCTTCGCGGCATCGCACCATCAAACAAATCAAAACAGTCCATCCATAGACCTGCTAAACACCCTCAATAAGTCATGCTATAAGGCTGCAAATCAATCCGGTGGATTGGTTTGCAGCAACAGAATCTTGCATCTCGATCTCCATCTCCATTCCTCTCGGTCCTCCGTAACCCTTTTCAGCTCAGCATAAGAGCTACAACTCATATCCTCGAACACTTCCTGCAAATACTCCCGTCTAGGACGCCCTCTACGGTTTATACCCTCAACCATCCCATCCATAATGTCGTGAAGAAGACCATCGTGGCGCATGATGTGACCTTGTGACCGATCCATTGGGCTTGTCTCTCTGAGATGGTTCTTACTAGGTGTCTATCTTCCTTGATTATCCTGAGAACCTCATTGTTCGTGACGTGGTTTCACCAGGAAATTCCAAGAATTCATCTGAATGACCACATCTCAAAGACCTTTATTCTTTTTTTATCACTTTCAGATAAGCACCATGTCTCTCAGCCGTACATCAAGATGCTCTAAAAAAATGTTTTGGCAAGTTGCTTGCGGAGCTTTAAATAAATATTTTTTGAATCAAGAATTTTATATTTTTTATTTAATGCTAGCCTTGCTTGATGTATGCGTCTGTTGACTTCTCTTCGTTAGAGTGTCGACCAAGAAAAGGCAAACGGAGCGTTGATCAACCCCCTGTCGAGCAGCCTAGGATGTGGAGATCAGAGGATTGAAAAGCATAGAGACTTATGCGGGAAGCCTAAGTTCAGCAGTGGACGGACAAGGGCTGATTACGATGACCTAGCTGAAGCATGTGATGACTTAAAATTCATTTAAAATCAGCGGCAATGGTCCTCGCATCATTACATGTCAGCTATGCCTCTTAAAGCTCCGTCTAGTCAATTTTGTGTTTTTTTTTTTCAATTGGTTCTTTATTTAAGGTATTTTTTCTTACAAGCTTACAAATAATTATAACTCTAACTTAAATTACCAGACTTAATTGTCTCTTAACTTATTACAATAATGTGTGAGATACTATAACAAGAACTTAATATATTTAATTATGAATTAATTTACACTTTCCTTGAATGGAAGGCATTTCTGACATGTGTAAAGTGCCCAACGGCGAAGTCCAGGAGTATGAAGAAAATGTAGCTTTAGTTTATTAAACTGTAAAGTAATTCATCTCGGCAAGCTTTACGCAATGCTTGCAATAGAATTAAAGTATTGAAATATATTATAGAAATATATTATTAAAAATAAATAATATGATATTTTAAATTTAATTCTATATTTTAAAGATCTTTCTTTGGTGAGGAAGAATAGGCCCTAAAGAGACTTTACGATCTTCTCTATTACAAGAGCTGTAATACAGAAAGCAGTTTACAAAATGCTTTGTTAAATTATCAGTCTTGCTCTTGGGCAGTTAAGTTTAGTTTCAGTCAGCACTCATTGCAAAATGATTTATTGTTATGTTTAGGAAGGGTAATTTAAGATTTTTTTTTAACTCTTCCCGCCCTTTTTAGCCATTGTTCGCACGTATAATATTTACAACACTTTTACTGTCAGTATAAAATAAATTTCCTAACAGAAATGCTCTGAAGTTATAAAACTTCGCAGTGAGAATACGTAAGAATCTTTGTATAACAGAATAATAGATCCGTTTTATCAAACACAATTTACCGACATTTCATAGAAACCGTCGAAGAAAGATGCGGCATGTTCAAAGATTTGAAAAATATACAAAAATTGTATACTTTGATCTGATTACTATGTCAGTAGTCTTAACATAAAAATACTCTGCTTTATTCATTCATATAAAACCTGTTATGAATCGAGTTTCCATTTAAGACCAAAAGGTCCAAGCCACTTAATCTTGAAAATTAAATATCAAAATATGATTCGGATCCTATAGTTTCATCATGTAACGAGGTCGTCTGGATACATTTATGTGTCCAGATGAAATTTACAAGCCTTAGAGCAAGGCATGGAAAATAGCAACTAACAAAGCTTAGTGGCGGTTATTTGTGGTGACCATATGCTGCAAATGTGGAATGGATATGGGAAGAAACAACCTCTTTTCACGTGTTATTCATACTTTTTGTTGACGTAGGTGCCCGACCGTGGCTTACCTCTATTACATACTAAGTTAAATAGTTTCTACCTTAGTTTAGCTCATAGTGCAAATTCTTAAATTAATAAGCATTCGTGAATTTGAATACCGCAATGCATGCGTCCATTTAAATTGAAAAAAAAAGAGATATCCAGTAAAAAACGGGATTTCTAGCATTTTTAGAGGTCGTGTGACACTCGAAAAGGTGCACTCAATTAAAGAAAACTCCAATTATTTATAAACAACAAAAAATAATTTCAATATTTTTCATGTAAATTTGCATACAATGTACGTAGTATGTACATTTCCCTTTAATTTATCAAAATATTATATTGATAGCCGGAATCAGATAATAATAACTTTAAACAAGAATCATTAA
Organism: Glossosoma conforme; assembly: GCA_022606575.1. NCBI lineage: Eukaryota > Metazoa > Arthropoda > Insecta > Trichoptera > Glossosomatidae > Glossosoma > Glossosoma conforme. The sequence continues at coordinate 2,785,189 of JAGTXR010000025.1, read as the reverse complement.
CAAATTAATTAATTATACAATGAATAGTAATTTTTCGTTAATTGTACTAGTATTAAACGATTACAATAAATACTGTTAGAATGTGTACTCGAACCAGTACAAATATAAAATTTTTGATTAAACTTACAATCATTAGCATTTTATTGTCTTATTGCTATCTACAACCCGATCAATATACTCGTACTCTAATAAAAATTCCTGTAATATATATCGAATGAAATATTAACTAATTTTTTAATTTATATAATAAAGTGGATCTTATTTGTATGCCGCAAACATCTGATCACCAGTTTTTTTTTTAAAGAATCTTAAGTATTTTACAGGTCCAAACAATGAATCCATTTTCTCCCGAAAATGCGCATTACTTTCATGCTGAACCGTATTAGTTAAGTGCCTAAACTCTCGGCTTCCCCCGATAATTTGACGATAAAGTCATTACCAGTAGATTTGCAGAGGGATCTAAAGTTTATAATGATGGGAACGTTCGAGACGGCTTTCGTTTTAATGGCGCCCCCTCACGACCAACCGTGTAGCGAGCCTTTTATTGATTCACGAGAAGAGCTTTATATATAAAGAACTCTCCCGCATCGTGAGGATGGTAAATGTACGAGATCCATGCAACATAATAATTATCCTTCGTATCCTTTAGTTGTATATTCTCAAACTAGGTAGAGAAAATAATAAAACACTTGATGTACTGTGTAAAAAAACCACGAACATTAGAACTTGTGTCTATTAATTTTCTTCCTGTATATAGTAAATGATTAAATCAATGATAACGATATTCAGGAATTATATTTAATAACCTTTCCTAAAATATCAAAAAACTTCCTTTATATGCTGAATCTTTTATTTATATTTTTTGTTGTTTTTTACATTTTTTTAAAGAATATTCTCGTATATTAGGGCTACAAGTAGTGTCTCTTAAATTACTCGGGATTTTTCAAGGTAGGTTGTTGGGAGCCAATTATGTTTCTAAGTGTAGATATATCTTGGGATGAAAAATAGACAGTGGTAGTGACAAAACTTAGTGGTAACATTTGTGTGAGAGGAAAGAAAGAGAGAGATGTACTGAATTTGTGACAGAGAAGACGTTTACGTTACATGTTCAAGGACTATAAGTGTATGTTTTTCCATCCTTTAGTTTAAGCCACTGCATTTTTCGTATCAGTAAAGTAGTAAAAAGACTTGAGATTCACAAATGATGAATGCTATAGATTAATATTTTGATGTAAAATGATAGTTGATGCTTGGAAATTTTATTTATTAGTGGATTTGAAATTCCTTTATTAATTTATTCTGTATATTGTCACCAGTTGAAAGTAAGTTAAAAGACAGAGATTTCCTTTATAAATTTTTGTCCACTGAATCTTCAATGGATTAAAAGTAATATAAGAGTAGAAGGCAAGTCATTCGCTACGCGAGAATGTCTTAGATCGGCCATTGTGGGCGTTACAGTTGTCCATAGCTGTTATCCTCGACCCTGAAGATTATTACAACTTACAGAGGATTAATAAAACTAGAAATTTATAAAGCCATTAATAAGAAAGAAGATATAATTATAACTAAATCGCTTAAGTAATTCAATGTCCTTTTAAAATTGTTCCGTTAAATAAATAAATAAGTTTAAAATATATATACGACATAGGAAGCTGTATTAATAATAATTATAAAAAAAAATAAAATAAATAAAAAATAAAATAGATTTGCCAGTGGATTGTCAACATTGCCAGTGAATTTTCAACATTGCCATTGGATTGGTAATATGGCACATGGAAGTCTTCCACTGGCCGTTACAGACGGCCGAGTGGCTCTCCTTGACCCCGCGGTGTTGATAGAGCGTACAAAATACACAATGAAACAGCGCATTCTGCTCGAATACAGAAATGCCTCATTTACTAACTGTCGTGTGGTAATGAACAGTGAACACTCAGAAGAGCAATCAGGGCTTCCACGTGGATTTAATATTCATGACATAACATTACAATTTTACTGTCCATGTCTTACTGTCGCTTAAATTAATATGTTAATAAAGTAATCTTTAATGTGTCGTTTTTATTTATTTATATATGCATTTATATGCACAAAGACAAGCTCAAAAATAATGTTTTTGTCCTCTATAGACACTAAGACGCTGAACTTTGTCAGCTAGACGCTGGTTGTGGAAAATATTGGTAATTATTGTGTGCGTGCAGGTATTGAGAATTTTTGGGTAAAACCGCTATTAACGTATCAAATGCTCTCGGAAACGATGAATTCTTTTTAAGCCATTGCTTTAGAAACACTCAAATATTTCATTGGAACTGTAGCTGCCTTTTCCTTAAACTCACAAAGTTTCTTTCCAAACAAATTATATTCTCCTGGTCCTTAAGTGGCACAATTACGAAAGTAATTACGTCCAATTTGGAGCATTTGATGGATATAGTTATGAAAAAAACATGAATAGTCTTGATAAAAGATTCATTGTACGTACAATCTTTCAATCCACATACTATCTTTAGACGAAGTCGAACCTGAAATACAGGTACCTTATTTTTCAGGTTTTTGCAAAGTTTCGAGATTTACTGCTGACTGGTAAGTGACGAGGATTATAGTGGTTGGCAAACCAAACATTATGACAGAATAACAGATAAAAATCTGGTGATATTTTTGAGGTGTTAAGTAAGTTAATTTTTTTTTTCATAATGGAGATTCAAATATAATAATTTAATCACATTATCAGCAAGCACGTTGTGCATTACAACTGCACCAAGCTTCTGGTTTAAGCTTAGGTGGTCAAATATTATATTCAGTATAAGGCTGGACTGCAATTTTGGGCAAAATGCAATCAAACCAAACACGCAATGGACAGCTGTGAAATAATTGACCTAAGTTTACCTTGTTGTAATATTCAAAGTAGTCATTTTTGTTATATTAAAAACTTAGAATATTCTACAACATGAAATATATACTTTATTTTTTTATTATTCGCTAAAATTATATTCAATGAAGCTTGCCAATTGACTTCAATGATGAATTTAACAAAAAAAAGAGACTTACTTCCATACTGACCTAGCATAGTTTATTATATAGTATATATCATCGGAAAGTGACCGTTACTAATTGCGAATATCTGTATATACCAAATTGTAATTAAATAACATTAACAGAGTATCTGGCAGTATATTTTAATATGCTAACTTTGCTTTAAGCTGGTGTATACTTGCAGGGTGATTGTAAATTGCTGCTAGTTATACATTTTAATTCATCAAGTTCATTGGCATAAATGAGTTGTACTGTTAACTTTAAGCCAAGAAGCTTCATAAAAGAAGGATGCCTAATGTTTTAAAAAAAAATTTAAGGTCATTCTAGGTTTATACAAAAAAAACTCTTTATGAAATTTTCAATACATATTGAAAGCTTTACCGATTTTTGAATGATAAACGACAAAAAACAGGCCACCAATAGCCATACTATTTCGAAGGGAAATAACTAGACTTTCAAAATCATATCATAGCTAGGATCTAGAGGCTTTTAAAGACGTCTACGCTTAACGTCGCGTTCAAGGAATATTGGCAGAGCAAAAAGATGGAGTTCAGGTTGGCTAATTATCCAAGAACACCACCTGCCGTCGCGGCTATCAAAATTCAAACAGCCAAATGTTTTTTGCAAATTTTGGCAAAAACCACAACAACCCTCCACTTAAACAAGCTGGAAGAATCTAACAAACACATTAAAACCTATGTATAATATTTATTAATTTTATTGACGAATAACGTTAAATTATAATTGTGGCAATAATGTTTTTATTTAAAATTTAGAAAGTAAAAATAATTACTTTTATTTCACAATTAATCAATTATTATTAATAATGGTGACTTTAAAAAAATAATGAAGCTTAGCACCGATTTTAGAGCCTCGTATAACAGAAACTATATATTTTTCTTTTCTTATGTTAAAAATAACCTCAACACGAGTATATCACTAAATATATAACTTATTCGAATTGTGTCGAAAAATATATTTTATACAAGACTTAATGATATTTATTATTACAGTCCTTAAAATCGATCAACAAATCATAAGGGGAGGATGATTATGATGATGAACAAATTAACTAAAAATGCACGATGGTGAAATGTTTAATAATGAATTTAAAATCGGATTTGTACGAATGCTAGGAATCCCGTGTCAATGAAGTATTGCTTATGGTATAATTAAAACATTCTTATTATTACTAACATGGTACTTCATAATCAGAATTATGTATTATCAGTTAAATATTTAAAGACGTTTAATAAATTTAAAGCACCTTGATTTCGTAAGGAAACGTCTGAGTTCTGAAAACCGGTAATCAGACGTCAGTCATCTATTGCTTATCGTCTTTGCTTGAATTATTCTTCATTGGCTGCCTCGAAGGTAATTATGGATGCAAAGTGCGCACATTACGTACGTTTGAACGTAAAAAGAGATATGTTCCCATTCTCCTGTATTGTCTCGGGAACCGCAAAACCTCACCCGTTAGGCTCTCATCGTAGGAACGGGAACTTATAGGTTATGTTACAGCCGCGGATCGATCGATATGAGGAAATATTTCCCAGGCGCGAAAATTACAGCACACTTCACAATGGTTATGTTTATGTACCGACGCATTTAATGATGGAAAATTGTAAAGCAAGCTATACTTCATATTAATTATAAATTACCATCAGTAGCTATAGTTTTCATACAAAATTACTTTAAAATTTATATAAAAAAGCTGTCAACAAGGATCCTTCCAATTTTTCGGTCAAGGAGAATAAAGAAAAATACATTCTAAGTAATGAAATCTGAGGTTAAAAAGTTACTCAGGTGAGAAAGGAAATGGGGAGCACAAGAAGGAGAAATCTAATACTATCGTTCATTATTTTTTTATCAAACCTGTATATTTTTTTACATATAATGTTGATATGTTTTTTTGTTTATATAAAATGTTTTTTTTTATGTTTTTTATTTTTTCTTGTTTCATCCTCGTTAATGAATACTTCAGTGAAAAAATGCTATGTTTGTAAATTTTGATAAGAATAAAATTGAAATTCATAATTGAAATTGTAAATGGATGTCGTTTTTAGTCGACGATGTAGTTTTAGGTGAAGTGCGAAAATTTGGTTAATAAATATGAAAAAGGATAAAAAAAAACATATAAATATGCGTTATGTTTAGTGGAACTCTTTCCTTATTACTCATTTGCGTACACATATCTTTCCTATTTGTACCCATTTCTACACGCCACTTTATTACCCTCTAGTAAAACGTTTTTTTTATCAGTAAAAATTCACACATCAGTACGTTTGTGCACATTGGGACTGAAGAAGTTTTTATAAATCGTAAAACTGCAGTATTACATCAAGTGAAACAGTGCTCAATGTGATCCATATTAAAACAAAGTAAGAAATTCTAATCTAGTTAATACAAGCACATAAGATTTGACCAAAATATTAGTCTATTTTGGGCATTGTTTGTTTACCCCTTTAAAACATGAAAATGTGAATAACTCAGTTAAAAGTACAATAATATTTTCAGATACAATTATACTTGAAAGCCCTTGTCAAGAGCTATCCATGGGTTCAAATATTTAATACTATTTTCTTATTTACTAGTTACCTAGTTATTCGATTGATCCCGCTATTTTATGAAACAGACTGTACGGTAGGCATGTTTATTAATGTTATAATATCTTAATCTAATACGCATTAGCTAGTCTCGTGTATTATTTAATATCGAACAGGTGCATTTTGCGATGATGCATATATCATAATGAAGCAACTGCACGCGGCAGTCCGCCTCAGGTGGCAATAATGCCAGGCCTCAGCTCCAATGTCAAGGACAGAATGCAATTAATTCATAAATATGCAAGTATTTTATTACTGAATTAAATAAGATTGTTTATACAACTTACCGTATCTACATACTAATAGGCTAAACGCCACGTGTAGTTTGACAATAAACTCGTGAAGGGATAAGAAGCAATTTAGGTGTGCATTTGTACATAAGTAAGAAGTATTTATGCTTTTTTATCAGTATAATTGTTCCGTGATTAATTATTTCTATCCTGCATTTTTTTACTGCATTTTTATTTTTTATCTTGGATTTTATAATAGTAATATAATGTATATATTTTATTTAAAAACTTGACGATTGGATGTGCATCCTGGGGTACGGCATTTTTTCAAATTATGGAAATACATACTCGTACGGGAAAATACCGACAGGTGGTGATAATGCTTCTGAAGTTTCATCTGTGGATTGTATGACGCTTACCATTCTACATATGGATAAGCGCTGCAATTGGTGTGTTGATCTGTCAACGTCATATACTACAGCCTGAAATTCACGCCTTCATTAATACATGAATTCACTGTGAATGGGTGGTTTTCATAGGACGACTTTCATATATCACCGATTTTGATAAATAAGCTATGACTGGAATTTTACGGGTGAGTAAATTTACACCAACCGGCGGTATATATAGAGCTTAGAAATAGTTTTTTTTAAACCTCTTTAGGGATCGAACCCTCAACCTTCGCTTTGGCAAGCAAATGTTTTAACCACTAAGCTATGCCTGCAAGCATATAAGTTCCAAAAAGAAATGTTAAAAAAATACAGTTTCTTAATATACGAGTATATATTGCATTGACGAACGAGCAAACTTGTCCATAAAATAAACCACCATTCAATTAAGTTGAATATTTTCTAAGTAAACATGTTTTATTTTAATTATACTGTTACGTAAGAATAATATTTCTGATAAGTAATGTAAACATCGATTACTTTTTTTAACGGATGAAGTTTTTTTTATTAATATACCGTTTATGATCAGTTCCTCCCACAAAAATATAAAATCCCATAAGACGTAACCCTTTAAAGAATAAATTAATTTGCACTTTTTTTAGTTATTTTCCTTTTCTTCTCAAACAGGATTCATTTTAGATTTTTCAAGTTTTCTGCATCATTATCCACTATCTCTTTCAACCGTTTCTCTCAAAGTACTCATAAACAAAATAAAGAGAAATCACCTTAGATGAACTAATTCCTTCAGTATTTGAAATATTAATCACTCTTTTTAGGTAGTTAGCAAAAGTCATCGTGAGAACACTGCATCATTGCTGCTCTTAAACATTCTTTGTTTTTTTTTTGAGGTGCGATTCACAACCCTGGGATTCTTGAATGTTTTTACTTCTACGTTCTAGATAGGTACACCCGTGCTCGTAGCCATCCATTGTTTTTTTTTGTCCCAGTTTGTACTTGTGGAGCATTGAGCAGTCAATTTAGTACAATGGCGCTCCTAAATGGTCTACCAGCACAACTCAATCCTTTTCATTAATTCCTTTTCCTCTTTTGTCGATGATATTATTCTCCTAGATCTTTGTGATCTTCGACACACGTCATCTTCTTATGTTTTTATGTTTTTTTTCGTTGTATGTGTGTCTATCTATGCTCTACGTTTTTTTTGTACTTATAGTCTTATTATTATCCTATGTACCTTGAATCTACCGTTCTATTAATTAAATAAATAAATAAATCACCCATTAAAAGTCTTGAGGCCCTTTTTTTTTTTATGTAAACGCTTGCAGGAGAGCACAACCGGTCAAGACCAGTGCACTCTATGACGCTCAGCCAGGGAGGCTGGACGCTGCATGCGGGAAACGTGTGTTGTGTTCGTGTTTGTGTGTGGGTTGGGGAGATTGCAAGTGTATATTTATCTGTTTCTTGAAGAGATCCAGATTGTAGGAAGGAGGAAACACAGACGCTGGAAGAGCATTCCATAGCTTACCGGTGGCATTAAGGAAGGAACTTTGGAAGCTGCCAGTTCTTGGTCGACATACTTTTAAAATAAACCAAGTGTAAATTCCTGGCTGTAGTTTATGGTTATTAACGAATCAACACATCACATGTAACACTTATCTATTATCAAAAATTGTAAACGTTCTCTTTGTATTTAGTGAAAAGTTTTTTTTTCATAAAAATCTAATGATATTCTATTTAATGAATTTATCTCATTCATTTTAAAATTGTATTTTGTAAATTTCAAGAATCAAACGATAAATTAAGACGGATTAAAATGCTGTTACCAGGAATAAAACATGTTAAAACAAAGATAGTTAATAAATATATTTTTACGAGATGTTTTGCTTTGTTGAAGGGTTAAAACTCGGCATTTCGATGCCAGTAGTGATAACGAAAATCATTTTTAAGGTTGATTTGATTTAAGTAACCGTCTAATACTCAATAAAAATGAAAGAACAACATTGGCTTAGTAAGATTATCTTTATTTTTCCTGAATATAAAGGAACGATTGGGAAAATACTTAAATATATATATATATATATATATATATATATATATATATATATATATATAAATCATCAATTTAGTTTTGATACATCAAGATTTTTCAAGAAAATATGTGTTTTACATAAAATAGTTCCGTTTTTCTGTATTTAATGATAAAAATTTCAAATATTTGGTTCCATTTCTTTACCTTGTTTTCACATGGATCACGTCAACAAAACGTAGTGCCATTTTAACGGATTGCCTATTCGACTAACTCGTAGTCTTTCTCAATCCTTCTCAAATTAAGATATCACCGCATCTGCGTTGTACTTGTAAGTATTTTAAAGAAATTTTTGTGTAGGGAACGATTGTCTTTGTTTTCTTCTAATCAGTGACAAATGCTTATATTTTGCACAAGAGTGACTATATTGTGTCCAATATTGACTTTAGTATGAGATAAATACATAAAGTGGTTTGAATGAAAAAATTTATTTTTATTTTTACGAAAGATATTATTCTTACATATATAATCGTATATATAATTAATTATAATATATAATTTTTTATGTATTTATTTATTTAACGAAACTACATTTTAAAATTGGTGAATTAATTAAGGTATTTAGTTGGTTATTAATTATATCTTCTTTCCCAACAGTGACTATATTGGGCCTAAATTTCTAAGTATTCTAAATTATTTAATTTAACTCAATGTTTTATTTTCTTACATAAGATATCAATAATACCACGTAAGTTGTAAGGACAGTTATTTCATGTTTTTCTATATAAAGACCCAAGGTTTGAAATTAGCTTCAAGAATTTTTAGGCATAAATGGTGGTTTGCGAAAAAATTAGTTCTAATTTAAATGCTAATTAAAATTTCTTGACGTTCTACCAATATAAAAAGATTCACAATCTTGGCAATTTAATTTATATATTCCAGAATTATTGCGTTTATCATTAGTATCTTTATTATTTATAAGGTGGTATCCTAGTTTATTATCTGTATAAAACGCTGGCTTTATCTCATTTGGGAGTAATTTAATTATTTTAGGGGTAAAGTTATTAACGTGTAGAATTCGTCTCCACATTCTATCGTCTTTAATATTTTCTTTAGTATACAAGTATTTATATGTTATGTTTTGACGTTTTTATTATTCAAGATACTGTCTATTAATTGGCTATGATAGCCGTTGTTTTGTGCGATATTTTTAATTGTATTTAATTCTATATCAAAGTTTGTTTGTGATAATGGTATTGAAATTAATCTATGTATCATTGCATGGAAAGCTGAGTGTTTATGAGATTTGGGATGATTAGAAGAATTGTGAATGATTACATCTGTGAACGTCGGTTTTCTATATATATTAAATGTTATTTTATTATTTATCCTAGTAAGTGTTAGATCTAAGAAGTTGATAGACTTATTGTCTTCTATTTCTAACGTGAAAAAATCAAATCTCATAAACACTCAGCTTTCCATGCAATGATACATAGATTAATTTCAATACCATTATCACAAACAAACTTTGATATAGAATTAAATACAATTAAAATATCGCACAAAACAACGGCTATCATAGCCAATTAATAGACAGTATCTTGAATAATAAAAACGTCAAACATAACATATAAATACTTGTATACTAAAGAAAATATTAAAGACGATAGAATGTGAGACGAATTCTACACGTTAATAACTTTACCCCTAAAATAATTAAATTACTCCCAAATGAGATAAAGCCAGCGTTTTATACAGATAATAAACTAGGATACCACCTTATAAATAATAAAGATACTAATGATAAACGCAATAATTCTGGAATATATAAATTAAATTGCCAAGATTATGAATCTTTTATATTGGTAGAACGTCAAGAAATTTTAATATTAGAATTAAAGAGCATTTAAGGTGCCTAAAAGCACTAATTTTTCTGAATTCGCAAACCACCTTATAGAAAATAATCATTCGTACAACTTAGAAAAGTATTAAACATATTACATGTAGAAAATAAAACCGTTAAATTAAATAATTTAGAATACTTAGAAATTTATAAAGCCATTAATAAGAAAGAAGATATAATTAATAACCAACTAAATACCTTAATTAATTCACCAATTTTAAAATTGTTTCCGTTAAATAAATAAATAAGTATAAAAATTATATATACGACATATAAGAATAATATTAAAAATAAAAAATAAAAATAAATTTATACCTAAACCACTTTTATGTATTTATCTCTTCCTTCATCCTTGCAACACTACCTACCTCCCTCTCCTTTCATGTTAGACACACCCCCACACCCTCCCCTACAAAATGTGTTACACCACTTACAAGTACAACGCAGCTCAGTTATCTCTTAACTAGAGAAGGATTGAGAAAGACTACGAGTTAGTCGAAACTGCAGTCTCCTAATAGAGAACTTTTGTTGATCCATGTGAAAACAAGGTAAATAAATAAATAAATATTTATAATTTATTATGGATCTCAAAGTGAATGCTCAAAACATTGAAAATATAAAAATTTCCGTCATGTATGGTTCCATGTCTTGACCGTGTAGTGTTACTTAACTCTGCTGAGGTTGTCACTCGTCACGGAACAACTCACACGCTAGTGCCATTTTAACGGATTGCCTATTACACCAACAAAAGATACACTCCCATCAACATGGCTCTCAAATATTATATCACCGCATCTCATTCCTATTCGGACTTATTTTATAAGAAATAGTTGTGAAGCGTTTGAACGATTGTCTTTGTTTTCTTCTAATCAGTGACAAATGCTTATATTTTGCACAAGAGTGACTATATTGTGTCCAATATTGACTTTATTATGACCAATATGTAGTGACCATATTGTGCTCATGAATGAAAAAATGACTATATTGTGCCAAAGAAGGACTATTATGAGTCTAACAGTGACTTAATTGTGCCCAAGAGTGACTGTATTGTGCCTAACAGTGACTTCATTGTGCCCAAAAGTTACTTGATTGTGCCCAACAGTCACTACATTTCACCTAAAAGTGACTATATTGTACCCAAAAGTCACTTTATTGTGCTCAAGAGTCACTATATTTTGCCCAACAGTGACTATATTGGGCCCAAGAGTGACTATATTGTGCCCAAAAGTGACTTTATTTTGCCCAATTTCAATGGCTACAATTTTGTCTTACATAAGATATCAATAATACCACTGAGAGGTGCCATAAGGACAGTTATTTCATGTTATTAAATATAAAAGACCCAAGATTTTTTTTTATGACATTAGCTAATATTAAAAAATATTGCTCTATAGTTAGCGAGTATTGATATGACAATCTGGAAAATCCCAAACAGGTTCAGTGTAAAAGCTCTATTAATATAGTCGAGTTTGAGAACCATTTTTATGGGATGTAATTTCAAGCATGCCGTTTACTAAATTATAAGTTAGCTATTTGAAAAGCTGTTTTCTATGAATAGATTTGTGCAAAATATTTAATAACACGCAATCAGCTTCCTTCAAAGACGTTCAAAAGTTCACAGTGATCGGGTTTTTGCTGTGACATAATAACGTTCCAATAAAGCGTCTTCAAAATAAATATTGAATTTGTCAAAATAACATCAGCCTCAAGAACCTATAAAATAAATTGTTTTTCCAGATTATTCGAAGCTAAACATATCAGTATTAGCTGGAATATGTTCCATGAAAGCAGAAAACCTTTACCATACTTTTCTTCCGGCCACCGTTCTGCATACCTGAATACCCGAATACCTTGGATACCCAATATATATATATAAATCAGCAGAGCTCTGGAAGCGTATTCGTACTATGGAGATACACTGTGTATATTCGGTAGCTTAATAAGCCATGAAATTAGTAAATATTTTTTTAAGAGTTTGCGGATTTATCTTGGAATATTGTTAGCATGAGTCTTACATACTACGCCATACCGATTATTTTAATGATCTCTTCTAATATTAGTAGGAATAAACTGAAATATTGATGATGCTGATTAAATTTGTACTCAGTTTTTATATGAAAAACTGTAAAATAAATAAGTATTGGAATTAATCGGGAAGTACGGTTTCACGCTTGACCATGCGTTGACGTTAAGGGCACTTACGTGTTCGTACACGATACTTTGATGTTATTTTATGGTTACGCTTTATGAGGCAAATAAGGTTTATAATTTGATAGATTCTAATCAGATTATAATAGTTATATTTAGAGTGAATTATTCAATATGAAGTTAGGGGCTAGTGACAGTCTTCAAGTCTAAATAACAGCGCACAAACTTCTAACCTCTAATATTTGAACGACATTCGCGAAGTTAGTTGATTTAGTACTTTTTTTGAACTCTCATGAAATATTCCCTCTTGTATCCATTTAAAATCAATATATTCATCGCTGAACTCCCATACATATTTGATATGTGTAGACTTACATTATTATAAACTTTAACAATGATGCACTTTATAATAAAGAACTTACTCTCTTCGCAAATTTATAAATAAAATTATTAATTTCATAACACACACAGAATACTTTATAAAAAATGGCATGACAGCCAGTCAGCCATGCAGCATAAGCAGACTCCGAGTAATAAAAGGTCATCAGGAAAAAACTTATTTAAAGCAGAAGAAGTATAAGCATAATAAAAGTAATAAGAAAAAATAATATTATTCCGTATCTCTTCAATCCTTACACAGGAACAACACTTTATGAATCGTTTATCCAGCTATTTTGACTGTGACTAGATCGGATTACTATAAAAAAGGTATATTCATCCTTACATCAAGAATCTACAGGTGAGATATCTTCATCACTATTACCGGTATTATCAGTGTGTTTATATAAAAAACAAGTGTGTGTTTTTACATAACAATGCTTTTATCTTCATACATCTTTTACCTTTAGTATACTTTACTTGCACCTTTTAAAGCACACGCACTGTCTTACTACTAAACGTTAGGCGCAGTCCTATAAATTCCAACAGCTTCAGTATAATTACCGTCGACTTTGAAGTTTATATTAGATTAAATGACATAATGACCGGTGGGAGGGGCTCTCTAACGTAGAGCTTGCACCGCTGGTCGACAGTCAATCGTTATTCATTACGTCAGTGGCTCTTAACCATTGTAAAACAAGTGGTTATAAAATCAGTTTGCAAAAAAATGAAATCAATTTTCAAATGAAATTCAAACAAAACCATACAATTCACTGTATTTTGAAATGTTTTGGAGCAACTTATACTTTTCCATTTATATCTTTTGATTATGAAATTAAAACTAATACGCTCGTTGTTTTGTAAATATGTTTTTAAAAATAATGCTTTTAAGGTGAGTAAAATGCTGTAACATATTTCTAAACCCAATTACAAACAATTTATTTCTTAAATTACTTGGAAAAAAAAGTAGGACGTAAGGATTTAAGCCACTGAAAGTTTATCCACGTTTTGTTCATTTGAATTGATTCTAACCACCGAACGAATTTATTCATCTCATTGAGTTGATTTTTTTAAAATACATTGTCATGTATGTTGCTTTTGATAGTACAGATGAATCTTGTATATACTCTTGTACATTTTATAAAAAATCTTAAGGCATTAACTCTATGGCATTTGCCGTTTTTCAACAAAGTTTTCATTGATAAACATTTTAAAAACGTTTTTTTCGTTAATGAAAAAATTATTTCCGATTGACAGAAAAATTAATTTAATTGTAAAAAAAATCTTAAGACTTCTCGCAGAGTAACTAAGTTTCACAGAGCACCGGTTGAGAACCCCTGCATTACACCCTCTTATAAGTGTCTAACTAAGTAGAGGTTTCGAACCTGTATACACCAGCACTGTACTCAGATAATGGGCACTTGTAACATGTTCCGATGCGCTTAGCTACAATTTTGAAGATGTTTATGTCCAAACATTACTTTGAACAATGCACATTGAAGAGCATAGTGTAATTATTTTATCGGTTCGAAAAAGTTAAGTAGAGTATATTTTATAAAAATAATTTCTTGGGGTACTGAAATCATTCATCTGCTTAAAATATGGATGTGTAGTTAGCTGCCAAATCTTAAATTGATATAATTAGCCTGATAGGAATATGTACGATAAAAATATGACATATAATTTTACTGGCAATATACTCTGTATGAATTGGATTTAACAGGTAAATTGAGAGCAATTGTATATTTTAAAATAAATCTTTTCTCTTATAATGAAAAAAATATCTTTAAATAATCTTATATTCACTCCCAATTAAGAGTTCAATAATATACCAACAAAAACGTATGCTAGTAAAAGTATAGGATGATACGATTCGGTAGTGAAAATCTTTTTCTTAAATAGATAAACTAATTAAATCTGCAGGCAAAGAAAACAGCATAAAAATATATTTAAAGCCATACAAACTACAAAAGTATCACATTATAGCTAAATACACAACAAGTAGCGGTAAGATCATGATATGTTTAATTTATAATGATTTCATTTTTATACAATGTATTTGAAATCTTGGGTCCTATGCGTCCACTTAGTGCTGGGAATCGCATTAGCTCTAACCGCTAACTGTTTCTTAGATTCTGCTAGATCCTCAGACCACCTCGCCATAACTTCTGTAGACATATAATATCAATAAAGACAACGAATTTCACGAGACCACAACTATGTAATGCGTGAGGCAATTCTTTAACAGCGAAGTCCGTCGAGAGCAGTAATCCCAAAAGTGTATTACTTAGAACTCACAAAGCTCTTCGCTTTCAACCTTACACAAAACATGCACAAAAGAGGTTACATTTTGAAAGTTGTTCTGAGGTTATACAGTAATGATTAATAAAATTATGAATAAAACACAAAATTTTGGCTTCGAATCAAGGTTATACCGAAAAGTATTCATATTATTTCTAAAAATTACGACTTTATTCTTGAAAATCGATCTGGCTTGGCCCAAAAATTTTAACAATTACACAGTTACTTAATACCTGAATACTTAATCAAAATAATATTTTTTAATGGTCTATTTTGTGTTATATTTCATTTTCACTTAAATATTCAACAAGCATTGTCAGTTAATATAATAAATAACTTTAACATTACTAAATTATTTGTCAATATCCACTTCCAATTTGAAGGATATATCTGAACAAAATTTCTGCAACAAGTTTCTGCTCTGTATGTTTTGTCTGTAAGTTTGTTGTATATTTAAAGCGTTTATTAGTAAAAAAATTATTTAACCATTGTCTTAGGTCTAAAATTAAAGTATACGTGAATTGTTCTTAAAATGATATATGCATTAACGTTATTCGTAATTGATAATATTCATTTCCTTTATTTACATATGGAACATCCGGAAACAAAAAACAGGTAGACGGGCTTCATTTCATTCATCTCCTTTTTAGGAGTTCTATCAGATATTTCAAGTCAAAAGAAGGCTGCGAGAGATGCCCTGGATCCCTTTTATGAAGTTGGAGTAATCGAAAAAAATCCTGAAATCTGTTTTGAAAGACTGTTTAGGATCAATTTGTTGAGAAACAAAAATATCACACCGGTATAGTCTATGAAATACTCGTATATTATTAGAAATGTATTTTATTTCTAATCTCTTGTTTACGAATACAATTTTCATTACTGTTAACGAGTAATATTGAGAATCGCATGTCGCTAATGGAGCGTAAGTATTATTTAAATTAATTCTGATGTAATTAAAACTTCATCTTGATAAACAACTGGCTTCTCAAAATACAAATGTGTAGATTACTTAAAAGTTTATTCCGCTATGTTTATTCATACCATTTACTGCAAAAGTAACAATTTATTACAATGGTGTGATTATTTATTTATCTATTCTATAAGAGGAAGCCATACAAAACTAATAAACATAAGCATAAAATACTTTTGTTTTCTCGAGACAAATAATTAAGTAAGGGTATTTTTACCTTATTTGTATTATTGGCTGCAAAAAACATCTAGATTATCGATTCATAGATATTTACGCAACATTCAGGTGTTGTGAGATACTTTAAAATATTAAAATAGATTATTTAATTAATAAAAACCTCCAAATATTACGTATTTTTTCATCATTTTTATTTTTCAGTTATGGCATATTTGCTTATGTAACTAACCATTAAGAAATTACCACAGATGAATAGTAATTTTTCATTTCAAGGTAAGCGTAATATAATACATCCGCGACATTGATTGCGGAGCTTAATTTTCTTTCGATACACAGGCAGGTCGAAGACCAGCTCCTCACCTGAGACAACTGGCGTCAGCTGGCCATCATCAGCAAGCTGCTACATCAACCAATCACATTACATATATATTTTATTATATTTTGTCTAATACTTAATATATTGCAAGATACAGTGACCATGATTTTTGGAATATAAACTATTTATCCAAAAAATACTTACAGTAACAAATATAGATAGAATTTGAATGAAGTTGATGGGTGAATATATTATTTAATTTTGATAAACGTTAAAGTTATTAACTGACAATACTTGGTGAAACTGTATTATTATAATATTAAATAAAACAAAAAAACAAAAAAAACGTCTTAGCAATCGAACCTAAGGATCGACTCAGATCTAAAATATGTACAATCATTCACAATAAATGTGAAATAAAACAACTTATTTTGATGTTGTCGATTTTTATTTACAATATAAAATTAAAATTTTGATAAGTTAATTAAATATACTGTCACTTATATTAACTCACTACTAAGATAGATGATAACAACCTACATTTACTTTTTATGTGTATACAGTTGATACGAACCCTATCATTCATTAAGTTCAGAGTATTTTTCTCAAATTAATAGTAGTAGTGCATTAAGTGTAGGCTTAAAAGGGTAGGGACACTAAAAACCATTGCAACCATATGATTTTGAAAGAAGTTTCTAGTGCAATAATAACGAAGTGAAGGACCGGACAACGCAGCCTTTTTTGTGTACTCGGTTAAGTCGCGAATTTTGTCGTGTTATGGACATGTTTTTGGACTCCTCAATAATACATAGTTTTTTCTTTAAGCGTCAGATTTTCACTGTCCAAAAAAGCCAGTGAAAATTATACGTATTATTTTCTCCAGCAGACATTACATAGAATGACGGGAGGATCATAAAAGCTGAAATAACTTTTTGGCGGCACTTTGTGATGACTACTGCTTCAGAATGTGAATTTATTTAGAAGAATAAACATTATTTACATTTTAAAAGTATCTATGTTATGTAATCGTTATGAATTTTGAAGCAAAAATGTTAAATAAATAATATTTTTGACGTTAATATTGACGTGTGGTCACCTTAAACAATTATTACATACAATTAGAACTCCCGTTGGTTTATTACATAAATGATTTAATTCACGGCTTCGTTGATTTATGGAGGCCTTATGTAAGACTAATCCACGAAGAAGATGTTCTTCGTGACTGCGCAGGTTCTACTATTTACTTAAAATTACCCATTTTCTTTTAGATTCGCTTCATTGGAGATCAATTTACTTTATCACATTCATCATCATCATCAGCCTGTGTCCGTCCACTGTTGAACGTAGGCCTCCCGCATGAGTCTCCATCCTCTTCGATCCTCCGCCTTCCGCATCCAGGTCACTCTCGCTATTCTTCTTATAGCACATTAACCACTATGAAATAAAATATTCTACCACATACTTATGTCCTTTTTATTGCGTTTATATATATAACACATTAGCCACCATGAAATAAAATATTCTACCACATACTTATGTCCTTTTTATTGCGTTTGACGCTGACAATGGAGGCATTTTACCAACTCATCGAGTTGAGAAATTAGAATATATTAAATTCTTACAATATAACATATATTTTCAAAGATTTTTTGTAATGTTAACTGAATAAAAGTAATTTTTCAAATGCATTATTTCAACTGGCAGTTTTTGTTTATTTAGTACTAGCTGACTCGGTGAACTTTTTACCGCTTCAGAATCAATAATTGTTGTAATAATTTATAAACTTTATTAATTAAATTTTCGATTAAGTTCATTAAATGTGCGAAAAAAACAATGAAAAATATTATAATTACATTGAAATGAATGTAATCATTGTAACTTTATTATTTTTCATAATTTTAGGTATTTTCCTAACCTAAGCTGAGAAAAATTCAACAAAAAGTAATATTTTGATAGTGTTTTGCTAATATGTTCGTCATATTTTGCTAGTATTTTCGTATTAATTTGGCTGTATTTAAAATGAGGTTTAAGTTAAAAGCGTCGTCTCATTAACAGTGTTAGTAAGAATAGTTTAAAACATCATAAAGATATGGTACAAATTTAGTTTTTTTTAAGTAATCTTTTGTTCAATCATTGTAATTCGTTCAATGAAAAAAGATAAGTGCAATTTTATTATTCTGTCATCATCTTAGCCTGTGTCCATCTATTGTTGAACGTACACCTCCCACATGAGTCTCCATTTCTCACGATCCTCCGTCTTCTGCATCTAGCTAAATATGTTATCTTAAGAAATTAAGCTATTGGCACAAATACTTTTATTGCTTTTCGGTATTAATTTGTGTTATGAGTTCAACGACCCGTGGCTTGGTTTATTAATATTTGATTTACTGACAAACTAAAAAGTTTATCGCTTCACTGAAGTGAGTCTAAGTAGAGCTTAGCTCCGTGGATGAGATTGTCAGTAGACTACACTTGTGAGACTTATGTCTTAGTCATAGAACTATTCTCAAGGGGAGTAGATTAAAGTGTCAACAACCTCAGCAGACAGAACATTATTATAGCACAGCAATCACTTGAAACATTACGGTATTTAAAAACATATTAAAAAACATTTATGTATTTTTAATGCGAGCATTATTAACGACGTCAATAATATATATATGGATAAAACATCTACATAAAAAAACATCCGTATCCGCTCCCCAGCTGAAGCATATGGCCACAAAAAGCTGCTACTATTTCTGGACTGGTACTTTACTCGTCTTACACTGGTATTATAATGAATGATATTAAAATGACCATGATGATGCTCTCATTCAAATTATTATTGGTTAGCCACTTACACTATACTGATGATAAATCTATCAATATTGCCCAATAAACAATTCTGGTTATTGTAAAGTGATAAAGATAATAAATCTGGAAAGACATGTCAACTGTCATGATTTATATTTTGTTCTAAATTTAACTTTGAGTCTATAGATGAGATATCTAAGAGTGATGAATAAAAGAATCAGCTATTGTATTTGAAGTGTATTTTGGCATATTATTCAAACAGCTAAAGTAAGCTCTACACTCTCTATGCCAAATTATCATTTGATGTCAATGGTAGGTTTAATGGATACTTATAAATTTACTAGGACTCAACCATTTCTGTACTTAAATAATGTAAGCCTACGCCAGAAAGTTGTAAGTTCTCCATTTAAAATGCCTCTTACTTAAATTAAGTATTTTCATAAATATTGAAATTTAACAATTTAAATGTTAATAAACATGTCTAAATTTTTTGCTCTTGTGGGTAAAGTTATGTCATATTCTCTGTTAAAAGCTGGAAATGAAAACCATAGCTTTAAACAATAATTTAACAAGAAACTCTACCGAATAACTTTACGAACTTGATAAAAAAAATCTGCCAGTTGAATGATGTGATAGTATTGTTTAATAGCCATTTGATACAGATTGGCAAAATTATTATTTTTTATGGATGATTTAAAAAAGAAACACTGAGTAAAAGATACCGAGGACCTAAAATGTTGAAATGCTGAAATACTGGAATCTTTGAGATAGAGATAATATCATTTGGTGAAATGCTCATATTTAAAATCCGTTTGATATAGTGGTATAAAATTATATTCAAAGCTATAAATTCGAATATAAAAAAATATCAGCAATAATATATTCTGAATCCATGTCTGATGTACGTACGAGTATATATACGATTAATATGATGTCGATTTAACCGGACGTCGAACTTTGGTATTAATGGACGACTATTGAGTCAAAACGAAGTGCGTGTATATATTTCTCAGCTTACAAACTTAATCACACCATTTTGTGGATTGAGTATTGAGTACTAAGGCACATCTTCAATTTGTTCACCAATTTTTAGAAAGTATATGCCTCCTGTTATCATAATCATCTGCCTATTACAAAAATGTTTCAGTTCTACAGCGCATAATAAATTCCTGTAATCCTTCAGTAGCTCCTTCACATAAACATTGCGTAATGTATATTTAATTTTAGTACGTAGTTTGTTAAGCTTATGATTACTCGTTTGTTAACAAGCCGATTTTTTAATGTAAACCGTAACAAATATTTTGGTTCGTAAGTGTACAAGTACCACTAAAGATGTATGATATTCAGCTAAATATTTAAAAATTTATATCTATCCTCGAACACAATTAATTCATATAAAATATCAAATACATGTGATTTAAAATCTGATTTTGTTCTTTTACCCAAAAATGTTAAATTACAAAAAAAATGTGCCATAACTAAGTATACAAACATTTTTCATATGCTGATTGGTGTTTCTTCAAGAATAGAAACTTAAGCAGAAATTTTCCTTTTTATATGAAATACTCCATCCATACATTAGTTTTTTAAGTTTTAAAAACATTTATAAATCAGACATATTTGTGAAACATCAATGACAATATTGAGTTATTGACATAAATTCTCACAAAATTACTCTATGAATTGTGGCGTGATGTAAATTTGTAGAGCAACAACAATAAATTATGAATAGATCCTGAATATTAATTCTTATTTTTCATTTATTTCTCCGAAAGTCATATAGAGTGAACCAAGCCTTAGTATTCCAAAAAGTCTATTTTGCATTCATATTATACAGATAAGTAAACTATTTTTGGGTGTTTTGAGAGTATTTTTTGGTAATTTGTGTTAGATTAGCGCTTTGAGGTCAAAGGGTCAATTTGTCTGTACGAACAATGCGAATAGTCGAGCAATCTAAATAATACTCGGAGAAATCTGCTTCGTTGCGAAAACGTCGAGTTTTCAAGTACGTATCCTTGGAACGCCGCAAACAATGAAGAAAATCCTCAAGAGTAAACCGAACCACTGAGTCATGGCCGGCACAATAGGTGTCCCCATTCTAGTTATCTTTAACGTGAAGTTCCGCCAAGCCAAAGAGTCGGGCACTTGAACAATTCTGAACGCGTTTCTTGTTCTAAGTAAAGATATCAATGCATGGGTAGACTGGAAGAGCTTAGAGGAGCAATAACGATGTAAGCCAATTATAAGTCTTTACTCACTCTCTTTATTGTCATAATCTTCATCATTTACACGTCCGCTCCTCTAACTGGAGTATATGGACATCACGAGCCGCCGTCACAAAGCTCTGTCAGCCGCTTTAGTTCTCGTCTCATCTCTTGTCAGCTCTGCCACCCGTAAGCTTCACTGAGTACATTCTATGTAAAGATCCCGACGGCCTTTCAGAACGGCGTGAGCCCTGAATTTGATGAAAAATCAGTTGTGGTTAATTCTCTTCTACGGTATCTGTAGTACATGTAGCATAGAAGGCCGCCTTGTCCGATCTCTCACCTCAAACCATCACACTTTTTTTTCACCATATCCGCTCTATATTTGGAGCATATTGACACCATAAATTGTCGTTTCATAGTTCTGTATGCTCAACTTGTATATGCCTTGTCCCAGAACACTTCTATACCCGAAGTTCCACATGGGTACATAGATGTTTCCCGGAAGCCTCCAGGGCAAGAGCCCACGAAATTGCATTGACTGTGCGGATGTAGTATCAAAGAAATATTTAGGTGTTCAATGATCAGGTTTTTTTTAAAGAGATCGGTTGATCAGCCCGATGCTCACGAGACCTGGACAATTTTGTTTTGTACTTAACGAGTGGTTCAACTCTTTCTTTATTCTCACATAAATACACCGCTAAAGCAACAGGTCTTCTTTACATGTATTATATGTGTAAATAATTGTGAGCATATTTATTTATAATAATAATAATAGATCAAACCTGCGGCCTATCGCATGGCAGTCAAGCTCTTTAACCTCTCAGCTGTATCTTCTAAACACGGTTTAAAACAAATAGTTCACAATCTGTACAAGACAAACAGCAGCGTACTTATTTTGTTTGACCGCAATTATATCTGAACTTGTTTCTAACTGTCGCCAATTTGGTCTATCTTAAATAAATACATGGTTGTGTGCTCTTCATTATCTGCATTGTCGTTGTTTGATGAACTTCTCTTACGTGAACATTCCAATGTTTTGTATTTGTGGCGTCTATATTAAGATAAATTCTTATTTGCAATAAACATACTCTTACAATGTGGCATAATGAGCTAGCGCATTTCTTATGAAGCGCTAAGTCGTAGTTTTGAAAATTGTTTTATTAAATTGGCCCTCGTAATGATCTATTTATCTGTACAACGATGGAAAGAGTTAATTGTTCTACATTATCACTATCTTGGAAAGTCAATAGAATGTAAAATAGTGTGCTAATATTACAAATTCTTCTACACTGGTGTAGAATGTGTATTGAGACGTTTTTTCATCAACTACCAGTTCATGTGCAGAAATTAGTTTCAATTGGCGTTACTGGTTACAATAATACTTTAATATTTTACTTTTCCCTTCAATTCTATTAAAACACAAAACGGCTTTGATGCTAACGTTTTTTATGAAATAGACGTAAATATCAATAAAAAATAAACTTTATCATAAAAAATTGAATTTTTTAATTTTTTATGTAAACACATACAGGAGAATACCAACAGATAATGATAGTAATTCTGAAGTCTCATCTGTGGAATTCTATGACGCTTACCATGGTGCATATGGCTAAGCGCTGCATATGGAGTGTTGATCCGCCAACGTCATAGACTACAGACCGAAATTTACGCATCATCCTTATTATTACAGGAATTTACTATGAATACACGGGACGACTTTCGTCTACTACTGGCATTTTACGGGTGAGGGATCAAATTCACACCAACGTATCTTAGACCTCAGATACCGAATAAAAATCCTTTTTTTTTTAATCTCCGTTGGGGATCGAACCCACGACCTTTGGCTTGCAAAGCAAACGCTTTGACCATTGAGCATACCCGCCGGCAGAATGCTTTTACGAGTTCTATGTAGTTGTATAAAGACACTCATTTTAGAAGCTGTTAACTGGTAAAACGACAATTCGAAATAATTACACTTTTATGTTTCAATTTATTTAATAATTACTCGTTCTATAAAGTAAATGAAAAATATTTTTCTTTCGAACTATACGTTCATTTTTAATTTTGGATACGGATTATGAAAAAACACTCAATATTTTTTACTGTATTTGTCAGTAAGCAACTTCATGGGTTAAATTGTGAAGATCATTCAGTAAAATAAATGCATTTTTATATTTAAAAAAACAACATCTAATGTAAAATTTAACATCACTGAAAGATAATGGTGTATAATAAAATAAACACGAACACATTTTTTTTTTTTTACATAAACACATTGATAATGTTTGAATTTTAACTGATTAGAAGCAGATTTAGTGCATGCGTGTAGATTCTGCTAAATTTGACCGCTGGACTTTGACTTCGGTTTTGAGCAAGATTGTGACTCTCGAACGATAAATAGGTCAAACATTTGATACAAAAAAGTCGCGACAACAAGCTGGTCACGTAGGCGCGAGGTTTGTCAAGCGGGCGTGGGCGGAGGCGCAGGCTCTGCTGGCTTGACCCTCCTGGGGCATGAGACATGGACATTTGAGAAATGTCATTTCGGTACACGGAAAATATGCCTTTCTGAAGTGTATTTGCCTTAGATTTTGAGCAGATTCAGTTAAAACCACATCATTCTATGCAATATACTTTACCATTAAGGCGTATAAATACTACAAGATCTTACTTAATCTAACGTAGGAACACATACAAATAGTTATTTACTCACTTCTTCGAAACAATAACAATATCCCTTTCTGAACCATATTTGCTTCAGTTCTTGAGCAGAATTAATCAAGACCATATATATCTGTATGTTTCTGTGTAATAGCCTCTACCATTGAAGCGTATAAAAGTCACATGTTCTCACTTAGTTAAATATCTGATCCTTGGAACACAGACATAAAATTGTTTAATTTACATAAGAACAATATCCATAACAAAACAAGTACCATATTTGCTTCGGATTCTTTGTAGATTCAACTTAGAGGATATCTTTCGTTATATATCTTTGAAACATTCTCTTCTAACCATAGCATTTAACCACCACAAATTCTAATCTACGTTGAATGAAATAAATCTTGGAATACAGTTATTAATTTGGTTCATGAGTTCATTTAAACTTTTGACGGCACATGAGCAGTATGCATGTCTGCACTAAATTCAATAGAATATTTCAGCATTTTTCTTACTCTATATCTTTATTCATATCCATATAATTACAGTATCACAATTTCTCACTTGCGTCTAACCTCCAATCTTTGAAACACTGTCTTAAGGTGGGGTGTTTTTGTAGTAGTCAGTTTTTCAATTGGTTAAACATAAAAGTATGCTTAAGGTAAAAAGTAATTATCTATAATATTAAATATAAAAAAGTTTGAGCACTGGTGCTTTGAACTGAAAAAATTAACCCTCCTGCCACCACCTACAACCTTACACTTAGAAAACACTCATAAATAGTTAATGTATGCCAACCAAGAACAAGCATTTTTTAAATTCCTTCCTAATTACCACTGGTAAACTCTGGAGTGTTCTTGCAGTCTCCCTCCATCACACAAAATGTGTAAACAATACATACACAACACATATTTTAAATGATATTTTGTGATCCGACATGACATTTGACAAAACTGTGCTACTCAATATGGAAAAAGTGTGAGAGATTTGATATTTTGTTGTAGTGGCGTGGACTAAGTGTCCAAGAAACCATCTCTTCCAACTGTTACAATGAGCTCATCGGTATTTATTTTAAGAATTTAGTCGTAAAGTCCATCACCGTGCATACTGAAGTGCAACAAAACTAAAATGGTACTGCACTTTACTTGTAAACTAACAAAATATTACAAGTCATAATTACTTCTTCAATTGTTAACATGCAAGAGAATATAACAAGTAACAAAATATTTCTTATGTGTTATTTATTTGGACCCATCCTTGTTATTTAAGCAAGATAAAATAATGCTCTGATGATGATTATACTAAAAAAAATCTGAAGTCCATCAAAACTAAAATGGTACTGCATTTGACTTGTAAACTAAGAAAATATTACAAGCCATAATTAATTCTTTAATTAATAGCACGCAAGAGAATATAATACATAGCAAAATATTTCTTATGTGTTATTAATTAAGACCTATCCTTATTATTTTTAACCAAGAAAAAATAATGCTCTGATGATGATTATACTTATAAAAAATTGTAGCATAACTCTGACTAGTCAACTAATAAAATTATATTTATTAGAATCTGAGCCTTATGTAAATGTTTAAATACTTAGTATGTCAATAGTAGGTATAATATTTTAATTTTTTGGGGCAAACATGTGAAACGTAAAAAAAATCTAATGATCGTCAAATATTTAGTAATAGTAAGTAAAAGTAAGCACTCAATACACATTTCTTTTGATATAACAATAATTATAACATCAATAGCACGTTGTAAGCACGTTTTTTCGTTAGATCGCCGAAGTTAAGTAACTTGGACGCGGACTAAAACTCGGATGGGCTATCGCCTGTTGCTTACCATGAGCCGCCTCTTCGGACCATATGTTCCAGGCCTCAATCAAGTCTCAGAGTAATTCGTCATGTTATGGGGAGGGGCTAAACTTAAATAGTTGCCATAAAATAATGATTCTTATAAAGTTACATGCTTATACCAACATGTTTTAAAGATTAAATTAGGCACTGACTTAACCAAAAAAAAAAAAATCTTATAGTAAAGTGAACCTCAAATTTAGTTTAATTTAATATAGAGCTCGCGCGAGCTTCTCCAAATCAGCTTATCTCCTTAACAATAAGCAAAGACTTATCAAGAGTAATCACCCTTAAAACAATACTTACCAAGTAATATTCACAGTACGTATGTGTTGAAATGTTTTTTTAAATCTGATTATTTTATTTAATCAGTTTAATGTATTCGATTAGATTATCATGGATATGCAAATTGATGAAACACGAAATGTTGGACAAGTTATCGCATATCGCGATCAGTCTCGTAAAAGTGACGTTATATATTGCAGTATATTTATTGTTATTCAAGGGGACAATATACAGTTAGCATCTCGTTCACATCATAAGAAGTCAATAGTCTTCCGCATGAGTTTTTCAATATATTTGTACATAGACATACAAATATATCTAGACCACAATTTACCAAAAGTTACCAGGTGGAAGAATTACCAATTCATTATATCTCCTCATTTAATGTACACGTAGCACACTTTTCCCGTACCGTTTTGGACAAAAAGGAAAAAAAGAAACGGCAGACGAACCTTTATTCTATTATATAACTTTTCTTATATTCTTTAAAAAGCGCTGGTCCATTTGTCAAAAACTATCAAAGTATAGGACCAACAAACAATTAGCACCATTCAGTTTATAGTTTGGAAGTGACCCATAAATTACCCAAAATAACTAAATTGTCGTTAAAAAATAATATTGCTTGTCAATAAATAAACATTGATTAGATTTGAAAAATATAAACATGTAATTTGCAGGGTCATCTGCAATAACACGTGTTAATAATATAAACAAGTTTCCCAACTCCGTAGGTGGGAGCAATTGGTAAATGAACCAGCGCTGTGTATAGAATATAACAAAAGTGTAAAAGTTTGCAGTTCGAATCCTTGCGTCTGCCGTTTTTTTTTCTCCGATATAGACGAGAGAAATGTCATTGGGGATGATATTAACTGAAGATTTTTATGTGCATATAAATTTGTTAACAAATATTGGAATAGATCTTCAATTATCTATCATGTTTTAGAATATTAAAATATAGTCATACAATTTAATGTGAGTTTACCAAATACATATAGGTTTTTTTGTTAACGTCAATAGTAAACATCCATACTTATTACTGACAGTTCTTGTTCTACTATTCATACTATTCGGCATAGGATTATTACATATATATTTTGATTTTCATTAATTATTTTGTCATTTAAAGAGGCTTTCATTAAATTAGTGGATCAATGATTTCGGTTAGTTTATCTAATGCCAATTCTCTGCCAATAATTGCAATGTCAGTCAAATCACGCTATCAATGTCTATCAAATTTCACGGCCAATGGCAGTTGAGTTTCACTGTCACTGCCAGTACTATGGCACGCTCTCACGCTCACCGTGTATCAGACCTACTCTCGCCATCTACGTTGAATAATCTGTTGGCAGAAAGTAGAAACAATTGGATAATTTTACTGACATAATATTTTCATAATATTGTGTAATATAATAGCGATTATCATCTTAATAATTACAAAATGTACTTTAATTTCAGTACAGGCAGAAAACATTAACAGTTCACAAAATTTTTTATGACATAAATTTAGGGAGCAGATATTATAAGGATTGATTATAGCTGCTTTTTCTTCAAGCCTGGAGGCTCGCGCTCTGCTGGAAAATCGTCGGGAACTATACATAAAATAGTACTCGGTGGAGCTACGAGAAATACATCTGATTTGGGATAAAACATGGACCATATGCTCCAGTTAGGAGAGTGATGAAATCTTAGGTTTTTAAAATACATAAAATACGCTATTGGTAATTTATTTTCTTGAATGCTTTAAGTTTTACATCCCGGATGGATATACTCGTGCTGATTGTTTTCTTTTCATGTTGGTACATAGATAATTTTGTGTAGTCAATTCTTTTCACTATAATAACGTTTTTTAATGGGCAAACCACCATACCTTTATCTTTTCTGAAAGTATTTAATAAAAATTGAGATACAAACCAGAGTTAGAAAAAAATGATATAGCCAGACGTCACTGGCGTTATATGAAATGGCCATGCGTTTACCAGATTTGACATGGAGCAGAATGAATATTTTTATATATTTTTCTTTAAATTCGCATTGTAAACATGCGCGTTACAACCCAGGCGTGTCGCCAAATTTGTCTGTAAAATTACAAAACGGCATAAAAAAATGGTAATGTAAAAGTAATGAGTTTTACATGGTCTTTTAAAAGGCGTTCCATTACTTCATAGGTACAAGAACAAAGAATGCGTCTTCTGTGAACAGAAAAGTATAAATCCTAATGATGAATCCATAATATTCAAGAGCCAAGATCGCACAAATGTGGTCTTCATGACTCGTCCATTGTCTTACTGGGGGACATTACCGAGAAGTTAAACGCTCGACTACTATGCAAGAGGTTGTAGGCTTAATCCCCGACTAGGCTTAAAAGAATATGTTTACTTAGAGAAAAAACTATTTATTATGCATACCTGCATACGCAAAATATTAAATAGACCTTTTTTTAAGACAGATCATGTTACGCTTGTGTTAATTATATAAATTAATACCATAATTTCGTACTCACTGACAGTTTCGTCAATCATATGTTTGTAAACAGATATTGATGTCCTAAACTACAAAAAATATGTAGTAAAGTAGTAAGTATGTAATAAAAAAATAAAATCAAGGTAAAATAGCTATCTATTTAAATTTCACTGTGGTTTATCAATGTTTGCATTGGTGAATTAACCTTATACATAAATTGTTTTGCAATTATCACAATGGGTAACGTCAATGAATTATTATATACTACAACTGATATACTCGTACATATAAACTATTTATCTTCTTTCTAGAGGTGTTTTCCTCTAAGTGTTAACCCGTTTAAAAAAGCTAAGAGCAAGAAAATGTACTCTTTAAGACTCGCCTATTGTTTAAGAAGACGTCGGCCACATTTTTCTCATTATTAGAGTCTGGAAAATTACGTAACCGAGTCAACTCGCACTGAGCCAACGTTCGTACTACGTTGTTACGGTACATAATTAACGGTTCATTAGAAAATGCATCTTTATTATTACGTATTGTTATGTTTTCTGCGTCTATAGAAACCGTATTATTGTCTTTAATAGCAGCAATTGATGTAACGTTGCTCGCAACCGAAATTTGAATAATAACGTTTATTACAAAATGAGATGTATTTATCTTTGCATACGTGCTGCTGTACAACATTTACCTTTAATATTATAAATATTTTGAAAATGAGACACTAGTAATAAATGATTTCAATTGCGTTTATACGGGTTTTTTTTATGTATAATAAGTTACAGTTTACAGTAGTTTCAAAACGATATTTATAACTTATAACTTTTCACCATCACAAATTGCCTCCATTCAGTTTTGTCAGTTTCAGTGCCTCGTTGAAGAATATCTCTGCGCTCGAAGATTCACCTGGTAACATATATGATTCCCAATTGCCTCCAAAACAGAACTCCGAGGATTCGAAGAGATGGAAAATGCAGTATCTAAATCATATTTTGTGTGATTTATTAATTGGGGTTCTTAAGGAGATCGGGTGATAAGCCCAACGTTCCCGATGCCTTCATTATTTGGTCCCAAGGAACAGCTTAATCAATGCATACATTCATCGTTAAAGGTGTGATAGTTGTCATGAAGGGCAATTGAATGTTAGATAGTAGCGAAAAGTAGTTATAAAATACTAGAAAGGCAGGGTAATTAAAAAGCAAAAAACTTATTAGTATAAGTAAATGTTTTATAATGCAAGGTAGTAGCTAGATGTGCGATTGCAAGGTAAGTTGCAAGGGGTCTTACGAGGGCTGTTGAAAGTTAGAGCAATTGCAAGGTAATTTCATTATAAATGTTTACGCTTTTTTTCAATTGCAGGATAGGGAAATTCACTTCTGGTTAGTTTATTCAAGTAACAACACTAGGTTGAATCTATTTACTCGTAAGATGCCCAAGCCTGTGAACGGATATGCATAAATGCAAATGAATGAAAGGGTCGAGCTTACAAGGAACTTCCTTTCCACTCATTTAACGTATTAACAGTATTTCTCATCATCATGTCTTTGTTTACTTGTGAATCATGTCGCAGAAATGGAAACGACGTACCAGCGAATGTTGTTTTGGCACACCGAACGAGTGATTCTTGAGGTCGCCACAATCGATACCACAATACATAAGCAGCATTGGAGGATACCGTTACGTTCCGCCAAAACAGCCACGCTTGCCTACTACTACTACTTCGAGCGTCGCTTATATAACCCGTGCTGTTTGAGTCATGCTTTTAAATTTTCCACCTCCTCATTAACATGCAAACTTAAAATGTATTTTTTTAAAGCCAAACGTTTTGAACATGCACTGTTGCAATTCATCGATATACCGTGAATTTTCGCACGTCATATAAAAATTAAACATTTCAATATTAACGTTAAGTTTATTCATTTTCATAGAACTTAAAAATATTTTTGCTTAAATCATGTCATGAATCTAACATATTAATGACATATTAGACAAATTTTATACTCAGGTGTGTTTCAACCTGCGTATGGCATTTTAGAGTACTATCAATTCATTTAAATTACTAAACTCGCTTTTCATGATTACCTTTGAATTCATGCTTCATCCGTCTTTTAGCAGTTTTCAAAAACTTATACGTTTCTGTCACTGTCTATCATTTACAATACATCCTCTCTGATTCTAGTCGTATCTCTCATGAGTATCGTAGCACCAATGGTCTCGAATGAACATACAAAACTCATTCAATTTCTTCATAGGTGCTCTCACGGAAATGTTGGGTTAAAACATTCTAAATTCTTACACACAATAGCAGTGGTTGACATTTTTTTTTTATGTAGACACATACAGGAGAATACCGACATATAGTGATAGTAATCTTGAAGTCTCATCTGTGGATTATATGACGCTCACCATTCTACATATGGCTAAGCGCTGCATGTGGGGTGTTGATCCACCAACGTCATAGACTATAGCCCGACATTCATTAAGCATGTAATTTGCTTACAGTTAATGAATTAAAAAAAAAAATGTAATTAGGAAATTTCAAACTTTATATTCAGCTGTTAATATTTGATCGTTCAGCGAATTTTAATTGTATTTTTTGTGATTTTTAAATTGAGTAAATATTTGTGCGGCAGTTTTAATTGTTTTGTTTAATGATACTTATCTTAGCAACGAAGCATCGGTGCATAGTAATGGTTGGGTGTAATATGACAAACTTGTCTAATGGAACCTTGTGATTGCAAGTCTGATGAGGCAAATGACGTCGCAATTCAAGTTTTAGGTCAACCGCCTCGTCAACGGCAAGCCGAATGATTTCCGCGAACTTTTTATTGCACATTAAATTGACTCTAAGCCGACTACATTTTATTTTCCATCGTGTCGGATTTGACAGCGAATGGAAGTTGTACGCCGGGAATACAAATTTATTTTTGCAATGAAAAATAAATACAGGCATTACTGGCGCAATAAAACATAATTGATTGGCGCACATTAAACTAATTATGAACAAAATACAAATTTATATTTATTTATTGTGAATTAGCGTAGATTGGCATGAGTTTTAAAGCTCCAGAAAATAAAATATATGTTTTTAGTTTCTTTCTATCCCGTACACTCTGTTTTCTAGTTTAGTACTCTTTCATCAGCTCATATGTTAAGATTTCGTACAATACTATTACTTAAATTTTACGCTGCAACCTTCAAACAATCCACATTTACGAATATATCCCACCCATTGCCCAGACTACCCCAAACCACTCCCTCGGCTACATCTTAACTACTCACCTATTTAAAACTTCAGCAACTTATTATTTCCATATCCGTTCCATATATGGAACATGTGTCGCCAATTAGTTTTCTTAGCTGCCATTGTCCATTTCTTGTTCTAAGATATAACTGCACCTGAAGGTCCACTTGAGAACATACATGTTTCCCAGCAACTTTCAGAGCAGAAGACCCAGTTTTTCAAGAAAAAGTATCTGTAATATCCGAGACATATTTTTGGGTGATTTTTAATTGGAACATAACGTAGATTCTTGGATAAGGAATGATAAAGATGTGTCCCATTCTACCTAAAACCATGATTCGGATTTTTTTGAAAATGTGCTTCAACGTTATTCAAAATATAACATAATAAGTTTTTGTATATATTAAATGATATTAAATTTATTAAATAAAGGAACTTATATAAATAATATTTTAATGACAAATGATAAAAAATATTACTTTTTTCTTTTTTAAACATTTACTTTTTAATCGGCAAGGTCAATTTACATAGTTTAGGCATAAAGTTTTTATCATTGTTTTTTTAAATAATTATAATGTTTAATATTAAAAATTACATACCAATACAATTGACAATAGTACTTATATAAAAAAAAAACTGTTTAAGAATGATATGTGGTAAAAAACGTCAAATAAATAAATGTTTTGAAAGGACCTAACTTGTGTACGTTTTTCGGATCGAAGTGACCATATGTTAAAGAGTAAGATAATATTTTATTTAAAAAAAATAAAAATAAAAAACTTTGTAGCATTTTTTGAAGTGTGAATTTCATAATTAAGTTATGCAATATAAAAAAAATCATCATTTCCGCGATATCGATTAACCAGCAGGTCAGTCATGTGAGCTGGGCATAGTTTATTAACACCATTCAATGAAATATATATCGAAAGAGGTTAATTAGTGTTGTTTCTTTGGTGTTATAATGTTTAATTTGAAATGTCTACCAGCGGCTACCGGTAATGTGGTGTACGACCACGATGGCGTCACTGTGCCAATGACAATGAATTATTATTAGCAAGAGCAAAAAAATAAATCGACCTGGTAATGAACGTTCTAGAGCCGTTTCGGTGGGAACTAACCGTTGGGCTGATATCTGACTATGGTTATATAAATGCTGCAGCATTATATAATATAAGTTATTATTTTTTATTGTAAAAATAATATTTCATTTTAAGGAAGCGAAATGTAATAATTAAAAATATTGTGATTTCTGTCATTATTGTTAATTAAAAGGGTTTGTTTAATTATGTCATTGTAAGTTTTATTGTTATTCCCATGTTATGGCTTCTATTAGGAATTATTCCTTAGTGAGTCAAGATATAGGTTAAAATATATTGTTTTATTAGTAAATAGTAATAGTATAAGTTATTTTACAAAAATCAAGTGAATGTTTAGAAAAGGGGGGTTATTTTGTCCTCGCATTTATAATGTAATATATTTTTGGACAACCTATTTATTACACTTAAAATTGATAATTTTAAGATTATTAAGAGATAATTCATGGTGAAAGTGCACAATTATTTGTTAATTTTCATTAAAAATTTAAATTAACAAATGAAATATTTTTTTATTTAAAATAAATGTTTAAAAAAAATTAATAAACAATTATAATACGAGTATATATATTAAAAGTCACTAAAAACTATATATTTCTTTCATTATTTAAATTGAAAAACTTAAAAAAGATATTTATTATTATTGAAACTAAAAAAAATTAGATTTACATGGCCCGATTTGTTATTGTGGCCATCAATTTGTGATTACCAAATCAACTCTGAAGATGATTCCCGCAATAGCGGTTGAAATAACAAAGGGATGAAAAAAATGTTACATTCGATTTTACCCAAAAACAACAATCCACCTGAATCCCAAAACAACTGAATCCCAAGTTATTCAATTTATATAATGTCACCTTTTAATTTGTTAGACTTTATTTTGTCCTTCAATTTGGTTAATTTGGCCATGATAGTAATCTTGGGAATATGCCGCAAGTAGTCAGTAGAGTGGGAGTATGATTTCAGCTTGCAGAACAGTCGAGCAGCAGTGGGGCAGACTACAGCAGCCGGCTTATCCTTGAACTGCGAGGAGGTTGCTGAACACCATCACCAATGCGACTACAGTCACACAACGTGACAGTGCTCCACAACTGGTGATCTGCAGAGGAATTCATTTCAGCAGATAACAGCAGCATCTTTGGATATGACCCTTAAATTATTTATTGGATTTGAACAAATCAATTAAAAGAAATGGAGTGCGTCTGATAAGCATCTGATTAAGTTGATTCACTTGACGTTTTTATTGTTATTCTTAACGACACTGTTTTGTAGAACATTCATTATTAATCTCTCCAGCACTTATTAATTAACGTGAGGTACCGAACCATGATAAAAGTGAATAACCATAAGACTACATTTAAATTTGTAATGTAAATGCGAAGTTAAGAATCTCCGATATTTTTTTTGGTAGCATAAAACCTACCTTAGCTTTTATTTATTGTATTTGAAACATTGGTTTTATTAAGCAATTGATAGTGATGGAAGCACGTATAGCTTAACGATTGGGAAAGCGAAAAACCTACAACGAAATGTAATATTAAATTTTGTGATATATTTTGAATAATAAATGATATCCATCTTTTTAAATATTCTCTTCCTATGTCATCTTTATAAAATATGATAAAAAATATCCTCGTTTAAAGTACAAAATGATTAACAAAAAATTACGTGACAAATCAAATTGTATTTCGAACGATACTGGGTAAAATAATATCCATTCAAAATGATGATTTGAAGTATGTATACTCGTATGTTATTAACGCTGTACGAGTATTTATACGTTTTATATGTAATTTAATACAAAAGGTTGCTGATAACTATGCTATATAGTGTTTCTTGGTTCATACAGCCTCCCAGTCTCACAGCATCAGTAGTTGGTACTTGTTACTTTTGCTGTATATAAACTGATTCATGCAGTTACAGAACTCACATCATCAGAAAAAACAAAGAATAAAAAAACACATTACTAGAGTTATTACTAGACGCTCTAACGAATGGAATAAATATCTTCCACCGTCTTCATGATTTTCATATTCGTAGTGTATTCGTATATTAAGATCACAAGGATCTTTGCACACTGATAAAATGAATTTCTAAATGTGAAATTTTGGTACTTCTGATCAGAAATATAAAGTTTTAATATTGATTACAAATAAAACATCGACTTGCAGCTACTTGATTGAATACAATAAATTTAACACACTGTTTTCTTGCATCTTGTATGAAGATAAGTGAATAATTTTCTCTAGAATGTCATTAAATACTACCTACACAACATGTATAAAATAACGATTCCAGAATATTCCAGTTGAATATTCAAGTCACTTGAAAAATAAAATAACTAACACGCTACATTCAATAAATTAGTAATCCTCTTCATTTCAGAAGCACAGCATGACCATAATCATTCAAAATCTGCTCCTAGCTAGATCAAAGTATTGTCACAAATTGCCTTTGCTTTTCATGCACTTGCATACAAAACTGAATTTAAAAATAAATATATTAAAACCATTAGCACAGAAAACTGAAAAGAAAAATAATATCGCTTCAGGAGTGATTTCCTCATTGGGTATTTTTTTGCTTTCCGCACCGTGGCCGGTCGCTGAGTGTTCGTGTCCCGACCGAGGCTGTCAAGACCATCGGCTCTCGAACTCAGTCGAATGGAAACGCGATTGTACGCTATTACGTCTGTGAAAAAACACGACTCAAGTGCAAGTTTATACCGTGGCAGTGAACGCTCGCCAAGTTTACTCGACGACTTAGAAGATATTATTTTTGGCTCGCGAAATTAACGGAAACGATTGTAATAGCTGCATTAGCGTGTTGCATAATCTAGCCGTAGATTTGCGACGGTTATCAACTGTAAAGAATGCTTTTTATTAAATCGCTACGCTATAGTATAAAATAGTGTTTTTTTTCCATAATTTTGATGAAAAACTGTATGTTAGTTTACTGTATGGTAATATACTAGCTTTCAGAGTAAATTATTTTATTTAATGTTTATAACATCATTTTATGTCTATATTTAACTAAGCATTAATAAATGAAGACTGATAGAATAATGCTTATACATACTTTGAATATATACTATGGCGACATCTGTCGTACGATGCTAACAATGCTATAAATACTAGTTTCACCGCAGTCAGTCTGGGCACAGTAATGGCGTGATTCGCCGAGCGGTATGAATACCTGGGCATATGGTTGGATTCCAAGGTCCGCGGTTCGCATCCCGCTTCTGCCGTTATTTTTGTGCTTGGATTGACGCGTTGAAAAAAGAATTTTATGTATAGTGTATATTTAAGTAATGATAATATTGTAATATAGTCAATGATCTATAAAAGTAGATTAGAATATTGAAATAATAAAATAATATTCTAATAAAAATTAAAAAAATTAATTAAAATAAACTCATTATACATAAAATTATTCTTCTACTGTATTTGTTATAAAGGGTAGCTTATTAAGGTAAAACATAGTCTAGTTTTCCGTTTCCGTTCCATGACTTAAGCATATGATATTTGCTTATTTCCTTTATATAGTTTTGTCATCTGACAATATTCATATATTGCCATAAATTATCTATACAGAGAAAACCACAGCAATATTAGAACAATAAGACCATGTTTTCATGTATATAAAAAAATCTTAAGTATTATAATTCGAGTCATATTTTGACATTCAATAATCAGTATTTTAGATGAAGTTGTATTATTTTCCCTATGATTCTAAAATCTTAAAGCGATGGCTCAACTCAACGAAACACACACGGTGTATTTAAACAGTCACTACCCAAGTTATTCATCCAATTTTGCTTATTTTCGTTGTAAAAGTGAACTGGTCTCATGTACATATAAATATACTCAGGTAGCTTATTTAATTTATGTTCTTAAAGCGAAACAAAACCTAAAATAATCGTACTAATATTATTAATTCGAAATAATCAAATCGTATATGTGTAATTAGTGTTGAGGAAAAAACAGACTCTTATTTTTTTGTAATGTTTGTAATAAAGACTCATAAGGAAGTGTTTCACATTGTTAGAGGCAAGTCATCCGAAATAGATTCAGGTCAAGTTCTAGGAACCTTTACCGCAATTTTTTTCCATAATTGTGTTTGCTATAATATTTCTCGCCTATTTTTGGCGAGAAACACAGAATCCAATTCCAAGAAGAGCAGTCCTTTGTAATGGGTCGGTGTGCTATTTTCGTATTTGTATATTCCGTTAGAAGGAAATTAATGAAAAATGCATACAGCAAATACATTGACAACGGTAAGATTTGAAATGCATTTCCATGATAAATGATTCACTCTTCATAAAAAGCTATAGAATTTCAAAAAATAGATTAAAATTTGCTTGCAATATTATCAAACGTTTTTCAAATATCACACCCAGTTTCTGAATGCAGCATTTTGATGATGGGAATAAAACACTATCGAAAAGCATTGGAATCGTATTTGTACATATCGTCAATGAAAAAAATGAATAAACTCGTGCAATCTCCCTTACTATACAAACAAAACATCCCTTTAAAACATCTAGCGGCACTGGTTATGACTCAATGTTAATGTAATAAACATTTTCACGACTGCAGTTTGCCCAGATATGTTTGATGACACGTTTTTATTCCAAAATTGTTGTCTTAAGAGACTTCAAATTTAGTTTTTGTTCTATTGCATCAACCGCTTTTAAATTGTGATCATATAGTCATCGCGACATAAAGCACACATGTCAAAAGAGTTCAAAGAGTATTTAAAGGAATATTATATTCCTATTAGAGCCAGGTTACTAACATTAGGCCAAACTCATACCGTAGATAACTTTTATCTAAAGTATATCTCATTCCCGTGCGATAAGTATTTTTGTCTTTTTTTCTCAGAATTATTTTCGTGAACGTCTTCATAACTGTGTTTTCTTTTGCCATACACCAGCTAACTACTAGCAGAACCACACCAAAATCACAGCTGAGGTTACGTTTTTCTCACGATGATGTGAATTCCTCTCTTGAAATAAAAGCCTTTTCGCAGTGATATGTGATCCGTTCCATGAACGTTACATATCTCATGAAATAGTAAACAGCCATCGTATTATATGTGATTTTCATTTGAAGCAACTATATATAATTCACTTTACAATTATTTACTACCATCGGCTTAGCAGGGACGAGTAGCTAAAACGTTCGATTGGCATGCGAGAGTTAGAAGATTGGACCACCGACAAAGCCTACATAAAATATTTTATAATCATTGTTATTCAAAAATATCTATTAACACCACTTCTTTGTGTGATACTGATTCCTTATCTAAAAATAATAATAACTTATTTGTCAAAATGGTCTACACTGTGAACACTACCTACTCACAATGAGTTAAAATTGGATAATGCGTATATATGAATGTGCTTTAAGTCTAATTTAGCTCTTATTTAATTACGAATATCAATTTATACACTAGCAATAACAAGCAATTGCGTAATTTTTAAATAAATATATTTGGTGCATTTTTTCGCACTTCACCAATTATTTGAATTTACTCACTCAAATAGCATAGATTATAACATTTTGAATTTAATGTGTGATAACGAGAATAAATTCACAAATTTAATCTCTCCATCAAATCTGACGGCATTCTTTTGTATGTGTTTCTCAAAAAGTAATAAATATTAAGCACAATATATGAGATTTTTATTGGCAATAGTCGTTGATTATATATAATTCTCATTGTGCACTTTACAATTATTTACCACTACCAGTTTGATTTTTAAGACTTTGATCACTTTGAATTTTATTGATTATTAGTCTATTTGATACCCAATTACGCTTACAATTAGCTGAAACATGAGTTCAACTAATGCATGTTCCATTATAAATACTTCATGCTATTCATTGCTTCACGAAATGTCGAAATTATTATTATTATGCGATAATTTTAAGAGGTTTCTTAGCACATGAACTCAACAAACGTCACAAATCAAAGCACAGTTATTACCTGTTATATAACCGCCTTAATTTTTCCTGTTTCCAAAAACTAAAGCACTTTGGAGAAAAAGTATTGTATTAATTTAACTTACCAATGAAAGTTATCTGAAAAATCGGATAGATCAGCCTGCTTAGAAAGATTTCATACAAGATTTTGTCTAATTTATTTTTGTATTTCAGCTATTTTTTATTTTCGATTTATTTACCTTGATTTTAACTTCAAGTTTACATGTAACAATGGCTTCTGTTGGTTAGATCTAGAGTTAATGGTCTCTTATTCTGACGTCACGCTTTAAAAGTCATTAGTGGATATTCACTGGAATATTCTCACGACCTTTAAACAAGAACGGTTGAGTCCCAAATGGATTTGTTTCTTGATTTGCCGGTTTCCGCTGAGAAGTATAAAATACGCGGAAAATCACTGCCAATGAAATCTGAAGGATCTTTTGATATCTTAGAAATTAATCCGATATGCCTGCTGGAAATCATTGAAAATATTACGATATTATCTACGCATAAATAAGAGAACTTCTCGCAGAAAAATTAATACGAGTATACACGAACAGAAATTAATGAAAATGATTTTAAAATATTTATATCATGTTTCATCATGAATCATTTTTCCCAATCCTTAGTATCTAATAAATTAAAACCAAAGGACAGAGGGAATTCTTATTGAGAATAAATTCACAATCTTATTTTCTGTGATGTACATATTAAAACCCGACAAAAAATAAATTGATGATTGAAATGAATATCAAAGCGAGTTTTTAAAAAAAAAATATTGTTTTAAAATATGTTTCTTCTTTTGCTAGCATCGAGTATGAAATAAAATGCAATTTTGTTATTATTGCATCACTTATATATGATACCACACGTTTGTTTTTTAAAGATATTTTATCTGAATTGAGGTGACTATATGCGTTAATCGAGAAAGATTTTCACAGTTAAACATGAAAATATGCCCTTATTTCAAACTCCGGTTTCCCGTCTATCTGGAGGACCGTTGATTACAGAACTTATAATTAAGATTTTTAAACAAGCAAACCTTTCTGGTGGTTAGGAGCAGTGTAAAATGGTAGCCACCTGCTCCAAATATTTTTTTTGGCCTGTTACGCAATGAAGAATTTGGATGAAAAATTTTCGCTTTACGGGTAAAATTGAATCGAACTATGCTCGCTTTGCAAAGTTCTACTGTACCTTCCCACGACATGATGTTTAAATGTGCTATTAAAAGGTTGTAAATTCGTTTTCACAGTAGCATTATGTCCAAACTATAACGTTAAGAAAAACAACCATAATAAAACCAATCTTTGGGGTTCTTTGACATTTAAAAAACAAATTTATGACAGGCATTTTCGAATAAATCCGTTGAACTTGTGTAAATTTAAAATTCACGAGTTAATTAACTTATCGCTGGATAATAAACCTGCCACAGCTCGGAATGAATTAAGCCCCTCTATGTGAATTTACAGTCGAATAAGATTTGTATAGATTATTTATGTTAATAATATTAACGTGTAGCGTTTGGTTATATCAAGTTTACGGTTGCACACATAAAAACTATACGAGTTGTTTGATTTGTAAGCATATGCAAAGGAATACCGAAACAGATAGAAGTAATACATAATGAATGAAATTTTTAATTTCTTATTAGAATATTATTTTATTATCTATTCATGTTCATTTTTCATATTCTAAAAATGGGTTGTTTTAAATATACATATACTATATATAAAATTCTTTTTCAACTACTTTTCAAATCTATGATTCTTCAGTTTATTATATTATAAACACCCAAGAATTAAAGTCTTTATGGTGATTTTAAGTAAAAAAACAAAGATTATGATTTGTCATGCCAATCCTTTCAAAATAGCAAATTACAAGGAATCAAAGAAAATCCTTCTATCAACATTGAGATTTTTTTAAACCGAATCGAGAAAAAATAACTTTGTTCAAATAATGACAATTATTCTGATAAAAATTGCGTACTTACG
Source organism: Glossosoma conforme (assembly GCA_022606575.1). NCBI lineage: Eukaryota > Metazoa > Arthropoda > Insecta > Trichoptera > Glossosomatidae > Glossosoma > Glossosoma conforme. The sequence goes on along the minus strand of JAGTXR010000025.1, from coordinate 2,744,128 downwards.
TCCATCCTCCAATGCTTGGTACTCACACATAGACATTTTTTTCTACCGGTATTATCATATCTGCAGTTCTACTAAGCTCTTATAAAAAGAACATCGCACCACCTCACAATAGACACCACTTACTATTTATATATTATTAAAAAATATTCAGTTATAAAAACACCGTAAAACTAAATCATATTCTCTATTAACTAATTGATAAAGTTTAAAGTAAAAAAATACATTTGAATATAATTTTTTACATAATTAATCATAAAAAAATAAACTGTGGGCTTGAGGTTTCGAACCGCAGACGGTAAATCATATCTTGTTTATTTTACAAGACGCTGACTTAACGAGTAAATTTTTACACACCATCGAGTCAAAATTTAAATGTTTTTTAAAGATATTATCATAGATGATACTAGGTAATTAATAATAATAAACGATAAATTTAATACATATGTTTATATTTGATGTTAATTTGTATGTCTATCAATTGTTGAAAATGCTTACAAAATTGTTCGTTTATTTACAATGATGATTCTTGATGGAATTCTTATTTACGAGTATCAATTTGTAAATTAAATCTGATTGTAAGTTTCTATGTCTTAGAAGAAATTACACGTTTTAGGGTGGTACGTTGGAATATAAAATTATATGATCGCAGTTCATATTTGCTAATGTTTCAGGTAGTGATTAATAAGAGCGTTAATTGTACTGTGAAGGCTTCGTTTCGGCTTCAGGTTACGGACAAAGCGCAAAAACTCAAGTACAAATCTATTCAGCGGATCGTGTCACAATGTGCCGGCGGATTTTTTGCGTTCGACCACTTGTTTGTTTGGCAAATTTTTTGGCGAAGGAGTATTGACACCGGCGAAGGCCGTCAGGTGAGCGGCTCTCTGCCAAAGAGCAAGAGAAGCCAAATGGAACAACAAGATATATTACTTGTCTGGTGAATGAAAATTTAACAAATTTGCAATCAAGCAAAGAGAAACGTGTGTTTTTGGTATTCTTCTTCGTAGTATCAATCCGGTGGATTGGTTTGCAGCAACAGAATCTTGCATCTCGATCTCCATTCCTCTCGGTCCTCTGCAACCCTTTTCAGCTCAGCATAAGCGCTACAATTCATGTCCTCGAATACTTGCTGCAAATACTACCGTCTAGGGTACCCTCTACAGTTTCTACCTTCAACCATCCCCTCCACAATATCGTGAAGAAGACCATCGTGGCGCATGATGTGACCAATCCATCGGGCTCGCCTCTCTGAGATGGTTCTTTTTTTTGGTATTACGTAACAATAATAACTTTAAAAAAGTAACAACTCTTCATGTAAAATAGGTAATCTTATAATGAATAAAGGTACTAAGCAAAATTACCCGTTCATTGTATCATTTTATTCTAAAAAGCATGTTTTTGTTTTATAAATGTCTTTGGTATTTGTACACAAGTATTAGTTTTTTTGTTTCAAAATGTTTTATATGTAATATATATGATTTTTAGAGGGTACTTTCTAAGCTAGAAGAGAATAGCTTATAAAAGATCACGAAACATATAAAACTATGTAACATTATCCGTCAGTAATGTTATAATTTTGATTGTAAAAAGCATATATTGATTTTTTAAAGTGTTTTAAATTTGATACTATAGTGAACTAACGTTAACTTTTTTCAAATAATTTATTAAATAGTGTTTATTATATTTATTTAAAACTATTATTGATTAGAGAAAATATAGACGTTGAAATAAGTACACACAAAATACTGTAATATTTCACTGTTTTGTGTCAAGATTTCAAACGTTGTTTCCAAAAACATTTTTTATCAAAACGCTGAAATACTAGTATAATGGTCAGAAGTATACTCATTCATTATTTCATAGTAAAATTTAGTATTTCATAGAAAAAAAAAACTATTTTTCTCACATATCCTTCAATTAAGACAGTAATGATAACTAATATAAGATGATGAAAAAACTATAATGTGAATTCATATTTATAAAAATCGCATATCTTTAATCAAACTCAGCTCAAAGTATTAATTTTGTTTCACAAAAAAAACCTTTTTAAGAAAATTTAGCACGTCATTACAACTTTTAAATTTCAAAATTGTCATACAAAGTGTAAAAAATTGCAATTTTTCTTCAGTAAAATGAAAAATCTTTCAGTGAGGAAGGTTACTAAATAACATAACGCGCCTCCTCTATGACATTTTTATCTCCAAAGCAGTTGGTTTTCTTGTTAGCCGCTTCGCCGCGCCCCCACTCTCTGCGCATGCGCTCCGACGTAAACACTTTTTTAGAATCCGTTAAGCAAACATGGAAGTCTGAACCAAATCAATGCCCTATAAGGCTGTATATAAAGCTGCACATAAAGCTGTATTTAAGGTGGTACATAAGACGGAATTTAAAACGATACATAAGACAGTATATAAGGCGGCGTATCTGTCTAATGATGCTGCCCCTGAATATGTATGATGTGCTCTAAACTCCATTTAGGGGCGATGATGTATTTTTAAATTCACGTTTTTGCATTCACTTTAAGATTCAAATGGCAAATTTAAATATCACCTAACTGGATGTGTAAATATTCAGTATGATCTCTAACACGTCTTTAGTTGTTTTGATTATGGGAAAACAGTTTTACTCGAAATGTCATTATTCTCTTTTGCAAAATCAATGTTATCGCTTTCTAAATCATACAAAATTATTATAACTACAATGCGCGTACTTGTACAATACAATAAACAATATTGGACCATACTAATTTAACCTATCTTTACAAATATATTTGATAAGGAAATTACTATATTCTTTCACTTTCAAATACTTTTTGAATACTAAATAGATAGTGATAACTAGCTTGCTTTAATATTGATTATGTAAAGCAACTATTAATCAGATAAACAAAGACCTCGGTTTCGCATTTACTCAGGAGTTTGTAAGTCATGCGAACGCAAATCATTACTGATTTAGCAAATTGAAAAAATAATATCTCAAATTTTTAGAGCCATCACTAATTCTATAATAATGTATTTTTTTAAAAACAAGTTTTTTTTTAATTTTTTCAGCATTAACTTTTAGATCCATTATAAATAATAAGGGTTCGACCACTTATAAAGTACTTTGCAGCTCAGTTGTCTCTTGATAAGTGATGGATTGAGGAAAGCCAAAAGTTAGTTGAAACTGCAGTCTCCTAAACAGAGAGCTTGTCTTACGTGATCCATGTAGAAAAAGGTAAATAAATATTTATTAATTGTTCATTCAAATACAAGTCGAGACCATCTTTCATAAAAATAAATGATCTTTTATTAGTAAGAAGTTTGTTTTTACTGAGATATGAAACTATAATTATTTTATGGGAAGGCTAATGATCTATCAAAGTTCATCATTCATTGCAGCGACTTTATACATCCATATACTTAATTCTTGCAGCGGATATATCATACATAATAAATTACATGTTGTCATAATAAATGCTGGATTATAGCTGATGAAGTAATGGACATGGCTTCCTGTTGTTCACCCCTGCACCACATAGCCCAAAGCTGCTGAGAATGAGGTGAATTGGATTATTAAGGAGAGTTTCCGTTAGATAATAAGCCAGGCCTTATAAGTAAGGTTGGACCAAGTGGACTTTACCCGTTGGCCTGTAAATGCATCCTGAAGCAACGGAAGGCTTTCCGTTACTAATGAACTAGCGCCTCCTACTCCAGAACTATTATATTAACGCCACAATTAAGAAACTCAGTTATTAACTGACATCCCTTACAGCAGTGCTTAAATAACTTATGTCCCGTTTTGGAAAACTTGTACATGTATAAGTATGTACAAATTAAGTTGAATAAAAGCACTAACATTTATATCTGAAAAACTGCTTTTAAGTGGCGTATTGTCACTTGAATCAAGAAGTAAGACTGACGTTCAAAAATGAAATTCGACTTCTTTTAAGCCGGAAAGTATTGTTTGAGCATCGATTTGGTAAACAAATACCGAGTACAAACAAACAGTGTTATAGTATATAAACAATAATTAAATGATAATGCAAGCTGAAAATACATTTTCAATAAAAAAATAACGAACCTAGATAAAAGAGAATAACACGAACATTAACAGCAGATTGATAACATATTTTAATAAAACATGAATGGTTGTGCAATAAGTATAAAACCACCAAATGTAAATTGAAATATTAGTCGACCAGAACCACTCTCATTTATCACTCTATATAACAGCAAATACTAAAAAAAATCGGCAAACTGTAGTGGAACGGCAGTGAGTAGTGCACATTAGCTAAAGAGACTATCGGCAATAAAGTGTTAGAACAACTCCCTTTAGCAAGCAAATTTTTTTTTATTAAGCGCCATTGAAAGATTGATCGATAATATCAAAAGAAAAACATAAATGCGGCTCATGAAAAAAATAAATAAGCTAAATGCAAAAGTTTTACGTTCAATAGTCGAATCACGAAGGAAAATATTATGTTAATTCATTTATTAAATACCAACAGATATTCTTTGCAGCCAAATATGTTTTCATTAAAAAATACGATATCATCCTTTCTCTCTGCTATTCGAATAGAAAACCTGTACAATACGCGATGAATTAACTACGTTCTATAATTTTTAACTTCAAATTTGCGTGTTTAATATTCAAAATTTTATGGTTGATTAAAAGACACTTTAATTTAAAAATATCAACGTAAATCTTTAAAATATACTTTTATCATCCGTATGCCCTTTTATTCAGTTTTAATTTGCTGTTGCTATTTTATTCTCGTCCTATAAAGCAAGTAACTGCCATTGAAAGGGCATCATACACGAGTAAGCATAATATATAATAAGCTCTTAGATGTAGAGATGAGATGATGTTGTTTTCGCTTCTCCGTTCCCAGAGCAAGTTACAAGTCGCCTGGACAGGTTTTTAGGAAGGAAACTCGCTCGAGTATTTGCTCGGTAAAGAAGTGTGCACAGCGCCTGATGATTGTGTGCAGGAGAGACCACACGTACATAACTTGGAGCGGCTCGAGCGTTCAAGGAGACGCAGTGATTCCTCACTACCTGTTAGTTTCAGATGAAAAACTGGAATATATGACCGCAAGGAAATGACGTATTAATGCAAGAAAATATAATAACCTCAAGTTATTGTGATTTTTATATAAAAAGATAAATTATACAGAAATATAACCATCATAAGAGAGTTGAGGTATACTAGTATTATACAGGTATATGGTTTTACGCAATATGAGATGATTAGCTTTGGAAATGTTAACGATAGCCGTCAAGGTCATCAAATATACTAACATTTTTTTTTTATTGCCTATTAATACTACCCTATATTTTCCAATAGCTTCTCGAGACTGCGAATACCTAGGATCTGAAAGAACGCTGCTGTAGTGAATTCTCCCCTAATATATCCCAGCCAGCTCCATCTTCATTTCTTGACCAATTTTAGAATGGAAGAGTGTTGTGTTGTCGCTCAACTTGTTGTTGTTCACAAAATCTAAACACATTATATCTAATGTTATATGTAAGCATCTGCTCTCAAAACTCATTACAAGGGTGTATTATTGTCTTTTGATATGATTCCAAGATTCACTGTTCCTATAAAATAATGGGGGTAAAGCAGATGTTGTATAAATAATACGTTATTTTGTTCGGAAATAGCTGAACTTTACAGATACTGTACTCCTTGTTGTTCATTGTTCGTGAAGTTAAAAGAGGATTCAGAGTTACCAAAGTGGGAAAAAAAGTATCTTTTCAGCAGATTTTCTTAATTTTAGTGAGATTACCAAGCGCTTAAATATACTTCGAATACTACAGCATATACTCAAAATTTCTAGGCGCTGAGGCCGCCGGGAACTGAACAAAGGTATGATTTGCTGAGTGGTGGATTCCTTGACGAGGTACTATGGCGTGGTGTTACATAGCGGTCTAACGAGAGCGACAGGGCCGCTGCTTGCCGTTACACCGCGCAGCACTAACCTTGTGCCCGCGAGGAGGACTGTCGTGGACGTGTGCGTGTGGGTGGACACTTGCTGTGCGGGCATCTAGGGCTGCCACCACAAGCCTTACTTGCACCATCGTCAAAAGACTTAAAATAATCTAAGAGCAACAGCCAAAGAGCTAGAGTCAAAGAGAAAGAGTAAAAGAAGTACAAAAGAAACACATACGTCTGTAAAAGTACAACTATCTCATAGCTAAGCTACTTGAAAAAATTCCATTGTACGAGTATAAAACTAAAGCCAAAGATCGTAGCTAGTATTTGGAGGATCGCAAGTTTTATGTTTTCAGTTCTGATTCTTAAGAAGACTTAGATTGTATTCGGAAAGACACAAATGTGGTGTGCATGATAGTTAGAGTAGCTGTTCGTCATAAGACAGTTGAAATATGTAGACACCAAGCAAGAAGTTGAATTACTGACAAAAATATGATAAATGATTTACTAGTTGATTCTAGCAATAAATGACATGACTTGCTTTTATTAACTGTATAATGAATTTGATGTTAGATATAAAAATATACGCCTTTAACTTAATTTAAATATAAACCAAAAGAGGGAAAAGTATAAAATATAAAAAAAATCTTCAAATATTATATCATCAATTAACGACATCTTGATTTGGGGTCTTCATATGTCAACCATCTAGGGAAAAGGCATCACGAATATTACATTGTTGAAGAGATTTGGTTGAAACAATTAAGAAGTGCAATGTTTATGACAGTAGTGATAAAATAGGTTTACTTAATCAAATGAACATCCGTGTTCCATGCAGTACCGGCCTTAGACCCTACGCCGCTGTAACGCATTTTTTTCTGGCGCCCCATATTGTTTATATTTAAAAAAATCTAAGCAAGATTGGTTGCCCTTGGCGCCCCTAGGTTATTCAACGCCCTGGGGCACCGACCCAGTTCGCCACCCCCTAAAACCGGCACTGGTTCCATGGGTTGGTAGTTTAGACGTTTGTGTGTGCCACTCTATGAAAATTACACTACTTTACTTAAAATTTAATTATATGGTAAAGTATGTTTGGGTTCTGATCCAAAGCTAACAATAGCGTTATAAGTTGATGTAGTATGAAAAATTGACTTGTTATGTTAGATTCCTAGTTTTATATACGTATTTGATTGACTCGTGGTATTTTGACTCGACGATGCTTTAATGTTGTAGCTAAAACATCAAATAAATCAATCTGATAAAGGATCTTTTGGTGATGGCCATATGCTTAGAAAAACTTACAAATTTATTTATTTATTTATTTCATAGATCCGAAGTTCCAAGGTAAAAAATAATAAGAAACAGAGTATACATAAATATAAAATACATACAAAAGATAATAAAAAAAATATTAAAACATAAAAGAAGAAGAAGGTGACACGTGTGAAAGATCACAGAGATCTAAGAGAACAATACCATCGACAAAAGAGGAAAAGGATCTAAGAAAAAGATCGAGGTGTGCTGGTAGGCCATTTAGGAGCGCCATTTCCATTGTACCAAATTGAGTGCTCGAAGCTCCACAAGTATCAACTGGGATCAAAGTCAATGGATGGCTACGAGCACGGGTGTACAGATAAAAGTTACAATATTCAAGAAATCTGCGCTGGAGCCCTGCCTCTAGTGTCCAGACCTCAGCCCTCAAGTGTGCGTGCGAGTGGTTCCGTGCGGTGTAGCTCCGTTATATGTGGTAGTGTGGTTTGACGCGCTTTGGTCACAAGTGCGCGCGCCATTAAGCGCTCGGGCACGTACGAAGATTTGATATAATAAACTAAAAAATGCTACACGAGGCATTGTTTTTACAGCATTAAAAAAATTGCGGCTATTTATAAAGTCTACGCAGCATTATTGTATATTCGTATATATATGAAGGTGTCTTTAATTTATGAACTTATCTTCTGAAAATGCAAAAGAATACATTTAAAAAATTAATGACATTCTAATTTTCAAAAAAGGAATATAATAATATTTTCTTGATGTTTTTGTTCAAGTATAATTATTATCATTTCGTATCCACTCCCTAGCTGATGGTAGTTATAAATTATCGCTATAAAGTAATACCACCACGATGGCATGATAAACGATTCATCCTATGTCAACTTTGCCAAGCGGAGCTTCGCTGAGTACTAGCACACTTTATATAACTCCCGATGGTTGTTATGACAGTAAAAACTTGGTAGTCAAAAAACAAGGCAGTTGTAGTTTATGCTCAACTGCGGCATCCGAAGAAAATGTCACGAAAGTTTAATTTCACCTTTTGACCAACTTTAGGTTGAAAGTTTGTCCGGTTTGTTGTTTAACATAAGCATTCTTAACAAAGTCAAACAATCTTATCCCTTATATTCTTCGTAGGTAACTAGATTTATTTCACACCGTTAATCTGAAAGGAAATTAATGTGTTTTATAAGCAGCTCTTTGTTAATTACTGGCGAATGAATTGTTTTTTATTACAATTAAATAGAACTGGTTTTGTTTGACCTACGATTAATATGACATTAAACTTTTACGATTTTTTTATGATTCTTAAACAAAAAAGTAAATAATAATTGAATAATTTAATATTTAATCCAAGAAAAAAATATAACACACCTGCGATTGAACTATAAAAAAACCATAATCTAATTGCATGAGATAAGTATCTATTTTTTAATAAAAAACACTGACCGCAGAAATCAAAGCAATGATATGTTAATTCCGTCAGTTTTGAATATTTAACTGAATTGAGTATTGTGTAATAAAAGGTTAAATTGTTGAAAAATATAAAGCAAAGTTTCATCTAATTCGATCCTCAGCCTTCTGCATCCAGACTCCTCCAGAGTCCACTTCTTCTTTTTCTTCTTTGTTGAGTACTCAATGCTGAGCATCGTGACCCCTTGATAACAGTTTTTGATTTTCATTGCCTACTTAACCACTTTTTATTCTACAATTTATTTATTCACCAATTTTAAAAATGTTTCCGTTAAATAAATAAGTAATAAAAAAGAACTACAAAAGTTAATAATAATTATTATCAAAATAATAAAAAATATAAAATATAAAAAATATATATCTAAATCATTATATTCATTTTTTTCTTCATAGTTGCAAGCTTATCTGTCTCCCTCTCTTAACATTCCCTGAAAGACACACCCCCACCCCCTCTCCTAAAAAAAATGGGTTAGACCACTTGCAAAGTACTATCACAGCTCAGTTATCTCTTAAAAAGGGAAGGATTGAGAAAGGCTATGAGTAAGTTGAAATACAACTTACCTTACTTGCTCAATTTAAAAACAAGACTGCATAATTGTAATTCAAAGTTAATTTTATTAACAAATTAAAATTAACAAATAAAAAAAACATTCGGTTTCAATTAATTCTTTTATCTTATAACGAGTTTATAAAGGATAATTATTAATATGTGCCCCTTATAACAAACATCTTTAACAACTTGCGAGAAGCAGTACAAATTTGATTTAATACGATCCGGAAATAAGATAATACAAAAAGAAAGAATATATAAATATAGGTACTTTTATTAAGTAACAAATAAAAAGAAAACAATTAAGTCTGGCAATAGAAAATCCCATTACAAACAAACCACTCCAAAAAATTACTACTCCAAACAAACTCGTGGTGTTCGTGTCTAAACTGGGCCTCCTTTGCGTGGAATATATAAACGAGTCGATGTGGCTACACAGTGTGATCCCTCATTTAAGAGGTAAAGGCTTCCTTTATACTCAGATAATTGTTAGGAACATACAAATCAAATTTCAACAAAATATCAATATTTCTGAACACGCCACGTACTAGCCAAGGGAAATACATACCAAGCACATATCCCTTCTAGTCCTGGCATATATTAATGTGTGTGTGTGAATATATATTTTAAATGAATATATATTTTAATCTTCTATGGGTTCTGCGTCGGAAAAAGAAGAAATAATGAACAAAATTAATGAAAATTGGTCACGAGTTTATGATTAGTGGGTCGTAAAAGCTCTCCATCTAAACAAACGCAGCTAACCGAGCAAAACGGTCACATTCGTAAGTAACCCAAATGATGCAACCGCCACGCCCGAGTTACGGCAACAGTCGTAACTTTTCAACACGACATTAAAATTCTGGTCAAGTCCGTATGCCCATTCAAACGATGCTTCGAAATGTTCATTGCTTGCTTTTGCACAGTGCGGTTATGAAAAACCGTACATCATTTCATAACAAACACATACTATAACAGCGGTCTTACGTTTAACCTGCAGTCCTCAGAACATACGCGTTACTATAGTTCATTTTACGAGAATATTACCGATATAACTGTGGTCACTGTTTCTTCGTACGTCTAAAATCTATATTCGACGAAAACAGACTACCGCCTATAGTACTCAAACTATTTTATACAAATGTGAATACTTGCATCTTGCCAAAATCTAATGCAATACTACAAAAGTAAAGTTAAACTGCAGACACAGCATTCCATCTTTCTGTCAGTCATGATTCTCGTATGAAAGTAAAATTGACATGTTTTATGGGTGTTGTAGAAGAGCATTAAAGCTGCACTTTATTTAGGATTTTTATGTTCTAGAAGTTCGTCGGGAAAATTATATTGAATGTACTCAGTGGTGCCTTGGGAGGTAGAGCTATATAAAACGAGGATATGATCTTGCATAAAAGGAGCTCCATAGTCTTCGGTGGCAATTTATGAGGACTCTATGATTCAAATACCGAGTAATTTGTATAAGTTTTTCTTTCAATATTTATTTTGCATTCATTTAAGAAATTCGCGATCTCCTTGAAGAGTCGAAGGAAAAAGTATAATTAGACTATCAATAATAGTATAATGGCATAAGGCTGCTATAGATGAAGGAATGTCTTCTATGAAGCTTATCCAAGATGGTCGTTAACATCGTCGGCATTAAAAAAACTGAAAAGAAGATAATCTGAGCAATCTTTATAAAAAATCGATATATATTTTCCATATGCAGCATCTAGACATGCTTATAGACCCGAATTTTAGATGGTAACGACCAATATTTAGTCCTTATTTGCATGCGGTTAATATAAAATAACATAATGCCGATTTGAGATTCGCTAAAAGCAGTAATATAACCAAAAGTCAATGTAGCTGGATGTTTTTTAAAGCAGGAGCTAGCATAACGATAGTTTGACTCTATGAGTAATGTCAAAGTTAAGGAGTAGACAAAGCAGCCTTATGTCTCTTAAGAGGAAAAGTTGTACGTGACTGAGAATACTTCTAAATTTCTCATATTTTCAAATACCATAAACTAAAAATGCCTTTACTTCAGTATCTTGTTTTTTTCTGTCCTAGAAGAGCGTCGGAAACTATACATATATATATATATATATATATATATATATATATATGTATATATATATATATATATATATATATATATATATATATATATATATATATATATATATATATATATATTTCCGACGCTCTTCTAGGACAGAGCGTCGAAATATACATATATATATATATATATATATATATATATATATGTATATATATATATATATATATATATATATATATATATATATATATATATATATATGAACGTGGGGGAATATACCACATGGTATAGATATAATTTTTTGTCGAAGTTTTTCACACGATTATATGTTTCGGTTAAAGAGGGAATACGGAATGAAGATGCTCATTTAAGGCAGGTAGAATAAGTGCAGTTTATCTCTCATCCATTTAACAAAGTTAAGTTGCGGAAACGAAAGAAGAATTATATATTTATTCACCAAGGTGTAGGCTTTTTTCCATTTCCCAGTTAATTGTCGCAATTCCCGCGTCAAGTGTGCGTAAATAATGTATCTACAAGCAGTGCAATGATGGAGTAACAGTTTCGTCTATTGTCTCAGTCTCAGTGTTCGTGTTGGCCAACTCGTCGAGTCCCAATTCGCCTCATATGGAGTCCTTTTCCCCTTACATACTGAACATTAGCTGGTGAAACAAAGAGTTCGTGCCTGTATGAATGGACGAGCCGCGACAGAAATGCTAATTAGGCGAAGGTATTCAGCGCACAGAGGACGCTCACCTGCTAGCTTGTCAACTCAGAATGTAGACGACACTAAGAGATCATTTCGTTTAATGCTTTTCTGGATGCGTCAGTTTTTTAACCAAGTTTAGAGTACATCATACATGACAATATGATAGGTTTGCTTTAAAATTTCAGTCCCTATTTATGGAGTACCTTCCAGGAACTATTGCTTATTTCTGACAATTCATTGCTGCTACTATTTACATAAGGGTTTCATCAGGATAACGAGCGTTGTTACCGAAGCTAAAATGAGACATATTTTCAAAATGGTTTTTGTTTCTCTCGCATAGAGTATAAACCTTGTGAGTAATTTAAAGTTTACTACGAATGTATTGTTTTCTAAATTTTATAATAATAAATGTATAGAGAAGAGAATAAATTATTACAAAAAAAGATATTGTAAAAGTTCTAAATTATTTCATATATATATTCGTACTATAATCTTACTGCACTGATGTTTATTGCAGTAAGAATTTTTATTTTTGCAGACAGGGGTTCTCTTATTTTCTTTTACCAGGGGATCTCTTATTTTCTTTTATTTTATTGATTTTTTTGTATAAGCATACACAGGAGAGTACCGATAGAAGATTTTGATTTTCTTCGCATTCTATGATGCTCAATCAGGTTGGTAGTATGCTGAATGCGGAAAGAATTTTTGGTGGTATTTTGCGTGTAGGGACTAAGGAGGTAGAAAGTGCTTATGAATTGATTTTCGAAGAAATATGAATTGTATGGAGCTCACTAAGGCAGTTGACATGGGATAAGGAGAGGACTAAAGGACAAAACAGCTTTAGACTACCATATACTTCAGCTAGAGATGTGATATGGAATGTTGATAATGATGATGAATTTGTCAGAACAACTTTGTTTTTTATATTGTTTAATTAATTTACATAAATATATTGAGTAATCATATTCACGTCCATATATCGCACTTGTACTGTTTTATCATATTATAGCTCCATTATAATATATGTAGACATAATAGAATAATGGGCTATAAGCTACATTAGCATTAATGTATGTCAACAGAGTATCATTGCCAGACAATAAGGTGTATGGGATCCGCTAATTTCATTCATGGCATCACTTTGGTTTGTTACGTTCACTCGGGGCATTGAATCCAGTGTTGATGAGGATTATTCACCGAGCAAACATAAATAATCTCAATCAAATAGAGAAAAATTTCATACCTTGTTTTAACATGGATCACACTGAGCATTGTTTTACTTGATGGAAGACTGTTGTTTTGCGATCTATGCAAGATTAATCAGTTAGAATGTGCTCAAAAGAACTTTGGAACTGATGAACCTTTTATAGATCGTGAAAATGTAGTCTTCCAGCAAGTGAAATAGTGCTCAGTGTGATCCAATTTAAAACAAGGTAAAAAATTATTAATTTGGATCTCAAAATGAATGCAAAAAATATAAATTTATCTCGGTGCTTATTAGTTGGGAAAACAAACATTTAAATCAAAGAGTGATGAAAATAATATGTTTTTTTAATTTAAATAATAAATGGGTAAATCACTTTAAAATTTTATTTTTATCATGAATTAATCTCAATCAGCCGAGTTTAATGTGTTTAAAAGTTTAATGGATAATTCCTCGAAGTGTCTCTTGAAAACTAGTAAGTTAATAACTGTGTTTATTTTCATTTTTTTCAAGCGCCCGTTCTTGAAAATTCATTGGAAAGAATGTAATTATCGAATCTTCGTATGTAGTAGATAAGATTTAAAGAATCTTGGTAACAGAACTAAGGACGACTAGAAAACTGTTATTTCAGTCCTCAGAAGTTTTTTTTTCTGTATATTAATGTTTAGTGCTGTTAGTTACATAAACACAAACAACAAAAGTGGAGTATATGTTGAGGATACTATGAATCATTTAATTTATTTGTTAAATTAATTCATATTGTAGTGTATAAAATAGGAAAAATATTGAAAAAAACGTGTTTAATTTTTAATTATAGGCTATACACCTTTGGCGGTGAATTAATTTTTTTTTTTTGTAATAGAGCAGTGTTCGTGAAAATATCGATAAAATAACCTCAAAAAATGATTGCAGGTCTTTTCGTACATCAGAGCTTAAAAGTTAAAATGTTTTCACTTAGCAAGCTAATTGTAATCCTTCATATTGTGTCTGGTGGAAATGTTGATGATCGTGATGTGACAACCAGTTTTTTATGTGCAAAGCATATTTCTGTCACCTCTCATCGTCTTCCCACTTTGCCACCCACAATCGTCCGATTGTTCCTGGCGTTGGAGACAATAGCTAAGCGGATGGACGGCATATAGAGGCAGCCAGGTCACCAACCCAGCTCCGCAACAGGTAGTCTCACCGCCGCCGTGTGCGGAACACGTGTGGACTGGAGGCCACTTCCGCAGCCCGCATGACGAGCCCTATAACACATTACAATTCGCAAAACACCTGACACTGAACATGTATTTTGAACCGTGCGGTTTCTCACTAAAAACACCAATTGCAAATTACGTATCATTAATAGTGAAAACACACAAAAAACAAACACATTTATCATTACGCCCATCACCCAAAAAGTAAAAAAAAATGCATATGGTGTAAATTTTTTTTCCATACCGATAAACTTACAAATAAAGCCAATAGATGTTATTTGCAAATAAAATCAGTAAATCAAACAATTGATTATTGACGTTTTGAAAAATAGTTAGTAATAGAACAGAATTGTTCTAAAAATTAATTACTTGTAGTTTGAATTAAATGAATATATGATGGTATAACTAAACATGTTAATTCTCCATGAACCATAAATAATAGAGATTTTAAATTTTTTATTACAATATTTTTTCAATACTCTAATCTTCTTTAATAGATCATTGACTATATTTCAATATTATTAGTAATTCTTCTTCTTCGTGCGACGTCAATTGGGAAAAAATAATTTGACGTCGCTGTCACGAAGAAGAAGAAGAATTAGTAATTAAATACCCACATACAATTAAACATCAATTTTTATACGCATCAATTCATTCAGAAAAAATATCGGCAGACGCGGGATTCGAACCACGAGCCTTGCAACCTTTGATCTATTCTAGATACCACGCAGTCCTCACGACCATTCTCTGCCTGACATATCCGCATATATAATATAAGTAATATCTAATACATAATATAAGCTTCGTAAATCACAGCGTTGATCGTAGAAACGAATAGTATAAAAATATTCAATATTTTAATAATGTGTTTGTATTGGGAGTTTGTAACTACTATATGCTCTAGTTAGAGAAAGTGGACATGGTGTGATGATGATTTTCAATATTTTAACTAGAATTCCATAAATAAATTTATAAACCCACAGTTTACAGTTTAATTGAGGAAGTAGTAAACATATCAATATATATTCCTTTTCCAATATGTTTGTTTACGAATTATCTCACACTCACTGTAATCGCCTGTTAATCAAAGTAAAGTTAAATTTTACGCACTGAATTTCCTCAATGAAACGAGCAAATTTATGCAGTAAAATTTAAATCTTCGATCGTAAAAGATTACAATTAAAATCGTCTGACAGATGCTTTTAATTTAATTTAATACCAGATTGCTAATTGCAAGCACTAACTGTATTTTATCAACATTGAAAGGTAACAAGACATTCTCTTAATTTTATCATTATTTTATGTACTCAGACTATCTCAATTATATCTCAGTCATTGCCATATCCGCTTTCAGTTTGAAGCTATTAAGCATCACAAAAATTTACGAAAACTTTACCAATCAGATTCATCTTTAAATATAGTATGCTTTTCATACTATATACATAAAATATTTAAGCGTTTAATTAATTCAATTAATGGACAGTAATTATTTATGAAATTATCAGCAATAAATACATAAAAACGGTCAGTAAAAATAATAAATTGGCAGTTAAAAAATAATAAAATTGCCGTAAAAAAAAATGTACGGTAATTAATTAACAGTAAGGTTAGGTTGGGTTAGATTTCCATTTCATGTGCTAATTATTTACTCAGCTTACATTAATTAGTGGAAGTATTAAATATATTACTACATTTTAATTTTATAACTGACCACATTCATAGTGTCACTGTGGATTCTGCCAATTTACTAAATCTACTGCCAATCAATTTATTTTACTGCTTATTGGTTTAAATTACCTAAAAAAACTACCAAAACCTTGAAATAATTATCGAACAAATAAATACTGGACAAATATATTATGTCAATGAAGGTCTTAAAGAATGATGAAAGTCCAAGCTTTGAAGAAAATGAAGCTGTGCTTTTCCTGAAATTTCTACAAGAAGACCACATAAAACGATGGTATGACAGCTTGTAATCCGTGTCACAGGAAAAGAGCTTGAGTAATTAGAACAATTAGTCGCAGAGAAAGCAGAAGAAGAAAAAGAAACATTAAAAGTAATAAATAATTTTCACATCAATAATATCTATTTACCAGTTTATTACATCGTATGCAGGTCCATTTACTTTACTTAACTAACATAAATTTATTTTTTAAGCCTAATAATTTACAGGTGTAACCCATTTACGACAAAATATGACGGAATATTCGATTTTAGAAAGTAATTTTAAATCTACTTGTGTTGTTGTACTCGCTGTGCCTTGCGCATCGTTCATGTCCACAGATAACAACAATCTTATCAAGCGCACTGCACGTTAATTTGCAACATGCTGGTGCCCTCGCCTGTGACACTCTTTCTTTGTGACCCTACATTCGTGGGACAAAGCATGACTACAAGTGACTAACATTTACTCGTACAATTAGTTGATTGGCGCTACCAAGCCCTCGATTATTTTAAGTGAAGTCGCGGAATCGATTCCCAATTAATCCTAAAATAAATATACTGTTAATAAATTTACTGCCTTATTTACTTTCGATGGTCTTTTTTATGAGATTGTGGAAGGGATGGTTGACGAGAGAAACTGCAGAGGGCGCCCTTGAAGGGAGTATTTGCAGCAAGTGTTCGAGAAAATGAGTTCAGCTCTTATCCTGAGCTAAAAAGGGCTGCAGAAGATCGAGAAGAATGGAGATCGAGATGCAAGATTTTGTTGCTGCAAGCCAATCATACCGGATTGATACTACAAAAACGACTGGCTTAAGTTTTTTTCGAGGTATTTTTAAATAAATAAATGTTAACAAGAAATAAATCCTCTGGCTTACGAAGCGCTTAAGAGCTGTTTAAGGGGTGTCCAAGACGCAAGATAACTTTCAGGTGATAGTCGACATTTGGGAAGATCTGATAAGGCACCACAAAATGAAGCAGTTGGTGTAAGAATGGTCCTTTGTCCATAAAATGCTTGTAAATTACAGGATATTACAGCCTGTAAAATACAGGCTGTAGTATCATAATTCATAATAATCCAAATATGCAATAAGTGAAAGACATCAATTGAACATCACTCATTCACAGCTAGTTCTTTAAAAATGGGGGATGCGGTAAAACAAGGATGTGGTTTAATTGCTCAAGTAGATCAATACTTTCTGTACAGTGCTTCGAATTTTAAATGACATGCATCTTATAGAATTTACCGGTGAAATTTCTGCAGCATTGTCTGGTAGTATTTTTTTGTATGCATTGAAAATGTTTTCATGCCGGTTTCATATCGAATTGTCGAGCAGATAACACTAGTGAAATTTATTTCCAGGTGAAAATTGTTTCTAATTGAAAATATCATTAACATATTTTAACTTTCGTAATATGTTTTGACATTAGCTTACGTATTAACGTTAATATGATTTATAATTAAAAAATTCTTCTTAGCCTAGCTACGTATCATACTTGATTAGAAATAGATAGGTATCCAATTTTTAGAATAAATAAAGCATGTTATTATTGCTAATTTCAATTGTCAACTAGGGTTGTACATGTTTGCTGTATTAAAATATATGTAAAAAAAAATAGTTTTTACAATATAAATTAGAACGTATCTGCTTCTTAAAAAATTTATACATTTTTGATAACACACTTTTTTAAGCGTCATATGTACCTTACGTAAACGTTTCCTTTTTCTTTAATGCTTTCATTAAACTTCAACAAAAAACAAGTAATTTTCCAGTGAAATCATCAAATATTTAAGAAATATACTCGTATATATGACTTTGTAAGTAAATTCAATATAATTCGTTAACATAAAATAAAGATAAATGTTCTGAAAATTATAAAAGAGTCCACGAATAATATACTGACTGGTTTAAAGAAAAAACAACACATTATAAGATATGGTTATATAGTATACGCTTACGGGCATATTCCCTCCCTAATGATCTTAAAAAATTCGTAATACTGTACTCTTAGTATTGGACGAGGGTATCATTATTATGGAATTTTACAGAATTTCAAATTATTAATATAAAAGCTTTCCCACAGTTCAATCTAAATAAATATTTATTATCAGTCTCGCTTTAACCGCCCTATCAAAAGAGCAGTTATTTAATTTATTTATTAATCTTAAAATAACTTTATTTGAAATACGCACAACTTACAAAAATTGAACGGTAACAGCCGCAGATTTTCCCAATAAAATATCGATTTAACTCAATCCAATGAGCTAACAGTAAAAAAATATGAAATATATGTATCGTATTGGGAAAATGATGCTAAAAACAGGTTATGAGAGTTATTTATTGATCTATCTATACAATAATCATAAAAAATGGTACCATAAAAATTACTATTACCCACATCGTTAGACGTTTAAATGCCTAATTAAAATCTAAATAGATAACTGTAGAACTGTAGATAAGTGATGACGAGATGTGTGCTATGGTTAAACGAAAAAAATGTTTATTTGTGATTTTTTTCATCGATTTTTTTCAAGAATACAATTTCAATTAAATTTATCAAATGACTTTTCAGTTCTTAATTCATAGATGAGTTTAAATATTTTCATAAGAAGCAAAAATGGAGCCTTACAAAGTGGCAGACAAAGTGAATATATATATATACTAGCTGACCCGGTGAACTTTGTTTAACCCGAAAGGCAATAAATGAGCAGATTTTGGATTTTATTAAGTTGAATTTTTCGGTACATATGATATCATATATTTAGTCTGGTTGAATTCTATTGCAGTAATCGACGAAACTTCAGCAAGTAGTTGTCAGCATTTCGACGAATCGTCAAACGATATGCGTTATAATTCATCGAGCTTAGATTCTTGGTAGTTTCTTCATCTGAAATTAAGACAATAGATTTGTAATTTTGTATGTAAAGCTAACATCCATATTTGTAGCATAATTATAAAGGGGTGAAGGTAAATGATTTTAAATCATTTGCCGGTTATTTATCCAATTTTCTCCAAAAAACATCTTAATCTTTAAGTCTGTTATTTTCCTGGTAATAAGCAGTGTAATTGGTCTTTTATTGGAAGCATAAAGCAAAACCAAGCACTTTAAAATGTATGTCATGACGGAATCAAAACTATGATATTGATTATATATATATTGATTACTCACCATTCAATGGATTTTTCATTTTGATATTGAAATAATATCCATCTTCTCGTGCCAAGACATTAGTAGGTATTGCAACGTGTCATATGAACGACGTGTTTCAGATATCTGTTGTAGTTGCCCAGTATCGCGACGTGTGTACCAGATGGTCGTTTATCCGCTCTGATCACGACTTTGTAGAAATCGATCAAGTTCTTCCTCCATATCGACGAAACTTCAGCAAGTAGTTGTCAGCATTTCGACGAATCGTCAAACGATATGCGTTATAATTCATCGAGCTTAGATTCTTGGTAGTTTCTTCATCTGAAATTAAGACAATAGATTTGTAATTTTGTATGTAAAGCTAACATCCATATTTGTAGCATAATTATAAAGGGGTGAAGATAAATGATTTTAAATCGTTTGCCGGTTATTTGTCCAATTTTCTCTAAAAAAACATCTTAACCTTTAAGTCTGTTATTTTCCTGGTAATAAGCAGTGTAATTGGTCATTTATTGGAAACCTAAAGCAAAACCAAGCACTGAAAAATGTATGTCATGACGGAATCAAAACTATGATATTGATTATATATATATATTGATTACTCACCATTCAATGGATTTTTCATTTTGATATTGAAATAATATCCATCTTCTCCTTGCCAAAACATCAGTGGGTATTGCAACGTGTCATATGAACGACGTGTTTCAGATATCTGTTGTAGTTGCCCAGTATCACAACGTGTGTACCAGATGGTCGTTTATCCGCTCTGATCACGACTTTGTAGACGTCGATCAAGTTCTTCCTCCATATTGCCATTGAAGTATATTTGAACAAATTTATGCTTTGCATCTTCGAGAGGTTGGAATGATCCGATTCGATGGTGAATCTGTCCTTGTATCTACAGAATCAAAAGCAAAGACAATATTACTGATTTATAAACACCCTTTTTTTTAGAATTAGCATACATAATTCAAACTAATAAGTGTAGTATGTTATTCTGTTAATTATTTTGTGTGTAAGTACAAAAATAAATAAATAAATACCTTGAATGTCAGATTAAATCCTCGTTCTTCGATACGTCCAGGTGCAATTGTTCTTCTTCAGTCCTTTAATTTGCAATGATTTGAATCCTAGTATTTTAATGATTCTTTATTGGCCATGTATTTTTGTGCATGGGTTGCACTCTTCAGTAAAGCACCTTGTGATAGAAGACATTTTTTGTTTTATTATGAGGCGCAAGAACAAATAACGCAGATTGTCTTCCAACCCTTGAACATGCCACATATAATTGACCATGGGAAAAACATGGATTTTCAAGATTCAGACCACAAACTTTCAAGGATTGGCCTTGTGATTTGTTAATGGTCATGGCGAATGCAAGACGGACCGGAAATTGAAGTCACTTAAACTCAAACGGCATATCGGTTGGGATCATCGGGATCCTCGGAATGAGGACTTCTTCACCTTCGAATTTTCCTTTGAGTATCGTCGCGTAAATCACATTGTTCATCAATTTACTTATCACCAAACGCGTCACATTGCACAGTTTTGGTTGGTTTATGTTTCGAAGCATGATTACTACGGAGCCAACTTTTAGTCTTAAATTGTACGGTGGTAAGCCAGGCACATCCAATGAGTTTAAAAATTCAATTGGATAGTTAGTGGCTTCGTCTTCATTCGTTACACAGTCAATAGATTTGTATGAATGCAGTGTACCAATGATATCATTCTGAATTACGTAGTTAAGGTCGTCTACATCTTTATTCTTAGCCGCCAAAATTGCTCGCTCACTCAACCATTCATTATTTTTGTGGTTAGTCATGATGTTTGGGAATACTTTGTTGATGAGTTCGTCTTTCGATGAGACAAAGATACAGAAATTCTGAGGAAATGAAATTAATCCATTCGATATGTCGACAGGTTCTCGACCATTACCGATAGTCAGCAATTGCTCAGAGAAATCTTCAGCAGATGTATCATTCATCAATTAAACTCTCATGTTTGTTGTCAGTTGAAGCTTCTTTATGACGATTTGAGGCAAGCGTTAATTTCGTTGGCAGCAGTTGATCTTGGAATTACTGGCAGTGTTTGACGTAAATTGCCAGACAGTAAAATCATTGCGCCTCCAAAACATCTCGAGTCATTGCGTAAATCTTTCAATGATCGGTTAAGTGCTTCCAATGCACGTTTATGCGCCATTGTGCATTTGTCCCAGATGATGATTTTCGATTCTGATAAAACTTTGGCCATTGCGGAGTGTTTTGAAATATTACATGTAGGTTCTTCAATAGTTTGAAGATTTAACGGCAATTTTAATGCTGAATGAGCCGTACGGCATCCTTCTAACAATGTGGCTGCTATTCCAGAAGAAGCAACTGCAACCGCAATGTTGGATCTCGCACGGACAGTGGCTAAAACTACTGACATGAGGAATGTCTTACCAGTTCCACCAGGGGCATCCAGGAAATATAAACCACCATTTCCATCATCAATTGCCTTCATTAATGTATCATAAGCTTCCTTTTGTTGAGGATTCAACAGCGGTACATTCGTTTGAACTACTAAATCTAATTCATGGTGATCATATTCACGTTCCCGTTCCAATTCTCGATTAAATGCGTCATTCATTTCACGATTTGGTGCTGGCATTCCTTACCTGACTAATAAACTACCGCACATGAGGTTAACACATGTCTTCGATTAAGAGCAAAGCCCGATTATGTATTTCCTCATTCATCTTAAGATCAGGATTTCTTGATCTAACACGAATTTGATGTAAAATATCTTCTGACATATTATTCTTGTATTTGTGCCACAGGTTAGATGGGTTCGATGGATTGTTCACGCAAGATTTTTTGCTCTTCGTCAGTTCTTTCAATGACAATGTTTCGATTCCTTGTTGCGTGACGGCTTTGTTGTGAAAGATTCGAACGTTTTGGTGTCGGTATTATCAATAATCAATAATAAAATCAGCAAAATGCTGTCGAAACAAAACGTCAACCGATTGTCAAAATATCTATCAAACCATAGACAAAAAAAAACATTGATGGCACATCTATATATTTATTTATTTATTTATATACAGAATCGAAATTCCATTTTTTTTTTTTACAAATATTTAGAAACATAGAGTATACATACAATAAATAGAGAAAAAAATAAAAATAAAAATAACACAATATAATAAGAAGATGCCTTTCCATTTGCTTTTTGTCATAACATTTTTAACAAATAAAAGATTAAATTGATATTTTCACTAATATTTATTTTGTTTTTGTCTTTTTTTCCTGCCTTTTATTTTTTTTTGTTTCAAAATATTCCGTACCTTACGTAGGTACCTACTTACAATACCGACTATTGCGTCATTTTTAGTTATGTTGCTGACTAAGGCAACACTTTCTCAACTGACAGCTGTCAAGTTACAATAGTCTTGTATGAAAACATGTTTACGTAAATGTTCAATATTTTTTCTTAATCAAATCAATTTTGAGTATCCCATGGACGTTTTTGGGTTCTAAGCTACCTTTCCACCAATTTTCAGCCAAGTCGGTTAGGCCGTTCTTGAGTTCTAAAAACCAGTATAACCCGACTTTCTTTTATATATATAGATATAAAGAAAATTGACTGTCTGCCACTTTTTAAGGCGAAACATTGTAGTATTTTCATGATATTTTATCGATTTTCGTAACATATCATACTTTTCACATTATATTTGATAGATTTTCATCATAGTTCACAGTATTTTCATTATATTGAATAGCTTGTCATCATAAATCATACTGTTTTAATTGATTGATTGATTTTCATAGTATATTAATTATAACCATGATCAAACGTGATCTAGAGAGAAAAGATTGTATAATAGAGACACTTTTTAAAGAAAGTGTCTCTATTATTGAATATGTAACTCTGTATATGCTTGTATCAAGGCGTTTTAGGATTAAAATTTATTTCTGTATCAAAGTAACGACTACGGAAGAGATTTTTTTTTTTGTAACAGTTTTTGTTTCAATGTTGCTAGATATTAGGAGTGATTTTGTTAGAGAATGATCGCTGTTGTTCGATGTATCATATAATCAATGGCGGTCTGTAATGCGCAGGGTTTCCGATAAAGGTTGCGCCTTGAATAGAGCCTTTAGGACATCGTCCGGTATCCGTCCAGACGGTCGTGATCGCCTCGGAGACTTCCTCTTGCCTTTACATAATACCTGGCCAACTAGAGGCTCTTTAGCTCAATAAGGCTCATGTCCCGCACTTATAGGGAACGGGACAAGTGGCAACTGCTACGAAAAGGTGTGTCACACTGAAACATATAATATTTAATTGACACAAGACCTTCGCGATGCGTATTATACGCATCAGAAAAAAGTATTTTGTAGGCGAGGAAGTATTTATTTATTTATGAAATCGCATGAGAGCATAGCCAGTCAAGACTACGACGCTTTTTCAGGACGAGTGAGCTCATGCTGCAAGAAACGTGTGTTTTTGTTTTTGTGAAGATTGCGGTTGGGGAGATTGCAAATGTTTTTTTTTCATATGTTTCTTGCAGACATCAAATATGTGAAGGAGGAATTACAGATACTGAAAAAGCATTTCAAACCTTATCGTTGGTTTTTAGAAAGCAATTGTGAATACTGAAAAGTCATGGTCGATAAAATTGACCGTGAATAGATATTCAGTAAGGGTGAGATGAATCTGTCGGTTAAAGATGGGTGCAGGAGGGAATCATTTTTTAATTAAGAGGATCAGAAACCATGATATTATTGGTAGAAAAACTGAGTGAAACAAGCATACTTCTGCGTTCCCGATTGTATTTCAGACTAGGTAACTGTGGAATTATTTATTACAATACATAAAATGATCTTGTTTGAACATAAATATCATTAAAAAGTTTTTATTTTAATTTTATATGCTGTATTTTATTTTGATAATTGTTTTCTACTTTAAAGTATATTTTTAGTGGTCAACTATGTTAAATGTTTTAATTATCAATATCTCAACGTAATATAATCTCAACAATAACTCAATTAAAGTAAGTATAAAAATTAAAAAAAGAATTGTTGTAAGCACTTAGTATCCACCGCTAGTCACATATATTGTTTCATTTTTCAATGGCAATGGAGTTTTAAAATAACTGATTTGCTGGCTAAAAAAAATAGTGTCATTTGATTGAAAAATGCTTTATCATTTTTGTCGAATTATTCGTCGCCGGCTTCCTTAGTTCAGTGGACCCTAGCGAGGACACTGTTTCGCTGACAATGAGGAGGCATAAATTTGATTGGTATCTGCAGGTTGTTACTCATCAACCATAAACCATCGATGTACAACTCTAGTGCTTCCGCGTTGTTAATTTAAATGTATAACTATCAAAATACAGCAATGTGTGAGCCGGGTTATTGATTGATAGGATTTTTTCTATTTAGTACGAATGTGGGAACTTATGGACTGAATAGAATAACAAGGTTACTCGAAGTAGCTATGCAATGCTATAAATATAATACGAAACATAAGTTAAACTTATTTTATTACCTTAAATTATGATTATATTTTATAATGCTTACATTATTTTTTAATTAATGAGCCATTGAATATTTACAAACATATATTCAACAATTGATAAACATACGATATATATCAAATGTCATCTAATATAACATTTTTTTTATTAATTAATGAATTTCAGGCAGTTCAAGTACATGCATATGATATAACATTCATATATAGAATAAGTCATTACATGAATAACCCAATTGACTATTCTGATATCCAAGTTTGACTGGCAAAAAGTTGTATAAATACTTATTATAATTTTGTCTAAAGTACACTAAATTAATGAATTATGATTATAAATAATATTTGCGTATAATATAAATGAATTTATTAAAAAATTTGAATAAAAATTATAAATAATAGTTTTTTTAATTAATATGGAAAAAACACATAATATTTAATAATTTCTCGACTTGATGAGGCGGTGAAAAGAATCAGTCATCAGTGTCGAGTGTAAAAAAAACGTCCACCTTTTTTATTTATTTATTGAAGAAAAAATTACAAACCGGTGATATATGTAAATAGTGTAATATATTTTATAATTATTGAATCAACATTGTTATGATTAAATGCGTAAATTTAAGATGCCTGCAGTAGACAACTACGACTACAATTGAGTTTTTTGTAATGAATTATAACATAATACAAAAAATATATTAGTGAAATAACTACGAGACAAGACCTCCATACATCAATGCGATTATTTCCAAATAGTGAGTTTTCAGTCATCTATAAATTCATTTCGATTATTTTTAATTTTCGTAATATGTTTAATAAGTTTGATGATAGAATCCTGTTTGCAATACATTAGCTATATTCCTCGAGGCCTAGTTGTGGGTTAGCGAACCACGGCACGAGGACAATGGCAGAAACCTTGGCCACCTTCAGACCTTATCCACTCAGAACCGATGACTTACATTTATCAGAACGTGGATTAGACCTCAAATAGAGAAAGAAAAGAAACATGATTTATAATTATTTTATTAGCTCTAAATTAGAAAGCTTTAGAATGATCATCATCATCATCATCACCTTTTCCGCTCCCTTAACTATAGCATAAGTATTGAGTATTTTGTTTTTTACTATGGTATGTATATTATCATTCATAATAAATTTTTAAATTTAACCTTTTAAATCAAAATAGCAAATACTTTTACATGTGACGTTTCATTCATCAATTAATCAGAGAAAAATAAACTGTGGAAGTGATATTGAAACTACAGACGTTATACACAAATGCTTTTTATTACACGTACCTAAAGAAACGAATACTTTTTTCTTACTTAAAATATGTATTTCTAATAGATATATATTTTTAAGTATTCATTTTCATATATTACGAACGTTTTGATGTAAATAAACATCATTCTTATTGATTTGATGTTGTGTTTGGTAGAGTAAATACGTTTGAATATCACAAGCTGGGGATAATAAACCTGAAGGACTGGCCGACCTGCGCCTGCGCCGACCAGACAAGAAATACGGGTTCTGGAGGAACAGCCTACCGGGGTAGGGTCATCAAATCCTTCATCACATATGTTTTAGCCCGGGAGACTCCTAGAAATTTTCTACTTTCAATGAATTAGTCAATGATCACCACTTTTTCACTATCTCTTAGAAACGGAGGAAATGTGAAGTCCAATGACGTCGCTTGGTCAACACACCTTCATTTAATCTATTAATGATTTTTTTACATTACGTGTTTCGAGAATTTATAATACATATATAATAGATAGTCCAGTGGCAATACCACTTTGTTAACAAGGTTCTCATAAGATCAAGTTAAGTAATATTGTGTAACCACGTGTTGCTGGTTTAATGCAGCCTATCCTTAGGCTTTGGAAACATTTGGGTTAATTAACCGATCTCTTTAAAAAATCAAATTCTCAAATCAGTCAAAAATATGCCTCGAATCTGTTCAATCCGTATACTTGCATGCAGAACTGGAGGGCGACAATTTGCGATGACTATATGTTCTAGATATGAACGTTTCAGAAGACAAAATTGATTCGAAAGAGTTTCAAGACTCGGAAGAAATTCAAGAACCTACCAGCTAAATGAATTTACTTTTCTTTTATATCCACTTTATTCTCTAGCAATCTTTTGTTATCAGGCAGTTATGATTTGTGGGTTAATCAAAATCATATCTGAATCTAAAGCTCCTCGAGATAAAATAATATTTATTGGTTTCACCTAGATTCAGGACCTAGGACTGTATGCGAGACGTATTTGGACGTTTGTTTATCCGAATTGATGATATCAGGCAATTAAAAAAATTATATTAATTACCAAAACTTTGACCATTTTGGACTAAAAAATGACCCAATATAATAGAGATTATACGTCTAAATTACTTTAATGCTCATTGATTGAAAGTTCGCAACCCTGAAGTTGCTGGCGGCAAAATGCATTGAATTGCATTTGACCGAGAGACAAGCAACACTCAACAACTTTGTGGAAATTTCTTGTATATAAGTGCACAAAATGGTATATAATTTATCAATTTATCTGATCAAACATTGTAATATTATATATTTTGTCATTTTGATTTAATTTAAAGCATTTCTCGACAATATTGACGATCGACGTATGAATTAATTGTTTTTGCATCCAGTTTTAATTGGATCAATTTATTAGAATTTCATTTTTTTTTCAATTTCAATTTATTTTTTCTTTTAGAAACATTACAAAAACCAATATTTAATTCATTTCTATTACATACTAATCAAAGATAATATGGTTTTAAATTAAGTTAGATTATAATAATGGTCCATGCTCCAGGACCGTTTGGCTAATATCTGATCTTTTTTAAAATACTGATTAACAAAACACTCAAATATTTCACGGATACTACAGTCGATGTCTCTTTAAGTTCCTGGGCTTCCGCTCTGTAGACAGTCAAAAACCATGCATGTTTTCAGGTGCGTTGATGTTTTGGGATAAACTATAGACAATGGCAATTGCTAAATTGTATGACGTAAAATAGTGTTATAGTTAATAATATCTTCCAAGTGGAGGAACGGATATGAAAAATTAAGGTTATATAAATTATATAAAGAAGTTATGGTGGTATTATAAATATATTTTTTACTACAGACGTCAAGAGGCGAAGGTGGACCGAGTTGGGACATACTTCTAAAAGATCATTAACTACAGAATTTTTTTCTTTAAGTCCCGGAGGCACGCGGTCTTGGAAGGCCGTCGGGAACTGTACATATAATTTACTCGGCGGACCTGTGGGAGGCAGAACTGACATGGTGGCTGAGAGAGCTTTGTGGCAGCAGTTTATAACAACTATATGCTGCAGTTATAAGAGCAGAAATTGTAATGACGATTTTTTAATTGTACTAAATGCAATAATAAAGCATTTTAAAGCACAATTTATCAACGTTCTTGATGTGTTAATGGTTGTCTATGGCTCATCAACTTCTGCTGTCCTACCATATGCTAATCACTTCCTGGTGTTAACTCGTCTCCTCCAGATGGAAGAATGGGAAGTTATATGTGGAAGCGGTTGCTCTAAACAAAAAACGTCATCGTCTATCTGACGACGTCCAACCTCGTCTTTATTAGAAGATGAATTTTCAATATGGACAGTTCTTTGCTACTTCACTTTAATGCGTTGAAAAATTCATAAATAGTAATCAATCATTGTATAAAAGATAAGCTCACGAAGAAATTTCCAATACACACAATTAGAAAACAAATATTCGTTTAAATATGAATTCATTATAATACGAGTGCAATGAATTTTTACTTGGTTTTATAACTCCAAGAATGTAGGAACACTAAAGTATAAAAATTATAACATTATTTAGGGAAAAAAAAATCTAATGGCATTTTTATTTTAAAATAACCAAAGTTTATCGTATATTTTTTTATCACCTGGTATTTCTGAGAAAAGTGAACAGTATTGAAGCTCATTACGTATTTGTATTTTAAGTATTATACCTGAACTTGGAAAAAAATAGTATGACAGAAGGATGTTTCTTTAGAATTTTTAAATTGCTTAGAAACTAATGTTTGTTGTTTTTTGACCGAGATAAGTACAAATATGAACATATTATTATGTTTTTCATCTTAACTGTATTTGAATAAAAAAATACTTTTAAATCATCAAAATATAATTATCTGTAGAAAAAAATGTACAATGGTTCATCATTTTGCGATTACAAAATAATTTTATGAACTACATAATAAAGAGAAAATTATGTAATAATAAATATTTATTATTTGTATGAAACTGATACCAACATCCGAAAGAATCTACCCATATATAATTTTTAGAGATTTCATACCAATCTCATACTATTATTTTTGTAAAAATTGTGAAATAAATAATTTAGTATGTACGAGAAATATTTAAATATTTTTGTAAGCAATCGAATACCATTACGTGAAGCTATTATGTGCCGTGTAATTTTTTTCTAAGATTGACTGTCCATCTAATTTAATTTATATATGGTCAGTTTTTTATCATTTATGGGACTCTCGGGGAACACCTTACGGTAAAGACTAAAAACGATTTTGGCTTGGTGGGTGGTAGTTTTGCAAATGCCAATATAAAGTCATTAGTTCCTCGTCTGTTATTCCTCTTCATCTACGTTCAGCTTCGTCTTTAATGGACGATTATTCATCCTCCATAATTTGCAGACTGTTCAATGGAATCTGTGGTCGGCTGGATGCTGTAACTGGCAGTGCATGTTAATAACAATAAAGCTTTATTCTCTTGCATCCCATAAAACTGAGATCGACCATAAACATTAATGGTTCTTTGAATTTGCTGTGACGTCTCAAACAATTAACCGTAATATAAAAATATCAAGACGTTCGAATGGAATATTCATATTTATTTTTTATTTGCACACATCTAGGAGTACAGCTGGACGACTGTAAATGAACAATTGATGAGATTTTGTCTATAAATAAATCTTGGATGGAATTTCATAGTAACAATAATCTAATACAAATATATAAATATTTAAGAATGAGATCAACAGTTTTAATTTTTACGTAATGTTTCGGATTCGTTGAAAACCTACTTAAGAGTGGTTTTAAAAGTCATCTAATCAGTAAAAGCTGTAATATTAAATGTAAGATTAAGTGAGGTTAGGATTTTATAGGTAAGGTGTGTCAAAACAAAGTCAAGAAATTACATTAAAATAAAAATTCAGATTATTTTTCTCCATTCCGTATGTATACTAGTTACTATTTAAATAAATGAAGACAAATAAAATAAAAATGTAGGAAATAAGATTCAATTAAAACCAATTTTATACAAATTATTATTTGATAAATACTTAATACAAATACTATGTTTTCTTGAAAGTGAAACAAAGATGTACAGTGTTCATCACGGGTCGTCAACTTGGTCCGTACCGCCCACTAGTGGGCGATACGGGCTTCCGTGGTGAGCGGTGGGCGATTTTTGTCTCTCTACAATCTCCTACATTCCATCAAGATTTTTTTCCACCCATATACTGAATTGAAATATAACGAGGTTGGTGGGCAGTGGGGAAATTTTACCTTAAAAAATAGGCAAAAGTGGGCGCTAGGCATAAAAAGGTTGATTTAAAGATTTAGTTTGGATTAAAGAAAATCGATTTCACACTACTATATATTAAAAAGAAGAGCCATTTAAATTTGGTGGAATATTATATCATTTACAGGTCTATTGATCTAATGAGTTTTTAACGATTATCTGCTAACTGATCACTATCACGATCACGTACGAAGGAAGCCATATTTTTCAACGAGGTACCCTTTAATATGTTCCTCGCAATTTAACGGGCCTGAATAGTATCATTTTATGAGTTAGAAAATAAATCTAATGACTGTATAGTCTAAAAATGTTTTGAAGGCACGTTTTTTCAAATTCGACGAATTCGGAAAGTAGTTATGACTTTTTTTTATTATTAAACGTGTTGATTATATTCTGACAGATTTAATCCAGTATTGGTAGTCTGGAATAATAATAACAAACGAATCAGAAATGATTAAAAACCCTTCTCTTTAAAAGCAGTAAATACATTATTTAATTGATAAAATAGCGGCTGAAGAACTACCGTTGGATATGTGATTTCCAGGAAGACAACATAAAAGATGGCGTGACAGATGGGCATCCGTGTCGTAGGAAAATGCTTTGAGTAATAACAGGACGGTATCCTGAAAAAATTAGATGAAAAATATAAAATATTATATCAATATTTAATATAATATTTTCTTTATGTCTGTTTTGTTATTATAATCAGTTAAGTGCGGTGGAGTGCATTAGCTAGACATTTGATGATATTTTAAATTTTATTAAAATAAGAGCATTCTAAATAATATGAATTAATAATAAATATCTATAGTGAAAATGAATATACAATTGACATCAGCATTATAAAGTCTTTACTAACTGATACCAGAAACCTTGATATACAATCTTTCGTCTCTTATTTTCGTTCGCTTATCGGACACGCATGGCTTGTCATTTTGTAATGCCGTTACGAGGATTAGTTATATAGATCGCTACTTGCGGCGCTGAGTGTCACTGACCACGGCGCCCGGTGCCCAGTCAGTTGTGTGCCGAGGGCCGCGAGGTCGTATTGTGGTTGGCCTGGCCTGAATGCTGTGACTAGGTCCGGGCCAGAAGTTTTTTTTTATGTAAACACATACAAGAGAATACCGACAGATGGTGATAGTAGTTCTGAAGTCTCATCTGTGGAATTGTATGACGCTTACCATGGTGTATATGGCTACACGCTGCATGTGGAGTGTTGATCCGCCAACAGGAATTTACTATAAATGGGTGGTCTTCACGGGACGACTTTTGTCTACCACCAAGTTTAATTAATAGTCTATGACTGACATGTTTACGGGTCATCACCCGTCCATCGATCAAATTCACACCAACCGGGGGTTTTTTAGAGCTCAGAAATCGATTAAAAATCGTTTTTTTTTAATCTCCATCGGGTATCGAACCCACGACCTTTGGCTTGCAAAGCGAACGCTTTGACCATTGAGCTATGACCGCCGGCAGATTGTGAATTTATCGAAATATATATATCAATGTGCTTCAGAAAAAATCTTTATGTTGTTAACCTGCTCCTCATCCTGCCACCACGCACTTCAATAACGAACTTAAAGAGAGGAGGATGTTACAATATAAAACACACATTATTTTCATAATTATGACTTATTTAAAGTATAATATATGGTCAGCACAAATTTTTCATTAGCTGCCATTATCGATGCTCTGTTCTGAGACATAAAAAGATGACTGCTTTATTGAGGCATATTTAAAAGTCCATTAATCAGTGCTTATACTAATTAAATAATTAGTAAAAAAACACCTGAAGCGAGGATCATTTAAAAATAGTAAGGGGCAATTCCACCCAAAAATGAACCAGCTGCAATAAAACGAATATTATTTAAGATACTCATAAGATTTAACACATAAGAAAAGTTTCTTAAAAGAAAAATTGGATTAGAGTTCAATTCAGAATAATTTTATAAAATACAATGCGGAAGTGCCAAGTAGAGATACGCCGAGTATGAAGGATGCAGTTTTTTCGCAAGTCCTTTTGCAAGGTGCATCGGGAAATTAGGATCTTTGCGTGCCACCGCTGCATTTTAAAAATAAATAATAATTGTTTTCGTTCTTTCACGAGTAGCAGGTGGTCCGCCCGGCTAATGGAAGACAAATTTGTTTTTTTGCTGGCCATGAAGCATGTGCCAAATAATTGAAAAGTGATTTGCAAATCTTATATTCCAGCCCAAAAGTGAATCTCGAACATGTCCAGCAAAAAAAATTGCATTGGAAAAATAGCGCTTTGTAAACATTAATCGTAGATAATGAATTAAAAAATTATGTGAGCAGCTCCCTAGTCGTTAATTAACCTAGCTGATATGAAGTGTAAACTGACTCATACCTATATGCAGAGATATTTCTTAAGGAGAACAACTAACCATCTGTAAGGAGACACATTCTTCGAAGTAATCAACTTTTAGTAGCTATTATGCTTTAAAATGATTAAATTAGGATGCCTCAGCTCTAGATTCATGTTAAATCTTAAGAAACGTCTCTGCATACGAGTGTTACTCTACATGCATTGACGTTATTAGGTGAAAAACAGAATTAGCGTGGATGTAGTAAGTGGGGATCAAAAGGGACGGGTTAAGGAGGCCTATGCTTAACATTTGATGGGTACATTCTATATGTTCATGAAAATAAACTAATTTAGCAGAAAAGTGTCACATTAGCCATGTAAACTAGATCTAATGGTGTAAAAAGTATGTGGCTTCATTATTTATTTTATTATTTTATATTTGAGAATATACAAGGCAACGTTTCTCTTCTACTAATTTGTCAACAGATAGTCACTGACTGCATAAAGAGTTTATAATATATATTTAAACTCATAAAGCACCTAATTTGCGGACTTCTATTGGTTGCTCAACTTCTACGGTTTATTATATAAGTTCTAAATATAATTTACATATGTAGCTTATACTCAATACACGCTTCATATGTGGTGACTTGAATTATCAAAAATCTTCATTGTGTATCTGAATTGGGCGATCATTAACGTCTTTCTTATAAAAAAATTCTAGTCAAACATTGGTTTTATTTATAAATAAATCGACTTTCATTTCCATTGGAGGAACACAAGTAGAGGTTGTAAACGAGTATACCTATCTGGGACAAGTAATACAACTAGGACGAAGTAACTTCTCAATAGAAATTGACAGTCGTATACAACTGGGATAGGCAGCATTTAGAAAACTAAAGTACATTTTTAAAGCGAAAATTCCACAATGTCTAAAAATTTTAGTTTAACCAATGCATCCTCCATGTATTAACTTATCGCGCAGGGACGTAGAATCTGACAGCAAGTCTTACCCATAAAATAAAGGTCATCCAGGGTGCTATGGAGAGATCCATGAGAGGAGTGTCGCTAAAAGATAGAATCCGAAACGAGGAAATACGCAGAATAACTCAAGTAGTGGATACTACCCAACGAATAGGAACACTCAAGTGGCAATGGGCAGGACATATCTGTCGAAGAGACGACAGTCGATAGGGAAGAAAGATATCGAAATGGCACCCAAGAACTGGCAAACGAAGCATTGGCCGACCCCGCCAAGATGGACTGACGACATAAGAAGAATAGTGGGAGTGACCTGGATGTAGAAGGCGGAGGATCGAAGAGGATGTAGACTCATGCGGGAGGCTTACGTTCAACAGAGGACGGATACAGGCTGATGATGATGATAAAAAAAAATCTACTCTGCGTGCAGCATCCATCGTCCCTGACCACCATAGACTGCACTGTTCATTGCAATAGCATTGACCGCTCTGAGCCAAGTTCATGGTGAGTGATTAATACTCGAAGGTCGCCCACCAGACATGCAGCGGACATGCAAAATGCAGAATTCTCAAGCGATGCAGCTCGAGGAATGCAACTATTACCAAGGTGACGGGCGCTTTTGCAAGTGCACCGCAATATTATTATCTACTAGCGTTTGTCCATTGCAACAACAACTGCGCTGCATAAACATCGAACTTAAGAAAGAGACTATCTGTTATAATCGAATATCTCGCGCGTCACTTATTCAATCATATTAACATCCTTCTCTTTTTAAAAGGTTGTAATTCAGTCGCGTGGTGGCGGGAAGAGGAGCAGATGGATAACACACTTTTTCTGAAGCATATTGACAT
This sequence comes from Glossosoma conforme, assembly GCA_022606575.1. Lineage (NCBI taxonomy): Eukaryota > Metazoa > Arthropoda > Insecta > Trichoptera > Glossosomatidae > Glossosoma > Glossosoma conforme. Next base: position 2,709,405 of record JAGTXR010000025.1, on the reverse strand, counting down.
ATATATTTATATATGTCGATTATTTTACAAACTTACGGCCCAGGTGGAATGACATGCCGGGCTGGCTATAATACGATCTTCTCGGCCGTCGGCACATATACTTAACTAGTCCAAAATGCCAATATGGCGACACCCACGGATACAACAAGCGAACAGAAATAAGAGACGAAAGATTGTGTATCGAGGCTTACGGTACCAGTCAGCAAGGGCTATACCATGCTGATGTCAATATATTTGAATATAAACCCATTATCATCTAAATATTATATAAGCTATTTAATCTATCGAGATTATAATGTTTGTGTTTTTTCTCTTCCCATATCTGGAAAATTTGGTCCCCACATATTACTTTTATTCAGTTTTGTCAGTTGCCATGCCTTGTCTCAAGATTTCTCTGCGCCTGAATGTCCAACTGGTAACATACATGTTTCTTAATAGCCTCCAGGGCAGAAACCTGAGGAAGGGATGGTTATAATATTCGAGGCATATTTTTGGGTGATTTGTTAATCGGATTTTTTTAAGGAAATCGGATGACTAGCCCGACACTCCCGAGGCCTGGAAAATTTGCTCTCAAGGATCCGCATAACACGCCTCTGTTTTAGGCTGCGTATGTTTAAAATTACTTACACTCTGTTACTTTGGAAATATATTTGTGTTTATAAAAAAGAAAATATTAATACATATTAGAGCAAGAGATTGCAATAGTCTACAGTCCACCCTCTTAAAACGTTTTAATAAGATCGCATTATTAGCCCTATGTTCCTGAGGCTTAGACTATTAAGTCCTAATAGGCGGTGCAATCCAAAACAACACGAAAGGGACCGTTATATTAAAAGTCGCAGTAAAAATTATAAATAAAAAGTGCGTTATAGGAGAGTTGGCACAATTAGTCTCTATCACAGTGAGTTTTGATGTCGGTGAACAGGTGTAGGTGGGATCAATGGAATTTTTTAGAAAGATCAGTGTTTATGTTTATTGGAATATAAAAGGCTTGCTGTACAAATTAAACGTAAAAAGTCAGGGTGCAAATTACAATATTTTACTTAGTATATCTTGCAACACAGTCACTATTATATTTACTTTCATATAGTTCAAAGAGGAGAATTACTTTTTAAATGCAAGTACCTTGAAAATGTTACATTCTTAGTAGTTTCGTGTGTTTTACTTTGTTTGAGCGGTGATTGCAGATCGAATCGCATGACTGCAGGAGTTTTGCATCGCCTGTATGGCCCGAGTGACCTTGGAATGTTAATCATCAGCCATGAACTTGGCCCAGAGCGGTCATTGCTGCGGACGATCACCAGAGAGCTTAGAATGTCAGCGCGTTTTCTATATATTATTCACTATCTAATTATTGGCCGTTTGTCAAAAATTTACAGAAAGAGCCTAGCACTCGTAGCCATACATTGTAAATAATGATTCACACACTTTGTGTTAGTAAAGTATGTGCCTGCATTCAGACAATTTGTATGGTCAAACTGTAAATGTATATTTGATTTTGCAAAACGTGGATCCAGTGCCCAGAATGGATTCTAGAATTAACGAGATATGAAAATTGATATGCTTTTCAACCTACTTTCCTTTCTAGTATAGTATAAAACTTTTCACGAAACATAATAATAATTACACACTTACAATATTCACAGCCGTAACACAGCTTACCATCAGCCTGGTTGAACGTCATTGATTCGATAAACTACAATATTCTTACCTTTTTTTGGTGATCTGCTGCAAGCATGATTACTTTTATTGAACAAAAAATAAACATTAATTCATGTGTTTTGACACACACATAATTTATGTGGGCGTATGCAATTACCAATAATTGTTTACATGGCCCTCGCCATATAAACGATTGTTGTGGAAAAGTTTGTCAAGAATGACCAGCTAATGGTGAAAGGCGCATAAAATTTTAATTTAAAAAATATATGTTTAATACTGGCAACAAGAATACTACGCTTGACACTTGTCTCTCGCGATGTGTTAAGTTCCTCTAATGTAAGCAAAACTATTTTGACCTTTTTAAAAGATCTAACCAACAAGCTCTTGCTCGGTTTTCTCTCGAAATGTCAGTGTGGTTTTTTCAGTTGATGACACGGTAGAAGTTTGACTGTTCACTGTTGCTATGTTCCTGATATCGAGCATTTGACCTGAACTACCACAAATTCCTTGCAGGATAAATTGGTTCTGTGGTGCAAACTGCAACTGCCCAGAGCGGGAAATCAAATAACGGAAACGGAATTCTATAGGAAAAATATACTCGTATTTAGGAATAAATTTATTCCGCTTCGTGTTAGCTGGCAAGCACCGTGGGCTTATGAATTATCGTTTAATTATAGTTATTGCAATTTTATGCGACTAGTGCACTATAAACCAAGCACTTAAGTAAGTTAGTTGTATAGGGGAAATAAAAATAATATTTTACTCGTGAGTTCACAGTACTCACAGTTTTTTCAAATTATTTCAATATAGTCGTACCATACACAGCAGTATATATTGCTTAAGTCATGGTCAAGTGTGTGTAAATGAAAGCATGTTCACATTAATAGACTTTATTTAAATTTTCCAACACTTAACGGTTGACGTTTTTCTGACCTCTCACTATTAATCCATCCTACAATAATTTACAATTGACTCATCGTATCATTGATTGTAAATCAAGCTACTGTTGAGCTTCTAGAATATTTTTCCAGCATCTTATTTTCCTTTCCATTCTGAATCTTTTAACGATACCCGCTTAAAATATTTTCAATTCTTACACAAATATCATAGATAAATGCACGTGCAGCGATCTAACCTTTCTTGCTTAATATAGTATAGTCGTATTGGAGAAGATATTTTTTAATTTTATTTTTAGTTGTAGAATTATTGTCCGTTGATCGTTTTACACAAGTCTTTTGACAAGAGGCATCATGTGGAAGTTCTTTGCAACCATTGTAGTTCAATATTGTAAAGCAGTACTCGTTATTTCCAAAGCCACCCCGCTTAAGAACGTTTAGATTTTATCCTACCCATTTTGTCCTAGTATCGCTGAACATTATGGATATAATTATTTTGACGTATACAAAAAATAGAGTCCTTTAAATTACCCAAATGTAAATGCTAAAAGAATTTGTAAATGCTCCTCAATTATTCGATCTCAATACAACACTGTATATTCAATATCAAGTATTCTTGGATTGATACAGTAAATATTTTCTCCATTAAAATTATTATACCTAATTAATTTACTTTGACTCAAGTATATGGTAAGCTTGTTAATCACATTACGGTATTTCGTACTCAATAATATGAATAATTAATTATTGAATATTTTTTCTAATTACAGTTGTTTTAAAAGATTTTTTGATTTAAAGTCCTTTCAAACAAAAAGTATTAAAATAATCATTAATATGATGTTGATTAGTAAAATACAATTATTCTGTATTTATCACGATTCTTAAAGCGTAATTATATCTGAGGGTAATACTAATTTTATGATAGCTATTAGCTGCGTAATTAACTTTATTACTATTAATTTCTTAAAGAGCCGATGCATATTTAAAACAAACGCAGAGCTTTTCACAAAACAACTTTTATTTAAACGAGTATTTTACATCTCTCCTTTCTAAGTAAAGTCAAATACAGGTATATGACATGTTACAGATAATTTATTTTATAGACCGAGAAGAATACCATTAAATACAAATGGAGGTATAATTTTTGATTACACTGTGCTTATAATTTTAGAATTAATTTTAATTGAAAAATTAATAAATTAAAAATGTTTAGTTTTGATTCACAATTTAAATTGTTAAAAATAAATTCTAAAATTATAAGCACAATGTAATCCAAGTATTGTCAGTTGATAACCTTAATGTTATATTGTGCTTATCATTTTTGAAAATTGTAAAACAGATTTTATTTATGTTGATCAATAAATATCAGAAAAAAATAATTATACAGACTTTATTTTACATGTTGGTAGCAGAAGATCAAGATTATTTAATTATAATGAAATTTGCATCTGGTTGTTAGTAAACGTATGACTTACTCTTTAATTTTGATTAATTTATGATATCAATCAGTTTTGCGGCAGGCGATGATATTTGATGTAAATTTGTATGTGTATATCAATTTGTTAAAAATATTTCATTTGAATGACTTATATTTAAAAAGAAGAAACATATTTAGATGAGCGTTCTGTTGGTGTTATATTTAGTGTGTTTATAAAAAATGAACCTCTAAAAGACTACCATACAAAAAGTTAAGCTAGACGCTTCTTGTAAAAAATATGGGTAATTATTTTATTCATAGTGAATTCCTGTAATAATAATAAGGATGATGCGTGAATTTTGGGCTGTAGTTTATGACGTTGGTAGATCAACACTCCACATGCAGAACTTAAACATATGTAAAATGGGAAGTATTATAGAATCCATAGATGAGAATTCACCACCAATGTGTGACGGTATTCTCCTATAGGTGTTTACGTAAAGAAAACACAGCTTACTCATGTACTATTTATAGCTACGAAAGCAAATGATGAGATTTAAAATACAACTATTGATCTGGAATTGGACGGATTAGAAATTAAAAAAAAAACTGGAAAATAATAAATACATAATCAATGCTTGTATTTTCCGACCGCACCCGCCCTTGGTGTATTGCGCGATGTTGAGTATGCGCTCTATCGGTGAGCGCCTCAATTAATTGAGTTTTTTCGTTGCTGTGAGAAAGTTCAGTGCCTCGCGAATGGATTAGCATTGAATAATAATAAATGTTACGTCTTATTGCCGACTGTGAGAACGGAAGAGATGTTGTTGGAGACGAGCCAGGTGCCTAACCAGGGCGTGCATCAATCTTTTATTATTTTATTTTTCATACAGTAGATGTTCATGGATTTTGACCGTAAAAGTAATCAAATCATGTAGTGCTTACTCAATAAATGAAATAAAAAATATAAAATCTTGTGTGAATTCACAATAAATTTGGTGCCTCATAAAAATATTAGAAATATCGTGGAGAGACCACAATGACGAGTTTATAAGTGGAATAGAAGATAAAGAAGGAGGCACATAATAAAAATCATCTCAGAGATACATGTTATCAGTTACATAAAACACCATTGATGTTTATTACTTAGATTTAGTAAGAAACCTAAAACCTCTCGGGCATCGACCCACAAAACATATGGCGAGAAGTCACCACCACGAAGGAGGTCACCAAAGCAACCTACGACACACTCCACCTTATGTTTGGGTATCAAAAGATAACCACACGGCTCAAATCAAGAAGAGGTTTCCTACAGTCGACAACGGAACTAGTGATACCCGAGGCCTCCCTGCGGCTGAACATGTGGAGAAGCGCAACTGAGGGGAATACTTGGATTGCCCCGAAAGAGGACCTAGCCCCTGGACATGACCAAGGGTGGAATATATGGAGGTCCCTTAACAGACTTTGGACCGGAGTATGCAAGACGAGGACACCATTGAGGGCCTGGCAGTTTTACAGCGGACCGACTGAATGTGACTGCGGCGTGGAGCAGACCCTGTCACACCTTCTGGAGTGTGCGCTGTGTCCGAGTAGCTGCACCCAGGAAGACCTGATGATGGCCGGGAGTACCACCATCAACGTCGCCCACTTCTGGGCAGACAGGATCTGACCCTGTTGTTTTCGACACGATTATATATAGTATGAAAGTAAGCTTGAAATTCACATTTTAAAATTCTTATATTTTTATAAATAAATTCGTTTCAGATGAAACTTTGCATTCAACTAATATTAAATGTCATAGCGTACTCTAATAGAAACGTTAACAAAATTTGCATTTTTTACAAGATTGAAGATATTAAAGGTCTGATTCCTTATTTAATTTCTAAGAAGCTATCTAAAATGGCGTCTATATATTAGTAGGAAGTATCTGATCTTCTGCGGAAAACAGAGAATATCTTCCAAATCAATCCACTCTTGCTCGATTGCAGTATAATAATTGACTTACAGTTTTGAAGCGAATTTATGTCGACTATATGCAATGAATATGTTAACTTAAAAAAAAAAATATGGGGAATTATTTTATTCATTTCTGACTGCAAAATGATTATTAAAAATAATATACAATTCATTTTATTGCTTGAAAAAAAAACAGTTAAAGCTTAAAATAAAATTTGGTATCGCATCCCTATTAAAGATGAAATCAACTGATATTCTCCACGGACCAAGAGGCATATTCAATCTGTTGAGATTGCTTCATTTTATTTTTCATCTTAATCGCAGAATTCCATTCAAAAAGCTTTGTGAAATATACTATAAGTTATTAAGTTTTTATTGACTATTACAATAAATTCACCGTATAGAATTCATTATTAATACCAGAAATTAAAAATATATTTTTCAGTAGTAATGATATTTTAAATTTATATAGCCTTGATTTATAATTATTTGGATCGTCAGGTGAATCACCTGGTTTATTGACATCATGGATTTTATCTCTTTAATTCATATAGATATTATTCTCTTCGTGACATTTTATAGCAGAAAAAAATGTTATAAATGCGTATGCAATGTATGTGAAATATTTGCAACTGTATCTTTAAATTAAACTAAAGAAAATGGTGTGTTGTAAGCGCAGTAGGAGATAAAAAACATGATTGGGCCAACGAATGTTGTTTTCTGGAGTCGTTACTTGAGTTGAATTGCCTTTAAGAATCAAATGCTTAAGGTTTCAGGAGCGTCGGGCTAATTTTACTTTCACAGCATTTCGTAAACCATATCTGTTACAGTTAAAACATTTACAGGGCCTGAAAAATGGCAGATGACAGAAATATCTGGCGCCAATTTGTGGAAAAAAAATACTCTAGCAATGGAGCAGAAATGGAAAACAAATCCTTCGACAGTGAATTGGGCTCTTATTATCCTTTTCAACCAATGAATTTATTGAAATACAATGAAGATTGAGAACATTATTTTCTTATACAATTTTATACAACTGCTGATAGATTTTCCTTGTGGGAACTTATATACTAAAGCCATAAATTTAATTTGGGAGCGGGTATTATGATAGAGATATACAATAATTGATGATGGCCATGATCGTAGTGTTATGTCTTAGGCAAGAGTGGCTGGACCGGTAGATGTGCTGTGTGATGTGAGGTAATCGGTGCGAAGTTTGGCTATTATTCCATGTTTACGACTCAAGACACGGCTTCACAAACTACATTTTTTTTAGATATTTGCTGATTTTTATGAGAAATAATGTATTTATTCTATGAGATATAACATGGCATGAACAAAAGGTCCAAGTAGAATGTGGAATAAAACCTATTTTATAATTTAAAAATCCCTAAAGAATGCGTGAAAGGAGAAGAAAATTTTACAATGTTGTATTTAAAGCAATATATTTGAAACAAGCATACATATTATACGGAAATTAAACACTAATCCCGTTAAAAAAATAAATTATTGGGTTTTTTCTTCTCTATATGTTTTTGTATTTAGAGGAATTCTTAAGTATATGTAATTTAAATTGAATATATGGCGTAACATTCGATATTTTCAAAAATAAGTTATTATAGTCATTATATTTAAATTCTAAATACTGTATTTTTTATATATGAACAAAAACTATTGGAAATCTCATTAACTTAACCTCATATTTGACTTAAACAGTAGATTGAAGTGACTTTGACTTAGAGCATGTTAACAAATATTACTTGGTTTTAAAAAATTTACATATGTGTGCTAATTTATAACAAGCATTATATTTGATTTTTTATCATTGTTAGTTAAACAAGGTTTTTTTCACCTGAATTGAACTACATATGATTTAAAAGACTGAATACGTAAGTATAATAATAACACAAGTTAACTTGAATTGATGGTGAATGTTGTAATATAAATAATCACTGCTGTGCAACTGCAGAGACTTCCAGAAATCATTAATCTATGATCCTGTTTAATGTGCATGAATAGATGCTTCTTCCAGGACCTTATCAACAGACAGTCCATCTATGTCAGATATTGGGCTGAATCAATTTCGCTTACATGAAGAAGAAAAGCAAAATAAGTTGCCATTAACATATTACAAGCAAATGTTTCATTAATGCTGATAAAATTAATAAAATTACAAAACGTCTTTACAAAGTTGTTTTTAGATAAACTTTGCAATGTGTCTTAGGGAACATGCTATAAGTCCTCAAGTACAGTTGTCGTTTTTGGCCATGACCGTAGTGTTATGTCTTAGGCAAGAGTGGCTGGGCTGGTAGGTATGCTGTGTGTTCTGAAGTGATCAGCGAGTTGCCCGCAATCGAGGTGGTTTGCGAGCTAACGGGACCCGTCACGTGGGATCGGCGCATCGACCTCCGATGGCCTGAAGAGCTCTGCGCCACCAAGTTTCTGCAAACCTATTATCTGTGTACCAATATTCCTTTTTTACACTTCATAAAATACTTTTAACATAGCAACGGACATTTTTTTACTTATACATAATTCTTATTCATGCTTTATAATCATTAAGCACGTATAAAAATTACCCATATTTTTTACAAGACAAGTCTAGCTTACTTATTTGTATGCAATACAATGTTTTAGAGGTCTATTTTGAAGCAGGATAAAGAGAGCACTAGCAGGTCTCTCTCCTAAGTCTATATCTATTTTTAAAATGAGCGATTTTAATTATAAATACTTTTAATACATTTCCTTCTTTATTTCTTTATGGTAGCCACAAATGTTCAAAATGAAATCTGAAGGATTTATCACCACTGTATTTTGCTTACTGAAAAGAAAACAATTTGCCCGAATATTTTTTTGTCAGCTACCATAGTTTTCGTATAATTCCTCAAAAAATTTGCCTCCGAGAGCAGTTTAATATTTAAGTATATTTTATGTAGGTAAAGCTAAGTAAAATTTTATAACAAGTCTTAAAATGATTCATCGGGTGTTCTTCTTCGTAGTATCAATCCGATGAATCGGTTTGCAGCAACATAATCTTGCATCTCGATCTCCATTCCTCTTGGTCTTCCGCAACCCTATTCAGCTAGGTATAAGAGCTACAAATCATGTCCTCGAACACTTGCTGCAAATACTCCCGTGTAGGGCGCCCTCTACAGTTTCTACCCTCAACCATCCCCTCCACAATGTCGCGAAGAAGACCATCGTGGCGCATGATGTGACCAATCCATCGGGCTTGCCTTTCTGAGATGGTTCTTATATGTGATACAATAAGTGAAAATAATTAAAATTTGAATGAATTTTATTGGAATTTTGATTATTGGAATGACAGGTTGCTCTTTCTAACAGCATAATCTGTATAGACCGTTTGCTGAAACCTGGCAATAACACCACAATATTAATAATGATTTTTATATTTCGCCTAAGATGTCCGGAAAAGCTTACTTTTAGTTCAGAGACTTGTGAAAAATTTTGTTGGCTGCATATTCCAGGCAACATAATGTCCAATTAAAATAAAAATATTTCACTGAATTTTGCAAACGACCTATTTATTTAATGTCACAATCGGCGCAGATTCTTGGCCTGGCTGATCGTACTGCAGCCGTAATGGCGCGCGGACTCGCGACTCGGAAGCAACCGGCTGTGACGTCATATTCTAAGCACAAAATGGCGGTTCCTGTAATGGCGCAATGGGCTGCTCCACAGCGCAATCACTCCGCATCCGGGGACACGGCGCATGCGCCTGCTTATCAAGACAATTCGTCGTTAAATAACTTGTAAAAATACTTCAATAACACACCTATCGTATTGGTTTAACCCTTTATTTACTGAATTATAAAAAAATATAATTTATTTACGATTCTTTTCATACGAATAAGTGTTGATAGGAAATAGAGAAAAAATAAGAAAAAACTTTTTTTTTCTACAATAAACATTTTTTTTTCTAAAATAATCATTTTTTCATAGTTTTATAAATCCGATTTATAAGTCCTGTCAGGGCACAACTGCAACAAAATGCACGATCAATATCGGATTTTGTGGAATGAACTTTTTTGTACGAAAATAATCGTCTATATTTTTTAATGCAACAAGTCACTTTTTTTTTCCAAAACACAATGAAACAAACAGACAAATAGGGATATAAATGATAATGCACTATAAATTTTTTAAAGATTTTGTAAAACAAAAATATATAATGGTTAGTTTTTAAAAAAAAATTCTTTGTTAATTTTTTAACATATTTTTTGTTTTTAAAAACGAACAAAGTCAGTAGTTGAGCAAATTAATTATTGGTTTGCAGCCAATTTTTGGCAAGGTTACTGGCCTTTGTCTAATTCTATAGATTCGTCCTTCAAAATATCTGCCAATATTTTACTATTTCTATGCCACATTCACTCGATGTTTGAGCCATTTGACCATCATATGACATAATTTTATGAAAATAATTTAATACATCAATCATTTCAATTTGCACCTTACTTGACGGTTTATTCGCGTGGAAGACTTTGTGAAGGTGGATAAACACCATTGTTTTAGAATTCATCAGTAAAATTTCTGCTAATTATTAACATATATTGCCAAATAATTTTGCCAATAGTACAATATAGCAGTGTACCATTCGGTTATTTTAAATTTTGTGTATTTGAAACCAAATAAGAATATATCCATAAATAATGAATCAATTTATTAACTATTATTTTGTTCACAATTATCATCTTTGTAAAAATTGTAAGACTGGTAATTCACCTGTCATATTGCTTGTTATTTCTTAGTTTTCAAAATAAGTAGCAAAAGAGTTATCTCTTAACTAGAGAAGGATTGAGAAAGACTACGAGTTAGTCGAAACTGCAGTCTCCTAATAGAGAACTTTTGTTACGTGATCCATGTGAAAACAAGGTAAATAAATAAATAAATATTTATAAGCAAAAGAAACTCTCCATTAAAATTGACGATATATTAATGCCGTAAGCGTCATATAATTTACTCATTTTTATCTAGAAATCTCTCCATCACCATTTGGTAACATTCTCTTATAAGTGTTATGTTAACAAAAATAGTAAAGTGTATTTTTAAATTTAACTAGATATTATGATATCATAGACACAGTGTAAAATCGCATTGTACAGTCATGTATTACTCCACAAAGAGTTCAACATAACATGTAGCTATTGCATCTAAGAACAAACAAACAGAAAAGAGGCAAACATTTGTTCAAAGTATTTTTTGTGAACGGAAAAAATTAACACCACGAAGCGTATTTTTGGATCTGGCACAGTTTTTTCTATGTTTATCTTTCATTTTGAGGAAAATGCGCAATTGGTAGTTAATTTTTAAGTTCGAAAACATCAATAACTGTATAAGTAAAATAATCGTTGACTATTGACAATTTTAATAGAACAATAGGCTGCAGAAGTGGCCATCCTTGGAAATGCAGTGTCTTTCAACTCTATGAAAAATTCCTGTAAATATACTCAATCAATATAAAATTTCACCATTGTTAACACTATCTTTCTTGGCTTGTTCAAATACTATTCACAGCATCTTACGAAAATTCAATGCAGCCTATAAATAGGTTTCATAAACAGGGATCTGCGAAGAATGTAAAGATTTCAGTGGTTACGCTTATGAGGAATGACAAGGTATGTTAGTCATCACGATAGTATTTTATCCCACAGTCGATGAAGAGACCAAAACAACATGGCTCAACATGGTCACTAAAAGGTTCAAAATAATATAAACTACTGCTGTCTTTTATTTAAGCTTACAGACCTTAGCAGCACTGGAATGGCGTTGAGAACTGTACACACATGTATTATATACTCAGTCCAGCATCAACACGCAGATCTGACTAATATTAGTGACAGAACCTTATAATTAAATCGAACATATGTGGTGACTAATATTTTCACTAAAGCGGATATGGACAAAAAAGGATACTTCTATAATCTTTTGTGATATTATAAATGGAAGTTATTACATCAATATAAAATTTGGTGAAATATTCATCCTTAAAGTGGTTCGATAAATAAAAGCGCATAGTTATGTTGGCTGTTTCATTAAGTAACTACAATAAACAATAAATTCCTTCACAGACAGTACCTTGCATATTTCTCACAGGCATTTGGCAGAATAACTAGAGTATATAAAATACCGAATTTTATATTAAAATTCACAAAGCGTCGCTCCGAAGGTTTTTGTCTTAACCGCTCGTCGAGCGTGAACGAGTTTGGATTTTTTTTATATCAAGACGAGATTGTTGAAAAGTATATGAGAACTTTTTCACCACAGAGAATACACACCTATTGTCTGTTACAAATATTAATAAAACCACTTATTGCCTGTAGGACATATTGCTATTGGATAAACATAGTCATTGAGTCTATTCTGACTTTAGCTATTACGAGTATTTCCTTGTCTTTCTTCTGATTCAGAAACTCGCTATGACTAATAATGTTGCTTATTTTTTCACATCTGTAGCATAATTTTTTTAAGTATTTATAAAACATATCCATCTCAAAATTGTGACAGTTACCAGCGTTTTCGTTCATTTTGCATCACTCCACATAAAGAAATTTAATCAAATAAAAGACATATACCATGGTATAATTGTCCTTTAATTTAGAAAAACTTAAGAGTATTAAGGTATACATAGAAAACTATTTAATACAAAATGAATTTCGTAGATTTTCAGTACATTTATCCCATAAAAATTAAGTGGAAATGCACTGGCAATTTGATTTATTTGAAAAGTAACATGCTTAATATAGATATTGTTTATATTTTTATAATTTATTATACCAGATTTTTATCTGGGAATTATACTTAAAATGAAATTCCAACATAAAATTGGAATTTTTTAGCTTTATTTCAGAACAGCCATACATTGAGAAACTGCTTTGAAAAGCAATCTGATGACGTATTCTTCTTCGTAGTATTAATCCAGTGGATTGGTTTGCAGCAACAAAATTTCCCATTTCGATCTCTACTCCTCTTGGTCCTCCGCAACCCTCTTCAGCTCAGCATAAGAGCTACAACTCATGTCCTCGAACACTTGCTGCAAATAATCCCGTCTAGGGCGCCTTCTACAGTTTCTACCGTCAACCATCCCCTCCACAATGTCATGAAGAAGACCATCGTGGCGCATAATGTGGCCGATCCATCAGGCACGCGTCTCTGAGATGGTTCTTAGTAGGTCTTCTACTACTACTATCTTCTCTGATTATGCCGAGAACTTCATTGTTCGTGACGTGGTCTCTCCAGAAAATTCCGAGAATTCTTCTGTATGACCACATCTCAAAGGCCTCTAGTCTTTTTTTATCACTTTCAGATAAGCACCATGTCTCACAGCCGTAAATCAAGATGCTCCAAACAAATGTTCTGGCAAGTTGCTTGCGGAGCTTTTAATTTAATTAATGACTTACTATGTGTACGTTATTTTAAATTATTATTATCAATTGTTCACGACCTATTCTTACATAGAGTTTTGAGACAGAGAAACCACAGTTTTATCAACAAACTGCACCAGAAAATTAGTTTAATTTTTTATTTTATTATATATATATAATCTATATTAAAATTTTATTGTTTTTACTCGAAAAAGATGTATAATGAACGTAGAAATCATTGAACAGGCTAAGATATGGAGTTGAATTAAAGTCAACACTTGCAATCTCCTCAACCCACACACAAACACGACCACAACACACGTTTCCCGCATGCAGCGCCCAGCCTCCCTGGATGAGCTTCATAGAGTACACTGGTCTTGACCGGGTGTGATCTCTTGCATGCGTTTTCATAAAAAAAAGTAAGTAAGTACAGCGTCAGGGGAATCACTGTTTTGCATCTTTGAAGATTTTCAACCTATTCGCATCTAAGACTCGAAGCCATCTTTCATAATATATGACATTTTGTAACATTTATATGGATAAAAGTTATATACAGGTATACGAATGTTAACATTTATTTTATTTGGAAAATGAAAATCTTGAACTTGTACCATCAGTTTTACAAGCCCAAAGCGTCTCTGGCGTGATTCATCATTATTATGCACAAAACACTCTAGACGCTGACTGCACGTTGTTAATTGTCTTCAACATTCAATGCTAAAATCATCGCGTAGAGCAATTAAGATGGAGCGTGCAGATATGAAGAAGAGGTGAGTAATTGCAAGAGTTGGCAGAGGCGCGTGGCTCACGCGTGATACAGAACACAACACCTGTCGTAACTAGAGCCTGTCCATCTTCCAGCTTCGGGATGATTCTGGAGACATAAAAAGATTTGAGAAATAAATATTTAATCAGTTGCTTTATTCAACACTCGTATTATCTGTTGGCAGAGAAAAAGAAGAAGAATAGCGGGAGTGACCTGGATGTGGAATGCGGAGGATCGAAGAGGATGGAGACTCATGCGGGAGGCCTACGTTCAACAGTGGACGGACACAGGCTGATGATGATTATCTCTTGAATCAGAAGATATGAACACTATCATCACAAATCTTACTAGATACCAGATCCTTAAGCTTGTCCCTAATCAACTCTACAATTAACGTTAAATGATAAATGAGTGACTGATTGAGTGAATTGTACGAGTATTATGGCAAAAGTTAGTCTTTTTTTCGCTTAAAAGTACTGTCAGCAAAATTCATACAACTTATCAATATGTATTAAACGTGTTGAAGATTGGTAGGAAGAAATTTTTTTTTTTTTTAGGAAAATGGATTCTTATATACAACCAGGTATATAGCTTATAGGAACTTCAAGCACTCAATTTGGTGCAATGGCAATGGCGCTCCTAAATGGCCTACCAGCATACCTCGATCCTTTTCTTACATCCTTTTCTTCTTTTGTCGATGGTATTGTTCTCCTGGATCTCTATGATCTTTGAAACGTGTCATCTTCTTCTTCTTCTATGTTATTTTTATATTTTATTATATTTTGTATGTATTGTATATTTATGTATGCTCTCTTTCTCATTTTGTATCTTGGAACTTCGGTTCTGTGTATTAAATAAATAAAAATAGCTTTATTTCACTTAAATACAATTAAATTCATCTTGATCTGATGCAATCAAGGAAGATAGGCAACTAATATGAACCATCTCAGAGAGGTGAGCCCGATGGATTGGTCACATCATGCGTCACGGTGGTCTTCTTTACGATATTGTGGAGGGAATGGTTGAGGGTAGAAACTGTAGTGGGCGCCCTAGACGGGAGTATTTGCAGCAAATATTCGAGGACATGAATTGTAGCGCTTATGCTGAGCTGAAAAGGGTTGCGGAGGACCTAGAGGAATGGAGATCGAGATGCAAGATTCTGTTGCTGCAAACCAATCCACCGGATTGATACTACGAAGAAGAAGATCTGATGCATTTTGTGGCTGTTTCGTCATTAATATAAATATTATTGATTTTTTACTTTTGTATGGATTTATTTGTTATTTGATTTCACATTATATTGCATTTTTATACAAAGCCACATTATTATTTTTCTTGTAATATAAATTATAAGGTATTGAAAAAAAATATATTTCAACGTTTGAGAAAATTAAGTGATTTTTTTACAATAATCAACATAAATCCCGTATCTGTAAGACATTGAAGATGTTCCCTTCAATGCTTAAAATGAAGTTAGTTTTTTTTCTTCTAAAATTTATTAAAAAAATCAATGAAAAATATTTTATTTTCAGATACAATCAAGAAATAATTTTATTTACAAGCATAAAAATTTAAAACAAAAAATCACAAAACACTAAAAAAATGAAGTTGTACATTTTGCAATATTGCTCAT
This sequence comes from Glossosoma conforme, assembly GCA_022606575.1. Taxonomy (NCBI): domain Eukaryota; kingdom Metazoa; phylum Arthropoda; class Insecta; order Trichoptera; family Glossosomatidae; genus Glossosoma; species Glossosoma conforme. The sequence continues at coordinate 2,693,693 of JAGTXR010000025.1, read as the reverse complement.
GATATGCAATGGCTTATACAAAACATATTAAAAATAATTTAAAATGGCGATTGTTATCTGCATCGTAAGTGATCATCGAATTGTCTACTGACACGCTTTATAATTTTGACATAAATATCGGCCTGCAAGATCTTCAGCATAACAATATTCGAGTTGATGAAGATGAGCTCACTTCCATTGGCATCCTGGTTTAATGATCTCCAGCTGTGTCCTTGGCAGCACACCTCGTCAGACGGTTGTAAGAGAACGCCCAAAGAGACGGTTGGTCGACGAAAATTGGTTCAGCTTACCTTATGACTTCGTGCCTTATATAGCAACACTGTAACAATACAAGCCTCCCATAAAATACGAAGATCATTTTTTGTATTTTTTTTGTTAATTCATTTACTGAATATATTTTTAATAATATACACAATTCAAATATAGAAGATACTGAAATATATATTTTAACATTTTGATTTATAAATTTTGTTTGTACGTATTTTTATACAAATAAAACGTCATTATAATATATTACTTACCAAGTGTCGCTGGTTTGGTAAAGCCACCCTTAAGGAGAAAATGGTGTAAGCCTCGAGGGTGTCGGATTTATCATCTAATATCTTTGCTGAATGTTAGGTGCATTTAAACTCAACCCAGCCAATGATATGCAATAGTCAAGTTCGATCAGTTTTCTATGTTACTTAACTTTATTGATTGAACGATATCCGTATTATTAACATATATCAGTGTGAGCAAAAAATATCGAATATTTTGAAATTATTTTTCGAGGATTAAGAACAGGTATCTCAAACACTAGTAAATATTTTCACGTGTAGTTTTTCACAGATGTCAGTGCCAACATAAAAATAAAAAAGATTAATTCGAATCGCTTAATATATGTCTTTTTATATTCTTAAATGTTTGATGCTTATTTTAACGACTAAACGATAACTACTGTTGACATATTATGTAGAATGATTTAAAAGTCGTTTTTTTCTTAATAATGTTTATTGGTATTTGATCGAGAGATATCACTTTATTACAGAGAGCGCATGCTTATACCATTGCAAAAAAAAAACGAAGCAGTTAACGTACTTAAATTTTTATTTCATCACGTATATTATAAAACATTTTTTATATGTGTAATAAAATAATTAAGGTATGAATAAAACATTTTTTAACACATGCAAATCGATGATACATGTCTTAGCAATCGCTAAAAAATACATGTCCAGCTGCCTTGTCTTTATAACTCTACTGAGATTTCGTAACAATTTCCGCCGCTATTAATGGACGTATACAAAGGCATCTTACGGCTGTTGTTGCTGATCCTTGATTAGCATACTGTCGAGATGTAATTTTACAGTACGTGTAACACATACGCGGCAGTGTGTTAACAAGGACACCGTTGGCCGTACGGCCCGTACCAACAACAATCAACATAACTCGAGACGTGCAAATAACACAACGAACTCAACGATCAAGAGAAAAATTATATCGAGATGCTTAAGCATTAATTTTTTTTTAATAAAGTAAAATGTCTTGCGATCAGGAATATTTATTTTATCAATTAATTGGCACATTTGAAAGACTAGTAGAGGAAGTATACGCTACCAAAAACGGCAGTGAAATATTTCTACGCATTATATTAATTGAGGAAATATTCTGTAAAATTGTTCGTTGACGACGCTTTAGCCTCAATTTCTGCTATTCCAATATCCATAAAATCCTACGCATTGATTTGATTTTTCCTGGTCTGAATCCTAACATACTTTCGGTCACATATTTTATTACATTAATATGAATTTATTTTATTTTGATTGAATTAAAAGTCAGAAAAAAATATTTATGGCCATATTTAAAAATAAATTTGGCCATATTTAAAAAAAATCATATTATTTACAATTCGTATAAAAAACAAATAATTAAATACACTTTTCTTCTGGATTCTTAATCTCATACATCTATCTGCATTAAATAAATATGTTATACCGTGTCATATGAATAATTTTATTGCTTTATAAAAAAAACTTTTCAATTCAAATCAAAATGTGAACAGCGAGAGAATTAAAAAATCATTCAATTTTATGACTGCGTATTATGATTAAAATCATTCGTATTAATAATCAAAAGATAACTACATGGCTCAAATCTAGAGGTTTTCTACAGTCGACAACGGAACTGGTGATACCTGAAATAACTTCTTAGGTTTTCACGGCCAGATTTGATATTGCGGTTTTTGGGCTTAGCCGTGTGTGGCGAACTTCCTTGAACCAATATTTCGACCGCCATTGCAGGGGTCTTCTTCAGGATTGATGATTTTTTTTATAAAAAAGATAATTTGAATAAACCAACTCAAAAGGAAATAAATCATCAATCCTGAAGAAGACCCCTGCAATGGCGGTCGAAATATTGGTTGAAGGAAGATCGCCACACACGGCTAAACCCAAATACCACAATATTAGGTGATACCTGAGGCCATCGTGCGGGTGAACATGTAGAGAAGCGAAACTGAGGGGAATACTTGGATTGCCCCGAAAGAGGACCTAGACCCTGAACACGACCAGGGGTGGAATATATGGTCCCTTAACAGACTTCAGACCGGAGTATGCAAGACGAGGACACAAATGAAAGCATGACAGTTGTACAGCGGACCGACTGAATGTGACTTCGGCGTGGAGCAGATCCTGTCACACGTTCTGGAGTGTGCGCTGTGTCCGAGTAGCTGCACCCAAGAAGACCTGATGATGGCCATCAACGCCACCAACTTCTGGGCAGACAGAATCTGACCCTGTTGTTTCCGATACGATTATACATATGATGATGATCACGAATAAGATCAAGAATGTGTTTGTTAAGTGAGCTATAATAGACGAGTATCATGCAATTATGTATTCCTCGCATCGCTAAAAGTTAAGTAAGTAGACAGTTTATAGGCTGACTTCGCTCGTATTGATTTTGGACGTACCTTACAATAAGCGAACGTGAAAAGTCTTCAAATCTGGTTACAGAGACGAACCAGGAACCCTTACTTTGAACAAGATTATTATTTATTATGCCATTGTTAGGAAAGAGTAGTTAGTCGTTTTTTTATAATGAGTAAGAGATATTTAGTTGGTATTTAGAGATAGAAAAACAACATTTGCTTTTAAATTTTATTTATAGGAATTAAATTACTCCTTTTTCCTTTAGATACTGTTTTTGTTACCTAGTAATTTCAAATGCCTAACACGTTTGAAAAAAAAATACATTTCTTAAGGAGAGTGATAAGGAGATGAAAAAAATACATTATAAAAAGGAAAATAATATATTATTTATTATTCGTGTGGCGTCAAATCGAGCCATTCCTTAGGATTATTTGGTTCAAGCCTCGAAAACCTGTTCTATGCACAATTGTGGCTACAGCAGAAAAGGTGTTAAGGATAAAGAATCCGCAAACGAGATAAGAATACCAGTTAAGTTTTAGGGCTATTTTTTTCCATATTTGGAATTCATCGCCTCATATTTGGAGCATAAAGACACCACGAACCCCTTTTTCGTTGTTTTGTTACCCCAAATTGTCGATGTCTTGTCCTAGAACACCTGTATACCCGGAGGCTTACATGAGAACAAAGATCCCGGGAGCATCCTGGGCAAGAACCCGCGAACTTGCAAAGACTGCGGCTGTAGTACAAAAGAAATATTTAGTATATGGATTTTTTAAATTATTTATTAGAATATTATTTCAATATTCTAATCTACTTTTATAGATCATTGACTTTATAAAAATATTATAAGTAATTAAATATACATATACTATACACAAAATTCTTTAAACGAGTCAATTCATAAAGAAAAAATATCGGCAGGAGCGGGATGCGAACCGCAAATTGTCGGAAAGTAATAATATTAAGCTTGTGAATAAATGCATTCTGATTGAATAATAAGAAATTAAAGTATACATACTTTGAATATATACTATAGCGACATCTATCATACGATGATAACATATATAGAGGTTCCGAGACGAATTAGCTCAGGCGGAAGAAATTGGCCACGGTGGCCGAGCGGTATAATTACCTGGGCAAAATGGTTGGTTCCAAAGTTCCGCGGTTCGCATCCCGCTCCTGCCGATATTTTTTCTGAATGAATTGACTCGCTTAAAGAATTTTGTGTATAGTATATGTATATTTAATTACTTGAAATAATTAGTGTTCAATTATAATGATAATTTTAAGAAGATCTGATGAATGTTTGTTTTGTCCTTAAATAGTGGCTCAACCTTACCAGGGTCATCTATTGGCTTAGATTTGATAATATTAACTCTAAAAAAACATGTTTTATTGGTTTTAGAATCGATGGCGTCTGAATAAAAAACAAATGCTTTATAGTCGTTCGTTTGTCATTCAGACGGTAAAGAAAAAAAAATCAAAATTAGGCCATGAAAACCGTCGAAACTTCCAGTATACATGTATCAGATCTGTCCCTGTTTTTGGTAGTCGAACGTGCAGACTCTCCAAACTTGTCTGAAGCCAGCGACCCTGCTTATCAGCCAGGCTTCTCACGTACTATGAAGGAAGAAGCCGAGTTTCGGCGACCGTCGACCAGCAACAGTAGCGAGCACCAAGCAGACATCACCAAGCACCAAGACGGCAAAAACCGCTCCAGCACCCGACAGGAATCACTAAACATGCCATCGAGCAGGAGAGTACCCAGAAGCTCAATTTACACAAACAGTGATTTACCAACACTATATTCTCATCATCATCATCATCATTATCCGCTCGTGTTGAACGTAGGCCTCCCGTATGAGTTTTCATCGTCTTTGATCCTGCGCCTTACGCAAACAGGTCACTCAGATTTTTTTCTAATGTCATCAGTTCATTTTGCATGAGATCTCCAACGCTTCATTTGCCAGTTCTTGGGCGCCACTCCAAAATTTTTCTTCCCCATCGACCGTCGTCTATTCGAAAGATATGTCCTGCCCATTGCCACTTGAGTTTGCTTATTCGTTGGATAGCCTCCACTGTTTGAGTTCTTCTTCGGATATCCTCGGTTAGGATTGGGAGGTCTTTATTTTATAGTTAAGACTTGCTATTAGTTCCTCTAGTATCAACGATTCTCTATCTAAAGAATAAAACAATTAAACTTCTAATGTACCTACGGAGTTTTAATTTATTAATCACCCTCTCGGTTTCGGTGATATGACACCATAGTCAGGAGTTACTTAAAATTAAACCTTTATACAGAACATTTTATTAAAGTTTAGTTTTATGAAGCTCCCGACGTTGGTTACATGCCTGATGATGTTAGATTGGTGATATATTTAAAGTCTGATAGATTAAGAAAACTCTAACTGTCAGCATAAGCCCATCTTAACCTCATTCCATAGCGGGCGACAGTCACGGCTGTGGGTAAAACTGCTTCATATGCCGCACCCTAGACTCCAGACAAATACTTGCAGTATTGTGCTTATTTTCATGAATGTATTTTCAGTAAAAATAAAATTGAAATGAAATCTGATATAAATGTTAAATACATGTTCACTGTTCTTTGTATATTTTATGGGAGAAGACAAATTAAGGAATATTATTATTTTTAAATGACAATATCACATTGTAAGCGTTATTGTAAGTTAAGCAATATTGGATGCGTACAAAAATTTGGGAGGAATATCACCTCCTTGTAATAACGTGTCATTGGTTGAATTTTGCCACAACTTGGAACTAAATGGTGCAAGTCTGTAAGTATTGAGGTGATTTTCCAATCTCCTTTAAGACTCCGATTAAAAATTCAACCAAAATATGCTTCAAATATTACAACTTCATATCTTTAAGTCGCGTGCTTCTGCGTAGAGACCCTCGAGTTATATATACTAAGGAGCATATATGTCTTAAAGGTAGGCATGGATAAAAATAACTGACAGAACTGAGTAGTGGTAATTTGTGGTAACCATATGTTCCAAATATGAAACAATTACCGTAAAGATTATTTACCAGACGGCCCAAAAGTCTGGCCTACAGAATTTTTTTGTTTAATTTATTGATATAATTGAATAAAATTTATAAATGAATGAGAATTGTAATTGTCCTAAAAAATGCTCAATTTAAAAACATCATTAAGAAATTAATTCGTATTTTTTGCGCGCATAATTTGCATAATTTTTTGTGTAAGGTGCGTCACGTCTGAAGAAAATATGTTCAGAATCTATGTATGAGAAAAGTTCAATGTTACTTTAGTAACTAATTACATCTTTTCAGACACCTGACAACAGGTAATGGAGTTTCTTTCCTAACACTAATTGAAAACTGTCATCCGTTTGAATGTTTTTTTAAATATACATGCATACAGGAGAATACCGGCAATCGGTCGTGGAGATCTCGTCTTGGGATTCAATGACACTAGCTGTTTTTAGAATGGCTATTTTATTTAAAAAGTTTGTGAGTAGACGAAAAAACATTAACACAACATTATAAAACAATCCAGCATTCACGCATTGTCTATTTTTAATTAGACGTTATGAGAATAGGTGATGTTTTCGTGTTGACTTTTGTGTTTCAGGAATTATGATATAAGGCGTTTTTAAGAATGAACTAATTCTTAATGCTTATGAGTAATGTATAACTTAGAGATACCTTTATGTCATTATTGCCGGGATTAAGCCTACAAAGTCTGCAAAACATCAAGCAACTCAACCAATTGACCATACACTTCTGTAAATTTGTAGATTAGGCGATTAACTATTCTTTGTAGAAAAACCGAAGAAAGAGCCATGACCCATTCTAAAATCAATTATGTATATAATGAGAAATAATCTAATTAAATAAGCATAAAACTAATTGATAATTTATTTCTTCTATAGCTTTTCATTTTGAAGACTAATAAATATTTATGACAATTTGTCGTAAATTTGGCGAGATGGTTTAATTTGGGTGTTCATATCGCAATAGATAGGAAGATAATTAAGTCGTTGAATCATATAAAAAAATTACATAAGTCACTTGTTAGATACGGTATATTCTTTTAGAATACTTATGACATTCATCCCTCATACAACAAGGATCTTTTAAAGAAACTGATTTGGTTTATTTACTCGGAAACTTCTTAAACCATTACATCATTTTTACATATAGTGTCCAGCGGTCCTATTGGAACGCCTCGGAGATCTCTAAATGGTCTCAAACTTTTTTTGATCTTGTCCCTCATATTTGTATACTCGTATATAAATATAAAATATATACCTGTATTTCAGTGAATTCTTACAGGAAACTGAATAACCAAGTTGAAAATATAATGAAGTTTATATAATTTTCTTCTTCTTCTTAGTATCAATCCGGTGGATTGGTTTGCAGGAACAAAATTTTGCATCCACCCTTCTCGATCCTCTGCAATCGTCTTTAGCTCAGTATAAGAGCTACAAATCATGTCCTCGAACACTTGCTGCAAATACTCTCGTCTAGGATGCCCTCTAAAGTTTCTACCCTCAACCATCCGTTTCAGAATGTTCTGAAGAAGACCATCGTGGCGCATGATGTGACCGATTCATCAGGCTCGCCTCTCTGAGATGTTTCTAATATAATTTTAAGCCCCCCAAACTCCGTTCTTTGAAAATCGTTTATAGTATGATTTACTTATAACATATTCTAGATCGTCATGATGAAATGTTTGAGACGATTGAGACTAAACGTTGACTCTACTATATGCTCCATTCGGAATTATACAAAAATTATTATTTGTTTAAAATAAAGTTTATATTTTTCACTATCGATTTTTGTAAATTTGTACAATAATGGATGTTGTAACGTTTAAGTGATATTACATTTTATATATGTATAATTGTACATCCGATCATATATTTTTAATTTTTTTCCTTATATTTTAAGCTAGTAAAATTGATAATTTTGAATAGTGAAATATAAGAGATGCAGCACACACAAAATATATTTTGAAAAAAGGAAAAATTAAATTACTTTAAGTGAAATTGTAAATAAATAAATTATTAAACATACTTAGTTACTCGATTTCATAAGTACTTTTATTCAAATTTAATTCCTAAAAATACAACATTTAAGCGCTGGATTTTTAATGAAAAAAAGAGAAAATGCATAAAAAGAAAATGCAAATTTGACTTTGGAAATTTTATGCATTTTCTTTATGTGCCCCAGTAAACTTAAATATTAAGAATATTTTAGAATTCCGTAGTGATGACTTATGCAACAGATTGCCATTGGACATTCTGTTATTTACAATGTTTGTGTTTATTTGTGCGTTTTGAAGCACTTAACCAATATTATTTGAAATGTTAAGCGACCCCGTTTCGCATATGTTACTATCGTTTAAAATTACAAAAGCTTTTTGTAATATCAAGACATCGATTTGTTAAGCAAATGATTAAGTTTTTATAAATTATTTATAATACATTCAGTTATTTAAATGTTCTACATATTAGTGATTGATTATGTGATGTTCAAAATAATAAAAAAAAAACGCAATAAAATAAATAAAATAAATAAAAAAAAAAGTATTTTATATTTATTTTAAAATATATATTATTATTTACATGTTCAGCTTTATTCACCTTTTATAATTTACTGCAAGTATTTTCATAGTAAAAATAAGTACACACCTTTAGTATTCAATAAAAATTATTTGGAAAAAATACATTTACTGTATCCCCGGGTTTGCATCGTTCTGAAAAGCCTGCGGAAACTAGACGTAGAATGTACTCGGCGGAACTGCGGGAAACAAAACATATATGGGATCAGGTAAAGATCGTAGTGGCTGACGTGATCATATTTTGTAGCGGTAGTTTTGTCCATATGCTCCATTTAGAGGGAGCTGACATTTGATTGATGTTTGAAAGTTAAAGAGTGAAAAAAGCTATATTTACTAATAAGCCAAGATGAGAGTGCTACAGTTGGGAGAGTTATTGTGCAACTGCAGTATTTCGATCAGTGATTCCCAAAGTTGTCTTTATAGACCCTTAGCGGTCTATGAGAACCTTCAAGGGGTCTACGGCAACAGGGAAAAAAGTTGGGGTTCTATGAGATGAAAATGGGGGTCTACGAAGAGAATCATATCTCGGCCCCTGTTCAACGAGCTTTGTCCCATTTTAAGGAACCTAATAAACCTTGCTTCTTGCCGACACCGAAACAATGACGCTATGAAACCATCTAAGCTGGTGGATCTTATGAGGTAATGGTAGCCTGATAAAATAGATAGAGATTCGGAGTACTTTCAAACACTCAAAACTGCCAAAGAGATCTACGATGGACCTAAGCATGTTCGTGTTGACGTCAAAAAGAAAGGATAATTAGTCCCAGCATTTATTATTTTCTAGGGAAAAAATATATTGTGTATGTGTAAATGTAGTGTGATTTAATGTGGAAATGTTCGGTTCCATTTATTTGTGTGGACAGCTATTTTCATGTTTAATATAAAAGCAGCGAGTTTGTGATTTTTTTGTCCAAAAATTGATATCTAAAAGAGGCGACATTAACTGGCCACCCCGTAGCCCGGATTTGTCCCCAATGGACTTTTTCCTTTTGGGATATCCTTAAAGTATGGCTTATATTAGCAATCCAGAGTCTATTGAAGAATTAAAAAAGAACATATGGAATGAATTGCATTATATTTCACTTACCATTTTTCGGACGGTAATGGAAAAATTTCAGTTTAGGTTACAGGAATGTAAAAATAAAAATAAAAGTTTACATTTACACAATGTAATCTTCAAAAAATAAAACCTTAAATAATGGTCTTTAAAAATAAATTTACAATTTCCTATATACACAACGTATTTATTTTTTATAGCCATTTTAATATTAAGAGGTTATTGTCCACCCCCTAAAAATGTTACAGTTATTTTTAAGTTTTTTTATGCGGCCTTTGATACTTTTTGAGTTTACACCACTAAACTACGTTTTTTTTTTTAAGTTTCACAGTGAGTAGGAGGGGTTCTACCGAAATTTGAAAATCGTGGTAAGCGGTCTACGAGTGAAATAAGTTTGGGAGCCTATGATATAGAATATTATAGGTCATATCGCATGTAAGATTTTTGCCATGTGAGTCTGAATAACTGCTCTTTACAAGACCGTATGATAAGCAAGTAACGCCATCGATATTGGAAGATACTAGGCACAATCTATTCGACATAAACAAAAAAAATTAAGTTTTTAATCTTATATTATTTAAACTATTTATATTTTTCTTACGTGTGGTTTAATTGTGAAATAAACTAAAATTTATTGTGAAAAAATATTGTTTGAGCACCTGGTGGTTTCTCCTGTTTGTCTTCCCAGAAACATTTGCATTAAGAAAACTTAATGAAGAAACATAAATTAATAATTTCAGTAAAATAATAAATATTAAAAGGTTGGAAACTACTCTACTTGCATTTTGTAGTTCAATTGGCGATTATATAAGTTCACCCGGCCGTATTTGGGGTTCAATAAATATTAATGTCACCGAGATTTAGACTAATTCAGTATAAATTATGTCAATTTCAAATTGATATTGATACCGAGAGTGTAGATCACGAGTAAAAGAGAAAATTGCACTGACAAATTGAAGAGTAAAATGTTTTGAAAGTGGAATTATTTTGAATCCATTTCAAAGCAAAGCTGCTTTGACAATGTGTTTAACGTGTAAATTTTATTCCTTTTAACCCCAATATTAGAGCCACATGCATATCAAATTAAATAACTTATTCGGATACTCAAACATATAAAAATAATAGCCCACTGTAAAAGGCACAAAAAATATTTATGTTTTCATATTTTATTATATTTCAGAATATTTTTTATATTTATTGGTCTAAAATCTAAATCGTCTTCTGTTTTTTGTTACATTAATACAAGTATTTTAAAAGGCATTCTTTTTATTACACATTTTAATTACTTGAGTAAAGTATGAAATTGTTAAAGCATTTATTATCATAAGTAGTATTGTCGAAACATGTCTATTTAGTTTTAGGACTAAGAAACTTTTAGAGGTAATTGCTGTAAAATCTATTTAAGTATTTCATTCACGAGTTACCAGTATATTGATATTAACTTATTACTCTTTTGTGTGGTCATAGCCATTTTAAAGCCAGGGAAAAACCCTGATGATGCTAAAAGCTACCGCCCAATATCTTTACTATGCCATATATTTAAAATCTTCGAACGGATACTACTCAACCGACTCACCCCCTTTATCGAACCTAAAATGATACCCCAGCAGGCGGGCTTCCGACCCGGAAAGTCATGCACTGGGCAAGTACTAAACCTGACCCAACATATCGAAAACGGGTCCGAACTAAGGAAAGTGACCGGAGTGGTATTCGTCGACCTAACCGCTGCATACGATACAGTGTCGCACAGCACACTCCTCAGTAAATTGTACAGAATGACAGGTGACTTCTCGCTAGTGCAGATGATCGCGGCTATGCTGCATAACAGGAGATTCGCTGTGGATTTTCAGGGGAAAACCAGCCGATGGCGTAACCAAAAGAACGGCTTACCACAAGGCAGTGTACTTGCTCCTATACTATTTAATATATATACAAACGACCAACCCACCCCTAAAGACACAAAGTCTTTCATATATGCGGATGACTTAGGTTTGGCAGCACAAGCAGTAACGTTTGAAGAAGTTGAGGACATCCTAAGCCAGGGACTCAACGAGATGTCCCATTACTACGAAACCAACCATCTCAAACCTAACCCATCAAAGACACAAGTCTGCTGTTTCCACCTTAGAAACAGGGAAGCTAACAGAAAGCTTCGTGTCACGTGGGAAAGTAGAGTACTGGAACATAGCGACCATCCAAAATACCTCGGAGTCACTCTAGATCGCACCCTCACCTTCAGGCGTCATTGCAGCAACACCAAACAGAAAGTTGCAACAAGGAACAACCTCATCCGCAAACTGACCAACACTCACTGGGGAGCCCAACCACCCCTTCTTCGTACCTCAGCTTTAGCATTTTGTTTCTCAGCCGGAGAATATGCGGCACCAGTGTGGGGTCGATCAGCCCACTGTAATCAAGTGGATATTGCCCTGAATGATGCATGCAGAGTCGTCACAGGCTGCCTCAAACCAACACCAATTTCTAAACTATACCCCTTGGCTGGTATCGCACCACCGAACATAAGACGCAAAGTCATATGCGCCGAAGAAATGCGTAAGGCAATCAACCAACCGTCCCACTGCTTGTATAATCAGATACCCCCAACACCAAGATTGAAGTCTCGAAGCAGCTTTCTGAAATCCACACAACCTCTCACATCCGGCCCTGAAAATGAGAGACTCCAACTCTGGCAACAAATCACACCAGAGGATTTCATTACTCCAAAGGAAGGCCTCCCAACTGGCAAGAGCCTTGACTGGCCGACCTGGAAATCCCTAAACAGATTAAGAACCGGAGTTGGTAGAACAAAGGACAACCTCGAGCGGTGGGGAATGCTTCGGCAGGGAGAGACACTATTGTGCGACTGTGGAGACCTGCAGACCGCCTCACACCTACGATGCTGCCCCATGTGCCCAACAAGTTGCACATCTCAGGACCTAATGCTGGGCAACACACGAGCTATCGATGTTGCCAGATATTGGGAAAAAATAATTTGACGTCGCTGACACGAAGAAGAAGAAAGATTACTCTTTTGCAATATTTAAAGTATTTTAACAAACAAAATTTCATAATGATTTCCTACATACTGGATATTTTATCAAATATTTACAAGAGCCTTGTTGATTGCATTGTATTTTAATGATATCGACATAGATTATTTTATTTTTTATCTTATTTCAAGGATTCACAATAATTTTATTTATTCAGATTTATTAATTTTGATTAATCAATTATACATCATTTAATGTTGTAATGTGCAGTGAAGACGTCTATACCGTCGCTCTTGTTTTAAACAATAAATCGCACTTAAAAATAAAACTTATAAACATTCTCTAACACCATCAGAATCGGCATCAAATTTTCTACAAAACGTGCATTATGGTTTATATGCATCTTTAGCGATCGCTCGTTAAACAGCATCGACGCGCAACATCTTTGGCGGAAGATCTCGTGACGTGCCGATGTCGGCCATTTTTTATTTTATTTATATCTCCATGGCAACTCATATGAATCATTTTTCTTGTACGAAATTTTACACAGAAAAACAATTTGCGTTGTGGTTGATGATAATTTGAAAGATCAGATTTTTTGGACCGAATGTTGGCCGGGATAAGCTAACACCCAGCTAACCTCATCAGGTTAAGCTGGTTAAGGCACTCTATTGTCCTGGAGGTAGTAAATGCCCTCCTAAGGCGGATGAACCTTTATGGTCAACGGCATTAGGATGTGGAAATAAAGGGGAAAATACCACATTATAGGTCTTAAAGACATCCCACGTATCAGCAAAAAAATGATTGCATCTCAAGTAAAATTTTCCGGAGATAAAATAGTCCCCCAATCGGATCTCCGGATGGGGACTGCTCGAGACAAAACAACCAAGACAAATAAGAAAAACCTTCAGCCATCAAGATATGCCACCTGGAATGTTCGAACATTACTGCAGAACGGCGCCCTAGACGGGAGTATTTGCAGCAAGTATTCGAGGACATGAACTGTAGCGCTTATGCTGAGCTGAAAAGGGTTGCGGAGGACCGAGAGGAATGGAGATCGAGATGCAAGATTCTGTTGCTGCAAACCAATCCTCCGGATTGATACTACGAAGAAGAATGTTGTAAAATAGTGAAAATCGTGATTGTTGTGTTATCAATAAATAAATAAAATTTATTAAAAATTCGACACAATTTGATTGATGAAATTAAAATAATCAATAAAAAAACGTGCACATTAACTCTAATACTGATAGCATTATGTCATGACACTTGAGTGCTTAAATTAATATGCATAAAAAATTATCATAACGCTAACAAAAATCTCAGCTGACATTTTTGTTTTAAATATATTCACTCCCATAACAAACTATTTGTATGTGTTGGCGTGCGATCGTTAGCACTTCTATTCAATTTACCACAGGCGCATGTTTCACAAACACATAAAGCAACTTCCTTTTGCCGAATTAAATCGGTCAAAGACTCCAAAAGTGTGCTTCGTTATATGGATATTTAGAATGTGGTCGACCTTCTAAACGAACGTTATAGAATCGCTTTTTTTTCTTTGTTAAATAACAGAGAAAAAAGTTCGCGGCACAGGATGGACACGAATATTGAAATTAATTATTTTGGGGCCTTGGACCATTAGGGGCACATCCTTCATGCGATGGTCTCTGGAGTCGATCATTTTGATTAATGACTATAATGAATAAAATTGTTGGTAATTTTTGCACAAAAAATATTTCAACATTAGTTCCATGACTGAAAACAACTTGTTAAAGTATATTGCGATAATAAAGAACATGGCTAAATATAACAAAGTACAAGAGAACATGGAAAAAAAAATACAATATAACAGTTAAAATAAACAAAAAATATCTTATATGACATATTAAAACATGAAAATGCAAAACAATGTACTCGTAAATAAAACCATTTACAATAAATAACAACTAAATTTATTCACATGTATGTGATTTGTTTCTCCATGTTCTGTTTTATCGCGCTTTGTAGAATCCAATTAAAATAAAGTTTACATTTAATTAAAGAAAAAATATCGATTGCCAAATTGATAGAAAAAATTCGGGTATAATATTTTTACACCAAATAAAGCCAATGAAAATCATTTTCTGAACAAAAAACCTACAGTTTATCGAAATATCAACATTAAAAGAAAAAAAAAACACCAATCTTATAAGCTTTAATATTTATCTATTTTCACATAAAAAACGACAAATGATGGTTTTTATGGAATAACTGCCTTATTATACATCAAACGTAAAATAGAAAGAATCAAGAAACAAAAATCACGTGAAATATTATTTAAATGAAAATTAGACGGTTAAATTAGTAAGGATAATAGTTGAAAGATTTTTGATATTTTGTAATAATCATATAATACACAATAAAATATTCAATTAACGAACATAATTATTTGGCTTTTTAAAAATATAAGAAATCGTTATGTTTCATGATTATAATGGTTTGTCATTTAACAAAATGTATTTAAGTATAAGGCAACCTTTAATTTGAATTGTATTTCATGATCGGCATTTATTTGCAATTAGCAACATAATAACTTAGTTTATCGGGTTGGTATCTGCGCAATCAAAGTATCAGGCGGGCAGAAGAAGGCGAGAGATTGTATCTGGAGGAGCAGAACCATCAGGAACAAGCTGTACCGACCATACCATTATATTATTAGCACTAGGGTCATTGTGTTGTGGTAGCCGGCTCGACAACTGCGAGCATGGCAGTGATATCAAACCATCATTACGATATAAGAGAGATAAGATCATATTTCAGAAAGACAACCATGATCGCTTTATTGTAAATATTTTTTTAAGTCGAATCGTATGACGCGGTTATCATATTATGAATTAGCGCTGACAAGTAGGAAGAGTTTTCAAAGCATAATTGTGGATACAATTTTATATGCGGAAATTAAAAAATAAAGGAAACTGGTCTAATAAATCTTAATCATTGCTTAAAATTTTAATGGAGAAAAATAAAAAATTCTCATTAAATATACAAAAAAAAATTAAGCACAAATTGCGATAATTATTACACTAATAAAAAAAATATGGCCAAAAGTTTGATTTTTTTTAAAATCTGAAACTCAACAAACTGAAAACTTTATTACTCACTCTAAATCTTTACTTTATACTCATTCACAATCTTGAACAAATGGTCAACACAAGCCTCCACAAAACATTGTTGTCAGCCACCAGATCTACATTCGGTCAGTTCCATGTACATAACTGCACACAATACGTAATTTAGTTTTTCAGAATAATGAGAGCCTGAAAAAAATACGGCCTCAGATTTTGTTCTTTTGAGCAAACTGTTACTCATCTCAAAAGTAAACAAAGTTCAGATTACCAGTATATAATAGGCCATTGGCTTAGATTTTTATTATGTATGCAGGAGAACATAATCGGTCCAAATCAGTGTACTTTATGACGTCCAGCCAGGATGGCTGGACGCTTAATACGGATAACTTATGTTATGTTTTTGTGTAGATTATGGAGTCTAAAAATGTAAATTTATCTGTTTCTTAAATATATTCAGATTATTTGAAGGGTGTTTATGAAATAGTAAATAAACCTATCTAGTTAAGTGATTGAGGCTTTAAAATTTTATGTGGAGGATTGATGATTCACCTTACGTTCAACTCAGGATTTGAAAAATCCCACAATGTTAAACAGTTATGTACATGTCAATTAATATACTTATACATTGTAAAATTCGTGATGATATGTTATGATGGTTTGTCATCGCTGCACTACGGTAAAGTTAACCTTGGTCGAGCGGCATAAATTAAAGCCTTACCAAAATACATGTCCTTCGCACGCTGCCTTCGTTATGGCGGGTTCTTTGTGTGGGACCGTTCGTGATCAGCAATACGACCATTATCGCTGTAGGTTTCATATAAGAGACCAAGAATCCATTGTGATACAGCGGTCTCGACGAAAGGGCAGACGCGAAACCCGCAAGGTACAACCTTGCATGATAAATATTGAATTTAAAAGAAAATCTTCAATATAATGGGCTGAGAATGTTCTCATAGCTAAATTTAAATTGTTTTTTAAAAGTTTTATTAGTTGCAACGTATCTGTGGAAGTATATAATAAATTGCAACAACATTGAATCATGCCTAAAATATATTTACAATATCCACAAGTTATATAGTATTACCAACGATTAAAACGTAAATAACATATTTGCATATATAATGTTAATTGATTTTAGTATAAAAATGAGTGTTGAGCGTTGAAAAAATAATTTTTGGGAGCATTTAACTCTCAGCATTTTTAATAATTCTCTTTTATTAACAATAAAACGTGTTCATTAAAAATATAGAAAAAAAAACTTTCATTATGATAAACATTTATTTGGTTATATATTTAAATAATTTATCCTCATTAATAAATTGGGTTGAACCATGCCTTAAGACAAAATGGTCCAGACCTCAAGAGCGTCAGGCTCATTATCCGATTTTCCTAAAAAATCACCCAAAAAGATGTCACGCAAATATACAGCTGGAGGTTATAGGAAACCATTTATATTCCCAAGTGAACCTTCAGGTGCAAAAATGACCTCGAACGAAGAATAGACAGTAGCAGCGAATAGAACTAAGCGACGGCAATACAGAGCAGATATGGGAAAAAAGAAGAACAGTTTTACTAAGTATAATCAGTAATATTTGTTTTAAATACACTTTTATTAAATTTAAAAATTTAAGATATAAATAATTTATAATGAAATATATTTCTAAAAGAATATTCCATTTAATTTGCATTGAATATAATATTTATTTAGTATACATAAAAAATATACAATAATATCTGTGGAGGAAATTAAAAAAATAATGTTAATTTGTCGTGATTAGTGATGTTGATTATCAAATTGTTTTGTTTTGATAAAGAGCTGACATCAGATAATTTTTTCATGTTCAATGACATCACTCTGTATTATTTCATTGGTTCATGAGATGGTAATGATTTGTACTGGAGTGTGATTAAATGTCAAGAAAATTATTCGGCCCGCGGTGAATGGGCTGAAGCATAATGGATATTAATTTATTTCTTTCATACGATGACCTTAATTGCTATTATATTATGTACAACAATGCAATACAAATAATGTACTCGTATGTGTTTCCTTATCACGCATTCCGAAAAGACATGATTAATAATCCATTTATTTTTTATCTAGTGTACATTACAGTATACATATAAGAAATACAAAAGTGATATGTCGCCTTTTAGATACAATTAAATACACAAGACTTGTACGAGTAAATATTTATTTATATACAGACTCGAAATTCCAATTTTTTTACAAATATTTAGAAACATAGAGTATACATAAATATACAATAAATAGAGAAGATAATAAAAAATAAAAATAACACAAAGAATAAGAAGATGACACGCGTCAAAGATCACAGACATCAAGGAGAACAA
This sequence comes from Glossosoma conforme, assembly GCA_022606575.1. Taxonomy (NCBI): domain Eukaryota; kingdom Metazoa; phylum Arthropoda; class Insecta; order Trichoptera; family Glossosomatidae; genus Glossosoma; species Glossosoma conforme. The sequence goes on along the minus strand of JAGTXR010000025.1, from coordinate 2,675,664 downwards.
TACCATCGACAAAAGAGGAAAAGGATGTAAGAAAAGGATCGAGGTGTGCTGGTAGGCTATTTAGGAGCGACATTGCCGTTGTACCAAATTGAGTGCTTGAAGCTCCACAAGCATCGACTGGGGTCAAAAATAATGGATGGCTACGAGCACGGGTGTACCTATCTGGAACATAGAAGTTAAAACATTCAAGAATCCCAGGGTTGTGAATTGAACAAATTAAATATGCATTGTAAGTGGCAACTATGTAGAAAAATATTTATAAGTCTGAACTTTCTAAAAATGTACGCATTCGTGGATATTTTACATATTGTACACTGTGAAAAATCAATGGGAACCTTATTGTACGGATAACCCTCATAGTGTCCGGATAATTAACCGGTCACTTAAAAATGGCTATCTTAAAATCATCGAAACTGTTTTATTTAATACAAGTGTCGTCTCGTCAAGCAACAATGTTTTTGTTGTGAAGGCTCTCTTGAACTATCCATATTATGTTCTTAGCGGAGCTTTAGGTGCCGAGATGGCTTTGGATGAAACAAGAGTGACATAACTGTGTGGCAGAAAAAAAGTTTACAAAATGACGACCATGTATGTACATGAAACATAAAAAGTAGAATTATTATACGAAAGAAGTCTCTAGAAACTTTTAATTTTTCAGTCACGAGATGAAGAAGGACCTGGCTAGGAATGCAAAAATGCGAATATATTTTTTTGAGCCTTTTGTAGATGAAAAATTGAATTATTTATGTGGACTTGACGTGTTTTTCTCTCTGTCAAGAGTATTTTTTTTTCCAGTTTTGTGGGGATACGTTGCAAGTATTCTAAAATTAATCAAATTAAAGTAAATACTGTATATAATATAATAAATAATACTTTTATAATGCGTGATATAAGGACCAAAATTTTTAAATTTAATAATTCATATTTCTTGAGTAGGCAGTCTTTTATAACATTATTTTATAAGTTAAAAAAACGATCATATTGAAATAAATATAAACGACTGATGATCTGTGACAATCGCGGTGAGAGGAAGCGAAAACTAAGCCGGAAGAAAAAGTGAACACGAGTGACGATTTGTTATGAAAAAGATACTACGCATTATTATTCAAAAACGGAAAATGAAAACACAACAGTTACTCTTTGGCCCAAACGAAAATGACAACCGATTCGGTACAAATACCGCTGCTGCGCGAACTTCGGCGAACCACCACCAGGCGCGCGATAACTCGTTTATATCATTTAATTCGAATAATAGCTTTTCAATTTAAAAAAAAACAAAAGAAGACTTTATTTTACTAATAAATATTTTAGTTCAACTATTTATTTTTTAACATAAAATTAATGGATGGTATTTAAAAATAAGGTGTGAGTATTTTAATAAAATTGTGGGCATTATGTGTAAGTGTTATGTTTTTTTTGCTTCATATTATCCGTTCATTAATTTACAATCTAGTCAGCGTTAATAAATGCTCATATTCAGCCGCATCTTATGATAAAATAGGCCAGACGTCAGTCTAGCTTATCATCCGATTCCCTTAAAAAATCCAATTAACATATTACCCAAAAATATGCCTTAACCCTCGAATACAACAGCTACTCCCTCTTAAAGTACCCAAACAACTTCTCTGGAGTTTATCGGAAATCATATAAATTTTCTTGTGGAACTTGAAAAGTTCAGATGTGTATTGAAACGTGGAATCGAGAATGACAACTGATAACTAAGTGACGACATTTTGTAGCTAAGTAACTATATGTTCCAGATATGAAACGTATATATGGAAAGAAGAATAATAAACTTAGATTTTTTTTAAATATCAATATAACTTTATGATATTCTCTTAAACATTTTTTTATTAATTTTTGCCTTATATACAATTTATTATGGTAATAATAGTTTAATGCGTGAATGCTGATATGTAGACTAATGACGTTGGCAGATCGAAACATGACATACACCACTAAGCCAACCTTAAAATTACAAATGTCATAGAATCATCCGCTGTCGGTATTCTCAGATATTCTTCGTTATGTGCTAAAAATTGAGGCCTCTTTGTATTTCCAAAGACGGAGGCACTTAACTACATATGCAAGATTCTATATTGGCGTCTTCTGAAGAGCTGAGGCATTGAGGGGGGAGGTCTTCAGGCTTGTGCGGGGGGCGAAGAGGATCGGCTTGTTACTTTTCATGGACCTCCGTTAACTTTTTGTCGGCCATCGCGAAATTTGTTTACGGAGCGGGAAGTCGCGGGTTCGAATGCCAAACACGTTTCGCTTTTTGTTTGCTCATTTTCAATTCATAAATACTGTTCGTCGCATTCTCAAAAAATTTTTTTTCAATCATTCAGCAAATATTTTATATAGATTATAACAATATTTGATAAAAGAAGAAACGTCGTTCAATGTCTATCTAAAATCAATATATTTCAACAGATTATGGTTGATTTAAGGCATAAAGATAATCACCTTGCTCCTTACAAAATTCAATTTATTTTTTAAACTTCAGGTACACTATGTACTTATTTCTGATATATTTTGTGGATTGTGCCAACTGACGCTCCTACTAAAGTGCCACAATACTACATAAAAAACCCATTTATTTATATTGTATTTTCTTCTATGGACTACTGTTATTATTTGGTAGACTGACTTAAAACTAGTTTAAGGATCGGAACCTTGTGCTGTGTGGTCATATGTCAAAATGCAGTTTATTTTTTATACTACGAGTACACTATGTACAGATAGAGTAAGGATTATGACGATTTATGTTCAAACAAAATTTGCTACAAAATACTACATAAAAAGCATTTATTTAAATTGAAAATTTCTTTATAAACTACTTAAGATATTCGGTAGACTGACTGAAGAATAATTTAGATATCGGAATCTTGTGCTGTATGGTAAAATACTTCAATTACAAGGAATTTATCATAGAGTCTGCAAGCCATATACTCGTCAACACGTGTACGAAAAAAGGTACGTTTTAAGTGTGAAGAAAAACCTTTTTTTTAAATATAATTACTTTAGCTATAGTTGAATGAGAAAAGTATGAACTGTTCTAGATAACTATGGACGCTTTGGGCGAATTTTCAGCACTGCAGAGTCTTCATGATAATGGTTTACAAGAAGTTTTTCATTATTATGTATTATTTATCAGTATTATTGGAGGTTATTCTTAAACGCAAAATATCATTTCAAATCTTTGACCCACACAGATAAATATTCTATAAATATGTGTGCATGAATGTAAGAACTTATATATATTTGCACATACCTTACATATATAATCGACTGTCAGTTTATAGCTAAGCTATTGCTCAGGATGGACTCAAATTCTCCCGAAACATGTACAATCGCTTAAAAATAAATTAAACATGCAAGTATTAATTAAATTTATTAATTATTTAATTAAAATTAGTAAAAAAGTATTCTTTGCTGTGGTCAATAAAACACATTAAAAGCCGTTTGTAATAAACTATGAAATATTATTTTATTTATCTCAACCAAAAATACTGTGTCATTGGTAGATCTATTTATTTAATGTCATCTGTGTCCATCTCACTATTGAAATATATTCAATCTAATTGACTCAATATTTAATCAGTTAACTGATAAGTTTGAGTGATATCATCTCTGCGCACCGCATTGTATTGGCTGTTTTGGCGTCTCTCCCGAGGAATGGCTCTTGCGGGGCGCGGAGGAGGTTGTTACTTTCCATGGACCCCCGTTACCTTTTTCTCGGCCACCGTGAACTTTGCTGTCTCACACACAGCACTGGTATAACCTGTTCCGTACGGTTGAGGTAGTGGACCCACACACGCGCGCCTTCCCACACTGCACAAATACCGAACAGCCACACACTCAAGCCGTCTTTTATTTTTATGTAAGCACAAACCAGAGAATACCATCAGATGGTTAATTTATTTAAGACCTTTTCCAATGTTTTTTAACCAAAAAAGCATGAAATTTGGTTTCTGAAAACTCATGGAAGTGTATAAATTTCGGCCAAAATCCTTTGTAATAATAATGTAGTAGGGTTGAATGTTCCATGCTGAAATTTTTTGTGCTATTTATAAGTGTTAGATGTGTTTTAAAAAGATATTCAGTTTTCTGGACAAATATTCCCGTGTAAAAGAAAATTAAAAACTATTGATCAACAGATAATATACAATTATGAATTTTCTATTAGTTTTGAGGGTGTTTAAACACTCATTGTGGAATGTTGATCCATCAACAGTCTTTCGTTTATGTATAAAAGGATTCATTGTAATAAGGTCAAGATTACGTAATTTTTGCTTTAAATGAAACCAATGCTATAGCAATGGGAATATTTATCTATATTATTTACCTTTTTTTATTCTCTGAGGATCAAACCCGCAGATCTATGGCATCAAAGCGCTTTAATCTCTCACTCATGGCACTCAGTAAAGTCTTATGCCTGTACTGAATCTATAAGAGATATGTGATAACATATAATGTATACCTACCCTCAAACCGGTCTCTTCCAGTGGTGGTGCTGCGGCTTAGAAGCGAGAATCACGACTTCTCTAAAAATTAATTTTGCTGTTTTATAAAGAAACTGAAATAAAATCTTGGTCTGCTTTTAGTCAGGCTGAATAATATATAACTTACAATGCAGATTGGGTCAATTGACTCAAAAATTAAAAAAAGGACTCAGATAAACGCTTGAGAAATTCAGTTCTATTTGTTTTGTAACATTTCATTAAATGTGAGGTATCGCGTTGAACATAAGGATAATTCTAAATAGAACAACTTAAAAACCCTTGTGCAAAATTGAGTTTTTTATACAGTAACGTAAAATCTTTGTTTTAAAAATAGGTAATGATTATTATTTAGTTTAAGTGTGACATTGATCTCAAAACAAATGCTCAATATATAGTTTTTCAAATTAAAGTTGTGTGTAGTAAATAGAGCAAAAATGTGGATTATATATAAAAACTAAAGTTGTCTATTTCAATCATGACTATTTTATTTTAGAAATTATTAGTTAACATGAGCAATGTATCAAAGGTAGAGGAATATATTTAAATCAACACATTAATAGCCTATATGTTTTCAATTGACATCTATTAATACGCAATAATAAGATCAATATATATTGTTCATCCCTCATCGTCTAGTACCGTTAACCAATGTTTGCTCCAAATATGTTTTTGCAATTTTTTAAATGCAATGTTTGGTGATTTTTGGGTATTTTTGATTGCTTGCTAGCAAAAAAACCTTTAAAATGAAATTACTCCCAACACATTTTCTAAAAAATAATTAAGCTGAAATTTTGCCGATATGATTACAATAAAACTTCGTCCATTTTTCTCACATTTTAATGTGTTTTTGTTTAATGTATAGTAAGTTGATATTCAATCCCATTATTGTAAGTCATGAAAATGATAAAAAACACAAAATGTACCAACCAAATTGAGTGAAATATTTTCAAACCAATTTAATTTGATTTCGATGCATTTTTAAATTAAAAGCCATAAATACACAAATATCTTTAATGACAAAATCAATAAACTTTTTTTTCAAGTGTCAAATATCATTTATATTTTTTTACTGGTTGCCATATAAATGATTTGTTGAAATCAATAAAGAATTCTAAATTACTTGTAAAAATAATGTTAGTATGGTGGGAATTTTTATTTATCGACGCTTATAAATAAAAATAAAACTTAAACATTAATAACATGCAGTAAACAAAATTATGGATAATTAAGTTAAATTATTTCAAAATACAATAAATTTATTATTAGAAAATTATAACAAATAAAATAATATTATATTTAGTAGAATTTGAACAAAAGAAACAACAAAACAGATGAAACTAACATCAAGTCCTGAATGAAACCTGGAAAATAATGTATTTGTAATAAAACGAATGTTTTCATGGATTAATTTTGTGCTTATTTTATAGATTGTGAAATCTCTTAAGAATGGCGATTTTGATTTATGTTCCCCTGTGACAGCTATTTCCTAGAGGTGCATATTGTTCTCAAATCCAGTAAAATAAACTATTCCTTCTTCACCGGAGTACAAAGATAGAAGAATACCACGAGTGCATTATAAGTTGTTGCATACGTATTGTTGTTTAAAGAGATTCTAGAATAATATTTGCCAGTATGAAGGCTTTCCGATATTCATGCCAAGCCTTAAGCATAATGAAAATCTGATTTACGATTATTTTATTTTTAAATTTTGACATATTTGAACGAATATAAAATATGATTTATTGTCAAGTATATATTATACGAGTTTGTTAAAATTTAATTGATGTTTATTACTTTAACATTTTACTTGTCGAAAATACATTTATGATAGGGACAATAGTTTTTATGTTTAGGAACAGATAAAAGTTGTCGGTCTTAAAATAATCTCGAATATATTTTATACATGTAATCATAGAGAAATGCTACAGTTGTTCATACAAGATATATGATAATAAGTTTGATATAAACATATGGTATGCTCGGTGGAATTTAGGAGTACTAAAATAATTTAAGGTGAAAAAACGCTCATATAAGGTGACATAATTTATCTGCGGTAGTGTGTATCATATGCAATGAGCAAAATATATCTGTCGAATAGACGACGGTTGATACGTAAGAAAAGTGTTGAAGTCGTGTTCAAGAACTGGCAAACAGAGCATTGGCCGACACTTTGCAAAATAGACTGATGACAAGAAAAGAATGGCGGGAGTAGCCTGGATGCGGAGAGTGGAGGTTCAAGACATATGGAGACTCATGCGGGAAGCCTACGTTTAACAGTGGACAGACACAGCTTGATAATGAATATGTATTGACCATGAGTTTCTTAAGCTTAAGTAAGAGAACAAACACAGATGTTAATAATACTCGTACATTATGAAAATTTCATAAAACCCACATATTAAATTTTTAATTCACATTTCCACTTAATTAACAGAGATAATTTACGTGAAGAAATCGTAATTACCGAAAAATGAGCGAATAAAATTAGGGAAAAGTATTATATATCTAGTACCAACAAGTGCATGGATACGCACTCTTGCCTGCACTTACTAGTATATCAAAGTAAAATTGTTATATTTATTAGTCGTACCATAATAATAATCTTCTTGAAAAGGTTGATTGTTGATTGATCAGAGCAACTTTTGCTTTAATACACATATTTAAAAAAATATATACGAACACTCGAGTATATCGTCAGACGCTAATGGAGAGATCATATATGTGTATCCATGATGCATGCCATTTTACGGACAGTTCACCAAAACCAATGAAGAACGTGCAGTTGTCACACGGATTAAAATATTTACAGAGGAAGAAAAATGCAAAACAGGGTCTTATTTTAAGTACTTTTTCGTGTTTGGTAGATTGGTTGTGCGAGGCTTTCAAGTTGGATTGCATGTTTTCTGCTTTACAATTGACTCACACCAGATAACAATAAAGTATTATTTAACAACTGATTAGCTTAGTGAAAATCTCTTCTGAACAATTGTGACTACTGCAGAAAAGTGTGGGCCTGATTGGAAGATATACTTCAGATGCAGCATAAAAGTATTAACGGTAGCATCTTATGTTTCAACTATTTCGGCTTGAATGTTTTTGAAAGGCAGTCGGATGCTTAATATAGAATGTACACAGTAGAGGCCCATAGCGGCTGACAGTGCTTTGTGGCGGTATATCGTAATGACTTCATGCTCCAGTTAAGGGAGCGGACATGGCGATGATGCAGGTAAGTTCAAAATATAACAAATAAAAGAAAGTGATCAAAATCACAACCGTGGTATTAAAAGATATGAAAAAAGGATGTCAAGTTGTCTGTGTAACAAAAACAAGACCTTTGAAAAAATTAAGTCGCTATTGGAAGCAAAATTAAAAGAAAGTCATTCCCGGATTAAACCTCTCCACACACGCTACAATCTAGCATAGAATGTAGATGCACTCTCTGCCGCACAGAAAACTTTCAAACGTTGTACGTTCTGCTGATGCCGCGACTTAGATTACATCACGATCGATGGCCGGCGAGTATATTACAAGATTGATTTTGAAGCCGACTGGACGGAGTAACCGGAATATCTTAAGAGTGGAGGTCAAGGAACCTTAGGCTCTGCGGACCGGAATCCTCGCGTGCCGATCAGCGAAGCCTCGGGAGCCGCGCGAATACCAGACGGCGTAAGTCTTCTAACACCCGGGTGACAGATTTTTACGGGGTTCTTGAATTAACTGGACTCTTGCATGATGCAATGTTCGTCAAATACAACGGTTTCAATCCACACACGACGTTCGTAATTAAACGAATATTCTAAAGCGAACATAAATCAAGTGAGATAAATTCACATTCACTGTTAAATGGATAAATACTTTTTATCTTTATAAAACAAATACTTTACGTACAAATTCACAGCAAGTATCATCTTATAGTAGGTTTCGCTCGACAAATTTGAGATAAATAAACAGCAGTAACTGAAATGTTATATAATTTGTTTTAATAGGGTAAATTTCAAATAATACGACGTTTGCTGTTAATTTATATGTATCAGTTGTTAAATATTGGTATCTTCAGTGGTGTATAAATATTACAAAATTAACATATAATCAAACCACCAAAAAACTTATAAATGAAATGATTATCTATATTATTGAATTTCTTATTAAAAATATAATAATATTAATGATTTATTTTCTTGAATGTGAACTATATATTCAAGAGCGCTAACAATAGTAGACTTCTCATTTTAATGAATTTATTTAGTTTAATTTTGTCAGATTCTAATGTAAATTTCCAAGGAATTAAAAAACATTAAAAAAACGTAATGTTTTTTTCATATTATATCTTCTTTTTCGTCATTGAATCTACTGTTTAATGTCAATGTCTCTGGAATTTTCCCAGTTTTGTATTTTATTATTTTTCATTTGAAGAACTTGGGCAAGTCGATTGCAGCACTTAAAGAGGAGTTTCTTTATTATTTTCTTTTTCTCTTGGCATAGTCCTTAAAGTTGCCTTGATAAATAACACACCTATGTTAATGTTTGTAATTAAGCATAAATTAATTAATAAATATAATAGATGTTTGCTATATGAAATTGAAAAAGGATTGATATATTTTTTTAAATACTTTTTTTTATGCTTGCTAAAAAACAAAAACCTTTATAATATTTTACAATTTATATTCAAACTTCACATTTATATGTCTACCATATTTATTTCTCAGGACAACTGCCATTCAATGTATTCTAAGAAGAAGTTCATATCAGCTCTCTAAATTTATATATACTTTTTATATAATTTTTTGGTCCCAAGCCATTAAGATTAAGAAAAAACCGAGAATAGAAAAAAAACCTTAATTAATATAACACTCTAGACATATGGTATACTATCATGTAGAGATTTGTAACAAACCCATTGTATTGTTCATAAATACCACATCTATTTTGTAATATGTAATACCGTCTACTGAATTATCTAATTTATTGTAGAACTGGATCCCTATCTCAATCTCCTGGTAGTTCAGTCTGCGGTTTGCTTATCCGGTCTTACAGTTTCCTATAAATCGTATCGAAATATTGCGGAAATATTTGTAGGGTATCTTTATCTCGGGCAGGTTCCAAGATAAATGGAGACCCGTCCATCGAGAAAACAAGAACTTCCAAGTCATGTTAATTGTATTTATTATATAACCATTGCCATTTACTTTAAATGCAATAGATAAAATAAAACGCTGGATTGGTTGTCCTCTACAGAAATGTAAATTATTATCCCTTGAAAGCCGTTTTAAATGCAAAAGACCCGGTTAAAATATTTTATAACCATAGAAAGGCTGTCACAGGATTGCATGAACTATATCGTTTCAATCTAAATAACGATTCACTCTAATAAATAACGGTGCCCTTATGTCTAATCTTTATTATTTGAAAAATAGACGTACGGCTTGTGTTATAAGTCATTTAGATAGTACTTATTTGAAGTTTCTTTCATCTTATGTCCACCTTTACTTCAGTTTCCAACCGCGGATCCCTTAATTTAAACTTTAATAAATAGTATTTTCGAACATAATGCATGTTGTTATTAGGCCACGAAACAACCAACATAGGTTTATTACATGAGTTTTCATCTTTATTACCTTCAAAATACAAAATCGTTCTTATGCCATTAGTCCACCTTGCTAAAAGTCGGCCAACACTTCATTTAACTGTTTTTGAGTGCCATTTTAAGACCTTTTTTATCCATAATCTGTCTTTTCTTCGGTAGATGTGTGCCTCTTTTTGCCACATGATTTACAAATTTATACCTTATTTTATTAGTAGATGTGTTACTGCTGATACTTATATACTAATTATAGTATTTCTATATAATTACTTTAAATATATGTAAATAAAGTAGCTTTTTTGTATCCTTCTAACCATCATAACACGTTTAATGTGTTTATGGTATATCCAAAGGTATTTGATAGTAATTATGTAAAACATGCACTTGTCGACTTGTCCCAGTGGGTTTCTAACATCTAAGGTTGTTTGCTTACTAGCCGTAAACCAGGAAGCTACAAAATGGCCGTAATGTACGCGTGCCAGCTAAAATGTATGATTTATATTATCGTTCCACTGGAGCAGGTTTGTTTTGATTGCACCAGACTCCTGGACCAGTACTGCGGTTCTGTTATTGCTGATACTGATGGTACAAGGTCTTTGGAATTACTCCGGACCCTGTTATTGCAGGGATTCCCATCCAAGGTCGATTGCTGGCTTAGCGGTAATACTGAGCTTCGAAACAAAATGCTTTGGTTCTTTTACCATGACATTGTGAACTTAAACTAATATTTAATCACTTATGATATTCTAAACATGTGCTCTTGATTTTAATTTTAACAATTATATTTTGATGCGTTTCGGGTTGGGTAAGTGTTAAAAAAGTATTAACTTAACTTAATAGTTATTTATTAAATAATATTCTATATTTATAGTCTAGAAGAAATAAACTACGAGATTTTAACGCTTTAGAGGAAATAATGTACCAATTATTCGATCAAAAAATATTCATACTTACCTAGAAAAAACTTTTTTTTCTATTATGAACATTACTTTATATGCATTTTCAATTATATGCGCTTTCTAATTGTACTGACAATAAAAAATATAAAACTACTAGAAATTGCAATTACCTGATACAAAAAGGAATGCGTGCCGTTTTATCGCACCACTTGTATAGGATATGTTTGGATGTATATCGTCACGGAACCCAGTTTGTAAAAATTTTGAGAATTCTGTATTTTAGGATGAAAAAGGGAAATGGACTTATTTAGGTTTTTAAATATATGACATCATAGTGAAGTTGCATTGTGTATATTTTATTAAATATTTAATAATGTTTTAACATGAACCCAAAGAAATAAAATTCAGGAACTTAATTCAATGATTTGAATGTGGACCTAATTTATAACTGAATCCACAGATATATTTTAAAACTTCCTAGAGATAACTTTAATAATAATTAAAATATCTGATTGCATGACTTCATTAAATCTGCAACAGATGTAATAGGTTACTAGCCAGCACCTCATAATTATTCTAAATGAATTCAATCGCGTTTTAGATCAGAGATTAAGCCTTCAATTCACCTAGATGACTCTATGGCGTTTTTGATTAATAACTTTCAAATAGCGTTGGTCTCTCCTGTTTTACAGCTAAAACTTGCTCCTGCACCAGCGGAAAGTCTGCACCAATCACATCTCACATGAAACAACTCACAAAGCAACTAGTAGAAGGGTTAAGATGATTGAATACCACTCAAACAATCTCGGCTTGGAATCCAGAGGGAGGATTTTTTATTAACATTTAAAGCATACAGAAGAGTAGTAAAAGTAATTAGTGTTCTATAGTTAGTGTGTACAACGGTGTATGTTAAGCTTGAAGGTTTGTATGTAATGGATGTTGAAATTGTAACACAAATTTATGTTGCCATGTTATTTGAAAAGATACAGATTATACAGATATAACAACAACAAAAAACACAGAAAGTGACAGTTTTCATAAGACATGGATTAAGTTAGTTTATTAATTGACATATGTCGAGAGCTTATGAGCAAGAAATGACATTTAGCTGATTTGAACTTAAGGAGTGAACTGATATTCCAAGACACATTAAAAATGTTGTAATTATTTAATATCTTGCTGTTATTTGTAGACAACACGTCAATATTTGACGGTAGTATAATAATGCTGGCGGATCAATATTCCACATCGATTGATTACTTATTATTAACTCACACATTGCAAAGTCAAACCTTCATTTATTTTGTACAATTTTTTGATATTCTACTTTAATATTCTACTGCTGAAATCTACAACCTTCAAGATTAACTGTATTTAAAATGTATTGTTTTCGAGTAATAATCAATTGTGTTTAAATATATGTTTATAATAATATACAAAGTCTTTACCAAAAAGCCAATCAAAAGGTTGACATAAAAAACGTATACTGTATTTTCGGCAATTTCTTTCAAAGCGGTTTGATCGTATTTTCTTGCATGTACTTCGTCTAATTCGCAATTTAGATCAACACTTGGTATAAAGAGTATGGCCATTCCTAAACGACAAGCGTCATAAAATCAACATATATCTACACAGTCTTGCAGTATTCTACCGTAAGAGTTTAAATTAAAAAAAAAAACATCTTCGCGTGGAAATGGTCTAACCTTGAAGAGTTTTTTCTCCGCAACCCGGTATTACATAACCGTTAGATCAACTCGCGAGACTTAGACGAGCGGACGAGGCGGAAACCCGGCCTCTTGTAGGCGGTGGTACTTCGATACTCGAGTACCATGAGTTGTACCGCGAGTAGTACCGCCGCCCAGTGGAGTGCAGGCCATATTTGCCCGTGAACGAGTTTTGCTCAAGCTCTGTATTTCTTTCGCTGCCAAGAGCATCAGAGGCGGATTAAGAACGCAGGGTTCACTATCAATGAATGGCTTTTAATTTTAGGTGAATAAAATTTTTAATTTATTTGCTTACAAACCAAAAAGAAAAGATTTTAATCATAATGAAATTTATTTAACTTTAATATATTAATAACATTAAGGTTGTCAACTGACAATACTTGGTGAAACTGCATAATTATAATTTAAAATTATGCAGTTAAATTAATTTTAATTAATATAATAATAAATTAAAAATATTTAGTTTTGATTCACATTTATTTTAAATGATTACATGTTTGGAGACCGTCATCAATAAATTATTGAATCTATAGACCATCTTCAATAAATTAGTGAAGATGGTCTCCAGGGAGGCACATAAACATGTTATTATCTATATATATAAAAGAAAGTCGTCTTAGTACGGTTTTCCATAACTCAAAAACAGCTGAACCGACTTGGCTGAAAATTGATGGAAAGGTAGCTTAGAACCGTAAAAAACATAAAAGATACTCAAAATTGATTTGATTAAGAAAAAATATTGAACATTTATGTAAACATGTTTTCATACAAGACTATTTTCATTTGACAGCTGTCAGTTGGAGAAAGTGTTGCCATAGCCAACGCCATAACTAAAAATGACGGAAAAGTAGGTATTGTATGTAAGTAGGTACCTACGTAAGGTACGGAATATTTTGAAACAAAAAAAACAAAAGACAGGAAAAAAAAGACAAAAACAAAATAAATATTAGTCAAAATATCAGTTTAATCTTTTATTTGTTAAAAATGTTATAACAAAAAGCAAATGGAAAGGCATCTTCTTATTCTATTGTGTTATTTTTATTTTTATTTTCTCTATTTATTGTATATTTATGTATACTCTATGTTTCTAAATATTTGTAAAAAAAAGTTGGAATTTCGATTCTGTATATAAATAAATATGTAATATGTGCATCTATCGTTTTTTTGTCTATGGTTTGATAGATATTTTGTCTATCGGTTGACGTTTTGTTTCGAGAGCATTCGAGTGTCGATATTATTACGAACCATGCCGCATGTTTCGTCGATTACTACAACAATATTGTGTCGATATGTACGTCAAAATAGAAACGGAGCGTTTACTTTTCATTCGGTTGAACCAAGCAAAAATGCGTTCTGAGGAATATATCCATTTACGTGATGCAATTAGTTCTGAAGGAAATGCAGCTAATATTGGTCGATTAACTATTCTGCCGGCGGCGTACATAGGCAGTCCGCGTCATATGCATGAATATGCGCAAGATGCACTGACATATGTTCGTCACTACGGTAGACCAGATCTCTTTATTACTTTTACCTGTAATCCAAAGTGGATAGAAATTGTTCAATTGGTGCTTCCCGGAGAAACATCAAGTGATCGACATGGTTGTATGTATTCAGGCAAAAAATTCGGTACCTGATGAACTACATTGTTAAGCAACGCATCTTTGGAGATACTCGATGTTGGATGTATTCAATAAAAAATCCATTGAATGGTGAGTAATCAATATATATATAATCAATATCATAGTTTTGATTCCGTCATGACATACATTTTACAGTGCTTGGTTTTGCTTTATGTTTCCAATAAAAGACCAATTACACTGCTTATTACCAGGAAAATAACAGACTTAAAGATTAAGATGTTTGTTTAGAGAAAATTGGACAAATAACCGGCAAACGATTTACAATCATTTATCTTCACCCCTTTATAATTATGCTTAAAATATGGATGTTTGCTTTACATACAATAGAAAATCTATTGTCTTAATTTCAGGTGAAGAAACTACCAAGAAGATTAGATCGCCGAATTATTACGCATATCGTTTGATTATTCGTCGAAATGCTGACAAGTACTTGCTGATGTTTCGTCGATTACTGCAATAGAATTCAACCAGACCAAATATATGATATCATGTGTACCGAAAAATTCAACTTAATAAAATCCAAAATCTCCTCATTTATTGCCTTTCGGCTGAAACAAAGTACACCGGGTCAGCTAGTTTAAAATAAATGTGAATCATAACTAAATATTTTTAATTTATTATTTTTTAATTAAAATTAATTTAAAATTGTAATTTAATATTTTAACATAAAAATTATATTTGATTCATTCGCTTAGCACAAGTATTTTTTTAAATTACACAAAAAGGAAAAAAACTCTTTATTCATTTAAAACTAAAAACTGATATAAATTATTGTATGATTTCTAATATTAGTAAGCTATCAGAATATTTGTAGAATGATATTTTTTCGAACGTCATGTACCTTTGTGGAGTGTTTTTACTTATTTATGCGCTGTTAATGGGTTGATGGTCTGTGAGATGTGAAGTTTTACATTATTTTGTTGGTAAAAACATAAAAAAAACCATCCCGTTTTAACGCAAAAACATGTTTAAAATGTATTTAAATAAGTTGCATATAAAATAATTTTCCTTTAAATAAACTACTTTTTCCTTCGTCATTCTGTACTACACAATTAATTGAGAGAACTATATTTTTTGTTACAAAATATAAAAGTAAAATCATATAAAAAGTTGTTTTAGGTTAAATATTTCTTATGGTACTATTTTTTTAACTTAATTTTCAAAATCGGCCCTGTATTTTTCTTGTGTGGTGCGTGCGGATATTATTTCATCTTTGAGTTAATTATAAATAATGATGATGGGAACGCATTCGGCGTGTTATGATAATTTCTTATTCTTACATAACCACACAATCACGTACAGAGCAACTCTACGTTATAATTTATTTTCGCTCTTGAATGTTTCAAATCGGCCAACTGAAAAACGTAATTGCTGTACAGAGACTTGGAATATGATTAAATAACGCTATGAATGAAACACTTAAATTATGCAGCATTAAAGTTTTGCTGGATTCTTTATATAAACATATACAGGAGATTTTTTCATGCCGTGTTGTTTGCTATTGTGCGTATAGTAATGTGTAAAATAAACGGGAAATTTAGAGTCTTTTTCCGACTTCAAAATAAAATTCTTTTGAAATCTTACTGTATAAGTCTCACCCATTTATTTGGCAGTATTTACGAGACAATTTTCATAAAAGTAATACCACAGGAAGTTTTCAAATGAGTTTGTATACCAATTTTGTGTTTTTGAAATCGCTGCTTTATTTAGGGTGTAATGAAAGATGCTGGAAAACAATTTCGTAACTTTTTGACGGCGTATAAAATCAAATTTAGAAAACATAATTGTACACAAATGTATGTACTTTATAAGAATAACAGCTTTAAGTGCGTTTGTCATTACTTTAAAGCGATTCAAAATACAGTAAAACTTACTTGTAAAAAAAATAATCCTTTTTAATTATATATTTTACAATATACTCGTAAATTAACCATTAATTGTAAGCTGCTAAAACAGTCAAATCGTTTATACTCTTTATAACGTATAGGAATACGAATTTTATTATTAAAACAGTTAACAGCATTGTAATGGCAACATGATTCGCTTTTGGCCTCGGATATTCATCGAGATTCTCAAGATTGGGCAAAAACATCTCAACATCCTTGAGAGACGTGGATTCTGCACAAGTACATTAGTCTTTAGTCATTATGGCAATATAACATTAACGCTTCCGTAATGAGGGACCACCATGATGGCACGTTCATTGTATCAACTGTTATTTCATGTAGCTATTTTTTTATCCTTCGTACTTTGAATCGTCTTTAAAACCGTAAGTAAGAATCGCTTGCTAAAACGGTAAGTAACGACAATGTGCGAAAGGGATTTCGTACAGAACTGTGTTTTTCACTCACAAATAACGTACACTTGATGGGCATTAAAATCATATTATTGTTATGTATTTTTTAAATTTACAAGTTCCGTTTCATTTTTAGAAACGACTGCCAAAAATGTCGTTTTCAAAATTTAAAATCATATATCAATCAAAAACGCATCGAATAAACCCAACTATTTCAAAAGCAAGCCTTACTACATAAGCTACCGGAATATATATTGATTATGCGGTTTAAACGTATGTTTGGATGTGAAAACTTAATTACTTCTCGGATAACCAAGTATATTTAAGCTTTTTGTATTAAATTATTCATAAATTAATAGTAAACCAGTCATTGATGATAGGGTTTTATGCTAGGCAGATTTTAAAGACTCATCTAAATTATTTATCCATAATCAAAGTCTTGTAAATTTAGTGATTTATTGCAGAATATATTATGTTTTCGAAATGGTTTCGCTTCGTTAGTTGCCAATTTTTATTATTCTTTGCGGAAGTAATTACTTTACGATTTCCATAAACTTTGTATTAAAAGTTTACGAGACTATTTATGATAAGCAGTCATGTGAAAACCGGGCAGTGTTTATGCCTTCATGATTTTATTAACCGTTAAGATTGTTATATTCGTGAGAACTTAACAAATTTGTACGTGAGGCTCCTAAGTACGAATTATCTCATTTTTTTACATACTTAAATTACTAGCGACCCAAAGTTAACGAGCTTAGTTTACTATTTTGTAAATTTAATTATTTCATTATAACATTAATTTTTGGTGAATAATATTAATAAGCACTTGTAAAATTAAAATCTTTGCAATACCTGTACGCACGTAACTGGAACATTTTCTACCACACTCAGTAATAGTCCGACCTGTGTCTCTCGTGCGTTTATGAATACAAGTATGTATATAAATATGTGTATTTTATATTAAAATATAAACGCGATTTCTTTTAATTCTGTATTAGGTTTTTAGTGGGCGCATAACATTATTACCATATATTTTCTTAAATGTGTTTACAATTTAAAAAAAACGTGTTCGCTTCATGGTTGGAACATATAGTCATCACAAATTGACGCTATAAATTTATATAGTATAGGTTATGTCCTCATCTCGTCTCATGTTAACTCTGCATCCCAAAGCTACAAATATTTTATATCTATGTATTTTCCAAGGGCCTTATTCGAAAATACTACTCGACAAAACGGAATTGATTTACATATTTGTCTGGCTATTGTTTTACATAAGTGCAATTCGTATCTTTCGTATGACGGACTTGTCATAGATGTAAGTTGATGATATGTATTTTTGAATAAAGGTATCAATTGAATGACGATTATGTAAATTCTTTGGTGCAGATGATGCTTTGCAGCGGTGTGTCTTTTGGCACGGACCGCTAGTAAAATTTATCTATTCGACGTTTCCGCAAGATGCGTTCGTAATTTTTGCCTAAAAATGTGAGGTGAGTCTGCAATGCCACATAACATGCTACGTGTCATTACTGCACATCCACAATTTGCAATTTCATACGTCATTTGTGCGGATGTACCGCAAAGCGTGCGCCGACCACTATTGGATATAATCGACCGATAATCAAAACTAAATTTGAAATATGATTGCGATTTGATTATACATGAAGCAGACGGCATTCGACGCATTCAAAGGGAAATATTTAACAGTACTAAGAACATCGACCATAACAAAACCTCAAATGCATGTTGCACATATATATTTGTTGCCTGCTTGATGACTTGATCATACCTAGCTTTTCAACCATAGACTACACAATCATATGTCTACCATAGATATGGCCAAACTTATACTTTAAAACAAAACTTGAAACTATTCAATCAATGAATAATTCTCCTAAAAACGAAATTATTTGATAAATAATAATATGATGTAATTAATATTTGTTGTATTTAAGATACATTTTGAACATTGAATTGTTACGTTTTTTAACTTATTTTCTTATAAATTATTTTAATATAACTTTTAGATTTTTTTAAATGTTTCTAAAACACTCATTTAATGTATTTATAGTTTACGTATTTGTTGCATTCTTTTTTGTAATTAGAAGACTGAAGTATCGTATAAAAAGTAAGCAGTTGATGTTATTTTAAAAAAATATTTATCGTGATATATATAAAACTAACTTCAAAAACATATTAAAAGATGCTTAATATTTAAATAAGTACATTCATTTTCCATTTCCAATATTAAATAGATTAAAATTGAAGTGCTCAGTGTGATCCAAGAAAAGTAGCTAGTATTGACGAGGATCTACATAAAGTTGTTCTTTTATTTATAAAATCTAATATCACCCGAGACGTTTGAAAAATATTTCTATTTGCAACAGACTGAAATTAAAAAAGGTTAAATATATGTATTTGAACTTCATTTATTATAATAATTTAGTGTCTGTCATTTGACATATAAAGTTTGAAAATCTTATTTCTGATCCGTATTTTACATACATAAAATCAATTCGTTTTGTTTTTAGGTATTCTATGTAAGTGTCTTAAACAGTTAAAATTCTTGAAGTCCCTATTAGCTTCCGTATCTACAGAAATTGTAAGTGAATTCGGTAAAGAAATGGTTAACCTCGCTTAAAACTGTAACAAAAAACAATAACTTAAAACATAAATGAAGATGTCCACAGTTCGATGTTTGTAATAAATCAATGCGGACCATATATTTCATATGACAAAGATACTGCCGGATTGGTTCAGTTTGTGATTCACTTTCTAAGAATTTTTCGATACTTGTGTAACTGCGTTGTAAATTATTTTAAAATGGAGTGCGAAGGATTCTTTTGAAGAGAGCTGTAAAAATTTTATGAACTCAGAATAAAGCCTCGGCATGTTATCGAATGACACATTGAGAAATTATTTAAACCAAAACTAACTGTTTTAAATTTACATAACTACATCACAAGAGAAAATATGTAGTTATTTAAGGGGTTCCGTGTTTTATATGAACCATTTTTTCTTATAAGCACATTAAATCTCAACCGTAAACTCTATGATACTTGCCATTTTGAAAAAAATTCAAGGTAATTAACTGACAATACTTGGTGAAACTGTATACTTATTATTTTAATTTACAAATTAAACATAGGTTACAGTTTTTCTTAGAGCCAAACTTGGTATATGGAGTGTTGATTTGTCAACGTCATAAAATTACAGCTCTGCATACCCTTACTGTCTATTTTTACAGAGTCGTCCTGAAACAATATTTACGGGACAACTTTCGTCAACCATCTATTTTTCTATCCATTAATATACTATGAAAGGCATTGATAACAAAAAATGGTCCGTTTTGTGAAACGGGAAAATTGATTATATTGAATAATGTTTTTTTTATGTTGATTTTGTTCTTAGAAGTGACATCATCATTATGATAAACATAAAAATCTTATATATTTATATAGTTTAGGCTTTCATATTAAGGTTTCTAATAATAACGTATGTATGATTAAAATAAATTTTTAAATGGATCGAATTGATCTTCAAAGTGTTACATATGAAAAAATTTAAACTAAATTCAAATAAATAATTAATGTAAGAAGTAACTGATTTAAAATTAAATTCCATAAAATATAACCAATAATAACATTTAGGATTAAGGAAGAACCATAACTCTAAAATTCGTCATTGAATGTGAGTGAGCTCGTATATAGAAAGTGTGGTATTGTTCCAAAAAGGTTCATTTGAAGGACGAAAAAAACGAAAACGAACATAAATCACCTGGCAGAAGTATGCGGGTGGAAAAAACCAGCCCTTTCGTTTTCTGGGGCCCTATTTAAAGTCTCTTCACAATGCGAACCAAAGACGGGGATACCAAAGTACCTATTCAGGCTTTAGTTATGGTCAGAAATTTGTTACTTTCACAATGTTGCAGATACGCCAATATTGCTTGCTTTACGAAATATTTTTAAACGTTAAAAAAACTGTATCAATCATGCAAGGTATACATGAATTTGAACAAACAACGTAAAGATGTTTCTTGATTTTTTTTTCGATGTTTGAAATGAAATGATAATCGTTGTTTATTTTAGGTCATGAGCAATGTTGAATAAACGATCAGTTTGAAACAATTTTATTTTTTTAATAATACTTAAAAATACATATAATATATCGGATTGTGAATTGAATTGTTCCTAACCCATACATGGTAACGGACTTTCTAACGAATTTTTTTTTTTTTTTAATCAAATATAAAAAGATTCATTTTTTACACAATAATTTACATTCCATTTTTTTTTTTTCTTTTTTTTTTTTTTAAATTCGCTTACCACACCACTTAAAGATAAGTCTTGTGTGTGGCGTGGGATTCATCTATGTTATTTTACAGTTATATATTTATACAGAATTTTACATATACACATTTATACATTGTCATAGTTTTGATATGATACTAACATTATATAATTTGAATTTTAAGATACTATATATAGAATTAAATCTAAAGTATATATAAATTAATAATACATCTTTTATTATTTCAATTTCTTATGCTGTGACGTCATTTTATCATTAATATTGTTGCAAATATTTCTCGTGATATTATTTATACACTGTAGGTAGTTTAATTCAGATAATATGTGGTAAGTTGTAAGTGAGAATTCATTATTATGTACCAACTGGTTGAGGTTTTCTATCGAGTCATGTATAAGTTCTTTTATTTGAATTTTGTCATTAATATTGTTGCATGTGAATTCATTCATTTTTATTTAGTTTTTGATTTAATTCAGTAGTTTGTAAATATTTATATTGAAATGATATAAAATGTACATTTTTTATTAGCTGAAGAATATATATATTCAGCCAAATTCAATTCGACTATATCCAGTTGAAATCTTGGTATTAATAAAAAATATATTTATGAAATAAAAGTATACGTTTCGGTCAACAGTACAAATAATTATATTTGATTTTGTTACGTCGAATCACTGCTTAAAATCCTTTTGGAGGTTTTTATAAATAAAAAGTTAAGCAAAACTAAGCAATTTCATTGCTTAGATTTGGTATTTTAATTATTTTTTTTTCTTAATTATAATAAAGCAGTCTCATCAAAGATTGTAAGTTAATAATCTCAATGTGGTTCATCATCAACTTGTTTTCGTCCACTATTGAAAGTAGGCCTCTCGCATAAGTCTCTATCCACTTCAATCCTCCGCCTTTAATGTTTATATTTCATTTAATAATTAATAAAATAGGTGGCTTAATTTTACTTTGGTATTTTTTTACGCATAGCAAAGCGTACCGGGAAACGCTCGTATATAATAATTTGTGTCTGCATGTTAATCCTTGATCTCATCCTCAGATTCGATCCCCAGGTCGCACCTGTGATAGTTCCCACGCCGATATCAGCTGGGCCACAGTTCGGATGTTTGAATAACAAAAGGCAAACAAGAGATCAACAAAAAATCAATACGCGGGTCAATACAAAACTTGCCCAGGTAGAAACTAGGCGCACCTTGGTCTTTGACTATCAGCACCTCACTTGCAGTGGCGTATATCTTGAATTCACCCAAGCATCAATAATTATTATGGTACTCGGAAAGTACGAGTAATATAGTTTTTTCCCACTAAGGACTCTTTTTTTTCACAGCTTATTTTTCACTGTATGATGGACTGACGACATCATATCTGGATGCGGAGAGTCGAGAAGGATTAAGACTCATGCAGAAGTTTTACATTCAACAGTGGACGGACACAGGCTAATGATGATGATGAACTTCTCACTGAAGACTTTCAAGAATTATTTATTTTCACAGTCGATAAAACAGAGCTTGTTTTTGATTTTTTTCATTGATTTTGCGCAGTAGTTTTTGATTAGTATTCTTTGAAAAATGTTACATGAAAAGCATAATTTTCGACTTATTTTTGTTGTTTAATTATTTATATTGTATATTTTAAAATCATTGAGTTTGCATATGTATATTAATAAGCATTTTGTGTCAAGAGTTCATAAGAAATAAACGAATAATAATATTGAAAGTACATGTACAGATTAGAAAAAAAAGTTATTTTTTTAGTTTTGTTTGATGTATGATTTAACCTTATAAGAGTTGAAAAGAAAGTTGACTCGGTATTATCCTCGTAATAACGTTAGAAAATATACACTCATTTTTTTTGCGTTCCATGGGTTGTGAAAAAGTTCAGATTATACTTATAATAAATACATAATAATATATTTTACTCCGTAAAAGCATCTCCCCATTAATAAAATTTTTACGAAAAATTTACAAATAAAGATTACTTAATTTAAAAACAAATTTTACTAATAAAAATTGATTTTAAAATAATAAATATATTAATTTAATATTGGTTTTATTTTCATATGCAGCATGTGAAGATGAATAAATCATATATGAAAAGGATGCTTAGGTGACCTTGAGCTTAAAATGTAAAAGAGTTAGATTGTTAAAAGTAACATCTGCTTTAACCAAATTGTAGGCTTTCAAAATTGAGATGAAAGATTAAGAAACCTGCATATTTATTAGATGTCTATGTGGTTAGACTTATGATGCACCTTATTCGTATGAATAATAAGCAGGATGCTTTTATAAAGATGGTCGGCTTGAAAAATGATATTTATTTCTTTGTAAAATCAATGAAATCAAAGTCGTACACTACTTGCGGAATCTTGTAGAATCATGCATCATTGCCGTAATATATTTCAGGATTACTCAATAATGAAATTAACTGAAATGGGTCAAATCTACTTGCTTATTTCTTAGACTATTCGAGGCCAATAAAAATGACTTTAACCTTATAATTACGTAATATAAAATAAGGTTTGAATAAATGACTCGCACGCACATTTAAGATAACTTAATAAAAATGAACAGTACTTCCGTAAGCTGAAGCAAAATGGAGTTATACTCGTACATGAAAGAAGTGCTTAATATTTAGTTTGAGTTCTTCGATCTAATAAATGATCTAATTAGCTAATTAATATTTTGATCTATTTCCTTATTCCATTACTTCGCAATATCGGAAGCATATGGCCATTAAAATATTCATTCATCCTCAAACAGCAAGGAGCATTAACATCCACTTAATACTTTATTTGAAATATTCGTTGTAAATAATATAAACACAAAAATATAACCAAAATTGGACATCATTCTTGCTTAATCATAAAAAAAATTAATATGATATCAAAATCGACATTAACAATACAAAGATAAACCTAATTTTACTCAATTTTTTTTTTTAAAAGTATAGAGTTCTGATCAAATCTCTAACAAATAACATTTGCAGTCTAATTCAAAAAAAATGATCCTGAATCAATAAAACATTACTAAAAATCACAGATTATAGTGAAATGAGGATATACAAAAGATTGTGTAATTTACATATAAACAAGATATGAAAATATGTACATAACACAAATAACTTTGGCAGAGAGACAAAAACATCAGGTATTATATTGCCAGAACATATGTTATTTAATGTTGAAGATGCTTAAAGGTACTCTTAAATGTGTGTCTCCTACGTTCACCCGCAATATTTCAAGTTTTAAATCTTCTACAAGGCTCCGTGGCCTCGCAAATAAAAATCATAAATTTTATTGAAGAAAGGAGTTAAAAAAATGTATGTGAATGTACAGATGAAAAGTACATTAAAATATATTTGAAAAGTAACATTAACGGGAAGATTAAACTAAATGGAAGACATCAACATTTTGCAAAATTTATTTCTTGGTATATTGACAAAACATATATTGTTTCATGTTAAAGATGTATTAAGGTACACTTAAATTTACTACAGCTTAGCATGTGCAGTGATAGAGCATAAGTATCTCTTTCGTTAACTCGCAAGTTTTATGACTCAAGTCTAAAGCCTCGACGAATGGTTCAGCGGCGTCGCAAATTATTTTTTTCCAGTTGGCAGTTCTTCGGAGACGTGGCTCGGGTCAACGACTGCTGTTGTCCCTGCGGCCCCCTCCCCCTCCCCCCAAAGCCTCGCAGCTCCGCATCCCGCAGCTCCGCCCCGCACACTCGGCCCGAGGAATGCCGTATCTGTAAAAAGCCACCGAAAAAATCACAACCGCTCTCTCGGCTCGACTTCATTGTGCGAACAAAAATATACGCCATGATTTTTCAGGGCCGGAAGAGATGTGTGTGAAGGACACAGTGATTGCCTACTATACAGCGCTTGTATTAGGTAGTTCTTCAACCTTTATACAGCTGCGAATCTTGGAACCACACCAAAAGCCTTAAAAAATATTTCACGTAGCCGTGTGTGGCGAATTTCTGTTAACCAATATTTCGACCACCATTGCAGGGGTCTTCTTCAGGATTAATTATTTATTTGTGATCGAGTTGTGCGTTTGTGTCAAATTATTTTTTATTATATATTCGCCACAAAAGGCTAAGCCCAAAAGCCACAATATAAAATCTGGCCATGAAAACCTAAGAAGTTACTTTATTTCATGTTTACAGTCAGGCATTTTTACTCATTTTGAATAAGTAAAATGTTTTATTTAGTACTCATGTTATTCTTCTTCGTAGTATCAATCCGGTGGATTGGTTTGCAGCAACAGAATCTTGCATCTCGATCTCCATTCCTCTCGGTCCTGCGCAACATGTTATTATTATTATTAAATCAGTATTTTTATAACCGAATGGTCATTCCAAAAGCGCTTCAATGCCTCTCTGAGTTAAAAGGTGGGTTTTGAGTCTGCTTCTGAACGAAGGATGACTCCACTTCGTATGTACACATTCCATGTAGATAATGAAAAAATGTCGTTTGATAAATAAAAAACACACTTAACAAATATATATATATATATATAATCGTGTCGGAAACAACAGGGTCAGATCCTGTCTGCTCAGAAGTGGGTGACGTCGATGGCATTTCATCTGGCTATCATCAGGTCTTCCTGGGTGCAGCTATTCGGGCACAGCGCACACTCCAGAAGGTGTGAATGGGTCTGCTCCATGTCACAGTCACATTCAGTCGGTCCGATGTAAAACTGTGAGGCTTTCATTTGTGTCCTCGTCTTGCGTACTCCGGTCCGAAATCTGTTTTAGTGACCTCCATATATTCCACCCTTGGTCATGTCCAGGGGCTAGGTCCTCTTTCGGGGCAATCCAAGTATTCCCCTCAACTTAACAAATAAAAACAGTTAAACTTCACATTGTTTTATAAAAGTACTATTTTTAAGACTTATAGATATTGCTTATTTAATTTTCTTAGTTATATGTATTAATATTAAATCTTTTAAAGATAATTTGCCATTGGCAGCACAAAATTAACTACATTTTTATCAACATTAAAATTAATAATGACACAAAAATAAATATTCACATTAAAAATATTTAGATTCTCGAAACAACTAATTTAGCTTTAATCAGAAACAAAGGTCTGATCAACCTGATACACTTTTTATGCTCCTGGTTTTCGTCATTCCAGAAAACAGTCAAAAAGTAGGCATTGAACGTTATCAGGGGAACTTATGAAAAACAAATCGTAGATAGACAACGAATATGGAAAATATGAATATAAATAAGTTGTACTTTAGGATTCAAAAGTAATATTTAAAAAAATCCTTTTAGTCATACAACGTATTTGTAAGATATTTGGGTATCTCCCAGTTCAACCCTGCCAACGTGGTCCATAGTGGTGGAAGATCTTTGGCCGAGTGGGTTTGGTCTGCATCACTCGTACCTTGCAGAGCTCGCCTACAGAGACTCGCACGCGAAGCTTGACAAAGGAATGCTATTCTCGGCATGCACTTGACAGTCATCAAAACTATGATGACGAAATCGACACGAAACTAGAACAACGAAATAAGTATGCTTACAATTTAAAATGAGATATGTTTTAGAACTCCTTTTGCCATAATCAATATTTTGAGCCAAAAGTAAAAATAAATAAATATATTTACAGAGAAACTTCAAACGCATTATCATTTAATATTATGCTCTTTTGGTTTGCTTGCCATTATGTTTTATGTATCGCTATCGAAATTTGATAAATATATCAGGAAAATCATTCTATAAAAGCTGTTATATTAAACACTATTTTTAAATCTTGACTTAATTTATTTTGTTAATTTAGGCAGTAGGTCAAATTTGCGCTTTTCACTTACTTTTCATGCCATTAATGTCAAATCCCGTTTTAATCTCGCAATATTAAACTTGTATGTTACTTCAAGATGATTTTTGACATTGTAATGAAAAGTTTGGTGTTATTTTAAGGTTTCTATAATCGCACACCACAGACGGTCTGCTACGGCATTCCTTAAAGGATCTAGTTCTTAATCGTTTCAACGCTTTTCATGTCCATTATTATGTATACTATTATGGCCCCTCTCTTCGTAATTATTAAATTAATAACTAAGATAGCCAGAGATATAGATGATTAGAAATTATTATAATTACGTAAGGATTGGACCAGTTTTTTTCTCTGCAGAATTCATCACGTGTAAATATATTTAAATCATGCAGATTATTTTTATTTTCAATTCACCTCGCATTATTTCGACCGGTTTTTACTACACGTGAATAAACTACAACACAAAAATCTACTTCAAAAGTTGCCTGGCAGGGTGTGTTTTTAAGTCAGATGACATAAAACAATTACTTCTTCTTCTTCGTGTCAGCGACGTCAAATTATTTTTTCCCAATATCTGGCAACATCGATAGCTCGTGTGTTGCCCAGCATTAGGTCCTGAGATGTGCAACTTGTTGGGCACATGGAGCAGCATCGTAGGTGTGAGGCGGTCTGCAGGTCTCCACAGTCGCACAATAGTGTCTCTCCCTGCCGAAGCATTCCCCACCGCTCGAGGTTGTCCTTTGTTCTACCAACTCCGGTTCTTAATCTGTTTAGGGATTTCCAGGTCGGCCAGTCAAGGCTCTTGCCAGTTGGGAGGCCTTCCTTTGGAGTAATGAAATCCTCTGGTGCGATTTGTTGCCAGAGTTGGAGTCTCTCATTTTCAGGGCCAAAAAAAGTTTCAAAAAAACAATTACTGAAAAACGGATAACTGAGAATTTATCAATATGTTTTTTGAGACGCAAATGATGAATTTTTATAGTGATTATTTAATTTTCAATAAAAACATTAAAAATTAAACATTTTCTTCTCTGAAAATGAAGACGTTGTAACAACTTATATTTGTGAAATTAAATATTAATAATTCCAATTGCAAATATTTTACTTAAATAATAAAGCAATTATATAATGAAATTTCACCAGGTTGTCAGCTCACAACCTTAATATGATTAAAACGCATGTAAGAAAGATGTTTAAAATAAAGTGTTTAGGCAACTTTGTTTTCGTTTCTTTGGTTTGTTCAATAAAGGTATGTATAATATTAATTAGTTGTGTCTGAGTAAATACTCTATTTTCTTTTTTATACAAATTCATTGATTGAAAAAAAAATCTTCTCATATTAAAAGTACATCTATTTCCTAGCGGTCACCATAAATTGCTACCATAACGTTTATTATGCTTCTATATAAATATCTTTAAGAGAATATAGGTAGAAAATGGTTGATACGATCTTAAAATTTGATTTGAAAAAAAAATTAAACACACTTCAATAAAAAATAAACTCAATTTCAACACATTATTAGGAATGTGGCAAATTATAGCATATACAGAATCCAACTATCCAAACATTTTATGTCTTTTTGGCAGGATTTTGACGTTTACGTTCTATTTGCCTGCACATTTACGTTTGGTTTTGCCCACAAACTAAACGCAAGTGCATTTAAGGGGCACAAGGTGCCCGACCAGCGTAGCGTTAATTTTAATTATTTGCGCTTAAGTTACGATCGTATGAAAGCATTAACCTAGTTAGTGATGTTGTTTGATAATAATTTATACAACAACAAGACTGTCTGTTGTGCAATCTGTTGGAGAGGCATTGCTTCGCAGAGCAAAGTGAGAGGCTGAAGAGAAGTTGGGAGAGGAGGAGAGGGCGGGGGAGGTCTGCAGTCACGGTCAAGGCCCACCAGTAAAAGAGCAAGCACGCAAGGCTTACCAAGGAGGCTGCTTCAAGAACTAGAGGAAATGCGGAGGAAGGAAGTGCGGTCGAGGTGCACATGTTATGTGTGTTGAGATGTACTTCTTAATATAAGCTCATATTAACGTGAAAAAGGATCAGTAGCATTATCAAAATACAACTCAGTAACAGTAAAACATGAAAATAGGCAGCATATTAAGTACTTCACTGTAGACTCAATTTATCAAGTTTTTTTTTTTAATTTCCACGATAGTTATTATTCAGCACTCGTATTTGATCAGTGGACCATTTTATGTTGCTTTTTGTGAAAAAAACGTATTTTTAACATTATTCATATATAAATATTATTAAAAAACACTCTTTCAGGATTTGTATGATATAATGATGTTTTCAGCAAGTGTTTGTCACCATTGAGAAAGGGAATTTCTTCTTCGTGGCAAGTTAAAGCAAGCATATCTTCAATTAAAGTTTTGGAAGAGAATAATGATAGTAGATGGTACATATAAAGAAAACAATTTGAATCGTTTGAAATGTTTGATACAATGTTGTACTCTCAAATCACTGACGGATCTCATATCAACTTCCGGTGTAAGAAAAACTCTATTTTATTATTTCAATGTCTCTGTCTCAAACCTCACTTAATTCGCATGAAATAAAATACATTTATGTGAAAAGGAATGAAGAAAAAAAATTAATTAAAAAAATTTAAGCAACAAAAATATTTTATTAAAAACAAAAAAATAATTAGCAGAAGAAAAACTTATTAAATATTTCATATTAAATTACTAAATTACACAATGAGATAAATGTATAAAGATGAATAAACTGTTAATGTATAATTTTTATGATCGCAGATATGTTCAATTAATCGGTTATTGTATTATACCGGTTTGCTTTACCAACTAATTAATTTACACAATTAATTTAGATAATATGAATAACAGTAATATTAATCTTTAAAATTTTAATAAAATTTGACTTTGATATGCAAAATCGATTGTTATTAAATTTAAAAACTATCGTCATAATGATAGCATGAAAATAATTCATTTTTGATGATTTAACCAAGTTCTGCTCTAAAAATTGTGTTCAAAAAGGTTTTTGATTAACACGTAGTAACATTAACACACGCAATACGAGTATTTTAACATACAACACACGCTTACCAATTAAAATGGTGAGTTTCATAAAAAAATAATATGAACGAAATATACTAATTTTCTACATACAGTATATATTTTTATAGTGGTGCACGTTTTGATGAATTGAGTATAAATTAAATTTAATAATACAAGTATCATAATGTAGTCATTAAATGAAGATTTTACATCATTTTTGAATTCTGTAGATTGTAGATAAAGTATATGGTCACCACAATATTTCCATAGTAAAATTCTGCCATATTACATCGATTCTTGCGCCAATTTAGGTCAGTCTACATCCTAAATCTCAATCAAGTATATTATATGCACATACAAAATACTAAGATATGTGATTATAAATTGTATATTTTTCTTAGCCACCTTCCAGGTCGGTGGAGACTGTGAGCTTTTATAAAAGACAAATGTAGTTTATGCACTACTGTGGCATTCGGAAAATATATGTAAATCAGATGAGAAAATCTTTATCTTTTATGTATTTTTGACAAACTGAAAGATGGAAAGCTGCTTATTCTGACCTTTAATTCATATATTAAAGAAATATCCTGTGAGTGGAAGCATTTAAAAAAAAAAAAGGATTTTACCATACATAATAATATTATGGTTTAAATTTTTTGCTATGCTTATATTTACAGTTATTAAAATACAATTTATTATTTATATAATTTTTAATTTATTAAAGTACAATAAGTTGTAAAAAAATGGTTTTCTCATTTAATAATTTTATACAATAAATATTATTTAAGTTGAGACTAAAAAATTGCTGGAAATATTTTTTGTTTCGTTGAAAGTTTGTATCAATTATCATGTTTTACAACAAACAAAGAAATTCAAAGCCAAAGTAAACTTAGTTGTATGAGATTTTTAGCACTATTCAATAAATTATTAAATTTAATAAAACTGTTCTTTAGAATATATGTTATTAAATACAATTTACAGCTTTAAATTCGCATTATAAATTAACAAGAGTCTAAATTATTTTTGTAGTTTAACATTAGCATTCCAATATTTCATTGACCTACAAATATTTAAGTCTTTTAATGTCACGTGTATCATACAAAATATGGTAGTAATTATTATTAATAGAAGTGTTATATTTTGTGATAGTGCGCCTATACCAAGAAATTAATCTTATAATCTTATGTTTTAAATATTATCTGAAATTCCTTTTCTTTATTTATTTAAACATTATGTATTTTAACTTCTGTATTTTTTTATTGCAACATTTTTCATGTAAATAACCAAAAAAATATTATTTTTAAACATACGTTCCGGGCTCTAAATGTTTGAACGTTTTTTTTAGTATTCTATTATAACATCATTTAAAAACAAACTCAATTTAAACATATTTAAAAGAGTTTTGATTACAAATTGGTCTAAATTTATTGTTTATTCGGAAACATATTGTAGATATGTTTATTTAATATCAGCAATGCGTACAAATATTACCATTAAAATATTTTACATAAAGTGCCTAGCCATCTTTAAACATGGTTTACATACTTTATATAATCCACATACTCGTATATTACAATAAGATTTTTATAACACCGACTGACGGCTTACTGGTCTTTGAGTTCACGTATAAAAAACAATGCATCTGAACAAATCGTCGAGGATGACATCTTCAGAATTCCAGATTCCACATGGTTGAGCTGCATGCAGCATCAGGGATTCATCACGAGGCTTGAAGTTATTCTTACCGCAACTGTCTCTTCCGCATCATCTTCATTCCGTAACTTCTTCATGGACGGCGAAGAAACTCCTGCGCTTTTACAGTTTTTTGTGAACTCCATTTGAAATTGTAATTTAGTTTTGGCTTACATGACAGTTGGATTATGCGATATATATACGACACAGTTATGTTGAAATCACTATTCATATTTTTGCTTACTTTCAATATTTTTTATTCGTAAGTCCATTAGATGATTTCATCCAATATATATGCAATATGTTTTTTTCATGTACATGAAAACGGTCACTTCAACCTTGTCAAATTTAACGTTTTAATATCACAAGCATGCCATTTTTAAACCAAATAAACTCGCGTAGATCCTGTAACATTTAACAATTGAAAACTGTGTAATAAGAGTTAAAATTCAAATTTAATTTTAAATCATTGTCTGTTTCATATATGTGTATTTTTAAATAAAACCTCCTGAATCACTGAATTATATCATTCGTGTCAAATAATAATGTTCAATTAGGACAATAAATACAAAATAAAAATATATCTGATTATTAGAGCTGTTGAAAAATAGGGAAATGTAAATAAATAGCCTTTCGTTTCATTTGATGTTAATTATTAAAAATTATTTATATACAGTTAAGTAATGATCTACACAATAAAAAAATAGAATACATTTATTTGTCACCTTATATTTTGTACATACTTATACGAGTATATAACAAATACCTAAAAGAATACATTAATATACAGTTATTTCTTAAACGAATTTAAATCCAAAACGAATTCCACATTGCTAAGAATATACATTTATTTATTTTATCTCGACATTAAAAATTACGTTATATCTATGTTGGATTTATTGGAAAAGTTACAAGAGGAAGAGAGTTATTCCATCTTGTTTCGTGCACATCCCAAGCCACGACTGAACGCAAAAGAAAACCACAGTGTATCAAATTCAACTCTGGTGTAAATCTAATTTATTTCTACCCCCCCCCCCGAGGAATCCCCGGCCTTGTTTTTTCTTATTTTTTCTACAAATTGGAATCCTCAATCATCCCTTGGAAATCTCACAGAGACAAAATATTATTTGCGAACCTGAAATATTACGTATTCGGTCTATCGCACTATTGCGAATGGAGTGCCACAAGTAAAAAAAAAAACGATTAAGTTCATATATTTATTATCATTTAAGAAGTTATTTGATGATCAAGTCTAAAAAATAGATAATCAGTACAAAACGCGTATTTTTTTACCGACCTGTAAATAATGTATAAATCTCACATTTGACCAGTTCTCTAATGCAGCATCAACTCTTTGATCAGAGATTACAACTATCTGTGGGTATGAAACACTAAGTCTTTTTAAAGGATAGTATCATGAACATACCCTTCCGAACTTAAGCAATCGATATTACCTGCATTTATTTATCCATATTAGACTTTTATTAACGTGAAAAAATTTAATCTATATTCTTGAGGTCTTAAGCGAAACGCTTTATCAAAGCCAGTTTCAACAAAACGAACAATTGAATAATCTATTCTTCCATAACTTTTTCAAATTATGTGTAAAACGGCAAATGCATAATATACTTAAATAGCAATAAAATATATACATTCTTCAAAAGGTCAAGAATACTCAATCAATCGTATCTGTAAATCAATTGTAAGGCAGAAGAAGGAACAAGCCGGGGGGCTTCATCCATCAGAGCATAGATAGTCAGTGACACTGAAATTACTTAACGTCAAGGAAAATTCCATTCCTTGGCGGTAATAAAGTAAAAAGCTCACGATCCAACAAAGTTGAGATCAATACCGCAAGAAAAATGCTCGTTATTACCTGTTCCAGGTGAGGTCCGGCGTCCCGCAAATTGCCTCGCTGGACCACATTTTCACGATCAGAACCGCATCAGACTTGGTAGGTCATTTTTAAGATAATTAATCACTTGGCCTTGTACATTTACCTTATAAAAGCATTGTATGCCAAATTTTCTCTCGGAAAAGCGCTTTGTTTGGCTTTTACCAGCCATGTGACATAGCCCAGCGAATAAATGTTAAGCCCACCGTCCTACACTGCACGATTTTCATTTGTATATAACGGAGATTTTTTCTACGGTGAAATTTTTTATATGACGGTTCCTTCCATGTTGTTCTTCTTATATTATGGTATTTTAAGTTGAATCACGTCACAGAACTAAATAGTCCGAGCCTCGGTTGCATCGGGGTAATCATCTTATGAAAACGTTATAGCATGGTTCACTGTATAGATATACATAACTAAAAAAAACTAACTTGTAGTTTTTTTTAGTTATGTATTCTATTATTTTTTGCAAAATGGCAGATTTATAAATTTGACACTTAATAATATAACTCAATATTTAATTTAAATTAATTTATAGACTAATTTATTTATTCTTACACTCCAATTTTTAACGTAATAAAACTTTTGTTACACGAATATAATGTGATATTTTACGCGTTTTTAGTTTCTATTTAAAGATGTTTTTACATAACAGCGAAATGCTTGTATAAAAATTATTTAAAAAAACATGCTTTTTAACTTTGCTCACTATTCATTGTAATATTTAGGAGGTTTTTTTCACACGAAAACCTTTATTATGTAATAGACTAATGAATGAGTTTTGTGTCCATGGGAATATCTGAATGCCTCCCATGTTGCGGATATGAGTAAAAACCCCTCTGAGGCAAGTAGACCCCTTCTCCATTCCTCGCCTCAGAGTCCCTCAAGCTGGGGTCCCGTTATTTCCGGAAATTCGCAACCTGGCGGCTTGCAAACGAAGCTAACTATGAAGTGACTCCATACTATACTTGTCTCGGTACTACAAGCTACAGGTTATTTAATGGCCTGTAAAAAATACTAGAATGCTTTGAAAGGATATTTATGTTGCGTCAAAATAATAGCTGATTAACAAACATGGAACTCCGAGGGTATTAATAATACAAATTACAGAAAGAGTTGATTTGTCTTTAAAATACTTAAGAAGTTTAACTGAATACGAACAAAGTTTTGCATCATGAATGTTAACTTGAGGTTTAACTTGAGTACCAATTACTTCAGCATAATCTTAAAGTTATATTCATTTTAAATTTCCTATCTGCTGCATAAAAATCACTTTACATTTGTTAAAATTATTTGAGTGGGATTAAATAAAAAACAACACTTTAAAATTACAATGTCGTTGCATAATAAGTTGTAAGCCTTATTTTTCTATAATTAATGTTATACATTTAAGACGAAAATATAGATTATCAAAAATAGCATCACAAATAGCAAAAAACATAAAGTAAGAAAAAATAAATAATAAAAGTGACCAATTCGTGTTTTTTTTTATAAAAAAATATTTTTGAAATGAGTTGTCAATTGACTATCTAAATATTGTCATAAAAAAACAAATCAAGAAAACTGTATTACTTTAATAGTTGTGGCTTAATATGTATGACGAGCATGGGGTATTTATTTATTATTTAACACGCCTATGCGACATTTAAAATATGTTTCGTTGTAATAAAAAAAAATGAAATTACCTCGTAAATAATTAATAACTTCAAACATGATCATATGAAGTCATGAAGCCCATAAAGCTGAACTTGCCTAGCTGGTTCAGTTGAGCAGTTGTGTAAGTGAGTTTGAATATGTTTTGCGATCCGGAAGGCTTTCACGGTGAAATGGGTCAGTAACTCTAGGCTCGAGTCGCGGCTGTCAGCCCCGCGGAGCCTCAAGACTAATGCCCGCAAATACCAGCATGAAATTCAGCGACGAACTGAAGATATTTTCATTCTTCTGTAGTTACAATATATATTCATTTTTATTATCTTTTTAAACCACGATATTGAATTTTTCAACATTAATCGTTTTTTTAACATGTTAGACACTAACTACTACAAATTGAAAAAAAATGTTTTGTTTTTTACATATACTTGGTATCAAATATCAATAATTAAAACCTGTAAAATAAATAATAGAAAAACAGTTTATATAACCAGATAAAAAATATTGAATTCGAAAAATAAAAAAATATGTATACAACATTAGTTTCAATTATTTTTTTAACCATTCACCTCGGATAACGATGGTAATCTTCATAATTTTAACATAGATTTTATATACGATGCAACTAAATAGTAGATTATTCCAATGATGTTCAAAACTAAGTGACAACTGAAATTTTGCTTATATGAAAATATATTGCAATAGTTATTCCTAACCAGTTGACCCGGTGAACTTTGTTTCGCCTGAAAGGTAATAAATGAGCAGATTTTGGATTTTATTTATATTTGAAAATTTCGGCAAATATGATATCATATATTTGAACACTTTTTAGAATTAGCATACATAATACAAAGGAACTGCAGCAAATTAGTATGTTAGTATTTGTGACGAATAATACAAAAATCTGCGTAATAATTCGGCGAGCTAACCTTCTTGGTAGTTTCTTCACCTGAAATTAAGACAATAGATTTGCTATTTTGTATGTAAGGCAAACATTCATATTTTTAGCATAATTATGAAGGGGTGAAGATTAATGATTTTAAATCGTTTGCCGGCTATTTGTCAAATTTTCTCTAAACAAACAGCCCCTAATCTATAAGCTATCAAACCATAGACAAAATACAATAACTGTCACATGCCTTTCCAGTTGGTCTTTAGTAATGGAAATCTAAAACAAACCAAAGACTGTAAAATTTATGTCATGACGGAATCAAAACTATGATATTGATATTTTCCATTCAATGGATTTTTCATTTTGATATTGAAATTCCGTCCATCTTCTCCTTTACAAAACATCAGTGGGTCATTTTTTGAAATGGCGTCATATGAAACAATTTCTCAGACTGACCGTTCTGTCAAATGACTATAGTCTTGTATGAAAACATGTTTACGTAAATGGTTAATTATTTTTCTTATCAAATCAACTTTTAGTATCATTTGGCATGCGCCCAAAGCACTCTTGAAAAACCTGACCAACGCATGATGTTCATGTAGTAGTTGCTGCAGATCTTGAACAATTGGTCTTCATTGCTGCATTGATCTCTTGACGTCGATCAAGTTGTTCCTTTATGTTGCCCATAAAAATTAAAATATTTGTTTAAAATTTATCGTGTTCAAAAGGTTGCAATGATCCGATTCGATTGTAAATTTTACTTTATATCTACAAAATCAAAAGCAAAGACAGTGTAATATATTTATGAACACTTTTTTTAGAATTAGACAAAATAAATCTTAAATTGATTAGCATTTTTAATTTCTGGGGAAAGAATATATTTTTCAACAACAGATACACACATACAACCTCACAGCATACATCAATTTGTATAAATCTTGATGTAGTATTAGAATACTGAAATATATTATAAAAATTCACCAACAACAATTTAATTTATTTTTCAATATTCCTAATACCATATAAATATATTACTAAAGATTTTTATACACATTCAACACTGTTACAAATTCATAGCAAAAATTAACTTGTTTAAATATATATAAGATTGCGTTAATTTGTATGTGAATCAGTTGTTGACTATCACATTGTTTTTTTTATATATTTCATTTAATAGTTTAATGACACATAACTATGTCCGCCCACGCTATCATGATACCTAACTCACTTCGTGAATGGTTATGTTTCTTGTCTTGGAAGGCTTTCGCGGTAAAATGGGTCAGGCTGAATTGCGCCGCAACTTCTCGCCCCGTGGAGCCTCAGGGGCAACGTCCGCGACTGCCACGGGGAGCCTAGCGTAGAACCAACGCAAGTCTGCAGTCAACAGTGCAAGAAGTGCTTCATGCTTGAAGAACTCGGAGATTAAGTCTTAATACTGAGAGTAGTATATCGTTAAAATTATATAATACAACTAGTTTACTAAAATATACATTTAAATGCCGTTTATAATAAGATTTATTTTGTGGGTAAGGTTTTACCATAAAATAAAGGTCACTCAATGTGCTTTCGAGATTCATGCTCGGATTTTCTCTTAAAGATAGAATCCGAAAAGAGGATATCCGAAGAAAAACTTAACTAGTGGAGGCTACCTAACTAATAAGCACTCTCAAGTCTCAAGTGTCTAAGAAATGATGCTTGATGGGGAATAAAAGTGATCGGAGTGGCGTTCAATAACTGGCAAACATAGCGTTAGACGACCCTCTGCAAGATGGACTGACGACATCTGAAAAATATAGGGAGTAGAATGGATATGGAGGGTGGAGGATCGAAAAAGATGGTTGCTCATATGGGAGGTATATGTTCAATAGTGGATGGACCCAAGCTGATGATGATAAGCTTATAAAATAATACAAAGATTTTTAGTAATCGCAGTTTGTATAGTCGATTCTTAGAACTTATTCATCATGGCTGTGACCGTCCACTGTTAAACGTATGCCCCCTACATGAGTCTCTATCATTTTAGATCCTCCACCCTCCACACCCAGGCTACTACCGTCTACCATTTTTGTACCACTTTAGAAGATGGACTCCAGGGAGTCCGAAACATGTAAACATGTATGCATTTAAAAATCAATCTGAATTCAAAACTAAATATTAAATTATAATTATGCAGTTTCAGTATTGTCAGTTGATAGCCTTAACAACGTTAATAAATTGATACAAATATGGAAATCTACATTAAATATCATATTTAATGACAGTTTTTGTCGTCAATTTCGGAGAAAAAGAAACGGTAGACGCGGAGATTTTTAGCAGTTTTTATTTTGTTATAATATTTGTGTTCTAAGAATCGTTTTGTTAAGGGGAAAGAATCATGTCAAGTAATTACAGAGCATGTTTGTGTTCTTAGAATCGCCATTTTAAGGAGAAAAGAAATGTTTTAATCGACTATAGAGCGAGGTTCTAGATGCTAGATGCTCATTGCTCACATTAAAGTGCAAAAAGGCGGTTTCGGTGGTTTTTCCAAGCCGGTAGTGATGCAGCCATGTTCATCCAGCGTGCTCTTTGTTGCATGAATCATTTGCTTGGCGGTGTCAATGAACCCATCCATCCGCAGAGTTTTAAGGTCAACGCGAAACTACGAGTACCATCTATCATGGAAATACATTCTCCGAATGTGACTTAATTGTTCTCCTCACGAATGTTACATTTTAATTTTTCAAATAGTAAGAATTCGTTTAATTATATTTTAGGTTATGAGCTGACTTGCTAAAACTGCACAAGTAATATAATATTTTTATTTAATTTAAATTCATTTAAATTTAAGAAATATATTCTATAGAACATATCATTTAAGCATTTGAATAGAACTCAAATGTAATAAAAAAAATATATTTAAACTTGAGGATAGATGTACAATAATAAAATTATAAATTGAGATATGAATAGTAAAGTTATCTTTTACTTGAGATAAAATATTTTATTGATAAATATGAAATGAAATTCCCTAAGTCAATGGGAGTTTACATTTTCATGCTCGAAAAAATTCATAAAAAAATTCTCCGACGTCTTTATTTTTATATTTACGGTAACTATCCATTCAATTCATTTAATTCCGAACATTACCCAACTCTTTTTCTTCTAGGGATGCTTTCTTTCCATTCGCTAGTCACGGAGGAAAATTTCTGCAATCAAACATTCATTCCTTCTTCTTCGCGGTTCAATTTACAACCCTGGAATTCTTGAATGTTTTAACTTCTATGTTCCAGATAGGTACACCCGTGCTCGTAGCCATCCATTGTTTTTGATCCCAGTTGATGCTTGTGGAGCTTCAAGCACTCAATTTGCTACAACGGCAATGTCGCGCATAAATGGCCTACCAGCACACCTCGATCCTTTTCTTACATCCTTCTCCTCTTTTGTCTCCTGTATTGTTCTACTTGATGTCTGTGATCTTTGACACGTGTCATCTTCTTATTCTTTTGTGTTATTTTTATTTTTTATTATTTTCTCTATTTATTGTATATTTATGTATACTCTATGTTTCTAAATATTTGTAAAAATTGGAATTTCGATTCTGTATATAAATAAATAAATAAGATATATATTAAATAACTTCTTAGGTTTTCACGGCCAGATTTGATATTGTGGCTTTTGGGTTTAGCCGTGTGTGGCGAATTTCTTCTTTCCGATATTTCGACCGCCATTGCAGGGGTCTTCTTCAGGGTTGATGACTTTGTGATTGACTTTGTGGTTGACTTTGAAATATCGGAAAGAAGAAATTCGCCACACACGGCTAAGCCCAAAAGCCACAATATCAAGATATATATTCTTTGGAATCATTGAAATGGATTCCATTTTTTACATGAGCAAAAACATAAACCTAGTACATACATACTTTATAAATTGTATAACTCTTACCTATATAACCGGATCCTGTAAAAAAAAAACGCCGTTTTTGACAATATCATATGAAGTCATTTTAAATTATAATTAATAATGGTACATATTAACTTTGTATGCAATTTAAAAATAATAAAAGATATAAACCGTTTTATTAAAATTTCTAAATAAAAATAAAAGATTATGTAGATATAATTCCACATCCACGGCTACGTCGGGTAGCCATTGTCAAGTGAACCGGACGTTACCGAAACATGTTGTCCTATTATAAAAAAATGTAGAATAATTTATAAATATTTAATCTTTTATTTTTATTTTGATATCTTGGAATAGAAAAATTATTTATTTATTTATATACAGAATCGAAATTCCAATTTTTAACAAATATTTAGAAACATAGAGTATACATAAATATACAATAAATAGAGAAAATAATAAAAAATAAAAATAACACAAAAGAATAAGAAGATGACACGTGTCAAAGATCACAAAGATCAAGTAGAACAATACCATCGACAAAAGAGGAAAAGGATGTAAGAAAAGGATCGAGGTGTGCTGCTAGGCCATTTAGGAGCGACATTGCCGTTGTAGCAAATTGAGTGCTTGAAGCTCCACAAGCATCGACTGGGATCAAAAACAATGGATGGCTACGAGCACGGGTGTCTTGAAGAGATTGTAAAAGTAAGATTGATTATATTTAAAGTTCCATCGGGGACAGGATCTGACAATACCATCTGACGGTATGACTCGAGTTGGAGGAATGGGTTTGAGGTTAAGAAGGATATTAAGGGAGGGATGGTAGGTATCTTTAGGGACAAGGGGTTCAAGGGACTTGGAAACACTACATGATGGAAGATTAGAAAAAATTAGGTCAAGGGTTCCAAAATTACAATTAACCACTTCGGAATGCTGCTCGAGGTTCAGACTATTATAGATCGAAATAATATATATTTAGGTTTTTCCATGCATTGTACATTTTCGATCACAAGCAACATAATAAATATGTATGCAAAAAAAATATTAAATTGTTACATTTTAAAAATATAAGATGATAATTTATCACACAAATATTTTTACTAATTAATTATAGTAATTTAAATACAAACATAATATTTCTTC
The DNA here is from genome assembly GCA_022606575.1 of Glossosoma conforme. NCBI lineage: Eukaryota > Metazoa > Arthropoda > Insecta > Trichoptera > Glossosomatidae > Glossosoma > Glossosoma conforme. The sequence continues at coordinate 2,634,729 of JAGTXR010000025.1, read as the reverse complement.
TTTTCTCTCCATATCCATCATCCTGAAGATGATCCCTAAATTGCGGTCTAAATATGGTAAATAGGATTTAATTTGCGACACACCATACATTGCATTCATTGCTATAGAAACTATAGAAAAACATAACTTTTTTTTCACATTTATTTTACAGGTAGAATATAATATATTTTAATATCCTTTTCATTCACATACTTGTATCATCCGCAACCAAAATAAATTTAAATTCACCAAGCTTGTTATTTGAGACTATTTTTAAAAATATTACAATAAAAATACTAACTTTTGAGTTAGTGACTGTTTATTATTAGCCTATTTTTATAAAACAAATACATACAAAACTAATGTATTCAACGACTTTTTATACTAGCGGATTGGAATTGAATAATAAATTATGTATAGAGCTAGCTTATGGAGAAATAATATATTATCGAGTCTAATGGTCTGTTTGGATATTTTTTTATTATAATTGTATAAAAGTGGCTCTGGCGATGATGTCATTGCCTCGGCCGTGACTTCTAAATGATAAATTATGCAACAGAATTGTTTATTCAAATTGCGTAAACTCCCGGAAAGTATGTCAACTAGACAAAGCGATAATAACACGATACTCGCCGAGTGAAAATTTGTTATTGAAGAACATTGTTTGTGTGATATTATATCGGAATTCTTATAAAATTTACTGATTACCTACATTTTAATATGTGTCTTCGTCTTCGTAGTATCAATCCGGTGGATTGGTTTGCAGCAACAGAATCTTGCATCTCGATCTCCATTCCTCTCGGTCCTCCGCAACCCTTTTCAGCTCAGCATAAGCGCTACAAATCATGTCCTCGAATACTTTAAATTTCAGTTTCTATATAATATGTGTACAGGCTCTTTAATATTTATTTTTGTTATATTACAAATGATTTAATGAAATAATTACAAATATAATTAAATAGTATTAGGCGCTAGAATCTTCATAATGTTTATTATTATTTATTTCTGGGAAAAATATCGTTCCCAATGACCTCCAGAGCAAAAGTCCGAGTTTTTAAGGAGGCGGCTGCTGTAGTATATGAAGCATATTTTTGGGTAAGTTGTAAATCGAAATTTTTAAGGATCAGATGACCAGCCCTACGCTCCTAAGGCCTAAAAAGTGGCTCAACCTGACCAGCGGTTTCACTGATTACTTACATTTTGATATGTGTACAGTTTTTCATGTAAATATTTTTGTATAATATATTTAAAACGGTGTAATCTTCATCATCGCCAGCCTGTGTCCGTCAACTTAATGTAGGTCTCCCGCATGAATCTCCTTCGTTTTTGATCCTCCTCTGAGGTCTTCACTTCATCTTGCAGGGGGTTGAATAATGCTCCGTTTGCCATTTCTTGAACACAGTAGCGTTTAATAAGAAAAGAGTTGTAATTACAACACTTTTATTCTCACATATCAACCGACTTACAACAAATATGTTCTGCACATTGCCACTTTTTCGGATCGCCTCGTTTCGGATTCTATTTTTTAGGAACACTCCAAGCATGGATCTCTCCTCATCACGTTGGGTGACCTTTATTTTATGGGTAAGACCTGCTGTTAGATTTCACATCTCTGCGCTATAAGTTGATACTGGTTGGCTGAATTGGTCAAACGCCTTTATCTTAAGCCATTGCGAAATTTTCGTTTTATTTTTAAGTTTTCCAAATGATTCTCATTCTAGTTGTTTACATTTGTCGACCAATGGAAGAAGTTATATCGTTATCCCAGATGAGTATATTCATTTATAAAGCTTTATATTCCTACATTTTTTCATTGAAATTACCTTAAATTACATAATGAATAGTTTGTGTATTCAGTAATATACACAGCTACTTGAGAACATCACAACTTTAATACGATGCTAATCAAAATCTGTGTTAGTCAAGTAAGTCACCCTCAGTAAATAGATTAAAAACGCAATCTTCGAATTCGTTAGTCCAAATATTTTCGCTCATGCTCCAAAAAAAAGTCGCATCGCAAATTAAATTATCATCGATTTGCTGTTAAATAATTCACACGTAGTCCGCGACCGGCGCGTGTATTGCACAACGTTAAGTAACACCATTACGCTTGCCTACGAATACTTCGTTAACACGAGTCACACGGTGGAGTACCGTTACACGGGGAAATGTGTGCGAGCCTCATCAGTATGCCGAGGTATTGGGGCCTCGCGAAAACAACAAGTAAAATTATTTAATGTGTTTTTATAATATCACGTTAAAACATACTTTAGAATACTGCCAAACGGTGGACATCTCATATTAGATGGATTTTAAAATAAGATGCTTGGAAATTTGAAGATTGCTTTTTAACTCGTTATTATCATCATTACCATGACCGTTTTCCTAACTGGAGAATATGGTCGTCAATAATTTACACCAAAAAGCTGTGTCAGCCGCCATAGTTGTTGAAAATAGGTGTTTGTTTGTAAAGTTAGCCAACCGGGCCTCGTCCACATTCACACAGATTTAATTAAAAATGTATATATTACGTTTGTATAAATATTTATAGGAATACCATTGATTTAAAAAATATTATTTTCCGATCAAACGAGGATAATAAAGTTACTATTTTTACTAGTACATGTTAATAAAATACGTCAAATTGCTCACTCGATGCTTCACGTATTTGTATGTGTTCGCTTTTGAGGGTTTTTTCGTAACTGGCTTAAATTTCATTTGAGAAACACGTTTATACATTTAGTTACTTTTTTAACATGTCTCAACTAATCCAATGTAAGTTACTAAAAATTGTAAGATATTAATAGCTTATTGACTCTTTCATTTATTTACGACAAATAACTTGTATGGTATTATTTTTGACGCTGCTTTATATAATTATTACAATTGGCTTAAATGTTACAAAAACAGCATTTTTTAAAATAATCTTTTTAATTTGACAGTCAACAGCACCATTAAAGAACAATATTCTTCAGGTAAAATAACAATAAAAAACTATTGAATAAAACTTTTTTAACTTCATTTCATAAATGAAAAAAATATATATTGCATTTTAAACGTTTTAGAAGTTTTTTTCTCTAAATTTACATATACTGCATATTAACTAATGTACTCGTCACAAAGCATATATATTGCAGTTTTAAGCTTAGGATAATGAACCCGTGACTCCTTGTGTGTAAAGTCAAGCGCGTCTTTCATTTATTTGGACCTTCTTATTGCGCATGAAATTGATTGCGCAACCTGTAGCTTGCGATCAGAAGTAGTCTGGTAGGATGGTAGGCAGAGGACGAGGTGAGGTCTGTAAGGTGCGGGTCTGGCCCACTGAACGAGGCACCGCAGCAGGTCCTGGGTACCGTTGCTTCGAAGGAAAGTGACCCCTATACGGGCCAAGCTTGGTCCTGGAACTCACATACCTGAGCGGTGTGTCAATATTATTTTAAGGCCTTGTACGAGTACACATATTTTTTAGGTTTTTTTATTTTTATTTAATGTAACACATGCATAACAAAAAAATGTGAGAAGAACCCACATCATTTCAAAATCTTCTCTATGATTTTTTATAAGCCTCAATTTTAGACAAACTTGTGTTGCGATAATCTATAATTATAAAGCGTCTTTTTACACCATTTACAGTATTTAGAGTATCGAGATAATCACCCTGTCTCCATATAAATTATTCCTAGTTTTTTTATATTTTACGTTGAGAATTTTTCGTTTTCTAAAAAGGGCTTGTTTTTGTGTAAATTGCGCATAAACTTTTTAAATAATAAAATGTTTAAGAATGTACGTGAAGGAATCGTAAATATTTCATATGAAAATAAAATACTCAATGTAATAAATAAAATATTCAAATTTAAAATATATTGATTATTTTAAGCATTTGATGATGTAAAAATTAAAATCGTCGTTCATTGTCTCAAGCATAATTTAAGCCTCAAAATTAAAAAAATATAATGGATAAGTAATATTTAGATCACTTATCATAACATATCAATTTATATGGTTAAATCTCTTTTTATAGCAAGAAATGGTGTATATATCACGATTAAGACATTTCTAAAATATGTCACATTATTGCAAATTATGATGAAATTCTGTCAGTGAACGACTGACACGTATGCTGACATCGACAATCAATTATCTGAATGTAATACCTGACCATTTGCTAGCACCCTGGCTGCCATTACGTCATATTGAGTAACGTGGCCTCACCGTCTCCAGGAAATGCTGATGCCCACTTTGGAGCCACTTGGCGAGGGAAGAGTGAGACCGAAGTCTATGGTTTTTTAACCTGTTTACCTACTGAATACTGAATAGTTCGAGATATTTGTTAACTTGCACTTCTCGCTTAAATATTCCTAACGGTATTCTATACATTATCCTTATTTTTTATGATTTAATGTGCAAATAGCTGGCGTTTATGAGGTAAAGAATAGACATAATAGGCAGATTTTTTATCTAACCTCAATTTAGGCGCTGTTTTTTCAAAGTAATTCCATGGTTTGATTCTGAGAACTTGGCAAATTATTAATATTTATTTTGGAGCATTATCTCATTTTCTTAATAGCTCAATAGGTTAATGTATATATTTGGTGGATTTATATTTTTATTTAGTTTTGCAAAATTATTTATATTTTAGTTTTAATTCAAATAAATAAATATATTTAATGCGTTGACGTTATTGAAGTTTTAATACGTACATAAATGTACAATTTTTTTAATGAATATAAAAAATGTATTCTAGCATCACTGCAGATACACTAACACAAATATGACGTCGCCCAAATGATCTCCTAACACGATTATATATTTTGACACAAATAAAAATTTTGGTATGTAATGAAAACTCTATTTTGAGTCAAATAAACTTTTTCACGTGTAATGAAAACGCGATCAGTCAATGTTGTATCATGAATTTATATAAACATTTTTTTTTCAAACTTAATCAGTGTTATAATAATGAATAGTATTAAAGAGTTAAAATAAACGGATTTGTTTCCAAAACTAATAAAAAATGACATTAATTATATTCATCGCTTATTATTTCGTAAATCACGGCAATGGAAGAAAATAGTTTGTGAGAACAAACCTGTTATATTGATCTTTTATTGGACACTACTATCTTGTGCTTTAAACTCTTTACTTTTACCAGTTCTGAGAAGTCTTGGAGGCACAATAGTCCGAAACATTAACTGTGCCAGAATTTGAATTATAACTCTGTCCCTCTTTATTTACGGCCCTTCAAATTAACAGCGCCGCCTACTTTAATTGAATAATAAAAAAAATAACATTCTGATCAATAATGTTTTTTTTTCATTAATTTATTAACATAGTAATAACCTTCTTACGGTTTTAATCTAAAATTTGGAGAGAAGTTACGTAATTTTAGTTCAATTTTTTGTTTGAATTTTCAAAATCCTTCTCCTCTAAATACATTTTAAATCTTACTAAACTTCATTAGTTAGCATCTGGCACTTCTATTTTGTTTACTTTTAAATATTTTACAAAATGTGCATGAATGTAACATTATTTTATCATTTCCCATGCACAATTAACAGTTTAAATATCCTTGTTAAATGTAATAGAGTCTAATTAATATGTACCACCTAATCATCTGCCTACTTATAATCTGAAATTGAAATATTTGATTGCTATTTACTACGATTAGTATTTTATTGATGCATTGTACTCGTATTAAGATAAAACGAAAATAAATAAATACTTTGTTATTTTGCTTCGGATTTAAATCAAAAGTCGACCACACAACTATTCTCCTGAAATTCTAATCTCAAGATGTGGAATCCTTGTAGGTGCTCATAAACATAACCGCATTCTTCTTGGCAAGATTTTCAACACGCGTAAAAAGCCAATAAAATTCTATAACTGTCATTTTCATTCTCACATAATCTGTTTTTACTATACACATCATTTTTGGCTGTTTTTTTAGTATTTTTCAGTATAAAATGTGTCAAAAAATTAGGCTGACCTCTTTTCACATTTTAAAAAATTAAAAAAAAAACATTAACGAACATTACAAAATTCAAATTTTACATTTGTTGTTTTTTTTTCCTTCATAATCGAAAATCATTCTTTACTAGTTAATTTAATCATTATATTTTATTCTTTCGCCAATAATTTTTTGTAATAAAAATAAGATATCAACAATCAAAAATTAAAGGTCTTTATATGTTACATTTAAAAATATATTCTATTTATTTACTAGGTTGACATTAATTAAATATTTATATTCATCCATGTTTGATTCTGAAAGAATAAGATAAAGAGGAATGGAGACTCATAAAACTTACGTCCAGCAGTTAACAAACACAAGTTCATCATGATTAATGATTCAACAATCAATATAATAAACAAACTATACGGATGAAAATAATAATAATAATTTTATAAAAACCGATATTAAGTAATTCAACCGCATCATTACGATCAAAATACCAAGCACATAATGCCTATAACAGGCACATAATATACAAGTACGTATACACTGGTATCTATATTTACCTGGCGGCGAAGCCTTAACTACCTGTTGCCTGCTTCAGAGATGTGAGATGGCGATTTTACCGTTATGTTGTGCCAAAGAATTTCCCGGTACGTACAAGTACGTCGGTCGAGTCGCGGTGATATAACAATATTTTATGTCCATTTCACTGAGACGTCATTTCCAGCACTTCAAGATTTCGCATACTTAACTGAAATATACAACGTTCGATATGCAAGAAATCACGGATGAATTTCCGACGAACCTACAAAAAACAATTTGAATCTCCATATTTTATCACAAATACGTGTACGTTCATGTAAAATTGATATTTTATTCGAAAAATTATAGTCATAGCCAATTATTAAAAATTCGTGATAGAAATAAGTCATCGATAACACCACTTATTTTAAGGAAGTACTCTCTTTAAAAATGGGCAATTCTTGAATACTAGTTTTTTTTATGTATCTTTCTAATGATTTTGACGATCAACACACTATATACTGCGCTTACAAATCCCGAAAATGACTTGCAATTTAGAATTTACAAACTATTAACCTTTGTCCATTTATAATTGGACAATGTACGAATAACATTAATAAAGTCAGCTGATCATCATATGATAAAAATAGCACGTATCTATACTCAAAACAGCAGTCTTCTCAGTATCAAAAGATGTAATGAGTATCTTTCCATTGCGTTTAAGTGGTATTCTCATTCTAAATAAATATAAGAAAATTCCAGCACATCATAATTTCGCATACCAGTGCGAAAATGCTTTAATATCTACACTAGCGTAGTTATTACATACATTGCCGGTCAATTAACCTGGTTTGAACAGTTTTTTGTAACATTTCTGAAGTGATATGTCACAAAACGGTGCTAGAAAATTGCGTAATAAAAAAATATATAAATTTCTCTGCTCAATTCAACATGCAATGTTAACAAATCACAACAAAACAATAAAAATATAACATCCTCGCAATATTCTTTTATTTAAATTTTAATCACATTGAGTAACTGTCGATTACAGAATTAATACTATGGTTTCGTGTACTATGAGGGTTTCCAGGTTTAATATAACGTAATATAACGACATTGGACGAGCCAAAGACCATGACAATTACTCGTTGTTAAGCTCATATCAACCCATTTATGGTATTTAGTTCAGGAAGCGTTAGGTTTTTATGGGTTTGATTGGAATTTCTTAGAGGAACAGCGTCCATGGTAGTAGTGGTTGAAATGTCTAAGCGACACATCTTTACGTCTCTGTATTAAGTAGCGGAGGTTAAACGTAAGTGCGTTTATTTATATGTACATCGATAGATGCTGAAAATTTCTGCTGACTACCTACTCACTACATTATCTTATGTAGTTGACCCATGTAGCGAATGTAATAGGACAGCATGGTCTTGGAGAGTTCAACGCGTCGACACACTTAAGACCTTTGTGGGAGTTGCCGCCGGCCATATACTTGTAGCATTGTTCGATACATAATATTGCGCAATGTAAGGGCTACCAGAATCAATATCACATCAATCATAAATATGGTTTTATTCCGCGATAAATCTACTCCCTAGGTGTTTCCTAATACAAAATACCTACCATATACCTCTGTAGACTGCTAAATCCTCCTCTACATAAAAAAGCTGTGCTATGATGAAAGCAAGGTTTTTGAACTGATTTTTTACACTACCATACCACTCTACAAGAAAATACCGCCCTTTTTTGCACGCAAACATAGATTTTACGCAATCAAGACAATTTTGTATAAAAAAATTAAAAAGTGTTTTTTTTTAAGTATATACAACAGGGCATAATAACATGAAAAGGATATACTGATTATTTCCTTGAATATTTCTGTGCAAAAAAACTAAAAATGCGGAAATAATTTTCCTGGCTACAAGGTTTGCATGCATGACTAAAGCCGAGGAAAAATACATAATTTCGTCTAGAAATTTTCCTGCAAAAGTATCTAACAGTTTAGAGTCTATACTTTATATATACTATATTTAATAAAAGGAATCTAGGCTAAATAACTAAATTTTATGAGTTTGATTAGTAGTTGAAAGCACTTAGCAACTCATTAAATGGCTATTTTTGGAACAATTATCTGGATTTTATACCCGTAGTCAAAATAACAAAAAGATGTATGGTAGCCCTAGAAAATGTTTCGCTGGGTCACCTCGGCCCGCAGACCAAAGACTTTAGAGGGCCAGCAGACGCGGTAGTTACGAAATAACTTAGCTGAGAACCGATAGAAGCCTATTAATAGTTTTCACTTGGGATTCTTGAGAGTGTTTTACCTTTTAAGATAAGTAGAATAACGTCCAGCAATGTAAGAATTAGAGATTTCTTCGTAAAATACAATTGTTTCAATGTGATTTTTGGTTTTTCTGGCTACAAAACAAACTTAATAATTAAATGAGTTTAAAATTTCAATAATAATTTGAGAAGTTTTTTTAACGTTTTTATATTCACGTTGAATTAGTATATATTCCATTTCACATTATTTTAATACATTATTGATTTAGATTTTTTTTTTAATAACTACAATGGAAAATTAACAGAACAATAAAAAATATTTATTTTTTTCCCCTATTTGAGCGACAAATAAATAAGACGGAGCTTTAACTAAAAAAATACGACTTTTTATTTTTTTCTATCCATATATTTTCCTATCCATTATCTTAAACTATGAATTGGCTAAGCATTGATATTATCTTCACACAACACATCGACTTTAATGCATGAAATGTATTTATAGGGTGTGGACTGTGTTTCTTGTGATGAATAAAATATTAAGAAAGCAAGTAATTTATTTTAACTGTTGTCGTGCCTATAAACTTTGTGCTGTAGCACAGAGGTGGCAGAAGTTCTTATGACAAAAGCCTTTACTATGAGTTTTGTTGACACGATGTCGACAAACCGTTAGTAACCATAGTATCCAAATGTCTAAAATTGCTATATGAAAGCATAAACTGTAAGTATATTTTCTCAACTAAAATAAAATTAAACGTCTAACATATAATATATTCAGTCAAACTTGCATAGGTGACTATTATTTTTGTCAAATGAAATTTCATAAACTAGGAGCTTTTTCCTTCTATAGAGCAAACCTTCACTCAGCACGGGATATTTAGGGAGTTTTGTAAAAGAAATTTAACCTCCGTTTGGATGTCTATCTTTGTAATCTCTTGTGAAATTTACATTAGAAACAACGCTCCTTTTTTCTTTTGTATTAAAAATTAATCGTAAAACAAGAAGTTAATTTTGATGTACTAAGGATTTTAGTAGTTACTGGCAGACGTTGATATAAAGAACTGATATTATCAATTTTAAGCAATCAAATGATATAAATAGTATTTTGCTTACAACAATGGTGTGAAACAAAATTAGTGTTTAGATAGCTCGTTGATTTTTAGAAGCGATTGTTGTAGGTCGTTTGATGTTCCACCAGGGTTACTGCGCACGTGTCAGTCTCACTGAAGTAGGTATTAGAAATAGGCCCTGACTCGGCCACGTGTCTGGCACTTTCCCCAACCTGTCCTCCACATTGCAGTGGATGGGCCACGTTTCCTACAGATTGCTTGGATCTCCACTCTCTTATCGATGAAGAGATATTCAAAGTGTACATTGAATAATAAATACAATTTTAACAACTCTAATCGTGACACTAAAATAATATAAATACTTTGCAATAAATTAAATATAAGTATACAAATGTACATGTAGTTTATGTAAAAGATTACGTTTCATGTTTAGTTTCCAATTTCATGCGGATCCTTTTTATTTAGGCACAATGATAAAAATATTTACTATTTTTTTTGTTAATTAAAAAATTTATATTAATGTTTCAATAACATCATGGCACAATATAAACAATATTGACGTTTTTATTGTTTAAGACTTAGACTTTCGCGACCTGCACATACGTTAATTAAGTTGATAAATAATATTATATTCTCAAAACCCATTATATTGAATGCTTCTCAGCTTAGAGATCCTTTAATTAATTATTACGTTTATTTATTTGAGAAAATCAGATCTTATTAAGAATATTTACATCTAGATTTTTTCACAACGTTATTGTTCAGAGAAAAAAGTGTTAACATATATTTTTATATGCCTCTTTATAATTTGACAAATGAAAAAATATTCAGTCAATTTTTCAAGCTATTTTATTTGTACTATATAAGTAATATTTTAAAATTATAAATTATTGTCTTAATAAAAGTGGCATAGTCATGCACATTTATGCGCTTTGATAAAGCTGTTGCGTGACCGAGGCAATGAAAAAAATCACTAAATTAATCATCGAGAAAGTAAAAAATAATACGGTTAATGCAAACACCTTATTATGCATCACTATTGACTTTGACATAATGATCTTGAACGCCACACATAACTGTGACCCAACAGTTGGTCTTGCGCTGCCACGGGATGTTACGTAACCCAATCGGCAACCGGTGAAGTGTCTCATGGATCAGAGCCCACGAAGAGCTGCTCAGCACGCAGGCAACGGCACACTTAGTGCAAGAAAGTGCTGGCAACCACTGTTAGAAGCGTCACTATCGTTGGAATTATGGCTTCTGAGTTGAGCCGTGTGGGGAAAAAAATCTTTTTCTCTGACATTGTGCTGCAGTTGCTAGGGACATCTTCAAAGTTGATGAATGAAAAATAATAAAACAAATAAAATATTTACATTCATTAATCCTGAACACGATTAAAATAGAAGAGTTGAAGAAATTCATCACATACGGCTCTTTACAAAAACCATAATTCCAAATTTGAAATGATATTCACCATCGTTGTTAATGTTGTGCTATATTGGTCTAAATTGTTTATTATATACATTCGACAAAAATATAATTCCGAATACAATTACATGCAAAAGCCATGAAGATTGAACATTATCTGGCTTAACAGATTTCCTCATTTGACAGATAAATAAAAGGCTTTACACAATTAAAATTTTATACATTATTACATATACACTACACTACGACTACTGTATCTAAAAATCGTTTTTTAATTGTTTATTTCCCATTAAATTTGCTGAAAGTTATATACGTGTTCAATTATTGGAAGGATGAGCGATTTGTCGTTTATAAATGTCTCATTCATTGTGCTAGTTAATTTAAATTAATCTGACCTAATTTAACTTAAAAAATAATATTATACAACAGTTAAAATCACAAATGTATTTAAAAAAAGTAGATACAAAAATTTATATACAGGTAATACACACACTTTATACCTACACATATATTAAATAGTCGTTTATAACCAGGTAAAAGTTAATCATATCACTTTTTCAGGTTGGCAGCACATCACCTCGTGCCGGAGAATTGCCTTAGAAGTAAGAGCAAAAGAGTCATCCGGTAGAAATCAATTTCTAAAATTCTTTCAGCGGCCGTCATCAACGAAAGTAGGAAAATGAAGGTATTCACCGACGGCGTACATGGAACTCATAAACCCAAACACTTTACACCTAATAAAAATATATCTAGGTTATTTGAATCATCATTTTTTCTGATAGACAAGCCGTAATAAAAGTAATATATTCCTAGATTTATAATTTATCCACCAAATGATTCATCGCAGAGAGACATATAAGAGTTATTATTCAAAGAATCCATTACTTCAAGTTATGAGACTTTTTTTCTACTAAGTATAATGTGTTTTATTCAACTAAATATTGAATAGTATTATAATAATTAATGGCCAATTTTTTGCTAAGAAGGGCACAAATATTCATTTCATATATATATATATATATATATTCTATAACCTAGATGCGTTGATGTTAACATTAGGTAATATTTAATGTATTACTAATAACGTAGTGATAAAGATACTCTATACTGCCACAAAATATCGTCGAAAACCCTATTAATAATTTATTTAAATATTTTTTTAATGAATCGATATACACGTATTTATTGCATATTAACTAAATGTAATACTAGAAAGAAATGTATTTTAATTTGCTACTGTTCCACCGCATTTCGTCCCCAGACAATCTGTTCAACGACTCTTCGGTAACGACGTGGGAAGCATTGACCGTCAGGTGCACTGGACATTTGGTGCACGGGAAAACTGGTGCACTGGATGTCTCGCTAAGCTAAGATAACCGTAGTTATTTCGTTAACGAGAACTATGGATCTCTGGACTCTGCAATCCCTGGACAAATCCGTAAGTGAGGCTAGGCTAGGTAAAGTCCGCATCGAACATAAACATAATTTACTTAATTAAATTAACATCCTTTCTGATTTGTAATTAAGTAATTATTTTTTAAGTATTTGATACTAAATATTTTGTTCACATTTAACTAAAATATTAATTTGTCAGCCGCACAAAGCGACATAATTTTGCCCAAATCTGACATCTTCATTCTTCATATTTTTTGTGTGATGTACGGTTAGAAGTATTGCAGCATTCAACTAAAACTAATTTGCGGTTGTAAAAATAAACGATCCAAATGTAATTAACTTTATTAAGATCACGTTCAGATAACTTAACGCGATTAATTGAATCAGATTACTACTATTCAATTTTTAATGACTTGAAGCATTTTTTATGACTTGTGAGTTCACTTGTAAGTATTCAGACGAAGTGATATTCAATAATTTTTATTCAGACAAAACCTATTTTATGTATTTTTAATGATATTTATGATGTTCCCCTAGACTTTTAGAAGCAAACCTAGGCTTTCCTTCAATGAACCATTTTTACTGATTTTGGAATGATCATTCGGTCATAAAAGAGCGCTATTCATTAACCTTAAAATTGTGAAGACTCATATTGACTTATTTAAATAAGTTAATTTTTTTCAAATAAAACATTTAATTTCTTCAATTATTTTGATAATATTTAAAAAAAAACAATACTGGAATACTGATTATGACTAATTGAAAGCGATGAAAAATGTGCACGTTATATTACCTGATTAAAAAAATTACGGGACTGCTAATGTGTGGTATTATTCATATCAAATAACTTCTTAGGTTTTCACGGCCAGATTTGATGTTGTGGCTTTTGGGTTGAGCCATGTGTGGTGAACTTGTTTCAACCAATATTTCGATTATAAAAGAAATATATAATCTGAATAAACCAACTCAAAACTAAATAAATTATTAATCCGGAAGAAGACCCCTGCAATGGCGGTCGAAATATTAGTTGAAAGAAGTTCACCACACACGGCTCAACCCAAAAGCCACAACATCATTATTCATATTATTTGCTGAGTGTGACAGACTTGTGCAGAATAATTGGTATTGGTATAATTTTCAATCATATAGAAAATGTTGTAATTTTTTTATTAAATTATGTTGACAAACAAACGAGTATTTTGTGTGAATATAAGAGACCATCATTCGTTGTAAGCCCTCGCTGAGTATACTTTTCTAAATTTATTTTAAGAAAACTGTGTTTTGTTAAGATATTCAGGATATGTTTAAAAATTATTAGTTAAGGTAAATACAGATCTCGGGATAAGTGATTAACACTTCAAAAATAATAAGACAATTATTGGAAAGGTAGTTATATTCATTATTTAATTGATGAAAAAAAATTTGTGGTATATTGTTAAAAAACTAGTTCACATTTTTTGTTTACAGGAATTATTTCAAAAGTAGGTTGTCCCCTGCTATTGCAGCTCTGAAACGACATGTCGAATGTAATAAATATTTATACAAACCTCTTTTACTTTAAGAGATGATATAGTAGTTCAACTTTTGCTTTTAGAGTATTAAAATATATCAATAAGTAAAATTAACCTGACTCAAATTATATCCATCTCTTATCGCACTATTTTATAATAAAATAAAACACCTCATAAACCATTGAGTGTTATTGATTCGTAGATAAAACGTGTGACTTTCTTTTCCATCTGCTCTACTTTCTCTTCTTTTGGGTGTCCACCTGTTGATGGCATCTTCCAATCCCAACACGTGTGTATTTCTCATCATTATTATTTTCTATTATTTTTGACCTAAAAATGAAAAAAAGGAAACCCAGCTCAAGGTCAAGAACTAACAGCGAGCTAGACGCTCACATTTTCTACAAACTGTCGTAGAAATTTCGTTGAGGAAGTAAGGAATTAGGCAACAAGATTAAGAACGAAAACAACATAATACTTATCTTAATTTGAATTTTCTGTCATATACACAAATATATTAACAAATGAGTAGATAAATCGAAAGTATGCTTTTGTGTTTAGTAATGAAATTAAAAAAAAAATATCTTTTCATATGTTTGGTCCTTTTTTGATAGAATCATATTTTGCAAAACCCATCCAGGCAGAGTATGTTCGTGTGGACAGCGCGGTGTGTAGGATAGAGCAAAGGTGCAACGCTCGAGGTTCGAATCCCGCGTCTGCCGATATTTTTTCTGAATTAATTGATGCGGTAAAAAAATAATGTAGAATTGCATGTGTGTATTTAGTTACTGATAATATTGAAATATAGATCAATTATCTATAAAATAAGATTAATATATTGAAAAAAAAATCTCATAAAAATTAAAAATAATCCAAAGAAATATAAATAAACATTATTATTAATTATAAATTTTGAACCCTATCATTCAAACTGCATAGAGTTGGTGGGGGACATATCCACCATATGCTGAATCATACATCAAGACTAGTGACAGTCAGATGCTTTCTGTCTTCTGCTTTGAACTATCACAACTTTATATCCCTAGTCCTGCCAAATTTATTTCATGGTCATTCATGAAAGTGAATATAAAAAGTTTTGGTATATGTTTTTATGTGTTTACCCAACCACAATAAATAAAAAATGTCTCTAGTTCCTAGTGTATGAATTTTTATTGAAAATATTCCAAATATTCTTAAACAAGGCTAAATAAATAATTCGGTGCAGAAAAATATAAATAATACAAAATATGAATATATAATTCACTAAGTAATTAATTAATCAAAAATACATTTCATTAAAACCATGTGTACAAATGTAATTTTTCTATTATAGCGGCAATTTTATATCTAAATGCTCACTTGACATGCGACCATATCATGTCGTATGAGTATGACCGGTTCTCGTTAGACTAAGAAGTTAATCGAAATTGTATGCGATCTTGGATGCAACCGTTTGTTTTTAGGCTGATCCGTGTTTTTACAAGTAAATTGTCTAGGCCTTTGGGAGCGAACAGATTTGATTAACAAATAAATCATCTGATCTAGAGCTACCTTTTTTTCAATCATATCGCTTTGGAAGCCGTCAGGAACCATGTGCTTCTGCAATTAAAAGTGATGCACCGAGTGCAAAAATGACTCGGAACAAGGCATGGATAATGGCAGCAGACATGGTAAAAAAAATACTCGAAGATGATAACGATGATTATGAAAAAAAAAGAAAAGAAGATGAAGAAGAATTCGAAGGTTTTGTATAAAAAGTATAAGATACAGAATATGAACTTTTTTGTCGTGTTTCTTATTGTTTTAAAGAAAGTATTTACTGCATCGTATTGTCTGATGAGATGTTTTTGTTCGCAGCCGCCATTTCACTTGGTTTCTCTTTTCCGCTTCTCCCGTCTTCAGTCGCCGGTCTCTTCTTGCGTAACAACCTGAAGGAGAACGACGGCGGAGAGAGCATCTTGCACGGAGGAGACTGAGATGCCGTGATGAAATGTTGCCATCCTCTTTTCAGCATATAAACAATGCAAGTATAACGTTTCATCTTCAATTCACGAAACATTGTTCACTGATAGCGATAAATATCACTACTATCAAAGACAACTATCTCTTCTGAACACCCTTCTATCTCTTTCCAACCTGCATCGTGAGAACTACAAACACACAAGTTTTCCTACACAATAAACATTTAAGGATTGATATATGTTTAAGTCATGCAGACATTATAGGTTATCTTACGCAAAAGGTCTCACCTAACATTTGTGTTTCTTTCAAATACAATATGAAACTACAAAAAGCAAATTTACAGGTACAATCGTGCCTATTACCTACGTCCACAATTTTATTTTTTAATTTTCCCATGCATGCAGCTTTTCTTTCCTCAATTGATATTATTTTGGATCATAGAAGGAACACCATCTCTTACATTTTCTTTAACACTACAAGTAGGCTTTAGAATGTTCTTACATCCGCTTTTTCAAAATATATTATGGGAGTGAATTAGTTAGTATTTACCTCTTCACTGCGGATGACTCGAATATTCGTCATGAGATTTGCACGGATTTTTGAGTCGCATTTAACAGTTTTACTCTAGAATTGTAATGTTAAAAATTAGGTGAAAATATAACGTATCAGATTAATGTCGAAAATGTTCGATTTTCAGTGGATTATTTGAAAGCAAAAATATATATTAAAATCTGTGTTTATAATCTAAAAATCAATCAATAAATTTTAGCTAAAATCCGTCAACTTGAATAAGATAATGTACACTTGTACAGTATTCACGCAATTACCATCCATCTTTCACACACGCAGATTTTAGCCAAATCGTTTGAACGTAATTCAACAGAGTTCTAAACTCTCTGATCATTTTAGACGTTTGCATAAAAATAATGCTTATAATGTTAGTTTCAAGAATTATGTTTTAAACTTCCTTGATACGGGTTCTTGATTACCAAAATTGTACGAATCGGGTGCATTTATTCGCATGCCAAATCAGATAATTAGCAACAACGGCACATTTCTTATGCTTCAGGGTTATATATACTCGTAACTATACCAATAATGTATGTACTAGCGCTCCAAGAAGCGGAGTTGACATGGGATGAGGTGCAGTCATGAGGGTTATCATAACTTTATATTGACATTTATAAACAACCATTTAATCAAGTTAGCAAGCAGGTATGCATTGATGACGATGATTTGATAATTTTGTTTGCATGCTGTCTTCACAGTTGGCAGCACTCAGGTAAGAGTTGCGGCGTTATGGCACGTTACTCGTCGTTATGCGCGCCTATGTAATAAGACGCAACGGCGCGCTACTTTCTTCTTGTTTACCTCCGGCGCTGCTGATGCCCCGTCACGGCACAACACACCATCCCAGCAGGCCGCTGTATAATATACTTCTCTAGAGATGCGGTCACCACAGTGGTCGCCAACATGAGCGAGAAAGTATCGAATCGCGAGACATTCAAACGGAAATGAACGAATCTATTGGGATTGTTATATCATCATGGATCCAAACATTATAGACTAGAACTTATGATGAAAATATTTATTTTAATGTCAACACATACATGATAATATAGACTGATCGTGATAGTGATGCCGAAATCTTATCTGTAGATTATATGACGCTTACCATGCTACATATAGCCTAAGCGATACATGTGGAGTGTTGACCCGCCAACGTCATAGACCTGACTTTCACGCATCATCCAATTATTATAGGAATTTCTTAGTGTTCAAGGGACGGCTTTTTTATCACCAATTTTGATTGGGCAGCAGTTTACTGGTGAGGAATCAACTTCATACCAACAGAAGGTATTTAAAGACCTTAGACATTGTTTTAATCTCCGTCGGGGATCAAACCCATGATTTTCGGTTTTTTAAGCAAATTGTTTAACCACTAAAATATACTCGCTGGCAATGGCGGGTAAAACTTAGTGGCGTAGCTCTGATAATTTGATATTTATTACAAAATACTGAAAACACGGACCTTAAATGTAATTTCCCTTAGAATTTAAGTTCATATGACTTTTTGTTGGTTTCGAGAATTAAATTTCTTAATAACGTTTGCCCATAATTAGATTTAGTATTTTATCATTAAACATGCCGTTTCGTATTCATACTTTTTAACAAATTTTTACAGTTCTACGTAACATAAATTAGTATTTAAAAAATCGATTTATCGTAAATAAATGTATTTCTCTCTGTGCTGATTTATAAAAACCTACCCTTAAACCAAAAAAAATGTAATATAAAATACGCACTAATACAATTAATTAAATATGTTTACGTGTTTATAGAATGACATTAAATGTATTATACGAGTATTGAATACTATTTACCTTGTTTAGCACTGTTAATTCACACACATGACAGCGGACGCTAAAGTTTTCTTCTTCTTCGTGTCAGCGACGTCAAATTATTTTTACCCAGTATCTGGCAACATCGTGTGTTGCCTAGCATTAGGTCATGAGGTGTTTTTTTTGTTCTTCCAACTTCGGTTCTTAATCTGTTCAGGGATTTCCAGGTCCGCCAGTAAAGGTTCTTGCCAGTTGGGAGGCTTTCCTTTGGAGTAATGAAATCCTCTGGTGCGACCTGTCACCAGAGCTGGAGTTCCTCATTTTCAGGGCCGGATGTGAGAGGTTGTGTGGATCTCAGAAAACTGCTTCGTGACTTCAGTCTGGGTGTTGGGGGTATCTGATTATACAAGCAGTGGGACGGTTGGTTGATTGTCATACGCATTAAGTTGTTACATAAAACAATACCAGGAGAGGCGCATTTACTCAAAAAAATAATTTCACTATGCAATGTAAAATATAAATAAATATATTTATGTCCAAAAAGGTTGATCTTTTCTAAGTCGCAATACAAACTAGAAGAAAGTAGCACAGCTAGTTTTTTATGACTCCGACTATTTCACAACGCTTTTTTGTCTTCAAAACATTCACCTTGGTAATGAACTCACACAAAAGCAAATCGTCATTTCTGGTTGTTGTTTGTTTATCTACCGATGATAATGACGCCTTCTTTGTTCTTCTTTGTGTTCGCTTTTATCGCGGTCATTTGGGGTCAGCGGATTTTTATTTTATTTTGAACACTCTTACTCCATTTCTTCCTTGACAGATAATCATAATACTCGTATTATAAGTAAGATGCAATACGTGACGTAAATATTTTGTTACGTTTTGAGAATTCGAAGTAACTGCTTTTATCGCGGCTATTTGGGGTCAGCGCATTTTTATATTATTTTGAACACTCTTACTCCATTTTTTCCTTGACAGATAATCATAATAAGTACTCGAAGTAACTGCTTAAATTTTGAATTTAAAAATGCTCAAGTACTTAACTATATTTTCTGTAGCTAATAAAGAAAGATTTTATATTGCTCCTTGGTATTTTAGCAATAATGACAAAATAAAAATTAAGTATTTGGTACCTAAGTACTTTAATTTGAAGCCTAAAAATGCTTACAATCTTTATCGACTCAAATAGCAGTTCACCTAATAAATAATAATATAACTTTGTCTAGTTCTGGTGCCTGAAACGTTTAATTTATTTATTTATGTTAAATATTTGATGCCGTCGGAAACCATACAAAAAATGTACTGCTATGTGTAGCTGAAAAGCGATTAGGCCAGGACCTTGGCGGTTGACAGAGCTTTGTGGTGGCAGCTGACGACGTCCATATGCTCTAGTTAAGGGAGATAATATCAAAATGTATATAAAATATACTTAAAGATCTGATAACAGTAATTCTCCCATAACAGTAACTAGCATTCATCATGTCTTAGTAAATGGGTATTTACTTATTGTTAAACCAATTTTAAAATTTCAACAGCAAATATTTGTTTCTTTATTCCGCTATTTTCGACTTATTTGCATTCACCCGGCACTTTTACTGCTCTAAATAACATTGTGAGTCCCTTCAAAAGTATCTTGTCAACAATAATAACTATTGTTCAGGGTTCTCTCTTAATATTTGCCGATTCTTTGTTTCCTTACGTCCCTGCAAATATAATGCAAATACTTTTTCCTGCATTGATTTACAACTAGAAAGTTCCGAAGCTTTCGTTTTTGTAATTTAAATATTTTTTGCTCGCATATTTTATGACTCGAAGACACTAATGGCGTCTACAATTCATTCAGAATTCGGAATTCTTGACTTTTGAGTGATACCGCGTGTGGTGAATTGTTTTCTTCAATATTTCTATCACCGTTGCAGGAATTATCATTAGACTGTGAAATTGTCATGATTTGGAAGTGGAAATATTGGATCATACTTTTCAACGCAAGAAGTTCAACTTAAAATATTTATTTCAGAATTATGATTATATTCCAGAAATAATAAATGACATATTTTTTAGCATTTGACAATTATCTTTATAGTAGTTCTTATACTGTCAAATATTACGAGTCAATTAAGTATAAAGCTGGTCTTGCTTCCAAAAATCTAGGTTTATTATATTACTGAGGTATTTGAACAATAAACAACTTCTTCTTCTATATAAAGGACAAATCCGACCAATCCTTGAATACGGCAGTCACCTTTGGATTGGAGCCCCAAAATACCTTCTAAACTTAATTGACTCAGTTCAAAGAAGAGCAATTCGTTTGATAAACAATGACACTCTTACGTCTAACCTGCAATCAATGGAACACAAGAGTAAGATTGGTTCACTTAGTATTTTCTACCGTTATTACCACGGTCGCTGCTCTTCGGAACTTAAAGAACTAATTCCTCCTGCACCCAACCACAACCGACAAACTCGTCTTCCATTTGCTGATCATCCATACACGGTTAATGTGTGTCGACCAAGAACTATCAGATTCCAAAGTTCCTTCTTAATGCCACTGGTAAGCTTTGGAATGCTATTCCACCGTATGCGTTTCCTCCTTCCTACGATCTGGATCTCTTCAAAAAACAGAGAAATATACACTTGCAAACTCCCCAACCCACACACAGACACAAACACATCACACGTTTCCAGCATGCAGCGTCCAGTCTCCCTGGCTGAGCGTCATAGAGTGCTCTGGTCTTTACCGGCTGTGCTCTCCTGCATGCGATTACATAACAAAAATAAGTACTGAAACACTAACAAAGTCGTAACAAACAAGAAATTTTATTACATTTCTTACATCATCCATCAAAGAAAAATAAATGGCGATCGCAAGGTGTTGCAAAAATGTTACAGTTTTTATAAAAATATGTAAAAAAATAAAAATTGTTCGTATCTTCTTCGTAGTATCATTCCGGTGGATTGGTTTGCAGCAACAAAATATTGCATCTCGATCTCCACTAATCTCGATCCTCTGCAATCCTCCTCAGCTCAGCATAAAAGCTACAACTCATGTCCTCGAACACTTGCTGCAAATACTCCCGTCTAGGGCGCCCTCTGCAGTTTCTACCCTCAACCATCCCTTCCACAATGTCGTGAAGAAGACCATCATAGCGCATGATGTGACCGACCCATCGGGCTCGCCTCTCTTCGATGGTTCTTACTAGGTGCCAATCTTCCTTGATTATGCTGAGAACCTCATTGTACGTGACGTGGTCTCTCCAGTAAATTCCAAGAATTCTTCTGCATGACCACATCTCAAAGACCTAAAGTATGTATAGGGAGATAAATATAGAACTAGGATAAAAGTAGAAAAACTGGAGGTAGGCTGAGGTTCCGGCAGTATATTTTAATATTTTAGTCATCAGTAATCATCAGTAATTATCAGTAATATTTTATGTTCGTTTTTATTACATTCCGCCTGTGCTTCAATTGTCTGTGATTTTTTTACAACAATTCTTTTCGGTACGTCATTTGTCGGCATGCTTAAAGAAAAATCTAGATCTTTTAAGAAACGTATTATATTTTTATTGATGTAAGTCGTGTTTATGGATATTTTCAAGAAAAAGGTTAGTTATTGGGAGGCACAAGTTCATACAAAATCGCTTTATTGCTCGGTGTCATAAAGTTTATGATCGACAAAAACATTTCGCCGACAGAATACTATGAAAATATCCTGTTCAACTAACTTTAAATTAATTTTAAAAATGCGAACACACGCAGAAGAGTCCTATTATGTGTGTTCCATGTAAAATATCGTCGGCTAGACTTCGGACGTGGAAATAAAGTGTAGTGTTTATTCGCGTTGATGAATTGAGAAGAATGTATGTTTTCATTGATTTGTATCTTGGGATACTTAAAACAATATATATCAAATATAATAAATACATGTAGGTAGAGTTAAACAAACATTAAAATAGCATGATATCGACATTAAATGTGATCTGTATAAGAAAAGTTTACACGCAAATAAATACCATTGTAACGACGGGTATAAACTAGTGGTGGTATAAGAGTTTGCTTAGAAAATTATGGGTTTGACCCCCGAAGGAGATAAAAAAAGAGATTTTTAATAAATTTCTGAACTCTTTTTAGGGTATTTACCCTCGATTCTTGTAAATTTAATACATCACTTGTATAATGCCAGTCCATATACTATTAATCAAAATTGGTGCTCGACGAAAGTTGTTCCGTGAATACCACACATTCATAGTGAACCACTCTCACCTTCAGGCGTCATTGCAGCAACACCAAACAGAAAGTTGCAACAAGGAACAACTTCATCCGCAAACTGACCAACACTCACTGGGGAGCCCAACCACCCCTTCTTCGTACCTGAGTTTTAGCACTTTGTTTCTCAGCCGGAGAATATGCGGCACCAGTGTGGGGTCGATCAGCCCACTATAATCAAGTGGATACTGCCCTGAATGATGCATGCAGAGTCGTCACAGGCTGCCTTAAAGCAACACCCATTTCTAAACTATACCCCTTGGCTGGTATCGCACCACCGAACATAAGACGCAAAGTCATATGTGCCGAAGAAATGCGTAAGGCAATCAACCAACCATCCCACTGCTTGTATAATCAGATACCCCCAACACCAAGATTGATGAAGTCTCAAAGCAGCTTTCTGAAATCCACACAACCTCTCACATCCGGCCCTGAAAATAAGAGACTCCAACTCTGGCAACAAATCGCACCAGAGGATTTCATTACTCCAAAGGAAGGCCTCCCAACTGGCAAGAGCCTTGACTGGCCGACCTGGAAATCCCTAAACAGATTAAGAACTGGAGTTGGTAGAACAAAGTACAACCTCGAGCGGTGGGGAATGCTTCGGCAGGGTGAGACACTATTGTGTGACTGTAGAGACCTGCAGACCGCCTCACACCTAAGATGCTGCTCCATGTGCCCAACAAGTTGCACATCTCAGGACCTAATGCTGGGCAACACACGAGCCATCGATGTTGCCAGATATTGGGAAAAAATAATTTGACGTCGCTGACACGAAGAAGAAGAAATTCATAGTGAATACCTGTAATAAATGGATGACGCGTGAATTTCGGACTGTAGTTTTAGACGTAAGCGGATGACACTCCACATGCTGCGCTAATCTGACAAAGTATTCTTATTGTAATGATAAGTTATGTAAGAAATGAATTTCATGAAATAATAATATTATTATTAATAATAGTGAATAAAAACTTATTTGTTTTAATAATGAAAAGATCCATACAACTATTAATTACTTTAAATTAGGAACAAAACTGCACAATCACTCATAGTTCTTTTCAGTGTAAGGAATATAAAAACATAAACGAAAGTGAAAAAGAAGCTCAACAAGAAAAAACTTCAATATATCGAATCCTTAAGGTAGTCTCATTTTTTCATGAAAAGGTAGTGCAGAAAAAATGCACCTTTTCACCTTCGAAAAGTTTTTTGCTTATTTCCGTCGGATGTAATTTTTTACGAACCTTCAAGTAAGGATTTCTATTTGATACATTAACGTGCGGAACACGTGAATTATGAGATTATACGTTTTATTGAAAACTGAAAAAAAGGTTCTTCAATAAAGTGCATTGCAATACGATATTTCTCGAAACGTTGCCATTTTATGGACGTCTTTTGATCGTGTATTTTTATTAGATGATGTCTTTTGACGATTTTTACGCATTTATTCACCGAAAGGAAGTGTGATATTACAAAAAACGTGTAATTATTGTATCCGATATTATGGTTTGAAATATACGTTCTTGGTTTGGAGTATACGTAGGAATCGGAAAAAAACCCGATAACTTCTTTCAGCTGCTATATACATTTAAAGTACTTAGTTTCCATCTTATACTGAATGAAATCTGTAGTTGACGATTCTACGTGATAAAAAGAGCAAAGAATTTTTTACAAACTTTTTTGCTTCAATCACTGTTTGGATGATACGAGTACAAACACTGTATTATATCATATTTCAAGCAGGTTTGTGATGACATAGGCTTTTTTAATAGGTGAAAAATAAATTATTAAGGATACTGGGCTGTTAATTGATTAATATGTCAGAAATCTGTAATACAGAATTTAAAAAATATATAACAAATGATCTTAAGTGAATAATCAGCTTCCCTCAAAATTTTTAAAGATTAATAAAATTTTATTCATAAAAATATTATAAGTGTATATTGTTTTTTTTTCAGATCCTGTTAAAACCACCGTCTCATTGTCCATCGTTCTTACCTTGAAGAAATTTAATATGGGAAAATAATCTTTCTAATATTGCTTGGTTATTTAAGCATTGGTGGATAAAAAAATCTTTTCAGCACTTAAACAATATTTATATAAAGCTTTTTACAATGCCATTATAGTTTGCTTTTTAGTATTCAAAGCGTCGGGTTAGTCAATTAACCTTCTTAAACAAAACACAGATTATACTGCACCCTATATAATGAACCTTCTAGTAATCTCGAATGTTCTCTAGAATACATTAACTTTCGAAAGCAGAAACTGGAAGAGAAAATTAAAATAAAACATTTCGTCGTGTTTTATAATTGCTCTGTCTTTTGTATTAGAATACATTGCATAATTTCATATTTGGACGTTTGTTAATAATAATTTTGAAGATATCTGATGATTTTGCCAAGGTGCCTGATGTCTAGAGTCTAGACCATTTGGTTTTATAGGAAAGCTCATATTAACCAGTACACACTGTATATATTTACGCGGTTATCTTCTAATAACACCTTCAATGTCGATTATTAGAAGTTAGTAAGAACATTTCATAGTTAGAACATTTCATAACAAATGAACTTATCAATCAATCAATAATCAAGTAGAGGCAAGGCATCAACTTTTTCGATAATCTACCTCTCTACGTCTCGTCATCTCAGTGATTTGTTCAGTTAAATACACGCCCTTCTAATGAAAGGCAGACTACCTGCGCTAGAGGAAGTGGTCCAAAGCGAAGGTCCAACAAAGCGAATCGTTCCTACAACAGATGTTCTGCCGTTCCTGGACCACTTTGTATTCATTTTTTGTGATGATTTCAAACGTGGGAGAGTGTCCTCGGGGATAGACGGTAAAACATAAACTGCATTGTTTGTGATCGAGAAAAAATGAAATTTTTTGCCCGCCTAACGAACTTTTTATCGGTCGTTTATGAAGTGCCCTTAACTCAAAAGAGTTACACGATATTTTCAAGATAAACCTTTCATTTTACGCTGCTTTATGATTTTTTTTCACATCCTAAGAAATCTTTAAAGAGTTACTCGATATTTTTAAGAATAAACCTTTCGTTTTACGGTTCCTTGTGAAATTTCGTTGTGATTTTTGGGATCTGATAATTAAAAGTCCTTTACAAATATTTGTCGATAAAATATCAATGCTTCTGTCATTTTAGTCAATTGAGAAGGAGCATCTGCACTCTGAGCTGAGAACGACAAATAAATTATGAAAAGGTTTGAACAATACTTTTTTTTTGGAAATACAAATATAGGATGTTGATAAAAAGAAAGCCTACTTTAACATTCTTTTATCCACAATATATTATTTTATAAAAAAAAAAAGTTCAATTAAATTTCTATTGATCAAATAAATTAGTATATTCAATTTATATGAGGAATTATTAGCATTTATGTATACGTCATGTTAAATAAACAAATATTTAGATACTTCTTTTTATAGTTAAACGATTATACAACGATTTCTTTGCCATCAATGAGAATATAAAGACAAAATATTTTTTAAGCACTGCTGAAAAGAAAATTTTAATATTAAATATATTTTATACAATCATTTTCATAAATATTTTGGTTTTATGAAGACACAAAAGCGGAAAGTAAAACTACGGAGACCTTGAACCGATAGAGGTAAAGCAATATTACCTGCGATCCTCCCTGCGGTATCCAGAATAATGAGCCTTGTAAAGGTTATGTATGTACCTTACAGTGGCGTATGTTTTGTGAATATTTTTACATACAATGGAATTTAAAAATATTATTATACACATTATAATTAGGTTTAGCTTTCTACTTACCCAAATAGACAGCAGGTAGTTTTAATCCCAGAATTTACTTAAAAAGCTGAAGAACAAGTCAATATATCTCTTGGACTTACGGCCGCATTTCTTTACTATCTTGAAAGACCGTTGGGGACTATACATAGAGTATGCTAGGCAGAACTTCCAGTGCAAAGTAAATACATCGAAATATAGTAAAATTTTGTATGTGCAATTTGATTGATATATTGATTCATATGCAAATTCATATTTTGGTACTAACAATTTCAAGGTGGTGCAGCCCAATATCGGGCAACATCGAGAACATTTATGTAATCCAACATAAAGTCCTGGAAAGAGCAGTTAGTGTAAATGTTGCAGCACTCCCCATCAGTTTAAGTTATCTCGTATTCTTCCGACTCAAGTCTTGAGTCTGTTTGATTGTTATACATTGTTTACCAGCCAAGATATTTTTCAGTATGAAGGCTTGTACGACATAGAAATGTCATAGTGCGATTTACAGCCAAAACTGTCTTTTTAAAGCGAGAATTCTACTAATCTGGCCAATCTGGTTTTTCCATCAATCGAATAAAAACTTAAAATACGAGTATATATGACTAATAGCGAGAAAATGAAAAAAGTTTTTTTTTATTATGAACGTATTCATAGAAAAATTACGTTATTCATTAGATTTCTTAACATAGGTACTGCACTTTACTATTGCTTAGGTTCCTGCATGCACCACTGCATTGAAAGTGCACTTCATGCAGGTAAAAGCAAAGCGGGGGCGGCGCCACCTTGTGGGAACATCGCAAGGTGCAACTGCATTGTGCATAACAGCCACTGCCTCATTCTGGGACACCATAAGACACCTGAGGGAAGGAAGACAGTCACTTATTTATCGGCAATCAGATGTCAAAGAGCCTTACAATCTGCACGTTATTCAGTTTTCATGTTTAATTCATTTTACCAAAATGACGGCGCAGTTAGTTTTCTAATTGTATAAACCGATTTCCTAAACTACTTTTAGATGAACTAAAATATAGTAAAAAAAAAAGTTTTTTTTCCTCATAATTAAGGATTATTTTTTTTCGCTTAAGATGAAACATTAATTACGTTATTTGAAATAAGTGGAATCATTATTTTTTTACCTAAAAATTTGTACTTATTAAAACGTTTATTGTGGTGAATTGTTGAAAATTAAACATTTTGATAGCGAAATTGGGTCATTTGCATCAAAATATGTACTGCTTTATTATTTCCTTAAAATAAAAACTTGTAATTTAGAATTTATTAAAATTGTAACTAATTGTATAAGTACCGTTCACATTTTTCACATTTGTGTTTGGTTACCCTACCATAAACACTTGAGTGGTTCTTCATATAAAATGTGTGAGAATATATTTCTCACTAGATGTTTAGAAACATGACAGATTTTAGATGATAATGTCCTTATGGGGAATTGAATGAATGTGAGCTTTCAATGGGGTTTTCAACGTTTTAGGTTTTTTGTTAGTTTAACACGATTCCTCTTATATAAAAATATATTTTTTTATGTTAAAAAAATAAAAAAAGAATTGCTTGTAAATAAAAACATACACGAATAAATATAAAATATTGTTTTACTCGTACAGAATAATAAAGTAATCTGAATATCATTTATTTGTCTACCGAGTTAACCTCACGTTGTACACGCTATTTTCAAGCAAATAATATTTATATGTAACAAACATGTTATACATCATCATCATATTAACCATGTCCACTTCCCTAATTGGAGCATATAGCATTAATGACCTGCTTCCACAAGGCTCTGTCTGCCGCCATAGTCTTCGCCTTATTCCATGTCAGATTGGCAGCTTGTCATGTCAGCTTCTCGCAGTTTCACCGAGTACATTCTATGTTTAATTCCTTGTGTAAATACTTGAAGAAAAGGCAGAAATATACATGTCCCAAACAGGTCCACCTTTATCCCTTAAGCAACTGTATATAAGTAGCAGGCATCTGCTCTGAAACTCAATATCGTATCATGTAAGATATAAGTTATTTTGAACAAACAAAAACATACATTAACATTTTACATCACCATTAAAAAATATATGAAACTTAATTGACGATATTTAAAAAAAAACATCGTGGCCTCTCGTTGTTCGAAACGCATCAATTTTTCTTGACGGCTGAATAGAGCCCACAAAAAATCTCAACTAAAAGTGAATTAAGTACCCCTTTTCTGGACGGAACAAGTCCCGTCTGCCACCGGCTAAGTTCCCGAACGATATAAAAGCATAATTGTATGACGTTTTCAGTAAACACCACTCTCATAGCAGTGCTTCCGGCCGGATCACTTGTTTAGTGAACCAAAAAATGGAACCACTTTGGAAGGGTTGCCATTATATTTGAGAGATGGGTTCAGCACCTGATGTCTACCGGATTTTTCTATAAATTATTTAACGATTCTTAAACGGTCATTATTGTTGACACTTCTGCTTAAGTCAGACTTACTCGTATGTTATATTTAAAAAATTATAGGTCTGCAATAACGATACATTTCAATACTGATAGACACACTCACGTTAAATAAAATAATGTATTTTTTTTAAATTATGTAAAACACATACAGGAGAATACCGATAGATGGTGATAGTAATTCTGAAGTCTCATCTGTGGAATTCTATAACGCTTACCATGTTGTATATCGCTAAACGCTGCATGTGGAGTGTTAATCCGCCAACGTCATAGACTCATGATCCCGAGATTCATGCATCATCCTTTATTATTACAGGTATTTACTATGAATGGGTGGTCTTCACGGGACGACTTTCGTCTACCACTAATTTTAATTAATAGGCTATGACTGACATTTTACGGGTGATGAATCAAATTCACACCAACCGGGTACTTTAGAGCTCAGAAACCGATTAAAAATCCTTTTTTTAATCTCCGTCGGGGATCGAACCTACGACCTTTGGCTTGCAAAGCAAACGCTTTGACCAATAAGATATGACCGCCAGCTGTAAAACAAAACTGAACACTTTTAATTATCTTACAATTATAGATGATCAATTGTATATTATAGTCACGACCTAACGTTCACAGACAATTCGTTTAGCGACTCAGCTTTAACGTCAGTGGAGCGCCCTGGACTGGTACACGAGACATTTGGCGCACGGGACAACTGTTATTATTATTATTATATTAGTATTTGTATAGCGCTCTTTTATGACCGAATGATCATTCTAAAAGCGCTTCTTTGCCTCTGAGTAAAAAGGTGGGTCTTGAGTCTGCTTCTGAAGGATGCCTCCGCTGTAAGCTCTCTTATGCTTTCCGGTAGCGAGTTCCAGGCTGTTGCACTGGATGTCTCGCTAACCTAACCTAACCGTATAATACAATTATTTTTACTGTCATTATATCAACAAAAAAACAAAAAGTAAAAAAATCTATATAGTAATAGAAATAAAAGACATATTCGAAGAACGCTGTAATTTTGTAGTTTGTTATAATGAAAGATATTTATTAAAAAAAAAAATTGAATTATTGGTTCACATGTTTTGGTAGTCACTGTCGAGTGAAATGATTAAAAAAAATACTTCTATTCGATATTGTGGAATTTCACTTTTTTTAATAAACGATTGGAAAAAAAATATTACTAAAATGGATTATTAAATAACTATTATCAAATAATAATTTTATCCTCAAGACAGTTGCTACTGATTTAAATGTTGTTAAATTAATAATTTTTCATACATTCCAGCGTCGATTCTGCAAAGTATTTATACACTTTATATAATATCAGTTGTAATACATTATTACTTGGAGAAAAAGTTTAGTATTTAGTACTTATAAAATTTTAAGATATTAATAAATCATTTTAGCTTTTAGGAAGCACTGTTGAAGATGGACAGACGGACGGACCGGTCATACCGTAGATATAAAATAGAAAATAATAATCTACTAATGAAAGGGCAATCTTTTACCGTAAGCAAATGTTTTTCTACTGGGAGCCATATGGCGTTTGTGAAGCACACACAATGATCGTGATTATTGAAGTCATTATAATATTACAACACACGCAGTACGAATCTAAGAAGCTTTGAATAAAAAATATATTTGAATTTACATCAATCACATTCTCACAAGTAGTCTTCTATGTACTTGTACCTAGAATTCTATCAAACACATTTCTTTGCACAAAATATTACAAAATAGATTCCATCGGTAAATTATAATTAGGTGTCTACTTGAAATAAGAAATGTGCAATTAAAAAATGTTATATTATACACACGCTTGCAAATCTAAAGATATAGTCACAACACTCACACCAGCCACCAACATCTTTTTTTATTTTTTATGTTAGCACATACAGGAGAATACCGACAGATGGTGATAGTAATTCTGACGATACATCTGTGGAATTTTCTATGACGCTTACTATGGTGCATATGGCTAAGCTCGGCAAATGGAGTTTTGATCCGCCAATTTTATACACTACAGCCCGAGATTCACGCATCATCCTTATTATTACAGGAATTTACTGTGAATGGGTGGTCTTCACGAGATGACTTTCATCTACCACTAATTTTAATTGATGGAATTTAACGGGTGAGGGGTCAAATTCACACCAATCGGGGATATTTAATAGCTCAGAAATCGATTAAAAATCTTTTTTTTTCTCCGTCGGGGATCGAACCTACGACCTTTGGGCTGTCAAGCAAACGCTTTGACCATTGAGCAATATCCGCCGGCAAGCGTTTGTCTTTTTATTAAACAAAATTACTTTATTAGCTTTCATTCATTCACTGACTTAATTGGCACAACTACAACTGACAGTAACTTTATTTTGTGTGACGTTCCAGGCATCTGAGGTTCTAGGTGTTTTTCTATGATGGGCATACGTCCATCTTACAAGTGGATAAGGTTGAAAAATTGAGAAAATATTATATTTAAATATTATCAATTTAAAAATTGAAATAGTGAGCTTAAAACCGGTTTGAAATGAATTAGTTTTATCAGCATCTGGATAACACCTTTCTAATAATAGTTCCTCTAAGCTTGGTCACGGAGTTTCCGTCTCGGGCAGCGGTAGAAGTCGGTCGTGAACTTGACTGCCATTATGCAACGTCTGTACTGACGGTAAACATTATGCAGACCTTACCAAAGACCAAGGTACGGGTATCTACCAGCACACTAGGAATGGCTGTAACATACTTTAACATACAATGTTGCGAATAGGAAAACTGCAAAAGGTCACTTTAAACTTATGGAAACATTCCTTGTCAAACGCATATAATTTCTTACTCGCTTTACTTAGATAAACACAGTCATCATAATTGTAAATTATTTTGAATTTCGTTTCAAAAAAGGTTCATAACCATATGTACAGTCTCACTTTATCACTGACGTTATAATTTACTCAATTTAGAGGCTCTTTACCTTTTTAAGATCACGCCAAAACCATAATGCTTAAAATGATAACACAAAAATGCAATTCGAGACACTTGGACATTTTTTAAATATTCTACCGAGCGCTACGTGAGGTACGTAAAACATCCTCCAGAGTTAGAGCCTCGACTCCTTGTAAAGCGGATTCAATTAAAAGACTTCCATCAGAGTTTTCTTAATCATTATTATGAGTCGGTCGATACCTATTTAAGATTCTTATACGTCACTCTTAGACTTTTCTTCATCACTCATGCTCTATGCATTTTATATAACCAGATTATTCTACTCTTTTTGATGACATAATGTGAATTAATCGTAAATATTTTATTAAATTTTCTTTGAATAAATGATTTTTCATCATTGTAAGTGACTTTCATCTTACATCCCACCAAAAACATGTAGTTTTTAATCACCTTAAAATATCAGAAGTGTACTTTTTTTAAGCAATCATGTTCTTACATGACTTAGGATATTTATATATTCCCTAACATATATAATCTAAATATTGCTATCCTGCATGAATCACTTATGAATTGTAAAGAACGCATCCTGTAGAGTTATAGTGTATCTAAGTCGGCAATGTCGCATATGACAAAGGTTCCTATTGGCGGTTTTTTGGCGTCCATATGCTCCAAATTTAGAGCAGATTTGGCGAAATTAGATAAAGATTTGATCACGTTACTTCCCGCTCCGTAAGCACGCGCGTTGCTCCACGTTCAGCCACGTTCTCTGGTGTTCTTCAGCCGCTGTTCGCGGGGGCAATGCACTATGATCGAGGCCAGCGCCGCCACACTGCACCAACAAGCACAATCATAAATGGCATCAGCAAAAAATGCCTTTGATCACACATAATGCTTCGATGCAAACATTGATCACGCTTTTCACTATATACGAACACATTAGTCATGATTTTTTTAAACAAGATAATAAAAAAACTACAACTCAATATATGCGTTCGTTTATTGTGTGTTATTCCCCTAGTAAGGGTTTTAAAGCATTTTTTTAAAGAAATATCACCGACTCTCTTAATGTTTGGAACCTGGAGTACGCTGATAATAATATAATATTTCACAGTAGATCTCTTTCTTCAAGACTTTCTTCGCGGCGTCCTGAAATGGCGTCGGAATATATGTATAAATATAATGTATTTGTCGAAATTTCGGGAGGCAGAGCTGAAATGGGATGAGGTGAAGACTATGGTGGCTCAGAGAGTCTTGTGGCGTCAGTTTGCTTCAGCAATATACTTCAGATGGGGAAGCGGACATGTTGATGATGATCAGTTCAGGAGGACATTGGGCAACTCTGCGCGACAGGGCATGTGGACATTGGGCAATGTAGAGCCCTCGCTATGCAATGACGTATGTTGTGATGCAGATTGGACACTCAACAGTGGGGTCACAAGAGGTAGTGAAGAGTTTCAGGTATCTTGTCGTACAAGTCACTGAAACCAGTGGGCAGTGGCCATCAGAGAGCTCACTTCTCTCCTTTGAAACACTCGAGAAGAAATTTGTAACGACAATAAATGAACAGCAAATATTCTCTAAAAATAATGTGTGAATTGTAAATTATATTTAAATTACTCGAAATACTTTAAAACACGTTATCAAATGTATAAACTTGTTTTTCAAATGAAATTTAGCGCAGTTGTGAAAATTACTACCATTTG
Organism: Glossosoma conforme; assembly: GCA_022606575.1. Lineage (NCBI taxonomy): Eukaryota > Metazoa > Arthropoda > Insecta > Trichoptera > Glossosomatidae > Glossosoma > Glossosoma conforme. The sequence goes on along the minus strand of JAGTXR010000025.1, from coordinate 2,601,164 downwards.
GAACTTACATATTAAATACAATATTTACCAAATAAGCTATTTAAAAATCCTATATAAAAAAAAAACAATCAATAACTTTTCGTTTTAAAATCGGTCGCGTCATCTCGGCGCAATGAAGTTTTTCTTTTGATTTTACAAGTTACATAAAATGTTGATACCGGAACCTTATTCGATGATAAAAACTCTTGAAAACAAATTGGAGAAGACTCACGAACGCATTATAAAAGCATACAAAAGCATTGATAAGTTTCTTTAGTCATCAATACCTTTCTAAAAATGTTAACGTCAAGCGGAATAAACTCTAAAAGACTTTTGCGGTCAACGGCGAATTTTGTAATTCATCCATTCATGCTGCAAAGGTCCAAAGTTTTTTTTCTCATTTTTTGCAGCAAGACCAAATTTGTCATTTTCTCTGGGAAGATTCAGAGGTTATATTGCTTTGGTGTAAATTAATATTATTTTATCTTATCGTCTGAAAGAATATTTCATTTGTCCGTCACTAAACTAAATTTTCTGGTAAACATAAAATATATTGTATAAAATGTATACTTCGTCAATCTATCGCTTGTAAATACTCTATTTTAGATGGATCTTAAGGTGAATTCTTGAAAAATATATAACATAAAAACACATACAACGTATTTTTTTCTATCGTTGGAAGATTTTCGTGCTAATAATTATAAAAATTAATACGTTTCCATCACACCAGTTACTGATTCGATGTATATACCATTGTTAATGTCATATATTTCAATCAGATTGCAGTTAAAGCAGAAAAAATATATAATTATTGTTGTATACTCATTAAAATATTTAGCTAAGGATTAAAGAAAAGGCCAACTATCTAGAAACTAGGACATTAATAACTACAAGTATAGTCGATATGGTCCAAATTGGGAGTGTATATGTTTATTTATGTGAGTACACAGTTTATTATCATTGTTTATTCTTCATAAACTCTCTAATATTATAAAAATCAGTTATTTGCTGCGTATATTAAGATCGGCAAAAATAGGTTATGATAATATAAGTAGTCTAAATTCTCAAGTCGGTAGGTGGAAGCAATTGGTATATGAACCAGCGCTGTTTATAGAATAGAAAAAAAGTGTAATGTTCGCGATGTTTTTTCTCCAATATTGAAGAGAGAAATGTCATTAAAGATGATATTAACTATAGATTTGTATGTGTATATTAATTACTTAATAAATACTGAGATAGAATTGCAATTATCCTCCAAGTATTCTAATAAATAAATAAAATATAATTCTAAAAAATTAAAAAACGATTTATTGTGAATTTACAGAGATTTTTGTCGTGTAACTATTGCAAATATGGCAAACGTTTTATAATGTGATTGGAAATTCTCCAATAGTGTTCTTCTGCTTGCATATGATATAATATTTTTTTTAACTTTACGTTTCTAGTAACTGATGCTTTTTCATACTAAATATTGACATAATCTTTCTTATGTAGAATGTCATCGTCTTCATCATCAGCATCATCATGAAGATGCTGAAACCATCACGAGTTCTCTAGCTGGCTGAGATCTGTACTCCATCCATAGTCGTGAGCCGCACGCCGCAAGGCTCTTATTGTCTCTCTTCCCATTTTGCCTTTTGGATTTCTAGGGATGGTGCTTTAACTATAAATACTTATACACTTTATATCCACATATTACATAAATATACTTTAAAAATATTTATTGTCAAGAATGACCAGGTGAGAGAACGTACAAAGCACCCTATCATACTGCAGTCAGTTAAGAGGGAAAGGTTGACCTGGTTGGGACATATACTTCAGACACTGCAAGAGACTATAAATTAAAGCTGACTTTTCTTCAAGCCCTCGGACTCGTGCCGTCCTGGAAGGCTGTCGGAAACTATACATAGAAGTACACTCGGTGGGTCTGTGCAAGACAGATCTGTCATGGGATGAGAGAAAGTTTGTGACAGCAGCTCATTCCGACCATATTCTTCAGTTAGACGAGCGTACATGGAGATAATGTTGATGATTCTATATTATTCATATTGACACTGTTTACTTACATAGTAAAAATATAAATAATATTTGTTTATTGCTTGATGTTTGGAAGATACTGAAAAAGCATTCCAAATCTTTCCGGTAATAAACGACTTAAATAAGAAATTATTAAAAAATACACATATATAAATAAAACTTTTCGAAATACTCGTATATCTATCAAAAATTGACACCAGTTGACAGCATCTATTTGTATTGTTATGGGAATAAAATGCAAATAGCGAGGACATAAGTCAAACAAACTAATTTTATTTCTTTGTCATGTCATATCATCATTAATGACCAATTCATATTAATTGATTGACACAAACAAACTGACAGCGCAAAAGAAAATTTTAAAAAGAAAAATTCCAATGCACTTGACTGACCAGATAAAAAAAGCTATATAATCGTCGAGCTTCGATAGTGTTTGCTTACAAGATTTAGAAGACACAAACAAAATCGTTATATAGTTTTTCACGTGAAAGATAATATTTATCGTTAATTAGAGTTGAAAATTTATAATTTATTATCATGAATGTTGCATTTCAATCTTCGCATTCACATCCCTGGTTATTCAGCTGCCTTTTGAATTTCATAGGCCAACCTGGCATCTAGTATTTATTGTGAGATTGGCAAAGAACTTGAATCGTGTTACATGACAATGAATTTCAAGCCGCGGCGCTGGCATTCGCGCGCAACTTGGGGCGACCACATCAGCTGAAAAGTTGGTCTCCTCCTGAAAGCACTGAGACTGAACTATTAATTAATATATCATAGATTTTCTACACTATTTTTCGAGGTTTCAGTTAATAAAAACTTTACATTATTATGTTTACATTAAAATTAATGATTTATTATTAATTAAAAAATGATTTAAAAATCACTTATTTTAATTAATAAACACATATAAGTAACAAAAGTCAAAAAACGTACGACATTATAGATCTCTTATTGACAAACTATTTTATTTGAGTCTAAGCTACAATATATATGAAATTCTTCTTTGTATCAGCGACGTCACATTGTCTCAGCCCGTGTGCTGCCCAATATTAGGTCTTGGAATATGTAGCTAGTCGGGCACATGGAACATTTTGGGTGAGAGGCGGTCTGGATGTTTCTACAATCACACAACAGTGACTCTACCTGCCGAAGCACTCCCTCCCACTCGAGGTTTTCCTCTCTTCTACTGACTACAATTCTCAGTATGTTCAAAAATTTCCAGGTAAGCGAGTCAAACTTCTTGGCAGTTGGAAGACTTTCCTTTGAAATAGTGAAATCTTCGTATTTACTTTAGCGCACAGTTAGTATTTAAATGTTAAATAATGTTTAAGAAGTATGTAATGTAATCATTAAATATCTATCACATTAAAAACATTCATAAACTCCTCGTGAAGCATGACGTTTTAAGCTACACTCTTTTGCTTCATGTAATGTGTTCCGATTTCTAGACCATATAAAATGTGTCATCGTTATAAGACTCAGGTTAGGTTAGAAGAGTAACTCACGTAGGCCCTATATTAATTAAGAAATCGAAAAAAATCATATCCTTCGATCTTATTTAGTATCACTGTGCGGTTTTTATAAACAGTTTCAATGTAATTAAATTTAAGACTTAAAAAACATTTAACATAAACAATTAATGTGTATAAAATATCGCCTTTTTTGAAACACCGAAATAGTTCTAAAACTTCAAAAATACATTGTTAATTGTTGTTACAGTGTAATACTGTCTTTGAGTATTAGGGTCTCACCAAATATAAGATACTTGGTCATCCTAGCAAGAACCACGCTTTAGTCGCAGATCTCGGATACCAGCCCTAGGCAGTATGGAGAGATGCCATTTTGATAATGTAATGCCGGTTTCGTAATACGTAAATACCGAGAGCGGATGCGGCCGCCATTTTGCTTATTACACAGACATATTATGCGTTAGGAAATTAATTTTATTCTCTTCTTAATTCCTTTCTCTGCCCGTGAGCCACTTTTGGATCTTCGGTTCGATGACTTGCAAAAAAAAACATATTTTTTACGATCAATAATAGTAAACAACTTCTTTCACCGCATTCGCTCCCCACCAGGAATATATTGGCACTGTTTTTCACTTTGAATCAAGTCTATTCTATTACACAGACCAAAGTTCCACTTAAGTTGACTACATACTATTTATGGTTTTGTTCCTTTTTATTTGTCAAACCTTTAGTTACGTACGAGTTTGTTATATAAAGAAGAACTTCAATCAGCTTTTTGATCTTTTAATTGTATTATAGACTAATCAATTAAAACTGATTATTTTTTTGTTGGTATAACTATTTAAACTATTATTACATTATAACTACACTCTGATCACTGATTTATTAAGAATTCGAGATAATTCCTAGGGTAATCTCATACTTATAAGTTAAATACCGTAAGAGATCTTTATATGTATAGTTCCTGTCGGTCTTCAGGATGGCGCGAGCCCGGGGGCTTGAAGATTGACAATTGCTAAATTAAAATAATTTTTCATTAGGAATTAAAGAGACTTTCATATTTTTTCAATACGTTTTCCTTTACACAATATAACATATCTACAACCCACATAATAATGATTAGTTTCAGGGATCGAATGAGAACCGGTGTTTCAACACGGTAGGCTGTTGACGGAAATATAACACGCCGTGATTGATATCTTCTTTCCTTCTTGTTTTGCTAGAAGAACTAAATGCTTTTGTCACGATGTTCTTAACAGAGTTCTTCTCAGATCTATCCGCCTTTTCAATCTACAACATTTTATCGCAGATGTACAAATCACGAAGATCATAATTTTATTCTTAACACGAACCGACAAAAGTATATTTTCAATTTCCATTGACAATAAAGAGTTATCGTGAAATCCAGTACAAGAATATTGCTATAAAATATTGTATATAGCTCTCGTCAGCCCGATTTGAAAAGCCATTCACAATAAATATTACAGACCGCCGCGACAGATGGTGTTCTAAAGATTTAAAAGTTAATAGCCATAAAAAATATTTTTTGAAAAGCAAACTTTATTCGATTATAAATATGAATTCTCCAATCAATTTTGTGAAATAAGTGAAACGTCTTAAAATACGGTAGGACGAATTAGCCCGAATGTGACAAAAAGTACAACATCATACAGGTATACAGTAAAAACGAAGGGAGAGAAACTACACTGTAGTAAAAAATGATGTTAAAAAAGATGGTTGAAGAAAATAAAAATATCAAAAAAACTAAAAAAGTGCCAATGTAACAATTTTAGTTAAGAAAAGAGTTTTTTTTCAACCGCATTAAAAATAATATTTTTAATGTTTCTTTTTGCAAGTTTTACACGGTTTCTTGTTTGGATTAAATAAAATTATGCATTGAGAATGCAGATAATGAAGATTGGAGTATGAAGTTGTTATTACGTCATATTTGTTATTGAAGAAGTTGAAGAGTTAGCTGGACAATGCGCCAGCCGCCTGGCGGACTGATCAGGGCTGGTTTTAGGATATATTAATCAATTGATTATCATACCTATTAGAATTAGATCTCTATATATAATAAAAAGATAATGTAGCCCTTAATATAAAATGTATAGCAACGAAAAACTGGATGTAATCAACTTACCTATAACATTTACATCTTAATCACTCACCAACTCTGCAATCAAAAAAGATTGAAAAATAATGTTACACAAGTAGATTAGTAGTATTTTGGTAATTTACTTTATGCTCCATTTAAAAGGTAAAATATATAGTTTGCTATATCTGGTTTTAAAATCAATCACATTGAGCATGTCAATAATAGAAATGAAGACCGTGGTTTTGCATTCACTGTGAGCTACGTCTTTTGTTCACAAAAAGTAGTAAAGTAGCTGTACTTCAAACTAAAAATAAACTACATTACTCGTAATACTATTTTAATTTAGTAAGAGTAAAACCGCAGTATTTAATCTTTAATTAAGAACTACTCAACGTGATTCGTGTTAAAATAAGGTGAAAATCATTTACCCATTTTTATGGAATAGTGAATACTAAAAACTAATTGGAATTAGTTAATAAGTTGTAAAATACGCCGCTTTAAGTAATTTAGTAGAAAAGTTAATAATTTAGTGAGGAAAATGTACGGATTGGACATAAAACTTGTTTTACCTTTGCTAAGGCTTGTACAAAAGAGCGAGAAAGGCTTTACTTTACGTTATCAAGTTCAGAAACACTGCCGGCTTTATACCCTGCGGTGCCTTAGGGCATATTTTTTCTGGCGCCAATTAATGTATCTATTTTAAAAAAATCTCAGCGCCCCTCTCTCATTAACAGCTGAATATTGTTTTGATTTTCAGATTATACCTTAATTTTTATTGAATGCACCTCTGGACATCTTAACGTGATTTGGCACAAATTAGAGTAATTTGTGGCAGCCACAGCTCAAGCCATTTCCTCGCTACACACATGGCGATACCAACATCGCAACATGTTGTGGTACGTGGTTCCTCATCAGTGGACTGGATCCGTCCGTTCAGAACTTGCCCTATTAAGAGACCTTAGAATTTAGATTGGACGAGACTCGTTGACGAGACCAACGCATGAATTCCAACGCTACCCGGTACACAGTTTGCGGATCTATTCCTCATCCCATCGGATCAGTCCCAGTGAAATACAAAAAAAAAAAACAAGTTCGTCATAATCAGCTTGCTTTCAGATTGGACACTTGAGTTGATTATAATATAGATAAAATTATTCAAGTTCAAAAAAAAACATTTACAATAAAGCAGATATGGTGCTAGGATTTTTTTAATTCGACAAAACTTAAAAATGGTAATTGCTTAAGAGGTATTAATTACCCTTTAGAGTTGTTGATTGTATTTTAAATTTCCCTTTATATAATTATACCATCAATTTTCCGATTAAAGTGATATCAAGCGTAGTATCAATCCGGTGGATTGGTTTGCAGCAACAGAATCTTGCATCTCGATCTCCACTCTTCTTGGTCCTCCGCAACCCTTTTCAGCTCAGCATAAGAGCTACAACTCATGTCCTCGAACACTTGCTGCAAATACTCCCGTCTAGGGCGCCTTCTACAGTTTCTACCTTCAACCATCCCCTCTACAATGTCGTGAAGAATTATTATTGGAACAGAAAGAAATGCGAATATCTCTGACGATAAGTGAACTCCTTTTTATGATATTAGTAACCCATAGATAACACAACCAAATCATATTGAGATTGTCCTTCAAAAGTAACGTTGCATAAATGCGCAGTTTCTTTGGTGACTATGGCGAATCAATAATGCATACAATGAATATTTGAAGAATATATTTACATAATATATCTACATGATTTATTTTTGTAATGCCAACTATACATTTTTTAAATCTAGTCTCCTCATACCATATATGGGTTACTTTAATAGACTTGGTCTATCACATGCACTGGGTTATTATTTATTTAATGTTTTATTATAAAATACAATCGAATGATGTTATGTAAATGCCTTTTGCATGCGAATGGCATTATGAATGCAAATATTATAACATTAATGCAAACCAAGTGTTGGTAACAAAATATAACAACATAACGGAGCTTTGAAATTAATTTAATCTAGTATAATACTATCGCGATTTCACGCCACTTGAGAAATAATAAACAAACTGATTTGAAGGTCAAATCAGAAAAGCTACGTAATACACCTACAGTTAATAGCTTAATATTATTATTACGTGTTTATAAACTATTATTGTTTTTTGAACGGGAGGAAAATCACGATAACAATTATTTTTAAAATAAAAATACATATGATAAGATCTCTTATCTTTTCCATATTCTCATATGATTCTTAATCGTCGAATCTTAAAGCAAACAGCAAGTACAGTCATCCTTCCTTGAATGCTGCTTTTTTATTTATAATGGAGATTTTTCCTATAGTATTTACGGCTGTTTTTCATAAAACAGTCCCTTCTATTTTGTTGTTTTGGGTTGAGTTTCCATTTAAGACTAAATAGTCCGGGCCGCGAGAGCATCGGACTGATCATCCTATCTTATAAAAACTTCATTGCATAGTTAACAGTAATAACAGATGCATTGTAAACAAGATGTTGTGTTAAAGAAAGATTCAGCGACAAAAAGCGCATGAAGCATCCATTATAGAGGAAGTACGATTATATATTCGGGAGAGTATGTCAACGATGCCTTAGTCACGTTCTGCAATTCTTAGGCAGTAGATAGAGTATAATAATATGTTTAGAAAAAATTAAGGTAAAAAATGCAGAGGAAAATACTTAGCGTATAGATAGACCATGATGAAGGTGTCACAGTATTAGCACTACATAATTCAATCCGCTCTACTGAATACTGCAAACGATGGAAAATAATAAATGGAAAATCAAATCAGAAGCTCTCATGGAGTTACGATTCTCAGCATTGAGGCATCAAAGAAAAATAAATTCGTTTTTTTTTTTTATTATACTCAATCTTGCCAGGGATTGAAGATTGAACCCACAACAACTTATGTTTTATATTGTACATATTGGTATCTACTTGAAAAATAATCATACATTGCTTCATCTACGTATTAACAAGTAAAATAATATTGTAGATTTATGCGAGAGGACTATATGTAATATCCTGTACCGACCTTAGACCCTGCGGCGCCCTAGGGATTTTTTTTCTGGCGCCCCATTTTGCTTACATAAAAAAAAATCTAGGCAAGATTGGTTGCACTCGGCACCCCTAGCTTATTCAACGCCCTGGGGCACCGACCCACTTCACCACCTCCTAAAACCGGCACTGGTAATATCATTACAGTGTAAGTTCTGAATCTCGTTTATTAATCAGCAACATATTTTTAACCTTCCATTTTCGTTTGCATCCATTTTATCTAAACACGCCGCGTACGGAGGGCAGACCTTCCATGTCAACATCACTTATCTGCCATCTCGAAATGCACTGTTAAGAATTTCTTTAAATTAATTCAAGATCTTTTTGATAGTTTGCACAGGGAATTAGCATGTTTCAAAAGCGCTGAAATGAATACAAAATATATATTTTCAGCACAATGTACCTGTGCACGTTTATCTTATTTAACTGTGGTCATTTTTTACGTAAAAAAATAACTGGCATTTCATTTTAGTCTGCCAGTCAGACAAAATAACCTTTTTTTATAAAAACACATAGAGGAGAATACCAACAGATGGTGATAGCAATGCTGAAGTCTCATCTGTGAATTCTATGACGCTTACCATGTTACATATGGTTAAGCGCTGCATGTGGAGTGTTGATCTGCCAACGTCATAGACTACAGCCCAACATTCACGCATCATCCTTAGTCGTCTACCACCAATTTTGATTAATGGGCTATGATTGGCATTTTACGGGTGAGGGATCAAAGTCACACCAACCGGGGGTATTTTAGAAGCTCAGAAATCGATTAATAATCTTTTTGTTTTTTAATCTCCGTTGGGGATCGAACCCACGGCCTTTGGCTTGTGAAGTGAACGCTTTGACCATTGAGCTATAACCGCCGGCAAAAATCTAAAGCTAGCCACCAAAAATAATTTATTAAAACCGAGGGATGTATCTTAGTCCTAATATGCTACCTAGACCAAGAACATTTGATCCCTAAGAAGCCGCATAATTCGACCTGCGACAAGCGGTTAGCAACAGGCGGTGACCCTTCCATGTTGTGGTCCGCGTCCAATGTTGCTTAACTTCGATTATGTAACTGGAATTGGGTTAAAGGTGTGACATTGTCACTGGAAAATACTGCCTTATATAATGCATGCATATAATCAAAATGGCAAGCATCATAATACATATTGTGAATCATTTTAAATTAATTTTGGTGAGATTAAATTTAATTATATTTGAGTGAATTTGCACACCTTTACAGCGATTTTAGTAAAGGCGTCTACCACAAATGATAAAAACAATATGAGCATTATGCATAACTAAATATATTACCAAAACAATAGCGCGTGTATTTTTTTTGCATGATTGTTTGAGAGAAAGAATCCGTGACTATCGGAACATCATCAGAGTTGGCGCCACAGCGGTGATAAACACACAGGATGGCAAAAGAGTCACTTTCCGTACATCTCATCTCTTCCACTAAATCTAGAACCTCTAATAAGAATGTTTCACATGGAACATCTGCAGAAACATCTATACTTTAATTATTTAATAAAAAATCATTTCATATATAATCATCTATATTATTAGATAAGCAGAACTAATAATAAAAATCTGTCAAATAACGCCATAATTTCTCCAGGACTCTAAAATTGATCAATTGTGGAAAATATTATAGTTATAATTTTTTAACCATCTGTACTATTGTTAGTTTCAAATGATGAAAGGATGTAAAAATGCAAAATAATACGATTCACAGGCACGAGAGGCGTGGAAAGGTCGCATCTTAAAGGAGAGTTTTATTAGGGACTGGCGATTGTAAACAGCGGTACATTACAAATAATAAATATTTTAAGCTCGATATAATAATAAAACAGTTTTTGGAATATTATACTTTGATTCAAGTACAACTTCATATACCACATAAATAAGAAATATAGAAAATAAGTTTGGCCGCACTTACCGCCCCTTTGGTCACTCGGCGCCCCAGGCAGCCGACCCACCTCACCAACCCCTAAAACCGGCACTGACTAAATGCTGAGTATTTAAATTCATCGTTTGCTTTTAAAATGAAAATATCAATATTATGAGAGCCATCTGTTGACATTGTTTTAAACTTTAATAAATATTTCAGCGAAGAACTTAACCGCTTACCCTGTGTGAAACATCAAACTGTTTTCAAAGTCTTGCACTAGATGTCACAATATAAATGTTTAATTTTAAAACTTTATTACCACACTAAATTTTACCAAAAGTTTTAAAAAGACCAACTCATTTACAATCCATTTTATTTTACTTATTAACATCATTATATTTTAATTTAGCCAGATATTTCTTGAGATGTAATGTGGTCTGTGGATACCGTAGCTTGCAGATACTATGGAGAGTCGGGGAACAATGGTATATCTAAACAATCGTCTTCTATTTCCAGAAAGTCTTCCTGGTTAACTTCCAGTCCATGATGTCCTGGCACGCCTTCTTGTCCTTATGAGCTTCAATCAATAGTTCAAAATACTGTTGCATACATTCTCGTCCTGCAACAAGATTTTTTAAACAACATAGAGTAATATTAATTTGATAAAATTAAATGGCAGCCAACTGCTAAATTGCTCAAACTGTAAAAAAGAAACAACCAATACAAACATAATCATATGATACTCGTTTGAAGCGCATTGTTGTCATGACTACGAACGAGACTGCAAAATTTTCAATACATTTACTTAACCCTTTCGTTACGCCTCGGTGGAATACAAATTATACTGTCAATACGGCGTGAAATTTTCAAACCATTTTTTTTGCTTAAAACTAGTATTTAAAGCATAAATGAACTTATCTGGTCTATTTTCAAATATCACATTGGTTCTTGTATCCTTTAGCTATCAGATGATGCATAAAAAACTATTATATTTAACAAACGTTCATTCTGAAACTCTATACATGTGGTGGCATTGATACGTTTGGTTTACAGAAAAGTCACTCCTGTAACGAAACCTAACGATATTTATTTACATGCTTTACAGATTCCTGTAAGGAAAACAAGCAGGTTGATAAAGAGAATGACTGCACTTCCAATTTACTACCGTAGATGTCACAATGAGTACTGAAAGCAGCAAAACGATATATCACGTCAACCGATTTCAATGGTCGGGGAATCTTTGACGCATATATCGACAAACGATGCGAAAGAGAAAAAAGAAAAATTACCACTACAGATTTAGAATTTCAATAAATATTGCCCTAAAATAAAATTAATGTAAAAAATAAAAAATAAAATATTTTTAAATATTTGACGAAATGTTTCACAATACAATCTTTCGTCTCTTATTTTTTGTTCGCGACCAGTCGTGTGCCAACCGTCAGCGAGAGCATATTGTATTTTGGCCCGGCCGAATGCTGTGACTAGGTCCGGGCCATAAGTATGTAAAATTTAACGTAAATATTATTTATTAAAATATTTTTTAATTAGTCGTTGATATCCAAAATCTGTAAATTTATCAGCTGTAATACTTTTCTTGAAGGGGACGAAATACGTTGATTGTTTAATACCAAAATTTTAAACTATGACCTTTTGCGACGCCGTACAAGCACCTCAGATAATCCAATTCCTTAACATCGCTGCACTTGAAAGCTCCAGAGGTGTCATCATCAACCACGCGAGCTTTAGACTCCTCGTCCTCTTCATCATCCAAAAAGAGGTACAGTGCGAGGGGATCCATCTTGTTTCCCTTACTCTTGCCAGGCTTATCCCACTGCACACTCCTTCTATGCTTCCTATTTTCAGTCTTAGAATGCTAGAAATATATATTTAAATTAATAAAATGCAATTTGGAATATCAACTGTGAGAAGTTGTCTGAGGGATGGCGGTGGATATAAAGGACAAGAGTATGTGTGAACATGTCTGATTGGCGGGAAAGGGATGGCTCAGACCACCAAGAACAAGGGCGTGTGGGAAGAAGAAGCCATCAGGACTAAGAAGCAGTTTAGCAATGATCTTGACGAGTTCAATGACAGTGGAGGCGGACCCAACTCCTAAGATTGAAAAGAACATGTAAAGAAGATTCAGAAGAAGAAAGAAGAGACAGAGGAGCTATCGTTGGATGAAGAGGAGAAGGAATTTGGATCGGAGGAAGTTGCGAACTCTGGAAAGGAGGCTACCAGATTGGCTGATTATGTAAAGTGATGGGGCATCAGTATCATACCATCTATTGGTAGGTGTTGTCGAGATGCACGACCTGAACTGTCAAGTAACGATTGGAAGATGCCCTCAGTAGTGCTTGGGTCGCCTCACGTGTCAGCTGTTTTCAACATGTGCGTGGACTGTAAGGACCACGTGTAGATTTGAAAACCATAATGTTTTTTTTTCTAGCCTCAAGTATTTATTTTATTAATACTGCACATATATAATTTACCTGCAACTCTTCACTGGATAATTTATTGACTGGCATCTTGGATTTGCTGTCTGAAGACTCAATTTCAACAACTCTTTGGCTCATCAGGAATCCGACCGTCTCCCTGTTATTGAGGTACTTGTCCTCCAGCTCCTTGAAACTAAGTAACTGTGACTTGCTCGTCATAAAGCCGTTGGACCACGACGAGTGCTGAGTAAGTTTATCGAAAGAGCTTTTGCTATGAGCGCTTGGTTGCTTCGACCCACGATTGTGCAAGAATGATATTGTCGACCTGCCATCAAATCGTGAGACGATCGTCATCTGAAAAATATAAACATATATTTAAACTTTAAACAAATTATTCCAGAGAGTAGCGTATAATATACGTTTGACCAGAGCCGGTTGTAGGGGGTGGTGAAGTAGGTCGGTGCCCCAGGGCGTCGATTACGGTAGGGGCGCCAAGGACAATCAATTTTGTTTAAGTTTTTTAAATATAAACAATATAAGGCACCAGAAAAAAAATGCCCTAGGGCGCCGCAGGGTCTAAGGTCGGTACTGCGTTTGACACTGACAATCCTTCTTCTAGTCTTAATCAAAAATTATTTCTAAATTCATAATTTTTGGGTCTAACAAAAAGGAACCAAGAGTATGCATTATTAGTTTATTTTTTAAAATTCTACTGGACTTTCCAATCACCACATTGTAAGCAGCAAACGGAAACCCGTTCAAGTTTCAGTCTGCGTCAAATGTTGCTTAACTACCGTGATATGAGTATGAAAAGAACCGCCCTATCAATGTCTTTTTGTCGTTGATTTCAGAAAAAATCCAATTTATCCATCACCTGATTACGACAGCGGCCATTTTGTCAAATTTGCCGAGTTCCTGTCGTAAATGACTTCAGAAACCGTACATGTTTTAAGGTAAGTCTTGTAGAGTTACCTTGGGTCAAGGCATAGAAGCTGACAGAACATTATTACGGCAATTTGAAGTGACCACGGTAAAAAGATAATGATTTTGAAACTTGACCTCATCTTGGTGGTTGTGGAAGTAAGCCATGGCAAGTTGCAAATTGCTGGCTGCGCGTCCAGGATCTTCCTTTATCAGCGATTCCGCCTTAAACCGGAGCGCCTTCGCAGTCCACATAGGGGCCTTCATTGACATGGCAATTTCTGTCAGCTGCTCCAGTCGGGTCTGTGCATCAATTTCATTTCCACACCTAGAAAACACGTTAATATAAAAGCGCAATTCATATAAATAACGTTGTATTATCAATTATATAGTGCAATGACACTCAACCTTCTTTTGTTAGGGCCACATACATATATTTGTAAAATTACACGGGCCGAATTACTGTACTGTTGTGACGAAAAAAATATTAAACACCCTTTTTATAATAACTTAAAAATTATAAAAATAATAATCTAAGACAGAAATACCTTTTTGACAATGAATGTTCGGCCACTGTAGTTGCCTATAAAATATTTATTTTTCGTAAATAAATCTAATGTGTGCAATAATAACACTATTACGCCATTTGTAATGTGAAGTCGAAGTCGAAACAAATCTCAAAATATACTGAATTTTGAATATATTTTTCTTACAATCGTGTTCCTGATACAAATGTGTTTAGAGCCGCACATTAAAGCTTGACTGAAACTTGACTGCAGGTTATGTATAGTTCATTAGTGTATTCATGCTTTGTTGTCAGTAAGACTGAAAATGAGCAGATTAGAGAACGAGTAAAACTTAAAAAAAAAACCTTGCTCCTGACCTCTATGAAATGATATGAATACTAACGGTAAATATGTATTTTTTGGTTTGAAGATTAACATACTTTTGAAGAGTCACAGCAAGATTGATAAGCGCGTTGCAGGTGCCTTCGTTGTTCGAGATGCTTTGGTTAAAGTCCAGAGCTTTGGTGAAGAGGTTCAGGGCATTTGTGTTGCGATTCTGGTTTAAAAAACACTTTCCCATCTCCATAAGAGCATCGGCGTATATGTCGTTTCTTTCCGCTGTCAAAAAAAAAAACATAATGCATTCGATGTATTATTTCTTCGAAAATAAGAATAGTCATTATTGTCACAATAAGAGTTCAGAGTCAGCCACCATGTCAACTCTGCCTCCCGGAGCTCTGTCGATTATGTTATAAGCGAGCACATATTATCAAAATCCATCACATACCTGCGTTACATTTTACTGCCATTATTTTACTTAATACTCTTATTTAAAGAATAATTCGATGTGAAAGATATGTTCACGATGGAAAATCCACGCTTTTTCGTACGGTACGTAGGTCTCAAGCAAAGATTTATCACTGGATGCTTTTAAAAGCTATTTTTTTTAACAAGTAACTGATGGCCTTCCCGTGATTCTACAGCGAGAAAATTGTACGACAATAGACCTCAGTCTAGTATCGATGAAATTGGTATACTTCTAGTGCGTGCCTCAAGTTGACTTCTTTAAGAAATGTACAGCAAACGCATTCACACAAAAGAAGTGGTAATCTTAAGACTAACGTCTCACCTTTTTGAGCAGCTATCGAGGCCATCTCGCATTTCCTCATCCTCGATTGAGGATCCTGACAGCGGAGCAGCAGTCGCGCCATTAGCAGATTTGTAGCTTGGTACAAAGTGATGCTACCGTCGGAGGTATCATCACGAATACGCCACTCCTTCTGACATTAAAACAAGCATACACTATTAAAAACTGTACTTAAACATTTTTTTCAATTTTATTAATAATTATTCATCTTAAGCGTAGGTCACACTTGGCTGCCTTCCAGCCATTGCTTGTTTTGCTAGGATATAACAACACTAGCCGCTGCTTATTAGTGCTTTGCAGTCAAGCAACCTCGGCTGCTTGCAAAGGCTGCTAGTGTAACCCACGCTTACTGTCAATATCAATAGACGTACCCGGAGAAAAAAATATAATCTTTTTTAGCTTTATAAAAAAATACTTAAAAGAGAACAGTGTATTTGTGTAAAATATATAATTTTTTAAGTGGTATTTTGTATCAATTTTATTTTATATTTCACCCGTGACTGAGCGCTTGACTTTTGCTTAAATCTAGCCTTTGATCGATTTAAATCGACTTACCTCACTATCTGATATTTTTTTAACTCTTGTAAGGAGTTTTTCAATAACAACATCTGCATGACTAGAAACTGAAAGAAATAATGTAAAATGATTATTTGTTGCTTTTCTTTAGTGCTCACTATAAAATAAATACGAGTACACTATGAAAATTTAAAATGTGATCGATTTCTGAATTTATATGTAACAACTATACCATCAGCAGGGATTATTTTCTTCTTTGTCCATAACAGGTCGCTAAGTTCACAATCCATGTGATAAGGACATCATCCACAATTAGGATGAGCAATGTAACGCTAATGTGTTTTATTACAAATTTATTTAACTATTTATTTTTAAAAATACATTACGTTTTTTCACATAAACTTTGATGTTACGTGTATTTTGCAAGAACCTACTTGAAATATATTGTAATATTGATAAAACACATCTTCTCATCTTATTTCAACTCTTCTCTTGTTGACTTATACGTACGTCTTACAAAACACTTTCCTTAACACAACCATAGCTATGCTTTATACAACATAATTTTAAGCTGCTTCGCATTGTATTCACAAATTGATACATCATTAAATAAGAACCAAAATATTTTTCTCGGCTGTTGATAGCTTGGACTGCTAGTACAAACTAGATTTCAAAACACTTACAATTCGTGAAAAGAAAGTCAGCGTAGTGATACAAGCTCTCTGCAAGTCGATGACCCCCGTCCAAGGAAATGTCCTCGGCAGTACCAATAGCCAGCTGTAGTATCCGCTGGGGCAACCAAGTCCATCCGCGGCCCAGAGCACCAGCTGATGCCAGTCTATCACCACCATTGCTGAAGCACTGACTCTCCTCGATCTGATCACCTGAAATAAATTTGTTCTCGAAAAATTACCCAGATCTTTCAAAATTTATTGATATCTGCTCTTGAAGACCTGTGTTTCGATATAAGATATTTCGTCTCTTATTTTATTTCCCTCGTCGGACACGCATTAATATAAATCTTAGCATCATAAGACATGGCGCTGCGTCGCCATTTTGATTGTTGCATGTTTGACAGTCCGCTACCGATCACGGGGGCGCTATGCTTGTTTATGCCATTATGTTTATTTCGGCGCTGGGCTGTCACTACCGCCGGCCGAGTGAAGTGGGAGTCTGTCCGGGACCTGTTAGGAATGTAGAATGTTTCGTCCCGGGCAGATGAACGAAGTTTTTCAATCTTTTGTAAGTCTTACAATGTGCTTTTCGACAACTTCTTTGATCTGGAAAAGTGCTCCTCCATTCAACAAGCGTTTTGATGACTATCCCGGTGACATGAAGTCACCTTTGAGTAATGGGGATGTCATTATAAATTATTATATTTAATTATCGTAAAGTTTAAAGGGTAACTAAATAAACAATATATAAAACATACCATCAAGCCTGGCTTTTTCCGCTACCATCAGCGTGTCTTTGACTATCTCAATATATCCTGGGTGATCAACTAGCCTTTTTATCACCTGAAGATCAGTCTTCTGTTCCAACATTTGCTCATTATCTTCAATTAGTTCAGCCATAAACTTAGCTGCTTCAAAATAACCTTCGTTTTCTAATTCCTCTTGTACCCATAAGTGATAAGGTATTTGATGTCTATAATCAAACATAAAAACTTAGATTAAATACCTGGAATCTTTACAAATTACATATAATGTTAAAGACTAAGACATATTGAACCCAAGATAAGTGGGCGCTTCTAAATAGGCTGCCAACACTCTTCCATCCTTTCTTCATATCCTTTATCACTTGTCCTGTTCAACATTAGAAGTTGACCACTGCGAAATTTTATCTGCTAATCGAATTTATTACATGAAAGAAATTTTTTATTCCTTTTCACAAATAACATTTGTCTTCAATAATATGCTGATATTATTTATATTTTCATCATTTACTTTGAGATCATTTTTAAATGTTAAATAATTAATTGTTTTTGCCTTATTTTTACATGAATCACACTGAGTTCTGTTTAAGACTTACTCAATGAAGGTTTCGGAAATAATTGAGGGCAAAACTGCAGTTTTCCAACAAGTGATTAAACCAGAGTTCAATTTGATCCATATTTAAAGAAGGTATTAATATTTATCTATTTAATATGCTGATATATTTGAAAGGTTTAATCAGAGATTACTACATATAATAGAATTTATTGAACCTGCGCCATTTTTATATATGGTTACTATCTATAAATTATGACTTTTATAAGTGTATAACATGCATTCATTATCATTTATTTTTACGTAATCCAACCCGTGATCATTGAACAATTTATGTATAAATGAATATATTATTAATCACTGAAATTTCTACATGCGGAGTTATAATATGATTAGAAAATATGTAAATTTGTCGAAATATTAGGAAATATTACCCAGTAGTAAAAAATAATACACTCATTGTTAAATGCACTCACTTTCGAAGATCCTTTTGGTCCATGTATGGAAAATCGCTTAGCCATTCTTTTCTATATTTACCAAGTTTCTCTTTATTAAGGCACGTTTTCAATTGATGTTTTTCAATTGTTCTCCCAAACATGATGTATTGATTTCGCCAAACACTTCAATATATAATAATTCAAAGGCGATTGATATATGTATTAATATTGCCAAGATATGAGAAATTAAATAAAAGTAATCAAAACAAAATATTTCTATTGTTTTAAATTAAAATGAACCATTCTTTTTACTTGTTTAGGTATGACTTTAAATATTAAAATAATTATGAAAGGTACCTATATCAATAATCGACCTTAATTATCCTTGTTTAACTCGTCTTGTAAAATATATTTTCATTTTGCCAAATGTCATCCGAATTCTGTATTATAAAAATGATCAATTCAATTTATTTCAATTATTAAATTGTTATAATTACTTCAGAAAGGTGTAGGCGTTGAGGTTTACCATATCACTTATAAGATACTAGCGTGTACCCGGCATGCGTTGCAATGCCACTAAAAAAAAAGAAACCGCGAGTTTTTATGGAAGCGCCTCGTCGGGAGCCTCTCGTCTTCCGATTGGATAAGTCGGACTTGAGGCGTGACCGGAGCCAATTAGAAACAATAAACCTAGGCTATGTTGTTCTTACCTATTTGTGTTTTTATTTATTGGAGTGCTTTTGGATACACAATGTTTTTTTTGTTTTTCAGCCATCATATACAACTGCATCGTGTAAATGAATATACCCTACGGAACGCAACTTGGTTTGATTTAATCAAATGTAGAGGAGTCGTTCAGTTTCCATTTTCGCCTACATGTATTGATTTAACAAATTTCGACTTTTTATTATATGATTTTCATCGTTTTCACGAATCATCAATCGATATGAATAGTGATTCATGGCACTGACTTTCTTAATCGTTTCCTCATCTGTTTGTGGATTTCTCAACGGGATGTTGAAATGGTATCCGTCTTCTCCTTGCCAAAATAAAATCGGATATTGCAATCCATCGTACGATCGATGCGTTTCTGAGACTTGCTGAACATGACCATTTGTATGATGAAGAATGATTTGCGTTCGGCAGTGGTAGTGAGAAGAATTGTACTTTCGTATGTTTGTCAACAAATGTTTTGATTCACTTGTATCACCCGATACCAACGTTAATAAAGGTTCGGGTGGTGAATGTAATTCTGGTAATTTCAATTTTCCACTCGTGCAACACATTCCTAGTGTTTAATTTTTAAATTTACAGGCACTACAATACACGCATAATTTATCAACTTTTCCAATAACAATACTTGGTTGCAGACTGTAATCATAATTAGGATCGTAATGGAAAGCAATATGATTTAAATCAGCATGCAGAGTACGTCTGGTACGATCTACGCGTACTCGATCTGTTTCCAATCTTGCTTCCCGTTGCTCATCTGTTTCAGATGAACGGGTTTGAGCAGTGTGTACTCTAACTGTTTACAATCTTGCTTCCCGTTGCTCATCTGTCCAGATGAACGGGTTTGAGCAGCGTGTACTCTAACTGTTTCCAATCTCGATTTCGAGTCGATCTGGGTATAGCAATAGCCGAGTCGGCTGAGCGGTATGAATACCTGGGCATAGTTGGTTTCCAAGGTCCGCGGTTCGTATCCCGCTTCTGCCGTTATTTTTGTGCTTGGATTGACGCGTTGAAAAAAGAATTTTGTGTATAGTATATGTATATTTAATTAATAATAATATTGTAATATAGTCAATGATCTATAAAAAGTAGATTAGAATATTGAAATAATAAAATAAAATTCTAATAAAAATTAAAAAAAATCTATACATAATATTTATTTTAATTCGATAAACAAAAAAGTCGTCAAAAATTCTAATATTGAAATAGTTTATTCAAAAATCGAATTTTCTTTCAAAATATTCAGTACCTTATGTTAGTACCTACTTAAAATACCTACTTAAAATAACTTCAGGTGAGTGAATTTTTGTTTACGGCGTTGCTATGGGAACACAATGTTCTAAATTGGCCGTTCTGTATTACAATAGTCTTCTATGAAAACATGTTTTACGTGAATATTCAATTAATTTTTGTAATTAAATCAAATATTGAGTATTCTATCTTTTTCCTCCTAGTATAAGCAATAATTCGACAAAGTATTATCGCAATCGGGTTAATGGTGTCGGAATGCATCAACGACAGACAGACAGACAGA
Source organism: Glossosoma conforme (assembly GCA_022606575.1). Lineage (NCBI taxonomy): Eukaryota > Metazoa > Arthropoda > Insecta > Trichoptera > Glossosomatidae > Glossosoma > Glossosoma conforme. Next base: position 2,580,397 of record JAGTXR010000025.1, on the reverse strand, counting down.
CACAAAGACATTAATTTTTATATTTATAGATTGATCACTTTATATAAAAAATACAGTTTTTTGGGTGGAAAATAAGCTGTTTTTATTTATTTTATATTACAAAATGTACAATCGAACCAATATCCATTAAGTTATTATACATTATATTATTATCAACATTAAAACATTATATAATTATAAAAATAGATCACAACGTCGTATTTAAATACACTAATTTCAACATATCAAATATGAGAACGTGCAAAAGATGTAAAAGCTTTATATATGAGTATCAAGATAAAAGAAAATAAAAAAGATATCTTTAAACCTTAAACTTAAACATCCTCAATGATAAACTAATCCATAATCCTGAAGCTCCCCGTATAGCGAAATTAATTATTTAATTATTATTTATTTATTTGTATAACTCCCAATGCCAGATCATTAAGATTATTATTATATAGTTTATTATAATTTGGTTTCACTAGCATAACGTGAAAAGTCCTGAGAAGATTTCCGTCGCTGAAAGAATCAAAGAAAAAAATGTGTTGAAGTATTCCTATGAAAAGAAATACCTTCTACGGGAGTTCAACTGGACCATCAATTTTAGAAATAATCTGATAAATGATGTACCATAATATGTCTCAATGTGTATGTCATCTATGAAACAATCACCATCCTCAGTATTAAGGAGTATTAAAGTAGACGAAGAAGAAGCATAACATAAACTAAAATTTGAGACTTCAATGATGTATTTTGGATGCACAAGTAATAATTTATACTTGAATATTAAACTTTCATTTGGATTGAAAGAAGTCTAAATCAAATTCAATTATAGTTGTATTATATCTAATACTTGTTAAAGAAGAAAAAAAGGATTTATTGTTCTTTAATGCCTTAAAACAAAAACAAAAACAAAAACAAAAACACTCATATTAATATAGCTGTGAAACCTAGGATTGTATTTAATCATACATTTTTATATACTTTTTCAAAACATTGTCAATATTTAAGCAAGTGATGTGTTAAATGAATACAATCACATGCGTTGATACGTTGGATAACATTTACAAAGAGGAAAAGCCTACTAAATTATCCATCAATGCAAGAGTATTAATTTATTTCCATTGCAGCAGATGACCATTAAACTACAATTATTACCTAGAATAATCACAATAATGGCTTACACAATCGGAAATCACAATTCAAACTTAAAATGATGATCAAAAAAGAACTTTCCGTAGCCTAGGCGTTACGTTTTGTTATAAAATATATAGGATTACATACGTTTAAGTACAGAGTAGAAAAAAATATAATATCATTTGTATGAAGCACCCAATCTATCACCTTTAATCTTACACCTACTCCGACACTGAGAGCTCGTCATTCATTGAGTAATAAATAGAGTTACGTGCTTAATATAATATATAACATAAATATATATAATTGTTATCTTGAGTTGTCGACAACTACGCGACAACGCGTTTGCGCTGTTCTAGACGCACGTTGAAGCCTTCGGAGCGCTTGAGAATGATATCGGCTTGAAGCTTGAAGTCAGCCTCGGTTAGATCAGAGTGAACGCGGAAGCTGCGAAGAATGGTGGAGAGGATAATCTTCAGCTTCAACATGGCGTACTTGCGACCTGGTATAAAAAACAGACAAGAAAATATTTACAGAAGAAGGTTTGATAAAAATATTTGATTCGTCTGCGAAAATAGTTACATATCTATCTTAACTATCACCATCTGTCGGTATTCTCCTGTATGTGTTTACATAAAAAAAAAAAAACAAAAAGAAAAGTATGGTGCATCTTGTTTTATATACATCTTTACGCTGTGAGACATGGTGCTTAATGTTAAGAGATGGAAAGGACTGGAAATATTTAAGATGCAGTATTTAAGCATAATATTTCCTGGAAAGACCACATCACAAGTGTCGTAGTTATCAGTAGTATCAAGGAAAGTAGGCACTTAACCCAATCACTGCCAGATATGAGGTATCTCGTCAAACGGGCCAAGTTTGCTACGCCAGATAAAAGACAACTCGGTTAATACTATTCGGCCAAAACGAATAATACTTATACTGACATCTAAGAGAATCTTCTAAAAATATTTTTCCATTTTAATTATTTATTTCATCATTGAATCAACATTAGTTTTGACAAGTTTACAACTAACACGTCATAGATGTTGGTGCAGGGTTTTTTTAGAATTTTTATGTGACGTGCGGGGTTTTTAAAATCTTTAAATCTCAGAAACAAAACCAATTGATTGAACTATATTACGTGACATGTCGATATTCTTCATGATACAATAGCAAGAACTGAAGTGATCTGAACAAATTATACAGGGCAATTTAGACGAGAGTATTTGCAACAAGGGTTTTATCATGGCATGATTGCTTTTACTAAGAAGAAAGTCTGTCTTATTTCAAGTAAAATATTGTCGTATTAACAAAAGATGCTTCGAAGAACTTTGCGATATTGTTCTTGCAATGAGATAAATATAAAAGATAGCTGTTTCAACTTTGTCTTATGATGTTAATATGCTATTGTATATATTCAAAAATTAAGAAATCATGCAAATTTTATATTCGAATCCTTACCGACGCAACTTCTGGGTCCAGCTGAGAAGGGCACGAAGGCGTAGTAGTGACGGTTGGCACATCGCTCAGGCAGGAAGTTATCAGGGTTGAAGACATCAGGGTTGGGGTAGATCTCGGGGTTGCGGTGCAGCTTGAAGGTGCCTACGACCACGGTGGCTCCAGCGGGAACCATGTAGTTAGAAGATTCTGAAATATAGACAACCAAATATAATATAAATTTAAAATTGTATTGTAGTTTACAAGATCGTGAAACACTCACTAGCAGAAGTAAAGCGGTGGCGGGCTGAGATTCCCTTTGTCTTAGTTAGACTATTTATACTCATATAAACTTGAGAAGTTTCTAAGACTACAGAAAAAGCCCTGGGAATGCTAGAACGTTTTTTACTTCATGTGCAATATTTTAAAATCACGAGTACAGTTATACATGCATAAATGAGGGTAATACCTCACCTGGATTGCGCCGCCTATCCTTCTATATACACCAATGCAACGGTATAATGAGTTTAAAGAACAAGTAATGTAGCGTAAATTTTACGCTATTTTACTTGATTTTAATTTACTTGAGGATACAGTACAAAGTATTGAGGATACAATAATTCACTTTATAAGGTACAAGCATAATGTGCTAAGAAAACAGATAAGGCAGCCTTCCATTCTTCAGTTGGTCAAATGACAAAAGTGAACTTTGCTGACGGTTGACAATTTGAAACTTAAAAGCCAAAATACCAAATCAGGCTGTGAAAACCTACGAAGTAATTTTTTCTGTGACATGTTTTTCGGGTGTCGCAGAAGAGTACACAAAACTACACCAGTCTTTTCTCCAGGCTCACTAGGCTCTAGGACTACAAAAGGATCTTGTTGAGGACCACGATGGCTAATATAATTTAATAGAGATGATATATTTTGTTTTCTCACTGAGTAGAAGGTCTTCCTTGATCTGTCTGGCGATGACTGGTACTGGTGGGTACATGCGGAGGGTTTCCATGAGGCAGCGTTCCAGGTACTTCATCTCAAGGGTGTCCTGGAAGGTGGCTGGGCGGTCAGAGTCTCCAAAGATGGAGTCAAGCTCCTCGATGACCTTGTCCTGGATGTTCTGGTGGATGCCCATCAACGATAAGAAGAAGCTGCTGCCGGCGGCAGTGGTATCGTGACCCTGAACATCAAAAACACATGTTGACTGTCGTAGTCTCTAACTGCGCTATCCCAAAATTGATTTCAACTCTTAATACACATATTTTACAACTATTCTATCAGCTAACGGTGTATTTTGACCGATGCACATAGAACTGGAACCGAAGCATTACTATCAATGAAGTGTTAGCTTAAATTTTTTTATTATCAAACTGGTGTTTTCACAAATTCGTTACACAATTGCTAGGAAGGTAAAATAGATCGACGATATAATACATACTCGTATAAACCGTTTACATCAAGCATAGAATACAAAATATAAAATTAGGATAGAATGCGCAAATGCTCTTTTGCTCATATTTTAATTCATTTATACTTTGAAGGTGTATACGCCTTCCAATAATGATTATCAACGACTTTCATGAATGTTAAGCCTAATGCTTTTTTGGTGTATTGTATTATAAAAAAGAAGTATCATGTCCCGTAAGGCTAGTACGGATAATTTTTACGGATAGTTTTCAACAATAAACCCGATTTACTTATTTCAACATATTTTTTTATTATTTTGAATATAATCAAATGTGATAAAATGGTTTATTTTTTTCCATTTATTCTTCAATTTAGCAAAACTAATTTGAAAAATAAGCAAGCCGTTTCAGAATATATTGCAAAATTCGTAAAAATTAACCATAATGAATCTAAAGCTTTTGATGATCTGAGATCTTACCTCAAACATGATGGTATCGACTTGTTCCTTGATCTCAGTGTCTGTGATGACGACTCCGTTCTGCGAACTCTCCAGCAGCAGGTCCAAGAAAGCCAATCTCTTCTTCTCACCAACATCGTTGTCCTCCACATCGAGATCGTCCTTAAGACCTGCAGATTGCCCGTATGACAGTCCTTCGTTGGTGAGTTTATCGGCGATACGAGCCTCCTTGCGAGCCTCCACAGCAGCAGCAGCAGCCTCCTCCCTACGCAAGTTCTCGGCCAGGATCGATGCTGAAGACTGACGTTCTCCCTTGGCAAACTCAGCCTTCTTCCTCTTGATCACCTGAAAACAATGTTAAGACTTGAACACCACAAATTACCGTTTCACAGTTCTGTAAGCTATGGTCGTTATTGCATTGTCCTAGAACACCTGTATCCCGGAGGTCCACATGAGAACATGGATAGTTCAAGAGCAAGCGAACTTGCATAGACTGCAGCTGTGGTTCTAGAGAAGTATTTGGACGTTCAATGAACATGCCTTTTTAAGGAGATTGGATGGTAAGCCCGACGCTTCCGAAGCCAAGACATTTGTATTTTTGTCCTTAAGAGTGGCTCAAATCTACCGAAAAAATTGTCGAGTTTTGAACTGACGGCGTCTGAATGACAAACAAATGCTTTTATCACTGGACATAATATATTTTTCAAGATTGTGGTACATGAAAGTCGTCTCGTGAACATCATTAATTCCCCACGATCTTCCAGAAAATGGAATATTATAATAATGACAATCAGATAAGATTTATCCATGACCGACTGTTGGTATTCTCATACATTATATTATTACATAAAAAGCTAGGATTGTATTTCCTTTTGCCTATGTTCAATACAACTCTGGTATTATTATACTGATAATCTTCTTCGTAGTATCAATCCGGTGGATTGGTTTGCAGCAACAGAATCTTGCATCTCGATCTCCATTCTTCTCGGTCCTCCGCAACCCTTTTCAGCTCAGCATAAGCGCTACAATTCATGTCCTCGAATACTTGCTGCAAATACTCCTGTCTAGGGCGCCCTCTACAGTTTCAACCCTCAACCATCCCCTCCACAATATCGTGAAGGAGACCATCGTGGCGCATGATGTGACCAATCCATCGGGCTCGCCTCTCTGAGATGGTTCTTATTAGTTGCCTATCTTCCTTGATTATTCTGAGAACCTCATTGTTCGTGACGTGGTCTCTCCAGGAAATTCCGAGAATTCTTCTGTACGACCACATCTCAAAGGCCTCTAGTCTTTTTTTATCACTTTCAGATAAGCACCATGTCTCACAGCCGTACATTAAGATGCTCCAAACAAGTGTTTTGGCAAGTTGCTTGCGGAGCCCTAAAGAAATATTCTTTGACTCAAGAATTTTGGCTTTTTTTATTGAAAGCTAGCCTTGCTTGATGTATTCGACTGTTGACTTCTCTTTTTGTTCTGCCATCCCAGGTGATTGTACTTCCAAGGTATACAAATTCTTTTGCATCTTTTAGGGGTACTCCTAGCATTGATATGTTAATTTTCTGCTGCTCATTGCGGCTTACTCTCATGACTTTGGTTTTTGTGCTGTTTATCTTCATATTGTAGTTGGAATTAAATATGTTTTCCATGGATGTCAGCGCTTCCGTGAGTTCATCTTCAGTTTCAGCAATCAGAGCAATGTCGTCAGCAAACCTTATCATATCAATCTTTTGGCCATGTATATACTGATAATAATAACAATGAAATTTATAGCACGTGTTTGTTTAATAACAAAAATATATTTAAAAACTATGCACGTTAGAATCCACGATAAATTATAGCATGTTATTGATCCGGTAAAAAACATTTTAACGGCAGCTATTAATATGATTTTTGCATGAGTAATTTTTTCAGGCATCTTGAAACTGCCAAAAGTTGCGACAAGTTCTGTACTCTCAAGCAAACAATGTAGTCGGCAAATCTTGGCAATTTGCCAAATCTGTTTGAACGATATCCGATATCTTTTTATTACATATTGGATATGAAAAAATGAACCGTCACTTATTTCTTGTGCGTATTTTTTAAAGAGTACTAGTATTTGTCGGCGAAAAGCATCTCATAAATGTTTTTTTTCTAAATATCAATCGAATATTGGACATTCGATATTATTTATTTATAGGGGAAAAAAATATTGTTTGTCATAATAAAATTAAGAATAAATATAATTTATGTTTACTTATGTAAGAGAATAATAACAGAAATATTTACTTAAATATTGCTTTTTTTAAATTATTTTTTTTTATCTAAAAATACACATACACAGGAGAATACCGACCGAGGGTAATAGTAATTCTGAAGTCTCATCTGTGGAATTTTATGACGCTTACCATGGTGTATATGGCTAAACGCTGCATGTCAAGTGTTGATCCGCCAACGTCATAGACTACAGCCCGAGATTCACAAATCATCCTTATTATTACAAGAATTTACTATGAATGGGTGGTCTTCACGGGATGACTTTCGTCTACCAACAATTTTTATTAATAGGCTATGACTGGCATTTTACGGATGAGGGATCAAATTCACACCAACCAGGGGGATTTAAGAGCTTATAAATCGTTTTCCTTTTTTTTTAATTTCCATCGGGGATCAAACCCACGAACTTTGGCTTGCAAAGCAAACGCTTTGAGCATTGAGCTATGACCGCCGGTTATGTATATAATTAAATTTATAATATTGTTGCTTGCACCATTTATAACTCAAAAACGGTTGGGCTGATTTTCATAATTTTTTATTTGTTAGATTTGTCTTAATACGAAAATAAGCTGTAAAACATAAATAGTTACTGAAATAAATTATATAGGAGTTAATTTTATAATTCATTTTGTACGGAACGGCTTTTTAGTTGTTTGCTAGTTTCAATTAGATAGGTTTGTATGCATAATTATTTTGCACACAACGCCATCTCTGTTCAAATAATTTTTAATATTCATTTTGACTTTTTGTAAAGCTGAATATAATTCTGCTAAAATAATTGAACACATCATTTCTTGACTCTAAGGCGGTGTTAACGCCAGGTCACCTCTATATACTATCTATCAGATATTGTGTCGATTTGTTAGAATATGTTACCTTCTTGGTTAGTCCATGGATGATGTCCAGCAGCTTGGTCTGGTTCTTGGCGTGCTTGGTGAGGTTGAAGAGGATGTCGGGCCTCAGCCAGACTTTGGTGTGACGCAGGTGAAGGATGTCGCACATCTTCATCACAGCCATGGCGTACTCGAAGCCGCTCTTGTCCTGGGTGGACTTGCTGACACCCATTGCAGTTTCTATCAAAGAATATTCCATGTTATACAAGAAAAGATTGTGAAGGTATCTATTGAACATTAATACAACCTATCTTCATAAGCCGGTAAAATAACTAGAAACAAAACTAATATAGAATATTTGTTGCTGTATGATTGTAGGGGTTAGAAACAATCACTTTATTTCAATTATGAAAGGCAAATAAAACAACCTTAAGTCACATGGTTACATTATTAGACAACAGACGCTTCAAGAATTTTACTTTTCCGAGTAGCCTGAACGAATCGCTGCATAGCATCTCATATCCTTTCCGGGCAGTGTTCTCCCATTATCAACCATACTGCATCATAAAAACACTTTGTATTCTACAAATGACCATAATAGTATGAATGGTTTCAGGCTTCGGGATCATCGAGTAATTAACTTGATCTTTTTAAATATCAATAATTAAAAATCGTTATAAGCAGCCTGTGATAAGGAACTAGGCGGGGACCATGGTGGCTAACATAGTCTTATGATGCCAGTTCGTAACAACCACATTCTCTAGTTATCGGTGCGGATATAATATTATGATGAAAATGATTAATAACACCAGATACCTCGTTCTATCACAATAGGAAATACTGTGTAGTAATTTTTTTCCTCTTTTTTTTATTTTGAAAGAACAAAAAAATATTCATTATAATTTTTAAAATCTAAATTACTTATAATAAATAAATGTGCCACTGATAACATTAGATTTATTGTTATTTTGATAATAAAATTGATAATTTAATAATACAGTGGTATCAACCATAAAAATATTAAGCTGCACAAGACACTCCTCCAATGTAGGCCTCACACAACGTTTCACGTACTCCACTGCTGATGCGTCCTAGTTCAAGCCCACATTATCGTATTACTTTATTTCAAACTTTTTAACGTTTGTTTCAACAGATTCAATGACTTTATTTGAAATCTTAACTAATAATAAATCGAGAGCATCGGGTAAATCACTTGATTAAATTTTTTATATTTTAATTAATTTATTTAACAGAACCTTACACACTCGACCAGCCTCCTAACTACGGCAGTTAGTAACAACCATATGTTAGGGGTGTGGACATGTATTGATCATGATGAAATTCAAATCTCTATATTGATTGAAGACATATTCATTTGCATTACATGCATCTTCGAACAGTAAGAGGCAAACTTCTAAAATGGTGCAATATTGCGCGTAGGCCTATAAATGCAACTGGTTTCATAAAACATAATGAGTTTTCTTCTCAGCACCGATTATGACATAATAACACCGTGAACGGAAGAAAGGCCTCAAGTACTGTACTGCACTCTTACATGGAAATTTTGCGTAATACGCTGGCGGTACTAGAGGAGACCAGTTATCTAATTCCACATTCAAGCCATGCTTGCCTGTTACAGTGGGGCATTCATAGAGCGTAGTACTCGACACTCTCAAGTCAGTCGAAACTTCTACCGTTCTATGACATCATAAAACATACTGAATTTTCGCTACTTGGCCCAGTAGGACACTCTAACTACATTATATCATACATTACATTCCTCAATAGGAAAGACAGATCTTTGCCAGCTCTAAGTAGCCACATATGAAGAGTTATATTGAAAGTGATATTGAAAATCAACGAATATATTTTATACAATGAATGTTTTTTTTTGTCATGTTGTAAAATAGTTGTTGCTTTACTTAATTGCATTAAATTTACATTCTTAATGAGAAACCATTTAACCTATCAAAATATAAATTTACTATCGTTAAACCATGCATATTGAGTAGGTGTATACTATTGAGAAACTATTTTTTTATTAGCAGAACAATACAAGTACATGTAGCGATAGTTATATACTAAATTTCACTACCATTTTTTTTAAATAAATAAAAATTATCTACTTTGTGTGCTTGGAAACCTCTGGGTTAAAACTAATTATAAATATATTTACAGTTTTGTTTAAATAAAACACCACATTCATAATTGTGAAATCCGTAGGTTTGGTTTTTATTTGTCGTTAATTAACCTGTTTGTAACACAACTGGACGAATCTTAGCAATACAAATGGAGATCGGCATATACGAGTATGTACCAGTATTATTAATCGAAATATACAATCATAAAAATTGTATTAAAATAATACAATTTTACAATAAGATACTACTCTTTAAAACATTATACTTATGACCACCACACATAACCAGCAGTAAATTACAGCTCAAAGTATAGGCTGTTCAAACCAATCTCAGATTTAATAGGTTTAATCAAATGCATTGTGTGGTCGACAGTCCTTAAAGGATTTCTGAGAGCTAGACGGTATGAATGAAAGACGTATATAATGTATGAGCACTTATGTGTGCTCTTCACTTACAAACCTATATACAGGCGTATTGATTCCATGTACATATTCTAGTTCATTCACTATTATTACAGTGAGGAGCATATGCTAAACGAATACATGAACATATATAATTTTTAATAATAGTTGATGTAATAACAAATTTTGTTGCTATTTATCGTCACTTATAAAGCATATTTTAGGATTGTTTCAAATGTGTTCTTTTGCCTATCAAAACTAAAATAAAATAAAAAAATAATACATCATAATTCGCATAAATAAAATAGATGTTTGCGGTTCTGCGAAAGCAGTGAAAGTATCGTAATTAATTCTATGACCAACATAGTAAGTCCATCGTACAAGTAACCATACTAAACCATCCATATTATATCAACCAGTTACTGTACTGTAATTTCTTAGGCTTGTACTAAACACCTATAAGTAGTGGCTGACTGTGCAAGGCCTAGATAAAACAGGATTGCCACAATGTTAATGACTTGTAATTAATAAAATATTTAATAAGTGAAAAAAAAGTCAGAAAATCTTTGAATAAAAATATCAAAGTCATATCAAAGTAAAAAATCAATATTTATATGACGCTTTTTTGAATATGACATGTTACTAAGAGTATGTTAAAAAGTAAATTCACGAAATCAAAAAAAATATAAAACATATTGTTTGAATTTAAGATGAATACAAAGATTTTACCAAATAAAAAAAAAGGTTGGTAAATTTATAATTGAATTTTGAAAAAAAAAAAACTTTTAAAAATAAAACACATTTTTACTGAACGCATATAATTTGTAGGTGAATTTTGAAACAAACGCGTAAAATGTAAGAATAATTACGTATTTAAAACAAAAATGAATTTAAAATTAAACGTTGAATAATAAGTTAATAATTTTAATGGTAAAATAAACTAATAACTTTAATACATACATGCAAAACATCGTAAACAATATATCCAAAATAAAAATGCTTAGAAATATCAAAAAACGTTTACATATAACAACGTCGAAGGAAAAAAGATTACGTGGACAATGTCCAACCAGATGGAGCGATCTAATTTAAAATATGACCGGAACAACACTCAATGAGGCCTTCCGTTCAAAGTAGCATCGTCCAGGATGAAAATTGATTACATAGAGAACTCTGCTCCGTATGTGGGATCCGCCTAATCTATGGAACATTAGGACACAGTCGCGTACAAGCGCACTAAACAACACGCAAACATCAAATACTGTCTTAGATGTCATATAGTTTGTTTGTATTGAATTTGTAATATTTCAATAAATATTTAAATAAATATAATAATATATGTGAATGTAAATAAATTTGAAAAAAAAATAATGATAATATTAATCAATTAGATACATTTCTAGTATATTTTCTTATTTTAGTCAGTTTTTCACTATAATATTGAGTAAATGTTAATCATCGAAATGATACCTTGGTTTCGGTCTAATTAGGCACTTCGTTATTCGAGCTCTTGTAAACAATTACATTACATGGTTGTTATGTTAATAATGAAATTCACAATTCAATAATTCAGTTTCATTAAAAAAATATTCGATCTTGGTTTAAATTTGATTCTTTTTTTTCGTATTTTATATTTCTCAAGAAAATATTTTAATTACTTGTGTATTTTTTTATCATATTTGTTTTTATGTTATATGCATCGCGTACAGAACAAAACTAATTTAAAAAAACTCGATTAACGAACTTAATTTTGCGTGTGAAACAATAAATTTCCGGATTGTGCTATTAAGCGTTTTCTGGACCTAATCAGATAGTCTCACTCAGATGCTTTACTTAACGAGTGTTTCACATTACGAGTAAGATTCTAAGCATGCCCTATGCTTGCTTAGCAAGATTCTTCTCTATTTTATATTTGACTACAAACACTTTTTTTAAAGGTCAAGGTATAGTTTATTTTAAGTTCAAGTTCCTCGTAGACGTTTACGAGACGTCGCCACTGAGCTAACTCAGTATATAAAAGTGTTCTTTCATTGTAAATTTGTGTGTTCTACTCGTGCTAGCCCTGGTGTCTGTAATACTCTTGCAGTTATGTCATTGAATGGCCGTTAGACTGCCGCATGGAGACGTTGGTGGAGTAGATTAATGCACTTGCATTTTCTCTGAGAAGCCATTCGCTGCACCAGACAGATATAACCGGTCCAAGCTATCGCAACATCCAGACATTTGCATGGCAATCCACAAAATATTTTTTCCTGGTTCAAATTTGAAGCTAGAATACTACGTCAAATTTCAAACCAACGTGCTTTATATGAACTGTATTTATTAGTTAATCGCCCAGGAATTAAAGTATATTTAGATCATGTGTACGGTTTCTGCAACTGCTACATTATAGCAACACAAAGTGTTGACTAACAAAATAAGTTCCCTGATTAAAAAAATATTATCTTGGAAGAATACTGTGCCTTCTAGATTAAATACTGCTAGTGTAAAGTATTCGTGAAGTTACTAATAGCTGATTTTAAAAGGAGTGTAATTATGACATTATGTCTTACCAAGAAGGATCTCCACTGTGCATTCACTCATGTAGTCATGGCAATCGAAGGTCTTCTCGGATTCCTTCTTCAGCTTGTCCACCACAGCGCGGGAGTTGGCGTTGAAGAGGTCGATGAAACTCTTCAGGACGTTCAGGTGGAAGGTCGGGGCGATCAGCTTGCGATGGGAACGCCATTTCTGACCTGAAAATGAGTTAAATTTCAGCATTATTTTCATATCAGTTTGTTTGTACACATTGGTGGATGAGACTTAGACAATTAATTAAAAACATTAATCGTTACAACCTTCGACAAGGGTAATAGAAGGTCGTATGGAATATAGACGATGCGTCTTTGATCATCGTCAACAATCAACAGATATCAATTTGGTTATAAGACGTATTAAGGTCAAATAGTAAGGATAATAGGTATGCCTCAATTCCAGGACTTTTTACGTAAGCAATTACTTATAATGACTTTATTACGTTTATAGGATACAAAGTCAGGATAAAAGAGTTCAAAGCAATAAATATAATGATGAAATCTAATCCAAGGAGCATATTATCTTGAAATCATTTCCCTCACGATTCGATGATTTCCTTGCAAATCACGTTTGTTATTTGTTTAATTTTTAAATAAATCGCTAAATGTATGTAAATGTAGGTACAGGTGGTGAAAAAAAACATTAGTATTATGGCGTTATAGGCCATGACATCTTTAGGCTCTGTGAATAATCTCGTACGGAAAAAGTTGTTTTTTTGGAATAATGTTTTAAATGGATATTGCTTACAAACTAAAGACTATATATGCATATTTCTAAATGTAGTATATTTTTAAGGAGTTATTTTTATAAGAGATTATTTACAATGTTTTGTTATATTTTTCAAAATACAGTTAATAAAAATGAATTATAACCAAAAAAATTATGATTAAAATGTATAATTGTATATCTGTTAAACTGTGATACGTTTGTACAAACTTGATCTACGAGTAATGATTAAAATGGGTTTTTTTTATGTTGGTTAACTTATGACCGTGAAATAGTTTATTTAGTTATTAAAAATTAAATTTATTTAGTTATAAAATACTTTTAAAATTGATTATGGAAAAGTTGATGATTCAAAACATATTCAATACGATATGTAGTGTAAGGAAATCGCGCAGTATATTATCACCTTAAAGTAGATACTCAACGTGTTAAAATAAAACAACGTCTTCTGAATTGTCAACAAATTAATGCTTGTAATAATGGTATTATGAATAACACCACAGCGCAATTTTAATTAAACTAGTTTTTCAATTATATAATGAAGTGAAGTAAACATGTCTTGGACTTGGATAAATGTCGTAGTTTCGAGAAAGAATTAACTTTATTATTTTTCTGCCTTGAAAAATGCAATTATTGGTTTAAGGTGAACCGCAATACCTCGGATAAATAAGAATCCTTGGACGAGATATAAAAATATGGCTAGCACCATATTATGGCAGCTATGCATGTAATTAGCTTGTAATTGTGAGAAGACATTAAATGTTAGAAATCAATTATACTGTTTTACTACGTTTCAGTTTCAATCAAGTTCTTAAACGCACTTTTGAAGATAATTATAATTTATTCGGGGAAATGTGCACAGACACATATTTTGAATTAATGATTTACGAAGGTAAGTTATTTCATAAAAATCATTCTTCATATCACCTCTTTTAATGACCTGGACAACAATCCAGTTCCAGATATATATTTGTTTTTTTTTTCATACAATTTATAATTTGAATACTATATCCGACAATCTTCTAGGCAATGAGTTATATAACTTAAGTCATGGCAATACAGACAACATCTATAATGTGTATAGAAATTAAGTCATTTCAATCTAGACAACATCTATACTATGATTGAAATTTAGTCATTACAATCCAGACAGTATCTCAAGCAAGTGGTATAGTAGTGTGCTGATTGGATAATACGTGATTATTTAAAGAGGCCGAGTGATTTACTTGACTCAAAATACAGTGTTAATACTCGTATACTTTTAGCTCCTGTGCTCGTAACATTTCGATATATTGTTTTTAGAATATTAAGTAAAGAGATCAAATAAAATAGTTTAAGGGTTTCAGTGAGCCACACAACAACTTTAGGTATACAGGTATTCTGAAACAAGGCATAAACTATCTGAGCTTACAGAACTTTGAAACGTCAATATGCTTCAAACATGGAGCGAATATGGTAAAAAAAACATAACATAAAAATCATTACTTAATAGATAGATTATCACAAAAATAACGAATATATTAACATTGTTTTAAATAAAATACAACTACGAGTACATGTCAATACGATCCAATTAAGTAATTAAATTACAAATTGCAACACCTTGCACTACATGAATCATAATTAATGATTTCAAGGGACTCACATGGCAATTACTTATATTTCATAGAATATTATCAACCAGTTGGTTTTTTACATTAGTGGTCGATTCCTGTTATTATTATATTTAAAAGTGATTTGTTTTTGCGTATAAAAGAATCAGTCACACCCTTCATGTTTTTATACTATAATTACACAGAAAAACAATTAACCTTATAGATACTACTAGAATAATCCGTAAGTTAATGATATTTTAATAAATTATATTGTGCACAACTTGACGTGAAAATTAAGCTATAATCGTATTTCAGGTAATCGATTAATACGATGTTTTTTTACCTGTGCTGATGAGCAATCCGTTTCCTAGCCATGGCTCGAAGAACCTGTATTCTGTGGACTTGTCAATGTAGACCTGGCTGCTCAGGATGACTTCTACATCATCGGGATGGAAGAGGAACACCATCAGTCTAGGTCCGATCCATAGTTTCACCACGCTGTCGAAATCGAAGCTCTTTGCGTAGACGTTCTGGAAAATTGCTGAAAAGAAAGGAATAAAATCCTTGTACTTTAACACACACATAATAAAATTAAGGAAAACTATCTACTCATGTTAGTGAAGAAATGACTTCTGAGAATTGTCTAGCAATTCGGGTTGATATTTTTGATGATCTGCCCTGAATTCGCTCATTATCCATTTTTAATGCAAAAAAATAAAGCTGTACCGCATTAAACATACCTTTTTGAGGATTTTATGACGCTTGCTATTATGATCATTTGTTAAGAATTGACTCCCTATCGCTATTATACTCATACTAGCTCAGCTCATAATTTGTTTTTGTTGTCGCTGGGTTGAAAAGATTGGCTTGAAGAGGAAGTCCGAGATTCCGTTTCCAGGGGGCACCGCGTGGAGGTTCTTTTCATGCTCCCCAGTAGAACAAAGGACAACCTCGAGCGGTGGGGAATGCTTCGGCAGGGAGAGACACTATTGTGCGACTGTGGAGACCTGCAGACCGCCTCACACCTACGATGCTGCTCCATGTGCCCAACAAGTTGCACATCTCAGGACCTATTGCTGGGCAACACACGAGCTATCGATGTTGCCAGATATTGGGAAAAAATAATTTGACGTCGCTGACACGAAGAAGAGAAGAGCTCATAATTTTACGATATCATATATGTATCACATACAATTATTTGATTTTTGACCATATTATTTTGTAAGTTTACAAAGTAACACCAATGAAACATGTTTTTGTAGTTTCTTTTGGAACCACAATATCAACGGATTATTTCTTAATTATAAGTTCAATAGTATATATAACAATATGGTATAAATATATTTAAATCTTTTATTTAATGCTTCATAGATATGGCGCATTAAAAGGGCTAACAACAACATATAAATACGAATAGATACTAGTACTGTAGTATTATAGGTACCGAGCCAAACTTTATGTCTTCTTTAACTAGGAAGACGACGCTACGCAGAGTCACTTTTCCTTTCAAAATCATATTTTTATCGTCCAGCACACTACTCGCATAATGAGTACAAAAACCTCAGCAGTCGATGAATTATGTATACAAAGTAGGAGGCAGGATGCCGCTCGAGCTTCGGCTCCAGTATTATGCTTCGTCTAAAATTCCACTTGTTACACTTTAGAATAATAATTATGTAAAACGTCACGAGGTGACTTGACACTTTGTTCTTTGAGCTATGTCAGCTTAATTTTTTTTTGGCTTCCTTGATGCAAACATAGTACTAATGCCACTATCAAACACATGTGATAAAAAAATGTAAAATAAAAATTGTGCTCATATTGCGTGCGCGATTTTCATAACTTCTTTCGTGTTCGTTCCTAATACGTTTTCTTCATCTCTATATATTTTATTGCTTTCAAAGCATTTAGTTATTTATAAGATGCTTTATAATACATCACATCAACGGAATTCAATGAGTATATTTTGAATTTATAGAATCATAGTTTTAATAATAATGCAACTAACACGTCTTAACCAACTGCATGTTGCAAAGGGATATGATTGTGAAAACATAATGAATTAAAATATATTTTTCACCAAGTGAAAAACTCTTCTCACACTTGCTGAACACCAATCTACAATTTATAAGCTCATATGTCACCACTTGACAACTTGTGTGTCCTCGTTTACACAATCTGTTTTATTTTCATCAAAATTCAATGTAAATTTGTAATATTCGTTACAAAAACATCCAATATCTCTTACATACGGATACTCTTACATACCCTGAATTATATTTTTATATGAAGAAGAATCTCAAATGATCACAATGTTTCAGTAAAACTACCCCTCGCGATCGTAAAAATATTAAATAAAACTAGGCAATAAAACCCGCTGGCATTTAAATATCAACAATTCCATTAAGTGGCTCTGCCGAGTATCATTGGCAGTAAATTTTTTTGAAATGTCACAACTGAGATGTGATACTCACACAAGGAAATATTTTTACAACATCACATTTACTAAAATTTCAACGAGCTTTTTAAAATAGATCCTAGAATGATTACCCTTCGGTTTCATTTTGAAAATAACTCTTTTTATGTTACTTTAATACTGCTTGTTCGTTAACCATTTGAAATATTGAACCCTGATGTTAATATCAAATATTTCTAACCAGTACCATTTTGTACTAATACCGCTACAAAGTCAGTAACTACGTAAAGTACGTAAGTAGTTAATAAGGTTTATTAACGTTATTTAACGCAGGTTTTGTATTTTAATTTAAAATGGGATCACTTCACTTATTTTATGTACAACTTTTCATTCAAAGTGAATACTCCAAAAATATACCTAAATATGTTATGTTTGATTAAAGCACTGACTATAGTAAATTCTATCATGCTTTTCCAATGTATTGTATAACTGTTACTACTCATAATTGATTACGTTGAAATACTACAATTCAATCGCAGTATTATGAACGTTTTGTTTTGTATCAATTCAGTAGTGGAGTCGCTTTAGAAGACGTGAAAAGCTTGCAAAGTTCAAGAGGCGAGAATTAATCTTGATTTTTTCCAAATGGTCGGCATTCCAAGAAACCCAATCAATACAATCTTCATGAACCATGAATAACCTCAAACATGTATCTAACAAACTGCCTGAACGTGTTTTTTAATAAAGAAATATATATTTCATTTGCAAAATAAACCTCCGTTATTGCTTACATATAAAATACCTTAACAATTTTTTTTATAATAATTACGTTTTTTATGTAATTATTCTTAACAAGATCCCTTTCAATATTAAATAGATAAATATTTCGTACGTTGTTTTGTTAACATGAATCACACTATGCACTGTTTAATCAATTTCAGTCTTTCACGAGTGATTAAACAGTACTCAATGAGACTCATGTTTAAACGAGGTTTAAAATATTTAACTTTGGAACATTCTATTTACGATGTATTAAATGTTGTTCTTGTGATAACTCACCATGTGATGAGCCCACAAACTCGAGAGCGTGGCCAATGATAGGAAGACCAGGTGGGCCGGGTAGTTTCTCTGCAAGTTGGAGCATATGTTGTCTGGAGACACGCCAGTAGACGTAGTAGAGAATGGCGGCTGGGACAAGCAGCATGTAGAACATACTGGAGGCTGACAGCAGCCCGGAAGGCCCGGGCAAACCAGCGGCTTCCGCAGTCACTTCCATTGTCCTGTGGAAAAAAACAACTATTAAATTCCGCTTGTTTGTTAAATTACCGATATGAATGTTTATCCGCAATAGTTACGTTACCAACATTGAAATCTTTTATATATTGAACACTGAAATTAAAAGAATTTGAGACAATGGATTGAATATGTCATTAACAGAGTTACAACTATTTATTTTTCCAGATGTGGAACGAATATGGAAAGAAATAGAGTCACTGCTGAATAAATACTGAAACCTTTAAATTGTATTTGATTTAAAAACATGATTTTTTACTACTTTTTTCTACATTGGAGATTTTGTAATGACTTTCGATATTTTCAGATAATAAAAAAAAATATTGGAAGAGAAATTCATATTGAATAGGGTACTATTAATAAATATTTTATTACAATATTATATTATTCTACTTTTTAAAATAAAATAATAAGTGTAGTAATTATGTAGTATCATTAAAAAACATAACTTTATAAAGCTCATTGTTTTTATCCATTAAATTAAAACAATACCGTAATTAATTAAGGTAATTATACCGCTCGGCCACCGGCCAATTTCTTCCACCTAGGCAAAATGTTGGTTCCAAAGGTCCGCGGTTCACATACCGCTTCCGCCGATATTTTTTATGAATGATTTAACTCGTTTAAGGATTTTTATGTATAGTATATGTATATTTAATTGCTTATAAATTCAAATTAATTTTAAGGTGCAAGAAAAACGTAATAAACAAACATCAACTGTTTGGTTTCAGTAAGTGTCCTTTTGCATTAGCTTGAGTTATTTATCATACATTGAGTAATAATTGTATGATTTTTTTAAATAATAATTATCCGAAAACACAACAGATTAATAATTTAATTGATGATGAACGATAAATAAAAAAAGGCTTTAAATTACTATACTATAAGAACAATGTATTGGTTAAATCTAATATCCATCAAGTTTATAAATGATTATATATTCATAAAATAAATTTATAATTTCATGGTACATTATTATTAACTTATCCATACAACATGACGGAAAAACATTTTTTAATTATTCAATTAATAAAGATCGTTGCGCAGTGGACTGCAATTTACGATGGATGCATAATAAACATTTGAATAGTCATGATATTATTCCTAGAATTCAAAGCTTGTTAAAATAATTCGAATGATAGTCACTTGTTGTAATTACTAATTAATGAAATGCAGGCCGACGGTCAAAAGCTCACAAGCAGCAAAGAAAAAATACGAATCAATTTCGCAAAGTCATTCAATGTAAATGCTTGATAATAAAATTCTGCGATCTTTAACCGCGAATACCTCATTTTGCAGAATACCTTTGAAACTGATCATCTGTAACAGGTATGCCATAAAATCAGCGGTTTTCAAACGATTGATGAAATAATTTTGATTTTGGGTGATACCACCATAAGAAATAAAATACTTCTTATCACAACAAACAATACTTGAAAAACGATTATTAAGACGGTTAATTCCCCAGAATCCTTAAATAAGATTTATTATGCCCCACTTTATAAACCACCAAGATGTTTTTCTTATAAGAGATATGTATCTTAGGAAAGTATTTTAAATAACCACATACACACTGCACTTTATTTACACAACTTGAACTTGACCCAGTTGAACGCTAAGTCCACTAAAGGGTTGTAAAATTATGATAGTTTATTCCTAGGTGATTTTTTTTAAAAACCTTTCGTATTATAGCAGCAATAAAATAACAGATATCTGTGGTCTACTGGTTGAGGAGCTCTGACTAAAATTGTTTTGTATAAAATACCATATCCTCGGATAAGTATAATTATATCAATCAATGAGGTGGAAAATTACACTTGTATAATGGCTATTTAATATACATTCTGGTATCTAATGATCAATTGCCATAAAAAGTTATATTAACCACTTAATTTGTTCTTAGTATAAATACAACACAGATATAGACGTAAATTACAATAACTTTCTTTAACACAATATATATTTCTGTTGTTATTGTAATAATACAATATTCTAGAATCTAGACTATAACATATTTGATTAAACGCTTGCTTCTTATGCGAAAAGTTCTAAGCATAATTTACTACTATAAGATACTCTAAATAACTGGATTTATAAAGTAAAGAAAGAGATATTTTTTATCAAAAAATGTACGTTAATTATGAAACGATTATAGAGGTTGCTCATGTGATTTCATTTATTTATTTAAATTATTGTAAATATATGCTAAAAGAAACTAAATATGCTGGACGTACATTCAAAAGAATTATGGTGTCTTTTTGGAAGCTCATTGAAATTTTTTTAAGTGTAATATAATAAAATAGTTACTTCTTTGTTTTTTAAAGAAATAAGTTAAGCGAGGTATCGACCTCAATCAAAGGAAAAATTACTGCATGAACCTACATTATGTACTTGTTATAAAAAATATACAAACTCCTTATTTTTAAAAAATAAAGTGAAAAAATAATAAGTTCAATAAAAAATAATTTAATGACGAATAATCGATCATTTTTAATGGTATCAAGACCAATTTGATAGAAACGTCTGCTTGTTGAATTTGGGCATAAGTCAAATTTGTGCGAAAAATATCTCCTAATTAGTACTACAAAATTCAATACGTCAATTATACCACAATAGTCATTTATATTACGCGTATTTTTTATGTTATACACCTGTTCAGAATATTATTCAGTTTGTATAATTTTTAACCTAGTCAGAGTGTCGTAAGTCAATCATATTTCACAAACTGGTTAATGATTCGCTTCCTTATTCCAGTAAAGTGGAATAGTGAAGTTTGCTTTAACACTTTTGTATGACAAGTTATACGAGTATTATATAATGTACTGATTTGCAAACGCCAATAGATACAACTAAACTTATTTTGACATTGTGTTAATAATTTAATCTAAGTGTAAAATATAGAGGAAGTAAAAGAGAAAAACCGATCGAAAAGAAAAAGGAGATGAAAAAATAAATTATTATATATAAGGTATTACAGAGGAAAAAAGAGGGATTATAATAAATTGTTATCTTTTCAGTTCATGAAATGTCTGTCATCTCATCAAGGCTTTTGATTTTAATAGTTAGCAATAAGTTATTGTACATCAAGGGAAGAATGTCCAGCAGGATGAGATACAGTCATGAACTTTATCACAATACAAATAATTCAAGTACAATGTATTTTTTAAATTTCTTTAATAAAAGACACTTAAAGTACTTTTAATTGTGCAAACATTGTTTCACTTACAATGTTCATTTTTTCTGAAAAAAAAAATAATAATTAAAAAAACGTAGCTTTACAAGTAAAACTATCTCTTTATTGTAAAAAGACTCGGCAATCCGTATTAAAACATATTTAAGTAATCTGTTAAATCAGCATACATCCATATTGAAATCATATGATGGGTTAACATATATTTATTTATATCAATATTATCTAATACAATAACTCTCTTACATTGAAATATAAAGATAGTATCAAAGATATATTACTGTTATACGTACGATAAAATAAGACAAACATTACTTACAAGAAACATAAAAAATATATCACTGCTACTATTTAAATTAAAGTTATTCACTTGATAAATATTCATTCGTTTCCAAGTCGCAGTTATGAAATATTATGAAAATTTCAGCTTCATTAAGTGAGTCAATAATCACGATGATTAATGCAATTATGCTTAAGTTAATGTCAAAGATCTCCGAATAATTTACATTGCTGGCGTCCACTGCCATTGTTCTATTGGCCCCTGTATCGGACGAGGGTCACCAGCACAACTCAAAGTTCTGGGATCGATTTTTTATAGAACTATAATTAAAATTACCGATATCGTTTAATTACGTAACGAAAATGTCAACAATGTGACCAAAGACATTGTAACCATTGGATAAATTTCTTCATATTTTACTCATAATTTTTAATTATTTTGATTTCGATCTTTTTGTTCGAAAGTTCTCGTTGGAATCACATAATATCAATAAAGCAATATATAGAAAATTTAGAATTATTCGTCAATTTTACTTTGATTTTACATGTTTCGACTTCCCCAAGAAGCCATTTTCAAGTTTTTAACCAAAACGGACGTGTGACAATACTACCTTATAACTGTCTCGTGTTAATACCACCTTATAACTGTCTCGAGGGTAGTTTTTTTATTAATAAAACATTAACGTTTGCTAGGTCATAATCTAGTAATAATTTCAAAATTGAACTATTAGAGAAAAAAAATTATGTACAATAAAAACACAATCACATTTTCCTTCCAGTTAAATGACTTACATATCTGATAACGTTTATTGTAAAAACTACGCTTAATTTTACGCGTAATTTAATTAATTATTTCTTATAGTCAGTGAGACCATCCTTTGGTTAAACTGTCTCAGTAGGTGTACATCTTATACGCATGTAAAATAAATTGTATAATCAAGAGCTATTTGGTTACTGCGATGTGGAAGGGAACGAGAAGCTCTAAAGACTTTCAATGAAGATAAATGTTACATAAAATCATGTCATGCGTCCCTCCTGCCAACAAGCGCCAGGAAGTGGGTTCAGGTTAACAGATGGAATGACCTCGCTGGGAATGCAGCTGAACTATCAATCTCAGAAGCATTCGGAGTAGCACAAGAGCACTTCAGTCAGAAGAATTTGCTGTACAAGCCTAACTATAGCGGTCCCTGGCATTGAGGAAATAGAGAAGTAATAGAAGGAAAATTTGATCAATATACAACCGTTTTTTAGATTCAACCACAGACAAAATTATATGATAAGCATGGTCCTTGTTCGATTGCCGAAGCAAAGCAAAATGGGACGCCGAACAAAACGTGGATGCGTAATCTCCTGTTGCTTACCGCGTGTTATTGGTTTAATTAATTTACCTATTAGGACCAACTGGTCAGGACTTTAGGAGCGTTGTATTCATCATCAAAACTCCTTAAAATACTGATTAATAAACACTTAAATACGCCTCAAATAATAGAGTGACGTATTTTCAAGTCCCCAGGCTACCGGCCTAGAAGTCTTTAGGAACCATATATGTTTTCAGGAGGACCTTTGAGTGCAGAGTGTCTTAGCACACGTTAAAGACAATGAACTTTATAGTAGCAATATTGTGGTCATCTTTTTCAGGTACGAAACTATTTTGGAAATGGATAAATCAGTTATATTCTTCTCGGTATTGACTTTAACAAAACAAAATCTTTAATTTTTGTGATTAACAAGTAGTTTTTTTTTATAAATCACTGACAAATGATTTTATATGTATGGTACATACTACTATTAGTATTGTTTTTTTTATACTTGTTAAATGTATGAAAAAAACAATTTTCCGTGGTCTGGGGGATGTTGATTGTCAGCTGCTCTAAGCCGATCAACAAAGTATTACATTGTTGCTGTATTATTAATTAAGTCACCTGTTTGATAGTTGCGAACTATTTCCCGTCTCAGTAATGGTAACCATATTTCGATTTAAATAAAAAATCTTTGCAGTCTGGCATCGTACCCGAGTCGAAGGTCTCACTCCATATTCGAGATTATTTTAATGATTATTTTCAATTGATACGTGACTTCATTTACAATACAAAACATTAATGTACCAACTGAGAAGTCTAATCATCTATGTATTTTACATACAAATATATATGAATTTGATAGCCCACTATACTACAAAATTTCTAACAAAACACCAATGAAAGAATGAAACTAACATATTTATAAAGCAATTGGTCAGTCATAAGTAACACACCTGGATATTGATTTAAATTGAAATCTTCAACGTTATATTCAAGATTATTACGTTTTGAATTTAAAATTAGATCAAGATATTTCAAATTAAAGAAGTCTGTCATTAAAAATTACTTTTAAAGCGGAAAGAGAGCTGTAGAAATCAACTTTGAGAAAGCTATTTACATATAATACATTGCTTAAATAATAAAAATCTCGAATTGTTAAAAAAAACAGTACAACCATATCACAGTTATTATCCTTTGAGTTGATTGAATATGAATTTTATTGGTAGTGTTGATTATCGTGAGGCCATGGTTTCATATGCAATGCACTTCCGTTTTCATATGATAAAATATACATTACACGTGAAAATGTAGCGTAACGACAACAAATACTTAACTAATTCATAGTATAATACAGTAAAAAACATTGATATAATGAAATAATGTAATGTTAACAATTTAATGAAGAAAGATTAAAAAAAAGTAAAAGCAGTAGTTGTTGTAAAATTGATTAATGTTAAATGAAACGATAATTCGGAAGAAAGGTAAAAAACAGCAAGTATTTCAAATAAATAAATCATAATTAATTATGCTTGCTGAAATTACTTTACTTTTATATTTTTTACACTTTAAAAATATTTAGTTTTGATTTCATATTTTTTTGTGATTACGTATTTCAGACTCCTTAGAGTCCAACTTCAGTAATATTGCTAAAGTAACCATATAATTTATAATTAAAATGAATTAATTAATTTGATATAGAGTTAATTATAATAACAATTTATTCAAAAGGGTTTTAGGACGTTATCAGATAAATATGAGACATTTATATTTTTCTCAAGATAAGATGACTATTGTGAGTCCTTCTTCTAGGAGTGAATATACAATGTTCGATGATATTCATACTTATTATGAGCGGCTTAATGAACCTCGAGTAAAAAATATCATTTTTAAGATCTATCAACGTGAAGATGTTCTTACGCTCTTCTACCAACTGATGAACGACTACGAAAATGGCGGGCATTCATTATAAATTATAAGCACACGTCTGTTATTTTTAGATGTTGAAATGACGTTTGTTGCTGCTGATCTTTTGTTTGTCTAGCTCAGATAAACGCAATACCTTTTTGTAATAAAAAAAATGAGGAAAAAGCTATAATCCTGCATTTATCATTCATTTAAAGACTTATCCTCATTTAATTATTGATATGCATACGATCAATAAAAAAATTAGATGGGACCATTTTTTATACTCAATTAGTCGAAGAAAATAGCAGGAGTAAGATTTGAACTGCAAAGAGTGCGAACAAATTCAATGTTAATTTACAACTCAGCTATTCCTTTGAGATCGATTTAACAAACCCATATATATATATTTGTCAGATCAATTACGCAATCACAGGTGGCACTGAATCAATCCGTATGCGGAATTATAAAAGTTAAATTAATACAATTCTTGTGGAGAAATATTGTTTTTTTTAAAAGAAAAAAATATTTTTACAAAAAATGAAAATTGAATAATGACTTATTTTGGGAAATATCTGACGATACGAGTATATCCTAAGTATTTAGAGATGATCTAAAGTCAAGATTTTTAATGTTCTCATGGAACATTCAACTACTAAGTTCTTTATCGCAATAAACAATAGCAAAGTGTTAAAGATGCTATAGTAATATTGGTAGAATCATTAAAAAAATCGCATGAATAGTAATAAATTAATGTTAAAATATCTTATTAAAATTGCAAGGTTATACAATAACACCTTCTATTGTGCAAAGTTAATAACTAGCATAATGAATTACAAAAATATAAACAATTTTTACTTAAATTGAGTCACTTCACGTAAAAATTAACCAGGATATTATTCCAAGAAATGTACAAAGTAATTCTGTACTGTTTATTTCTTGGACTCGCATGATTTGCTCATTGCATCAATATTCTCAAAGCTTTTATCCAATCACACAATGAAGAGCGGTGGGAGAAAAATTGTATCACTTAAGGAGTTTTCGAATTAATCGCAAATTTAACACTGTATTTGCACGGAAAGAGTTACATAAATCATGACGGAGAACTTACGTCTTACATAAATCAAATTGAAATGATAGAGTTATTCAGTTTTGGGTGGCGGAGTTATGTGTGACTGAGGGAAAGCTCTCTCAAGACGCGATAATTCATCCCCTGGATATCTTGCTTCGGGGACGGAAGCCACCAGAACTTCTGACATACGGTCTAATAATTATGAGTTAGGAAGCCACGACTTGAATATGACACTTATAACGTTTGAAGCGGTTAAAGTTTTGTGACCTTAATGGACTCTTTAAATTCGAAAACTTTGGTATTTGAAATAGTTTTATTTTATTTGATTATTTTCCTGAACAAATTTTTCTTAATCCAAAAAAACTAATATTAACAGAGAGCGCAACTTGTCTTTTCTAAGATGAAACGAAAGTTTTTTTTTTAATTTTACATTTCTTAATAAAAATATTTTTTTTGTTTTGCTGAAAATGGACAGTATTTAATGCACATGTTATATACAAAAATAATATATTTCAAAGTATAGTTGCTTGGTTTATTTTAAAAACTAATTTATAGCTTAAATAATATTTGGTACAATTGAAAAATAACTATTAATGGTACGGAAATAAACAAAAAAATAACGATAGAAATGCGAATTAGTATAAAAATATCGTTTAGCAAGATGTTTTTCTTTTGCTTTTCACGCCCAAGTTATTAAGAAATAAAATTATTTAATTTAACTTCCTTTATTCTAAATTATAAAATGTCAATTTTCTATGAAAAAAAGTTAATGTTCAAAGATGAATATCGCACGTAAATGTAAGTTTTACAACATCACTCACCGAGCTTATTGAAATGAATCGTTATTTTTTTTCAAAAATTATAATAATGAGACTAATGTTTTGAAATCTATGAAAGTATATTTTCATTTGTACGAGTAAAAATCCTAACAGTAATACTTGGCAATATTGTATGCATGTGACTAAAATAAATCAGTCATAAAAAAAATATTTTATTATAAATGCGCACTGAATCTTAATAGATAAACAAAAAACTAAAATAGATCATTCCAGATTGAAAATATGCATGCAATGGAAATTTTATTAAATACAGTGGAAACTATTTTTAACACAAAATTATGATAATTTTAATCATTTTTATGTTTAAGGTTTTTTTGCACTTTTTATCACTTTTTTTTGTTTGGAAACAATTTCCACTATATCCTGTAAACGTTATGATACGCATCTATCCGAGTGCTGACGAGTTTTAGCGCACATGTTGATGGTTTCAGGAAATGGATAATGTTGTTACCTAATCGATAGATTGGCTGGCACTGAATGGAATTGCTGCGAGCAGCGACTACCGACTGAGGCCCGGCCTGGGCTTATATACTCCCGGTCTCCTACCATCGAGTTGATGACGAGCCGGTCGCTAAATCATCACGGGCCCAACGAAATGAAATACGCACAAAATGACGACACCTGAAGTTTTAGTACAACTTTTATAAAAAATACTGAAATTCAACATACTGTTTTTATTTTTTTAGTAAATAAATAATAATATATCCAGGACATTATTAGTAGGTTTCGAAATCTTTGTGACTAGACATGCAAATAGAAAAAAAAAACCATGTTGGTATGCTGTTTTCTGAGATGTACAGGTATATGCAGATCAATCACTCACTAGTAAGGGTCAGATATTGACGGTAAAAAATAAAATATCTTGACATATGAGACACTGAGATCAGCATCCTGCAGAACTCACTTCCTACCTCGGAACCCCTGGATCTTCTTTTTGTTCATCATCATCAGCCTGTGTCCAACCACTGTTGAACGTAGGTCTCCCGCATGAGTCTCCATTCTCTTCAATCCTCTTCCATCTGCATCCAGGCCATTCCCGCTATTCTTCCTATGTCGTCAGTCCATCTTGCAGGTGCTTGGGCACCAATCCATCGTCTTTTCATCAGATATGTCCTGCTATTGAGTGTTCTTATTCGTTGGATAGCCTCCACTACTTGGGTTCTTCTTCAAATATCCTCGTTTCGGATTCTGTCTTTATGAGACACTCCGTGCATGGATTCCTCCATGGCATATTGGATAACATTTATTCTATGGTTATCTTTTTTTGTTAGATTACACTCTCTGCACCATAAGTTAATACTAGAAGGAAGCATTGATTAAACGCCTTAGTTTTAAGACATTGCGGTATTTTCGCATTAAAAATGTACCTTAGTTTTCCAAATGCTGCCCATCCCAGTTATATACGCCTGTCGATTTTTATCGAGAAGTTATTTCGTCCTAGTTGTAGCACTTGTACGGGATAGGTATATTCATTTACAACCTCTATTTGTGTTCATCCAATCGAAATCGGCTCAAAAGTCTTGGCAATATGGCTATTTATTATTTGTTTATTTTCCATACTAGAATATTCTCTTTAATATATAACATGGTAATCTCCAACAATAAAACAAATAGGTAATAACTTTACAGAAAATCTTCTAAAGAACCACTAAGGTGACTCTCCGACTCTATATATCTACGCTGACAATCCGTTTAAAGATTATTTTTTTAATAAGAAAACTTGTAACGTCGATGATATTATGCGATAGGAAAGGTCACGAACGTTTACCGAGAGATTTTGTAGGAAGAATGTTTTTTAAAAGTGAGCATATCAGTTGATGACTTCGGACATCTGGGCATCCGCCTCACAGAACTAGGAGTAATAACCATACCCAAATCTAAACATAGTTAAAAATTAAAGTTTAGAGAAGAAGAATGTGAATTTTGAGCTTCTAGTGGTACCTTTGATATTCAGCTGAGTTGGCTAAGCAATGCATGCGGAAATATGATTGAGTGGTTGCGTGTTTGTTTTGATTGCAAGTACATATTAATCTGTTTCCTTTGCGAATTATTTGTTTTTCGTCGTAAAAAGGCTTTAATGTTCATTTCTCATCACACAAAACGCAAATGCAAAATGTTTGCGAAGTCACGTATGGATCTTTAATAAGGATGATTCGTCAAGTAGAGCATATACTATAGCTGCCTTTTCTTCAAGTCCCCAGTCTCGCGCTGTTCTGGAAGGCTGTCGGGAACTCTACGTAGAATGTTATCGGCGAAGCTGCAGGATACGGAGCTGTCATAAGATGAGGCGAAGACTATGGCGGCTGACGGACCTTTGTGGCTACAGTTCGTGAGTGCCAAATACTACAGTTTGGAAGCGGACATGGTATAATGATGATGATGTATTTAATAAAAAATTAAATAATTTAAACCATTATTCAAAAGCTGTTCGTACTTAGATTAGTTCTTTGAGGTACTTTTAAGATGGAGATTGCTACTATGATAACTAGCTTCAGTAGAGTAAGCAGATGACAAAGAGTCGTTTAGTTTATGACAGTTGGCAAGACGTTCATAAACTTCATAAGATTAAACAACTCTAAAGGCTAACATTACATTAAGTTGATTACACACGTTAAAGCTTCATACTTTTGTATTCTTTAAAACAAAATTATATTGTGAGTAGCAATGTACATATTGTATAAATAATTCGTTATTATATACATAAAACGATTCAAAATATGTTTCTTTATGTATTGCATTCTTCAATTTTGTGCTAATTAAAAATTGTTTTGCATTTCGTAAACGTAGGAATACTTTTTTATTATCTTTTATTTTAAATTCGCATTGTAGAAAATCGTGGAATAAATACATTGTTGCTAATTTAAGTATCCTAATACTGTATTTATAACATACATTATACTTTTAAGTAAATTGAATTAAAATGCTTGAATACCTCCTCATAGGTGTAAAGCTACTATAAACATAGCCTAACTCTTCTTAATTTTTATAAACACATTTTTTTTAATCATTTATAACTTACAAAGTCGATGATTAATAGATACATTCAATAGTTGACAGCCACAAACATACGAGTATATCAAATACCATCTTATGCCGATTTCATAAAGTCGATAGTTTTGTTGGTATCATAGAGCGTATATTAAATAAATAGATTGTTGGTAAAAAAAGAGTTTGTTAATGAATTAATTTAGTAGAGTAAATGTACTGCTAAATCAAGTACTAATTTAAAATAAATTGATTCAACTTTGTAAAAAAATCTGCATTCCAATTATAACAAATACCATTTAAGAAAATATACAGTTTTACTATATAATACATACTTATTTCGTGACTCGATGAGGTGTTAATATGGCTGTGGTCATCAATGAGTGAAATGAACATAATTTTGTTATATTTCCTGCGGTAAGAAGCATACATATGTAGTTTTTTTCTGATTAATACTGATATTATTTAATGTAGATTTGTATAAAAATCAATTATTTGATAATATATTGATTTTATGTATTATTCCACTACAAGAATATTTTCCCCATATAGGCTCTAAGTCTTGTGTCAGATGATCATCACAAATAAAAGATTGTTATTTATTTTTCAACTATGAGAATATCCTCCATTGTCACTTCAAATTTATTTTCAAACGTGGTCAACGGTTACTAACCTAATTGCATTGAATACATAGTAATTGTTCATGGTATGAAATGAGTTCTTAAAAATATGCATTTTTTTCAATTGTGTAGGCATTTGTCTGTGTTTCATGAAAAAAATTGTTAAAAATTTTAAAATTGATTAACACGGCTTTTGTGGCACTTTAAAGAAAAAAATATCATAAAACATAAGATCTCTGCTTATAGAGGACAAATAACAGATGTTTCCTTAATGCTCCTCTTGATTTACGGCAAGGAAATCATTTAACATACTATGGACTGATGATTGAAGAACTTGAATTAATCTTAACGATGTGAAAAGCTGCAACAGGAAGTGTCAGTGGCATGACTGCAGAAAATGTCAGTGCCTTCAACTTCAGACTTGCCGTTTCTGTCAGAATCTAATTTTTTGACATCGATGTTGCCGAATACTGGGTGGAATCGCATATAGATCACTGCCACGATAAAAAATAAGGCTGTAAGATACTCGTACAATACCTTCTTTTTACAATGTATGCTTTTAATGTCCTAAATTCTTATGCAAGACTGATGACCTAAAAAATCATATTCATGTCAATCACGCTTTGGTTTCCATTTTCACTTTGCTTAAGTCGTTTTTAACCAATATTAGAAATGTGACTTAAAGGCATAAAACAAACAAAAAAAATATTTAGACAATTACTTATTTTTAATTCAACTAAATATTATTAATAAAACTAATTCTCTCACTTGCAAACAATAAACACCCAATCATATGATTGCTTAAAAGCAAGTGACTGAAAAAGTGCGCACGGTGCAGACATCCATGTTCTTATTATTTCGATTTTTTCGGTCTATAATTCTTCGTGAAATTCCATAATATCAGATATAAATAAAATAATTTTTAGAATTTATCCCACAATATATTTGTTGACGACATGTTTCAGCCACGTCGAATGGTCATTTTCAAGTCAGTTAGTAAAGTGAGTGTTGGCTCTATATAAAGCAAAGAGTGAGTGAAAAGGTGGATATGAATTGTGTGATGAAAACAAATCTACCCATCACACAATTCATTTAAACCTTTTCACTCACTCTTTGCTTTATATAGAGCCAACACTCACTTTAGTAACTGAATTGAAAATGGCCATTCGACGTGGCTGAAACATGTCGTCAACAAATACATTGTGGAATAAATTCTAAAAAATATTTTATTTATATCTGACATGGTCTTATTTCTGTGAATAAGAGTTTTTCAACAAGATACTTCATTTAATGATGAATTTCACCCAACAACAATACATTTACTAATTAATTATTAATTGCATACAATACTTCCTGGCTTATAACTAAGGAAAGGAAAATCTGGTTTATAGCCTAGGACCTTTCATATCTTGTAAATGATAATATTGCATAAAGTATACAAAAATCTTGCATCTCTATCTCCACTCTTCTCGATCTTCTGCGTCGATCATACGTTGCTTTGTATATAATTAAGTCGATATTTTATATATTTTTTTTATTTTTAAGCTAAATCATTTATTTTAATTATTGAACATATGAAAATATTGACCCTTGAGATCAAGATAATGCTCGCGAAAAGTCGAACGAGTAGTTCGAAGAAAAGTGTTAAGCCTTTCAATCTCGTATAAATTGTATTAAAAAGTGACATGAGCATGATATTGTCCTTGCTGACTGGTACCGAAAACCTCGATATAAAATCTTTTGTCCCTTATTTTTGTTCACTCGCCTGACATGCACATCTACTAACGTTAGTTTTAATTATATAATAATACACTGTGTTTGCATATGCTATTTTATTTGCTATGATAGTTGCTCCATTTCATGTTGGTGCAACTATCATCTTTAATTTGCTTTTTTCCGCGACTGTCTTGGCACCACTAGATGTCAGAGTACTCCGTCAGTTGGCAGCTCACTCGCGTGGACGAAAAAATAAGTATCTAATAAAATGAACGCGAATTGTGAACCAAAAAGGAAATAAGAGGATATCAAAACATAAAATATTTGTTGCTTTATAATGATCAACTTTAATGACATATTAAAAGCGCGGCTTTTGCTAAACAAATAATCCAAAATATGCCTTGGATACTACAGAGACCGTCTCTTCAAGTACGTAGTCTTCTGCTACGGTGGTCATCTGGAACCATATATTGTTCCTAGGTGAACCATCAACTTCAGAAATGTCTTGAAACAAGGTATATACAATTATAACTGACGCAACTGAGTAGCGCAAATTAGTAGTAATCATATTATATTAAAGATATGGAAAGAAAAATAATAAATTAATATGCTTTGGTACCTGTAGGGTTAATTGATTATACTGCTGTGAACTAATGACGCCTCTAAAAGGTGGAAAGGTGAACTTATCATTCATAAAGTAAAGTGTATCAGAGAACCAATGGCTACCACGTACACTAATAATTAAAATTATATTATTACTTTGTTGTATCAATGTATTATGTGAAGGGATATATTATTTGTCAATCAAGCCTAGTTTAAAAATTATTATTGCAGTATTTTTAGTAAGGCCTGTATTATATATAGATATAACTAATCCAAGGTTTTGGCAGTAAGTTAAATCGATTAGCAGTAAATGTAGTAAAGTATTTTAATCGGCAGTGGACTAAATAAATTGTCAGTATCCAGTCCGGCAGTATAAATGTAGCCAGTTATAAAATAAAATGGTAGTATTATATTCAATATTGAAAAAAAAAATGTAAAATTTATAAATAATTAACTCATAAAATGGAAACCTAACCTAACCTCGTATTAATTAATTTTAATAATAATTCTTTTTTTTTCCTGCTAATTTATTATTTTTTTATTGCCGGTTGATATTTTTCTGCTGCCAAATTATTATTTTTTACTTACCTTTTTAGGTATTTATTACTGATCGTTTGATAAATAATTACTGTCCATTAAATGAATTGAATAAAAAATATTTGCCTTTTTAGTAGTGGAAAGCAGTCCCGTGAACTTCGCCCATTCACAGTAAGTCGTTTTCAAATAACGTAAGATATATAAAAATCATATTCTCTAAAATATTATAATCTAGAAACACAAACTGATGCAATTCAATATCTTGTAGACGTGTAACGTCAAAAGATAGTCATTAATACTTATATGTAATAATTAGCGATCTAAGGTATACAAGTATATAATTAAGCTACCTCTATGTATTCAGATTGTATTATATAATATAGATACTAGTTAGAAATACGATTTAAAACCAACTTGTTCCATTGCAAATCAAGTTAGGAAAACTAATTATTTCAAATTGACTATTATCAATGTTTTTTGTTGTCGCTGGGTTGAAAAGATTGGCCGGAAGAGGAAGTCCGAAATTCCGTTTCCAGGGGGCACCGCGTGGAGGTTCTTTTCATGCTCCCCTGTTTTCCTTGGCTGGTATCGCACCACCGAACATAAGACGCAAATTCATATGTGCCGAAGAAATGCGTAAGGCAATCAACCAACCGTCCCACTGCTTGTATAATCAGATACCCCCAACACCAAGATTGAAGTCTCGAAGCAGCTTTCTGAAATCCACACAACCTCTCACATCCAGCCCTAAAAATGAGAGACTCAAACTCTGGCAACAAATCGCACCAGAGGATTTCATTACTCCAAAGGAAGGCCTCCCAACTGGCAAGAGCCTTGACTGGCGGACCTGGAAATCCCTAAACAGATTAAGAACCGAAGTTGGTAGAACAAAGGACAACCTCGAGCGGTGGGGAATGCTTCGGCAGGGAGAGACACTATTGTGCGACTGTGGAGACCTGCAGACCGCCTCACACCTACGATGCTGCTCCATGTGCCCAACAAGTTGCACATCTCAGGACCTAATGCTGGGCAACACACGAGCTATCGAAGTTGCCAGATATTGGGAAAAAATAATTTGACGTCGCTGACACGAAGAAGAAGAAGAAGATCAATGTTTTGATGACTCTCGAGAGCAATGCTATTGATTTTAGGTTAAACGTGATGCATCGGTACTCAATTTGGACTAAATGCTTAGGAAATGCAGCCAATGAATTACAGTTGATTATACATTCTTAAATTTAATTGCATTTTATGTCGTTTGCAATTCACTTCAATAATTTAATGCAGGCAATGATTTAAATACAGTCGATTCAATTAAAAGCAAAAGACGAATTTTTTCGCAATCAATAAAAAACGTATAAAGAAATGAATATTCTTTATAATTAATTATTTTAAATAAAAATAAATTTAAAACAGAAGCAATTGCATAGATTAGTACAAGTTTATTGACGCACGTAAATCAAAGAGCTACATTCATTATTTGCAGCCATTTTTGTGTGGATGTTACTATGCAGAGCTTTGATATACTGAATTAAATACGACAAAAAGCTGGATAAAAATAATATGTTTCTTAACATTGGTTAAAGTATCCTCCAATATTATTATCCATTCTACCCGGTTCATGGTCAGAATTTTTCCGATTTTCAAACCAATTTTATTGTAGATTTTATATTTGATGGTCTTTAAGAATGACGAAAACCTTAATACTTTAATTAAATCAGATTGAATTTATATTCTACTGTAACGTGCACTCACTATTTGATCACATGGTCACTACGAATAACATGTCCTGACATGTCCAAAATCTGCATTTTAAACTCCAAGGATTAAATACGAGTACATAGAATATCCATTGGCTTCAATAACATGAAAGAGAGTTTGTTAATAAGTTTTTTTAAGGATAAAGGATGATACACTCGATAGTCTTAAGAGATCCAATTTGAATTTAAGAATATAAAAAAATACTTTCAATAAATATTTTTTATTTGATAAAATACACATTAAAACTATTCTGCAGTGTCTATAATCAAATTAAGCAAATTAAAATTCAAATTGACACAACATAATAATACGTGTACATAAAAAATTAAAACTCTGTTAAAAATGTGTTGAAATAAACTTTTGCGTATTTGCAGCTATAGAAATCATTCGATAAGAGAAAAGTGACCCACGGGCTTAACGATTCTAACCTCGAAACCCTTAGTGAAAATGGAGTCCACCAGCGCTTAGCTTATCTTGAATGGGTAGTTGTCCAGTTAATGCCTCCAACCCATATAATCCTCGACTCCAAATCGTAGACATTACACTGCAGTACTTTTAACTGCACTTCCACATGCTATTTACCGTAATATGTTCTCACTATAGGGTAGAATACTTCTCATTATTAACGATTTGATTACAAAAAATTCAATTTTATTGTGTCATTTCTTGCTGGCACATATTAAGTTTAACAAATTATGTAATATAAATTAAATTAAATAATTTTAGACAAAAATATTTTTCAAAAATTTTAAAAGTAAAATCATTGTTCTATTAATGATGAACTCCTTAATAAAATATTATTTACACATTTTAAATGACATTCCAAATTATTTCAGAAATAACAAAATATTTTACATTTATAACGGATAATACTTAAAATCGATACGATGCATTATTTCAAAGAGACATACATAAAAACTACATAACGTACATAAAAATCACTATACACCAACAAATCAACATCTATCATTTTATTAATTGATATGTTCACTGAGTACTCTTGACATAGATTATTTGCTACGATTTATATAAATGGTTTATTTGGTGTTTTTGGAGATGCATATGTAAGGAATCTTATTTTTCTTGTGCTCGTCTTTTCTTGGTTTGATTCTGTGGAACAATTTCCTCCTCACGATGCTGCATCTCGGTGACTCCTCCGAGCTCTTCAGCCTCGACTCCCGTGAAGCTGAGTTGTGTCTTGACGCGGGTACGTCGTCCTTGGCAGGAACACTCATGACGGTACTCCTTGATGACAGAACATTCTGTAACTAAAAAATATTACTCCTAAAAAAATGTTAATAAACATGCTTTAACCGTGTCAAAGCATTAATAGTTTTCAATACTTTTCATCTATGTACAATCAATGCATCTCTCACTAACATTAAGGTTATCAACTGACAATACTTGGTGAAACTGCATAATTATAATTTTAGAATTAATTTTAATTAAAAAAAAAAAATTGAAGATGGTCTTCAGGAAGGCCGAAACATGTAATCATTAAAATAAATTGTGAATCAAAACTTTTTTTTTTTTTTTTTGATTAATTCTTAAATTAAAATATATCTCTCCTTCATTAAACTTGCTTTATCTTTCCATAATATTGCGTAGTATGTAAAATTTTAACTAAATCAAACACCAATAAGTAGATCAAAATAAGCAAACTGCTCTCATTGCCACTTATACGTAACTTATGCATATATTTGAAATAAATTTTCATTGTCACTAGTAGTTATATTCACTTGGACATACTTAGTTATATTTCTTTAAAAAGAATCACTTAAAAACAGTTAAAAAAATAATGCTTAGTAAAAATAAAACTATAAATATTATACATAAAAAGTATAACTTTATTTTTAATACACATTATATTTACGTCATGTATATTTTCATGATTACCCAGGGAAGTGAGTTGTGAAAACAATGTATTTGCTGTCTATAAATATTCATAACAATATATAAAAATCAACATATTGTAATTGAGACTCCATATTGATGAATTACCAGAGGAAAGCATTAATAATTCCCAATTTTTCAAGGCAATGAAAATGTCACCTCAGATTGCCATTTATTATATAAAATATAGTTGCATATTTTGTGTATAGTAATGATTAGGACATGGCAAAAAATCGAATGGCATATGGGTGGTAGCAATCTTCTTTTGATATGGCGGTGCATATGATTATTTGAAACTTGTATTTGAGGTATATAGGTCACAAGAGATATAATACATATTTTTTTACCTTCCGTACTATGTATATGATGACAGCAACGCAGTCCTGGACGTGCGGTTTTACAGCGAGGAGTGGAGCAGCAAGATCCAGTAGGAGTCCAGGCACCATTGAACTGAAAAAAAAAACTGACTTAGAAGGCAAACCAAATTCCATACAAATGTTGCAAAGTTGAACAATATAATCTAGTTAGAAAGTCCTCACTCACTAATAATGCAATATCTCTTAACTTAGATTACCTTGACATAACTGATATACTTTGAATAAAATAATAATAAAAAGAGATCTATGCTAGGAGTGTCGCTAAAATATATAATCCGGAACTAGGATATCCGCAGAAGAACTCAAGAAGTGAAGGCTACCCAACGAATAGGCACACTCAAGTGGCAATGGGACATATCTGTCGAAGATACGACGGTCGATGGGAAAAAAGTATTAGACTGGCGCCCAAGAGCTGGCAAACGAAAAGAGTCCATATAAAGATGTTATTATTTTATTGTTCAAAAGCAAACATATTATTTAGCAAATTAACGGCACGTTAGTATGTTAATATGTAAAGTATGTGTTATTTTATTACAAATAAACTCATTTGATTGAAATTCAATTATCATTACGAAAATATATTATTGCCTGTAAGCCTTAAGACTAAATTAAGTTTGGCGCGAGAATCTCTAAAGGGAGCCAGCAGCCTTCTCCTTAATTAGCCTTTACTACTCCGACCCTGGACTTTGACGTCTCCTTCCAACCAGCGAGTCATTAATGTAACACCTTACATCTTATAAGGTAGATATAATCTGTGTGATGTCATTTCATTCACGTTAAGCCAATCAGGTTAATGTATAATGTTATATCAACAACAAATAAAATTAATATATAATAATAGTAAATCGTGCTACAAAACAGTTTTTGTACATTATTTTATGAAATACTTGATTATGGTCATTTTTCCTTATCTTTTTCTTAGCTGGAGTATAAGTTCGATACAAATGCCACCACGAAGTTCCGCTAGACGTCTGTTCTACGTCTACATATGTCAAGTTTACTTTCTACCAAGTACATTATATGTCTATCTGTTAAGACTTTATGTATAGCAACTGAAACTTATTTGAACTCATTGAGTTTTTTGTGAGGAATGTCATAAAATGACACTCACCAGTTCTGTTAGTTTTATGAAATTATATGAATAGTCAAGACATATACATTTTATGGGATTTTTTTTACTTAATAATAAGATAAGAGGCAATTTCGAAGGTTCTGTAGCCGTTTCCGTAGCGTTATCTTCAAAATACTCCCAATGTTCTTTGTATATAAGAAAAAAAATATTATCATTTATTATGTTCATACTGCAGCAGTATCTGAAACTTTACTTTAATTTTGTATAATATCTAGAAATGTTTCTGTATGCACCTATTATAGTTGAAAAACATAAAACTAATCTGTTTATAATTAAAGTCCCCTAACATTTGTCATCCTAAATGAAAATGTATTCGACAACATTTTATGGTATTGTTCATTTAGCAGAGTTTCGTGATAAATGTCATGGCAGTGTATATGCGCTTGTCACATATTCCATCTTTCGAGTATATAAAGCAAATAGTGAAAGAGCGAAGAAAACTCTTTGCAGTTTAATTAAATACATATAAAATTATCTTTTCTAAGAAACCATTTATGTATTACAGTTGCGTCATTTCGCGAAGCCAAAGCCGTTTACTATGGTTTGGATGTACCCATTTTAGCATCGGCTCTAGATAAGGTTGCCTTTATTAATTATTTACTGGAAGGCGCCCCCTGCTGGTAAACGAATGATCCGGTCAATTCTACGCGAAGGAGAGGAAATAGGCGGTGGGACGCTCTATAAAGCGCCTTAGGGCATTCTGTAGTCTTGAATTACCAAATGCTGAATTCAAGCTAAATAGCTCGAAAATAGTTACACGTAAGTAATCATACGAAAGAAAAAAAAAATGTTAGTTGCCGATGCTGATTCATTTATAATTATTTACTAAGTGATTTTAAAGTTGATGTTGCAAATAATTTCTCAGACCAACTCCAAGGAAAGGAAGTTGACTAAGGGATGTCCATCGAGGGCAGTATAGGTTGCATTAATACGCATACGTGTTATACCGATTAAAGGTAACGTTATTAAAAGGTAAAGATTCATAAAAATTATAAATATGTATTTATTTACCTTGTTTTTATATGGATCACGTGAGACAAATTCTCTATTAGGTGACTGCAGTTCTAACTCGTAGCCATTCTCAATCAATCACTTGTTAAGAGATAACTGAGCTGCGATAGTACTTTATAAGTGGTCAAATACCTTTTATGTAGGAGAGGGTAAGGGGTGTGTCTATCTGGGAATGATAAGAGAGAGAGACAGATAGGGTTGCACCTATCTGTATATATATTGTATATGCTACTTGAAAGTAGAAGGAAATATTCATAGCATAATAAAGGATATAAAAACAACTTATAACGTTATGTATTTTAAAAAACCTGATCATAAATCCCAGTGGGTTTGGATAATATTTTAAGGAGTCTCGGGTTAATTATACAACGCCTTTAAATACATACTATTTAACCATCTCCTTAGTAACTTCAGATATTTAAGGCTTGTTTGAGATATGTGTTGAATTTTGATGACCAAATGTTTTCAATTATGAAGTGCTTGTTTTGTGAGAGCATAAGCTAAAACCTTTCGTTCATACCAAAATCAAAAATATTAAATTATGCATATTATGAAATTTCACCAAGAATTATCGATCGAAAAAATCGAAAAAAAAAGAATATTCATATGCCTTGCTTCTATCATTCATAACGACAATGAACTATAGACAAACTTAGAGTTAAATTTTTCTCGGTGATTTTTTTATTTTCGTGTGTTGTTTTCATAAACAAATTGAAGCATATGATTGTATTTTATAGATGCATGAGATTGAATAAAACTCAATAATTACATAAGTTTTAAGTGATATTTGGCTCACATTGCTATGAATATCCCGTCAAATATACTTGCTTTAGATGTGAATGCCACATGATAATCGTGAAATTTATTTTCGAATAAGTTAGTGTTAAAAAACAAATACGAAGTAATTTTCAAGCTAATTATTTTTCTATTGGTTGACCCTGCGCCTGAATTATCGCTGTCCGCAATCCGCTTGACATAATGACCGAGCGGTATACTGTTACTTCATAAATAATACAATAATTATTATCTATGCAAAAAACATAAATAATTCATCGATACTAAGTACAAAAATAACAGCAATGTTAATCAGATTTTAGAAGTCATTAACAATCAATTAATTTGAATTTTATATAAAATTCATAAACTAAAATTAAATAAAACAACAAATTCATAAAGGTCAATATTTTTATATTAAAATTGTATAATTTATTACAATATAATGGTTTTCTATTACTTTAGTTTGACGATGACTAATAATAATAAAATTAATGTACTACTATCGTTTTTGTAAGTCTTCAAATTAAAAGCTTTACTTATTTTTTATATAATGACCATTTACCAAAAATAAAATTATTATTTTTAAAATATCCTAATTTTACACATAAGAATGGCTTCTCGAAAAACCGGTAAATTGTCAAAACAAATATATTTTATGTATGAAAAGAACATCATGTTACTTTACAATACATAAAACTTTTTTATTAAATCTTAATTTCATCATGTAGGATCGATATTTTATGTAAACATGCGTCACAAAAAATCATAAGTATACAGTATGGATAAACATAAAAAAAATCAGTTTTCTAAAAATAGATTACCTTCCCTAGATTTTCGTCAACAAAATAAAACTCTTACGCTCATATATCAGTAGTTTTATTGGAGGCACAGAGTTATAAAACAATAATAACATATAATTCAATAAATAAGATTTATTGGCTACCAGATAGTGCTTTGGTTACAGAGTAAGAGTATACTTTGGTATTAAAATCCAAGCAATGGTGGATAAATGTACCATTAAAGTTATTTTCTCTATTATTTATAGCGTAACTATCGCATGACTGGCGATTTATGATTATGTGTTTGTAAATATCAAAATACTACACGATTAATCAAGATTATTATATAACGAAGAAGCCATTAGAACATAAAACACCAAATCTCAATGTTAGTAAATAAAAAGATGTAAATATTTTAAATTAAAAAAAACATGGTGAAAACTAACAATAATTTAATTTTCCTTTTTCTGCTAATGCTAGAAAAGATGTATGGCAGTAAAATTCAAAATATATGTTTTATACTTTTGAATTTAAGAAGTAATATTTCTTGGGTTTGGGCCGCAAAAAGGCCAGGGTCTAAGCACTACTTTATTCATAAATAGCACTACGATCATGATATAAACTAGCTAGTTCAGCTGAATAGAAATTCTTGGCCTGTGTAACGCTTGAGATATTAACCATTAAATTTAGCCAAAGTAATCGTTATCATTATTTAAAGTAACGTTAACGTAAATCTCTCCAATCTCTACAAGAGGATAATACAAAAATCTTTGCAGGAAAGTAAAAATCCTATATAAAATGTTACTTAAAATTTGAATAAAAAATCTTTTGCACGAAAATGGTGAAACACAGCTTCGTTAATGGATAAAAATCATCTGTAAATTCTATAATGCTTGCTTTTTTAAATACTACTAAGTTCTTCAATTGTATTATTAAATGGTTCAATTCGTAAGATGTTAAATAAGAATATGTTTAATAAGAAACTCAGTATGATTGGAATTCACTACTATTTAGTTAACCACCAATAAAGATGATAGGTAATGCGAAAACAATTATACGATTTTATTATAGAACATTATTAGTTAATAATTTTTGTCAAAATATTTTTATTTAACTCTGCGCTCACATCACACACTTCATTCATCATCAGCCTGTGTCCGTCCACTGTTGAACGTAGGCCTCCCGCATGAGTCTCCATCCTCTTCGATCCTCCGCCTTCCGGATCCAGGTCACTCCTGCTATTCTTCTTATATCGTCAGTCCATCTTGTAGGGGGTCGGCCAATGCTTCGTTTGCCAGTTCTTGGGCGCCATTCCAATACTTTTCTTCCCCATCGACCGTCGTCTCTTCGACAGATATGACCTGCCCATTGCCACTTGAGTGTGCCTATTCGTTGGGCAGCATCCACTACTTGAGTTCTTCTTTGCGTATTTCCTCGTTTCGGATTCTATCTTTTAGCGACACTCCGAGCATGGATCTCTCCATAGCACACTGGGTGACTTTTATTTTATGGGTGAGACTTGCTGTCAGATTCCACGTCTCTGCGCCATAAGTTAATACAGGGAGGACGCATTGGTTAAACGCCTTAGTTTTAAGGCATTGCGGTATTTTCGCTTTAAAAATGTACTTTAGTTTTCCAAATGCTGCCCATCCCAGTTGTATGCGCCTGTCGATTTCTTTTGAGAAGTTATTTCGCCCTAGTTGTATTACTTGTCCCAGATAGGTATAGTCGTTTACAACCTCTATTTCTGTTCCTCCAATGGAAATAGGATCAAAGGTCTGTGAAATATGCATATCATCACACACTTAGTGGATGACAATTAAACGCCTTTACTATTGACTTTACCTCTTAAGATTCACTTTTGTACAGCTAAAATTATTTTTATAATTAATTGTGTACAATAGCTTTGCTTTCTCAAATAAACTATAGTACTTCTACAATTAAGCATTTTTTATATTTATTATTTATTGACAACGAAATCATATTTTCAAAAAGTGACGCATTTTAATACGATTTATAAACCTTAGATAAAAGTCTTAATTAATTAAAGTCTAAAGCTTAATTACAGGTTGTAATTCACCGTTATCTTCTTGAGCTTTTAAGTGAAGGTGCCCCGAACACTTCTCTGAAAAGGATGAGGCTTCTAGGGAGAGCATGTCTTCTCGTGGATCTTAACCCTTGAATGCGTGGAACGTTATACCTTTTTTTATTTTTAATAGTAATCATTTAAATATTGCATAATATTATTAAATGCAATTTTTTAAAACACGTGCATTCTTAGTCCACTTCTGAGCTATTATGTGATGAAAAGGTAAAGTAGCCTTCACAGCACCTCCCTAATGCTGTGCTATAAAACTGATTAATACATAATAAAGTATACAATAATAACGTTATGTGTCATTCTAGCCAATCAGAGAATTCATGTTATTATATGGAGTGTTCTCATTGGAAGAGGAACTGTACTATAACATTTCATGTGGAGTGATTTAACTTATAAGGCGCAAATTTCATTCATTTTGAAAAATAGAAGCCTTGCTTTTATTGAGCGATAAACTCATTTTATGTTATCATGTTTACATTCAAATAATCGTTTTGCTGTGTAAAATCATCATCGAAAA
The DNA here is from genome assembly GCA_022606575.1 of Glossosoma conforme. Taxonomy (NCBI): domain Eukaryota; kingdom Metazoa; phylum Arthropoda; class Insecta; order Trichoptera; family Glossosomatidae; genus Glossosoma; species Glossosoma conforme. The sequence goes on along the minus strand of JAGTXR010000025.1, from coordinate 2,536,350 downwards.
TTTTACTATAAAATTATGCGACATTGGTTTATAAAATATTTAATTAGCATAAGCATAGCTTGTGCTTAGTTACCAAATTTTTGGAATTTTTGGTAATTAATTTTAGTTTAGGTCTAATCATAAGACTAATTGTAAACATTACTATTAAAGCTTAGATTTGTGATGAACGATGTGAATAAAGAACACATATCTGAAAGATAAATAGAGGATTGTCATTAGGAATTATATTAAATATTAGAGCTTTTATTAACATTAATTTATGATGTCAGTATCGGATTCATAAGAAGTAGCTCATAGATTAAAGTAAGTTGATTGACTTCCGATACCACTGGCTGGCTACATCAATATAATGGTGTTTATTAGAAATGAAACAATTTAGATAAAAGAACTTATAAGACTTTTTAATTTTCATCTACCTTGAATTTCGCTTCTTACGTAAGAAGGCAAACCATTACCCAAAACTCTCTTGAATATTATTCGCAAGAATTAGCGAATGCTTTTAAAGCAACGTGTGAAAGTCTCTCCGCCGAGCTTTATTCTAAAGTGCAAGGTGGTTGGTCGTTTTGTGAACGGGCGAGTGTTGCATTAAATAGTAATGATATCGTTCTCAGAGAAGCTTTTGTCTACTTGTTTTTCACCAAATCTCAGGCGCACAAAGAGGAGCAAAAATTGTATAAAAGTGGTATGAATGTGAGATACATACTGCTTTAGTATATTTTCAAAGCAAATTGTCGCATCGATATATTCACTGCCTTGCATTCCATATGTCGTCCAGGTAGTCTTCTCTCATCCTCAATCTGCTTTCCATAAATACTTCTAAGAACACATCCATATATCTCAAAAATGACCAAGGTTAGGGTGGGCCGTCCCTAAGGACGACAATATGCTCCAGATAAGGGATCGAACGTAGTATAATAATGATAATTAAATGTACAAAACATTACCATTTTACTAAATATATAAACAATATGATAAATAGAGTGCACCAACTACAAGAATAAGAGATGCTTTCTATATTATCGTTTCAGAGCCAGCGTAAAAATTTGGAATGATGTATATTTATATATTACATTATAACAAAACATCAAAGGTATCGTGCTTGCAGTATACAATATTTTATTTTACCTTGTGTGTAATTTTCAGGGTAACAAACACTTTTTTAATTTCTAGTAAAAAATATTAAAAAATGATGATTACATCACTAACTACTAACTCACCTCGTTTAGTACTATCTTTGGTACATTTAGCAGGTACTCTGCCCAGTTAGGCATTATCTCGTTTGCGAGCTTCAGTGGTATGGCAAAGGCGTACTCGGCCCAGTCGAGGACATGGCACAGTAGTCGGTCCAGCACTTTAAGTCCGCTACGTGAGGCAAGTCGCATTACAATGTCGAAGGCAGCCATGAAGATTTCCATTGCATCTCGCAGCAGCTTATTAGACTGAAAAATGATGAAATACAACTATGAAATTTTGAAAATAATCTAATATGGTTTGGCGAGAAGAGCAACAACAAACGAACGTATTTATAAAATATAAAACATTTCAATTATAATAAAATCAAATATCATATATCAATATGAGACAAACTAAGGTTGTTTTCTTGCAAAGATAGATTCAAGGTGGGGCAGATGCAAAGCGTTGTAGTTAGAGTAATTGCAAGTAGGGTAAAAGCAATTAAGGATATATAAAAGACGAGGTAGATCAAGGTGGGACATTTCTTTGTTATTTTTAGGCATTCTGGTAGCTTTGAGTAGTTTTTTCATTATTTACTGTACATTGTGTACCCTGATTGCAGTATTAACAAATTAGTAAACTGGAAAAAAATATTGTATATTTTGAATACAGGAATGTAAATTATACTTTCGTTTATTTATGACGAATTTAAAGTTATTTATATTTTGAGCATTCATTTGAGATCCATTTCATATATTAATTTAATAAATACTACCTACCTCGTTTTAATGTAAATCATTCTGAGTACTGTTTATTCACTTGCTAGAATACCATGGTTTTACCTTTAATGAATGCTTCATCAGTTACTAAAATGTATAAACATTACTACGTTTATACTAGTAAATAACTAAACAATACTCAGTGTGATGAATGTTATTAAAGGTAGGACATATTTTCTGAAATTAATTATTAGTTTACGGTACATTAAAATAGTTTTCTTCAAAAATATGTAAAATATATCTAGATATATGAAAAGTATGTAACAACATTACATAGTTGATGTAAAATAATTATTTTAATAAGTAAAAGTTGAATGTGCAATAAAAAATTCATAATTTTGAAAATTCGATAGATAAAATTAAGCCACAATTCAATTATGATAGTGAATTTATGCAACGAAAATATTTTTCTACTCGAAAGCTCACTGCAGAATTGTGAAAAATATATGCGGAGCGGAACCTGCAGCGGAAATGCTTTCGAAGTTTTTTCTATGCACTCTTGGGTTGAAAACATTGAATGAAAAATGCATCTCAATGCATTCTACTTGCATGTTTTTCACAATTTATAATGTAGCCTCTTAGAAGAACAGCTGTTATAAATATTTTTCATGAGTTAATTAATTTCTGAAATTAACACTTCATTAAAAACAAAATGTCTTAGTTACTGACTTTATTTATTTAATAAACGGTCTGATTCTTTTTTATAAGAGGAGAATGTATATGTGTATGCAATAGTTTATTATGTCTTCTTCTTCGTAGTATCAATCCGGTGGATTGGTTTGCAGCGACAGAATCTTGCATCTCGATCTCCATTCCTCTCGGTCCTCCGCAACCCTTTTCAGCTCAGCATAAGCGGTACAATTCATGTGCTCGAATATTTGCTGCAAATACTCCCGTCTAGGGTGCCCTCTATAGTTTCTAACCCTCAACCATCCCCTCCACAATATCGTGAAGAAGATCATCGTGGCGCATGATGTGACCAATCCATGGGGCTCGCCTCTCTGAGATGGTTCTTATTAGTTGCCTATCTTCCTTGATTATTCTGAAAACCTCATTGTTCGTGACGTGGTCTCTCCAGGAAATTCCGATAATTCTTCTGTACGACCACATCTCAAAGGCCTGTAGTCTTTTTTTATCACTTTCAGATAAGCACCATGTCTCACAGCCGTACATTAAGATGCTCCAAACAAGTGTTTTGGCAAGTTGCTTGCGGAGCCCTAAAGAAATATTTATTGACTCAAGAATTTTGGCTTTTTTATTGAAAGCTTGCCTTGCTTGATGTATTCGATGTATTATTTATTGCTTCCTATTATTATGTTCATACATATCGAGTACTGATTTTTATCAAAAAACACCTATTAAGAATGTTTTTTTTTAATAATTAATACTTGTAATGTGCAATAATTATCATAACCTATCAACTAACTATGTTTGATAAAGCTGCATAATTATAATTTAAAGTTGTTTTTTCTAATAAAACTAGATTACTCATGAACGTTAGTCTCTTGGCTATATAATCAACTGTTGTAGTTTTTTTTTAATGTCGAAAATGTAGCTCAACTGTTCTGAAACATGTACAATCCGTTAAAATTAAATAATTTGATTTTTTTTTTTTTTTTTTAAATAAATGTTTCTTTCTTCCTAAAGAAGTCCTTCCTTACTCCCTAGAGTGGCAAAAAAGCTGACGGTTTTCCGCGTTGCTTTGATTTAAAACCATCAGCTTTTTTGCCGCTTTCTGTATTATGCTTTTCTGCAAAATAACTTCATATTTTATAAATATTAGTGATAAATTCACTTAATTGCATATGTAAACCATTATTTTAAATTTTTATGTATTTATTCCAGGGTGAACATTTTATTTTATTTCATTAAAATAAATTCCACCGTTTCAATTCTGAGCTGCTTGAAAGAGATATCCCATTCTTGAATAAAGGGGATATATTATGTCACTTTCGCAATCGGTGAATTTGTCTGCAGAAATAAATAAATGTACGAGCGCTCTGTGGATCGCGAAAAGCGAATAAAAGACACGAACCGCATCATTGAAAATTTATATATTACATATCCGACGGGGGAGATCTTCTTTATTCGCCCTGTAGCTATTCCCAACAGTTCAAATTTCAAAAGTGGGACGTGACGACACACCAACTCTTGCAACTTTCACCCGAACTACGGGAATACATTTATTTTGTACCGTGTGACAATAAACTGTCTTTTTCTAATGGACTTTTGCAAGTGCACATCAAGTTGTAATATTGTAATTGTAGTACATAAGTTTACTTAAGTGTTGACATATTTAGTGTCAACGACCCCGCGTCCAGCACAAGTGAAGACACGATACCGAGTGCCGAGAAACCATGAATTGTAACAACAAAAACTCCGTCATAAATATACATCAAATCTGGTATTCAAATAACACAATTATTATTGTGTGTTTAATGGATACATTGGTGATATCCCACCTGAGTAGAGTTACCACTTAGGAGCAAATGGATCATGGCTGGAAGCCTTGGGCTTACTAAACATTCTTTATAAATTCTGATTAACAAATTCCCAAAACATATCCAGATGCTATAGCTGACTTTTTTCAGCTACCCCAGCTCTCGTATTAGAGATCATTGATAATTATATATATGATGTATCTTGAAGAACCTCAGATGCAAAGGTGAATTTGTGTAGGACAAGTATAATAACAGTTGACAGAAATGTGTGCCGGCATGTATGGCGACCGTATGCTCCAAATAGGAAGCAGATGTGTGTTCAAATATATTATAATAGTAATACGAATGAAATATTTTTCGATCTCCCTGTACTAAGCAAAAATATAATATTCTGGTCTATTGGTCTATTAAGGCATCTGTATGATACTTTATTTAACATGTATAACATCAAATTTTGTGAATTCCATATCATTGAAAAAATATCTGAAAATTTCCACGTAACATAATTTTACGAAGATTTAATAAAATGATTAAATTCTTTAATACTATATGTCTTCACTATTACACCTAAAGCTTCTGAATTACAATATTTTTTACGAGCAGTAAACATAATCCTCTTGGGGATAGTGTGAACCATATGAACAGCATAGTTTATTGCTACCCCAAAATAGTTACAGCAAGGAACCAGTTAATACTCTTTTGGATTACTCCCCAGTCAAGAAGCCTATAGTATTGTATTGACCTAGTTTCCCTTATTTGTTATAAATGTTGTCTTATTCATTTTATTTGCATATATATTTCATATCCACCCTTCAGCTGGAGACCTAATTCATTTGTTATTCTCAAATCTTCAAGAAATCCTATTCTCAAATTAGCCGGCGGTCATAGCTCAATGGTAAAGCGTTTGCTTTGCAAGCCAACGGTCGCGGGTTTGATCTCCGATGGAGATTAAAAAAAAATGGATTCTTAATCGATTTCTGAGCTCCAAAATACCCCGGTGGGTGTGACTTTGATCCATCACCCGTAAAATGTCAGTCATAGCCCATTAATTAAAATTGGTGGTAGACGAAAGTCATCCCGTGAAGACCACCCATTCATAGTAGATTCCTGTAATAATAAAGGATGATGCGTGAATATCGGGCTGTAGTCTATGACGTTGGCGGATCAACACTCCACATGCAGCGTTTAGCCATATACCATGGTAAGCGTCATAGAATTCCACAGATAAGACATCAAAAAACATTACTATCACCATCTGTCGGTATTCTCCTGTATGTGTTTACATACAAAAAAAAAACATTATCATATAATACTAGTTAATAAAAAAAATACAAAAACTAAGAGTGCAAAGTTCAGCCCCCATTTCCTTATCCAAAGTTTTTTTTATGTAAACGCAAGCAGGAGAGCACATCCGGTCAAGACCAGTGCACTCTATGACGCTCAGCCAGGGAGGCTGGACGCTGCATGCGGGAAACGTGGGTTGTGTTCGTGTTTGTGTGTGGGTTAAGGAGATTGCAAGTGTATATTTATCTGTTTCTTGAAGAGATCCAGATTGTAGGAAGGAGGAAACACAGACGCTGGTAGAGCATTCCATAGCTTACCGGTGGCTAATAGGAAGGAACTTTAGAAGCTGCCAGTTCTTGGTCGACATACATTAGCCGTGTATGGATGTTCGGCAAGTGCAAGACGAGTTTGTCGGCTGTGAGTGTTGTTTCTCAGCATATTTACGAAAGTAAACATTTTTTTTATATTTTCAAAGCTTAAGCTATCAAATTATGGACAAAAGTCTCTTTTCAAGCCTTATATGAATACAGCGCTAAGGTTTCATGATTTCATAATTAAATTCACAATTTTACTTAGGGACATAATTAAAATTTTAAACATGTTAATTATCTTTCTCAAACTCAATTTAAATGTGTAAAATTTTTAAATACTTCCTAGCACTACTTCCAAGAAATATTGCTACATATTGTATTATTCAAAATTACATGTTTGAAACATTATTCACAGTTTCATTATGTACAAGTTAATTGTCTTTAATCAAATCAAGAAGAAGTTTCCTACAGTCGACAACGGAACTGGAGATACCTGAGGCCACCCTGCGGCTGAACATGTGGAGAAGCGCAACTGAGGGGAATACTTGGATTGCCCCGAAAGAGGACCTAGCCCCTGGACATGACCAAGGGTGGAATATATGGAGGTCCCTTAACAGACTTCGGACCGGAGTATGCAAGACGAGGACACAAATGAGGGCCTGGCAGTTTTACAGCGGACCGACTGAATGTGACTGCGGCGTGGAGCAGACCCTGTCACACCTTCTGGAGTGTGCGCTGTGCCCGAGTGGCTGCACCCAGGAAGACCTGATGATGGCCAGAAGTAACGCCATCGACGTCGCCCACTTCTGGGCAGACAGGATCTGACCCTGTTGTTTCCGACACGATTATATATATATTGTCTTTAATTCGACTGAAAAATCTATTTTTAAAAAGTATAATTTATAATTTTTAACGCTGCATTTTGTCGAAACGGCTGAAATTCAAGTACTCTTCAGATACCAAAGAACATTCCATCCCTTGATTAGTATTATTTCCGTTTCTTTTTGTTGTAAAAGGGAGGTCCTCACAAAAGAGGGATGGCTCAAAAGATAGCAGCATAATACTTGTACATAGACCGTATCATTATTTCAAATCTTCAGCTGCCCCTACATTTTTTGACATCACTTTGTATACTCGTATTTAGTTGTTTGTATTGCAAAATTGACTAAATTTACTAAGCGCTAGTCAACAAAAAGTATTAAATAAAAAAGCACCATTTAATAATGAACGAGCTTTGTTTTTTACATATTTTTAATAAAATTTGAAACACCTATTATTATAGATAAACAAGCTTAACAAAATATTAAGAAATTTGAAGAAAGGAAATTTCCCCTTAAATTCACCGTAAAATACTAGTTATGTATAAAAAACTAAACTTTTTAGACTAAATTTGAGAATATCTTTAGAGATTGCGAAACTACAGTCGTAATTTCTGAGTTTACGGGTGCCCTTTTGATCCTATCTAAAAAACATTGATAATTTTGATTTCAAAATGAGTTAAGAAATGAATTTATAAAAATATTATATTAATTATTTCAAGGTATTAATAAAAAAGTAAAAAAATACATTTATTTTAGTAAAACTGAGATATGGCAGTGATTCGTTAACTGTGTAGAATTAAATTTCCTATTTGAATTTGAGTAAGTAGTGTTGTGTAGCCATGCAAAGAGAAATCGCAACCATTTCCTATCGGGGCGAAATAGGACACAGTGCTTAATCGCTTATTTATTCATGCAAACCAACAAATTACAGCTCCACCAGAACCGTGCATTTGTCAGACCTCGAAGCTTAAAATCCCTGGAAAAATAAAACTTCTGTAAATCGCATAAAACGTGACTTAGAATCGTGCCACCAATTATCAAATCAAATTTATAAAACAATCTTTGAATATTATCTATAATTATACTCTTACACACAGGAGAATACAATTAAAGGGTTCGGTCCTTCGATGAAGTTTATATTGCTCAACAGGATCAAATGTACTCGTATGTTGAAGTCTTATTATTCTATGAATTTATGAAGTAAAAAATGTTTTATTGATTTAAAAGTATGCAGTAATTCGGGTTGTTTAAGGAGGGAAATTTAGATGCAAGATTATCATCGTTGACCGTCTATACTGCATGGAGTAGTTTCAATACGATATACACGTTATATATTATTCCCAATTTTGTACTCGAGATAAAAAGGCCCTTTAGTTTGATTGAACAGTTGGGAAAATATTTGGATACATAAACTCCATCTCAACAGAGACTAACTATGTATTTTTTCATTATATACGGCAAGGAAGTAAACAAGTGTAATTTTTAACGTCTAATAAAATTTTACTTTAATATCCACGTTTGATGATTCTTTCCAAATTTCGTTACTATAGAACAATAAAGTGCTCTGTAAACGATAAATTAAGCTAGGAAGTGGATGTACAAGGTGACCAGCCAGTGGATACAAAGGGCCAAAAAATGCTTAAAGATCATTCTAAAGCCTATATGTGATGCTTATAATCGCTGCAAAACCTGTTCTTAGTCGATACACGTCAAAGTGTAAAAATACCGGGCACATACAATTGCAGGGACTATAAATTAATGAATTTATCTTATATTATACTCGTACAAGCAAAATATTTACTCTAGATCTATATATATTACGTAATCTTTTGAGTATCTTGGCTCTCTATTTACACGCTCCAATGTTTTGTTACTTTATCGTACCCAGATATAATTACATAGCAAACAGTGCCATTTCATTATTCAGTGCATTTGCTATGAATGCTAAGAACCTGACCTATTTGCACCTGCATTGTGTGCACGGAGAGTTTGGCTGACGCAACATTTAACAGCCAAGCAACATGCTCCGCTATATGCCGCGAAATATTGAACCTACTGAAACGTTTCGAGGTAAAGTGTTTTCACATATAGACGCATACTGACAGAGGGAACAGAAAAAAATTATGATAGTTTTACGATATATGCACATCCAAACCTTGCGATATTGCTTCTTTCAGACTTTTATTTAACAGAAGCAGGAAGTAATAAAAATCAAGACCGAGCAAAAGGTAGGAAAAAAAAAATTCGGTACTTATCCGTGAAATAAAAGTTAAAATATTATTTTTAATCACAAGACTACATTTGTACATTTAAATTTGAAAGATTATTTTTAACATAAATTATTATATATTTGTTTGTTGGGCAGACAGTTTACCGCCATGCTATCGTTTTGTCTCATACTTAGTCAACCTCCCGGAGCTTCACCGAGTGCGTTATATTATATTTCCCAACTCGATGGTAGGTTCCGATACATGAATAATAAGTATGGTTGATGCTCTTCTGTTTCATCTGGAACATGTTCCAATTAAATACACTTTCGTTTTTTGACTGACAATCTGCAATGTCCGCTCTATTACATTATAATTCCTTACAAAAAGAAAGCATCACACACCAAATATACTAAGCAGACATTTTTTCTCAGACCACATTATACGGCTGCATTGCTTTATGGTGAGATATCAAGATTCAGAGCCATATAAAATAATGCAGTAATATACGAGTGCTATAAAGGTGGAACTGTATTTTCACCGTGTATAGTTGTGAGACTCAGACATTTCGCATGTAGTAGAAGGAAGTATAAGATTGCAGCCTTACTTAAAAAAATAAATATAAAATCTAGTTTCACGTTAGTTGAAAAATATTAAAATTTACTAAAACTTACTTAAAACTTTAATAAGATTTGTTACGATTGAAATTATCAATCTTACTCCCAGTGACATTTATTTGTGCTTCATTTAGTAAATAACTTTTTAGGTTTTCACGGCCAGATTTGATATTGCGACTTTTGGGTTTAGTTGATGACTTTGACTAAGTCATCAACCCTGAAGAAGACCCCTGCAATGGCGGTTGAAATATCGGAGAGAAGAAATTCGCCACACACGGCGAAACCCAAAAGCCACAATAGCATTAATTTAGCTTTACGACTTAACAAAGGATTTTAAAAGACATAAATATCTTTTATTAATAAACAAATCTAAAACCATGCTCTTTTCTTTCTCTTTCCCGGTCAGTATTGATGACCGGACATTACACATAACAAAGGATGCTCGCAAAAAAGGAATCATTTTGAAAGTGGTTGAAGCTAGAACCTAGAACAGCTCGAATAACAATCAAGTATTTCATAATATATGCCACTGAGCTACAGTTCTTGTCTAGAGGAAAATAATAATTTAGCTTCGATCGCTAGGGCAAAGTTTGCGCCTCGTGCGAGGCCGAGCGCAAAATCGGAAATTGCCAATAAAGAAAAATACGCCGCCGGAAGTGCGCAATGCAAACAAAACGGTATCCGAGTGCTCGTCATTACTTTACGATCATATTTTCACGTTGTGATGCAACGCTCGTGACTTTTTAACTAAGCGTGGAGGATTGAAAAAATCAAGCACTTAAACTAATTTTTATAACCGAAAACGAGCACTAGAGTCGAATAAAAACTGAATACGAGTATCCCCTCTTGTAATATCTTAAATATTTATAATAATTTGTCTAATAACGTTAAGGTTTTTAACCCTTTCGCATTGGTTCTTGGCATATGCCGTCATAAGATTCCCCGACCGTTGACATCGTTTGACGTTTGATATATCGTTTTACTAATTTCTTAGAATAGTTCTTTATTCATCACCCGATAGCTAAAGGTTACAAGAACCAATGTGATATTTGAAAATAGACCAGATAAGTACATTTATGCTTCAAATACTATTTTTTTAATTGACAGCTTAACTTGTATTCAAACCGAGCCGTAATGAAAGGACTATGTGTAAATTTTTAGTTTGGCCGCATAATTATAATTGAAATTTATTTTTTATTAAAAAATAAAGTATATTTAATTAACATCTTTCTGCAAATATGACGTTTAATTGAATTAATTGTTGATATTATTTACAATAAATACTTTCATACTGTTTTGATTAAATGTAATTATTTTAGCATTATAGCAATCAATCATCAGGAGTTCAGGAGTCGTAGTGATGTTTACAGCACACCAATTGATGGACAAAAATGTACGTCGGTTAGTACTCGTGTTAATTATTTTCTTAACGTTTTTTACGATGAAGTAGCATACTTATCATATACAGGTAAGTGTTTGAAAATAAATATATTTACCTAATTTCAGTGTAATTAAGTTTTCGATCCTAATGTTTATACACAATAAACAATGTGCATGATATTAGTTTTTATTTATTTATGTAAATATATATCGGAGAATACCGATAAATAGTGATAGTAATTTTATAGTCCTATCTGTGGAATTGCCTTTAATAAACTTGATATACTCATGATACATTATATAACATCTAAGTGATTACTTTTTATTGTCTATTTCAAAGGTTAAAAGGTAACGACCGTTTATTGATTCAAATGCCGACAGCTTAATTAATTGCCATTTCAATGAATAGAAGAATAAAAGCCTGTGATAAAATTACAATCCAATATCTTTCACCTGGAGTTTCAAACCCGACCTGTATGGAGAAAATTTATTTGCAGATAAATCAAGTAAATTGGTCTTAAGTTGGACTTTTCGTTTATTACCCAAGAAACGAAATTCCTTAAGAAAAGTTACACAATCTGAAAATGTGCGGGTAATATTTTGATAATTAATTGTCTAATCAAACAAAAGAAAATTATCACTTACTTAGAAATCATTCAAACTAGTTATATCGTAAATGAATTGATATATTTTAACTAAAGCAATACATGTTTAATATACCGATAAACCTTAATATGATGTAATTTTTATTTTAAATTCTGTACACTTTGAGATTCATTTGAATATTAAAAAGAAATTTATTTCATACCTTTTAACATGGATCACACTGCGCACTGGTTATATTGCTAATTGAACTGATGAAGCCTTCATTGTTTGAAGCTTCAATAATGAAATGGTGAATTTGATTGCTCTTTAATGATACTTAGGTTACATGGATACAAGTAATTTGATTTAAAAACAATTATAAATTCAGCGGATTTTTTCAAAATAGTGTCTTATGAATTTGAAAAACTGTCAAACTTGAAAAAATAATATGAATTTCGGAACAAATATGGTTGAAACAAATTACAATAAAAACCAATTATATACTGGTATAATAATGTTACTGCAGTTTGTAAAAAATACAACACAAATCAAATGTTCATTTGGCAGATCTTTATAACGAGAGTATATGGGATTAACCATTCAGTTAATTGTTGCAATATTTTGGACGTCATATATATTTAATAAACCTTGAGTATAGACAAGCAATAAGAACGGAACATTTTGATAAATCAATAAACTACTGCGTTGTGCGAAGACATGGAATATTTCTTTATAATATTTCCAAAAACACCAAAGTAGAGGCTTAAAAAAGATTTGTATACCTTAAAGTTGATTGTGCCATGATGCTTAGTACTGACTAAAGAATAATAAAAAAACTTGTATTCCTTGTATACTACTATTATACGCTATTAAAATTACACCGTACTTTGAAAATCTACGTAATTTTCATCTCATATAAAAGATATGAATCCTCAGCTTTATAGTAAGTTTATCTGTTGCAATTTTATTAAAGTATTAAGATGTATTTTAAATTTCAGTTTTATGGGTTCAGACTAATGTTCCTGTAAAAATCTTTTAGTACATACCTTCAAATAAGTAATACTACAGAATGGCTGAACTCGCCCAGCCTCGGAGCTTTATGTCTGAACGTTAGAAGGAAACTTCAGCCGAAGTAACTTGGATAGCGAGCCCTATTACCGCAGGAACGACAACATAAACATAAACTTCGTACTAGTTCGCCACATCATTATTTTTTACAGTTTGAAAAATGACACTGAAAATATGTCAAACTGAAACAACGTGATTATCTACCTAAATAATAATATATAAGTCCAATAAACGATCCAAAAACTTTATGATATATATTAACAAGTATGAATATAAATAATGAAATTTACTCGTATAACTATACATACTTAAAGACCATTATAAGACTTAGTCGAGCTATTGAGTTTCTCGTATATTTATACTATGAGACGAGATACTCAAATTATATTAGATTTATATCAAAATATATTACGCTTCCGAAAGCTCTCCAAGCACTTTAAGAGACCTTATAGAACTCGCCGATTGTATTTTACCAGTGTTCTTTTAAAACACTTAATAAATACATTGTTCACAAATTACTCTTTTATTTTTTAAGTGGGCATATCAAACGTGTTTGAAAAATTAAATAGAAAATATATTATACCTTGCTCATTTTGACTTCTTCACTAAAGGTTGCCGCTAGGTTGCCGTATTAGTACAAAGTTATCTCATTTCATACACTCTGAATATGTGTATAAGATACAGATTTTAATGCTTACACGAACACAACAACTTCTATCAAAGGTCAATTAGATGGTCAGTAAAACTATGAAACATTTTGAATACAATTTTTTTGATGTTCGAGAACGTCACAAATACTTGTTACTCGAGTTACTTGCGACATACATGTAACTAAAATTATTAGCTTTTATACGAGGAACTTGAATAATTTTCTCTATTTTCTTATAATACTATATTAAATGTTTTTTAAAAAAAAAACATACCATAATTTGTGGAATTCACTGTAATTGTTGAAATTACCGTGATTACATTTCAACAATGAACTAATGATATTAGGACAATAAAAATATGTAATTTTTATTTAGTGAGTGACCTAGGATTAAAGAACATTCAAAATAAAATGTTAATGATATAATACACTAAACATTTAGTGTACAAAAAATAAAATAATAAAATTTCATATTTATTTTATACAATGCAGTGTTTTCTTTTTATTCGAATTGAGTTGGTGTTTTCGCAAAAATTTACTGCAATGAATCAATTCTATTACACAGACGCTCTGAGCTAACAATATAAATAAAAACATAAGCTCCTATACGGCTGGCGAGTGGAAAAACTATGTAACGAGAAAAAACTACGCAACAATGTGGGCTCCATACAATCGGATACGGAATCTAGTCGTAAATATTCGATTACCTTCACACCACTGAGATTAATATAATCACTATAGCAGATAGTACATTCTATATATTGTAGTGTGAACACAATTGTGAAAAGTATATTAATAAATACCTTTAAAGTTAAAGTAACGAGATATATTTTATACAATTTTCACTTAATCAATGAATATTTAAATTCACAATCATTAGTATTAATACACAAACAAATCTATACTACCACATTTGAAAATTATGTATTAAGAACTGATTAGGTGATAAGCAGTGCAGGGTCAATATTAAGTATTATAATATGTGTTTACTCTCTGAATAGTTGATGAAAGAAACTTTATTAACATTCATATTGACTTTTTATTTTATTCAATATGTTTAATAATAATGTTTATAACGATATGTATCTATGTGCGCATTTATTCTGGGCAAATTTTATTTCTATAAATATTATAGAGTTAGAAATTCCTTGTCGCATAAAAAAGTGGTACTTTTAAAAGTATGCCCAGTTTTCTAGATGTAAATGCTGCTGTGAAGTAAATTAAAATTATAGATATAAAATAAATAAAGTAACTATTGTTCTTTAATTTATACTCCTAGAATAAATATGAAGCATTCACTACGAAAATTAAATTCGTTATAAGTTACCTTTATTAACTAAGTTAATATTTTTCTTGTACAAAGCAGTAGTAGTTGGTTAAAATCTAATTGAATATTTCACAATACTCTCTTACTCATAAGCATAGTACTAATATAAATACAAAATGGTTTAGGTTTGGCAGCGCAAGCAGTAACGTTTGAAGAAGTTGAGGACATCCTAAGCCAGGGACTCCTGGACGAGATGTCCCACTACTACGAGACCAACCATCTCAAACCTAACCCATCAAAGACACAAGTCTGCTGTTTCCACCTTAGAAACAGGGAAGCTAACAGAAAGCTTCGTGTCACGTGGGAAGGTAGAGTACTGGAACATAGCGATCATCCAAAATACCTCGGAGTCACTCTAGATCGCACCCTCACCTTCAGGCGTCATTGCAGCAACACCAAACAGAAAGTTGCAAGAAGGAACAACCTCATCCGCAAACTGACCAACACTCACTGGGGAGCCCAACCACCCCTTTTTCTTACCTCAGCTCTAGCACTTTGTTTCTCAGCCGGAGAATATGCGGCACCAGTGTGGGGTCGATCAGCCCACTGCAATCAAGTGGATGCTACCCTGAATGATGCATGCAGAGTCGTCACAGGCTGCCTCAAACCAACACCCATTTCTAAACTATACCCCATCGCACCACCACACATAAGACGCAAAGTCATATGCGCCAAAGAAATGCGTAAGGCAACTAACCAACCGTCCCACTGCTTGTATAATCAGATACCCCCAACACCAAGATTGAAGTTGCGAAGCAGCTTTCTGAAATCCACACAACCTCTCACATCCGGCCCTGAAAATGAGAGACTTCAGCTCTGGCAACAAATCGCACCAGATGAATTCATTACTCCAAAGGAAGGCCTCCCAACTGGCAAGAACCTTGACTGGCGGACTTAGAAATCCCTGAACAGATTAAGAACCGGAGTTGGTAGAACAAAGGACAACCTCGAGCGGTGGGGAATGCTTCGGCAGGGAGAGATACTGTTGTGCGACTTTGGAGACCTGCAGACCACCTCACACCAAAGATGCTGCTCCATGTGCTCAATAAGCTGCACATCTCAGGACCTAATGCTAGGCAACACACGAGCTATCGATGTTTCCAGATACTGGGAAAAAATAATTTGACGTCGCTGACATGAAGAAGAAGAAGATATACCAAATATATTTTTATTACATTTTAAATGTTTACCTTCTTATATTAAGATACAACGTCATTGAATTAAACAGTATCCCAATTATTGATCCCCAAAATAATATTTTATACAAATATGAGTAGCACACCGAAAAAAAAACATGTTTATTGTGCCATTATTTTTTATGGATTGATTATAAAAAGCGGTACGTAAAAAAAAACAACGAAATAAAAATGATAAATAACACTTCCTTTGGGACGACTAGAAGCGCTTCAGGCAAGACCCATTTCGATACATTTCAGCAAGAAAGAAGACTTCAGACATCTGAGTACACAGTCACTTTCTCATGTCATAGAGAGCTCTCAAAATATCACACATTTTATCCTCCGAAATATATTTTGTA
The DNA here is from genome assembly GCA_022606575.1 of Glossosoma conforme. Taxonomy (NCBI): domain Eukaryota; kingdom Metazoa; phylum Arthropoda; class Insecta; order Trichoptera; family Glossosomatidae; genus Glossosoma; species Glossosoma conforme. Next base: position 2,520,171 of record JAGTXR010000025.1, on the reverse strand, counting down.
TCTTGTTTTCCAACAATAAATAAATATTTATCACACAATTGCTAACCCAACGTATAATAATTCTCAGAAAAGCTATATTGTTGTATAAAAACACTATAAAATGTATTATTTTTAGCCTTTCAACTAATGGTGAGGCGCTCAACTCTAAAAAAAGTCCATTTGAGATTGAAGTTTCTTTAGTTCATAAAATTGAGTTCTTTTTTACGTGCCACTTACTGAAAACTTTTTTCCAGTACAAGAATAAGTAAAAATTCAAAAGATATTTACATTTTTCAGATTTCGACACTATTTTTTTTTCGTAAGTAAATCCACTTTCAGTTATATTTTTTGGACAAGAACTAACCATTTATTAATAAAAAATCAATAAAAAACAATTACATTTGTATTTTATTGTCATTGTGTTTATATACATGTGTTAAAGCGTTGTACATAAGTGATAAACTTACATGAATAATGTTTGTGTACAATTTATTTGAGCTGCCAAATCATACATGATTAACTTAATATTGATATGGTATAACTTTGATACCACAGGAATACTCCAGTACAGGTGTGTGAATAAAAAATACTTTAGTGAAAACGTTAGATGAATTAATTTCTAAAATATTTGGTTGAATTTCTGAGGTTGACAGCGTAGATACTTGACGAATAAAATTTGTGGACTTTTATTAGAGGGCGAAAAACCCTAGGAAATCGTCCCTCATAAAATGGGAGTAAATTGGCAGCCTTCGCACCTCGTGGCCATAAATCTGAACCGCGGCTCCGACCAGTCGGCGCTCCCAGACTGGTCAGGATAAGAGGAAGACCAACTTGGAGGAAACCAGACTTCTACCTTGCTCAAAAATAATAGAGATTTTGATTGATAAGCGTCGCGTTAAGCACACAGTCTTCTCAAAAATTATCAAACATGTCCGTACCATAGTACATCAAACAAAAACAAAAAAAAAAACAAATTCATCAACAATAAAAAGCTTAAATTTTCCGAAATACATAGTAGAAATACGACTTTGTTTCATTTCAATATGTTTGTATCTGTCCAATTGGGTTTTTATGGAAAAAAATCGAAAACTAAACGTCATTTTTCCAGTCTAATTTGCTAACAGACAAAAATGACTTCAGATTCAAATGATGAATCTGCGTTGTTTTTTATAATCTTTTATTGGACGATTGCTCTCTTTTTACTTACTCAGCTCCAATGAAAAATTATGAATATAACGAAAAATGCGACCAATTGTATGTCTTAAAGATTCAAAAACAAAAAAAACATCAAAATCGGTCGAGCCGCTTAAGAAGAGTTCAAGGTACAGAAAAATTATGTTTAGAGGTATAAAGATAAATCAAATTAGTTTGAAAGTTGTGTTAATCACAAGGTTTCATAAAAAATATTCATTATTTATTTACCAACATTTTCTGATACAACGAAAGCCTCAAAACACTGTAAAACGGTTTGATATCCTTTATTTCAGTCCCTCTATTACATCTCTTAATCAGATTTCAGCCTATTGTGTGATATTTTCTAGAGAAATTTCATCGCAAATTTACTGGATAATTTCCTAATGAAGAAAATGTTAAGGCTGTATCGAATATGACGGAAAGCGATCTTGATTAATGTATAGCGGAACTTTTATTTAGAAAACCTTTACTTATTAAACAAGGCTGAACGTAACGAAACACAACCTTACAACTATGTTATTTATTACTTAATTATTTTTTGCAATGTTTCGTGCATTCAATAAAGATTGATAGAAGACTGGATAGTGATATATAAACTCATCATGTTTATTTTTGTTACATTTATTTTCAATTCTTAGCACATGACCAAATCATCAAAGTTATGGCGGAATTCTTTTCTTTATTTATGGTTTGTAATATGACGAGAGACCCAGTCTTCACGAATTGGAGGTATCATTGTATACTTATGTGGCAACTGCACACAAATTGGAGCATACGGTCACCATGATCCAGATAACCTATCATAAACAGCTTCACTGTGTAGAAGGTTGTCAAAAGAACCTTACCTTAAATCTATCGACGTCATTAACTTATTAAGATGATTTTTTAGGCGTCATATTACAGCTTTGTAAAACCATCGTTAAATTTTAAATAACTAAAAGGCACTCGTATTACTAATTACAAAATCTATTAAATTGTATCAAAAATTAAAGATAATAAATAAGATACTCGTTTACTTGAAAATATAATACAATATACTGTATATTAATTGTAAAATTGATTAACTTAGTCCACAAAAAATGTGCCGCGGTCAAAATATTGGAGAAATCGTAAGTTTTATGACGGAAAGTATGACAAACTTATACTTCGGATATGGAGCAAATATACAATAATAATGAGCATCGTTCTATAAGTAAATCATCCAAGCCTCCAAATCACGGAGTTTATTATCAGATAGTCCTGTTAAAGCAGACAAAAAACTACAGAATATGTCTCAGACATTAAAAAGCTTCAACTGGGCGTCAATTTTGGACGAAGCGAGAAGAAAAATAAAATCTACGAAGATGTTAAGCATTCAAACAGCGGACAGAAAAAAAATACGTTTTCTTTATTTTTTCTGTTCCTATTTTAATAGGGTGTGACTGCAATAAACATAAAGAGTGTGGGCAGTCTGTGTTCCCCCAGCAATGTTTCCCAAACATGCTTTTATGCGGCAAAATAACAAGCTCCACTTTGGCGACACGAAAACAGCCGTAAGGGAATAAAAAACTTTTCTATTCTCGGCGCAAAGTAGAATCGCAACTTCAAAAAATACGAGACACGATTTTTAAGATAACAGTAAAATTATGTAAATTAGAAATCACGCTAATATGTTAACTATTATTATTATTCAACTCGTATGCTTGTCACAATTTGAAGTTTTAAACTTTTGACATATTTTTTCACAGCACTATACTGTAAGTTTTGCGGAGTATAATTTATGTTTAAATCCAAGATGATTCAAGCTTACAGTTTTAATTTTAAGTAGCTGTAGTATCTCAGGTATATATGTGTTATTAAATCAGTTTTTTTTTCAGCGAAATAAGGCTATTTTCTTGAGACTGGACCATTTAGTCTTAAGGGGCGGTTAAATCTAAATACGATTCCAGCGGATCCGTGTCGACTATTTGAAACCATATACTATAAAATGATGCAGTAAAGCCTACGTTACTGTATAAGACATAAAGATCTAGAACGAACATGAAAGACTCCACAGCGTTACGGAGTGTATCAGTGAGTCAGAGACAAGGGTTTTTATACATGTTTTACTACGATTTGAGTATTTATAATCTTCAAAGAATTTAAGTAGTGGCACGTAGAACTATTTTTCTGTGAATGCAAGAATTTGATTTCGAGTATTCAAAATGTATGTAGTGAATATCAAATAATTATTAGTATAAAATATTGAGACCAAATGTAAAATGATTTATGTCACAGAAAATATTTTTTTATTGAATAAATCATACTACATTGGCATTATATATTTTTAATTTAATTTTGAAATTAACAAAAATTTGAACTAACTTTCAGATATGTAAATTTATAAACTTCATAGAAGATAAATCTGTCTTGCTTTATGTCATCTAAATCTTTATTTATAGATAAAATATTTTAATTAAGTTTAATTAATTTACCTTTCGGGTAAATTTGCATTACAATTCAATTTAAAGTTTGCGAATTTCAACATCTTCTGATAGAATCTCGAATGCTATAAATATTTTCAAGAAAACAAAGTTTACTTAATCACAAAATTTGAAATTTTCAAAATACAAAAATTCTGCGCAGAATTGATATTTAGCATAGTAACATTTTTAGTTATTTATTTTTAAAAATACGTGTTACATTCTAATATATATTTTTTTTAATTTGTTTATAAATATAACATAATATTTTCGTATCATAACAATATAGTAGTAATGAGTGGGATTTGGGAAATCTGCCGAAGAGACAGAGGTTAAAGGAATGGGAAAAGGGTGTTTGAGTATAGCCTAAGAATCGGTAAACGGGATCTCCAACTAGAAAGTAGAAAGGGATTACATGCAGAATGCGGATCAAGATCAACCAAGGTCGTATAACGCAGGCTGATGATGATGAATTTTATTTTTAATATTTCGTCTAAATTCATTATTTAAATAATGTTTGATTTTTGTATTCGTGTGTTGGTTTGTTTAAAATAACTAAATCATGTCCCCAGACACATGATAAATGAGTTCAAACGCATTTGCATTAAATTATAATTATTATGTTTGGATAATTATCATAACAAAAATAACATAAGCAATATGTATGTATGAAACAATCCGTTACAGTGTACACAATTAATTACTTTTTTTTAAATCAAACTTGTTATTTAAAAAGATAGATATTATTATTTTTCAACCCAGATCAAGCTTAGTTTGTTTAATTATTTTTTATATTAACATAAAGGAGACTACTTAAAAAGAGGTTAAAAGCGATGTACTTTAAATAAGTTGCACAGTCTTTTGTCATCAACCCTGAAGAAGACCCCTGCAATGGTGGTCGAAATATCGGAGAGAAGAAATTCGTCACACACGGCTAAACCCAAAAGCCACAATATCAAATCTGGCCGTGAAAACCTAAGAAGTTATTTAAGTTGCAAAGTCTACAGAGCTTTTAGTATAATTATAAAGTATTCCCTTTACCCAATCAATTAACCCAAAAATATACATTTAAAGCTCCTAGCGTTTAATAAAAAAAACGAAATTCTTGGGTCAAAAATTATTAATCTAAAGCTCCGCAAGCAACCTGCCAAAATATTTGTATGGAGCATATTGATGTACAGCTGTAAGACATTTTACTTATCTGAAAGTGATAAAAAATACTAGAGGTCTTTAAGATCTGGTCTTACAGAAGAATTGACGGAATTTCCTGGAGAGACCACGTCATGAACTATGAGATTCTCAGCATAATTAAGAAAGATATGCACCATGTAAGAACCATCTCAGAGAGGCGAGCCCGAAGGATCGGTCACATCATGCGCCACGATGATTTTCTTCACGACATTGTGAAATGGATGGTTGAGGGTTGAAACTGCAGTGGGGGCCTTAGATGGGAATATTTGCAGCATGTGTTTGAGGACATGAGTTCCAGTTATTTTGCTGAGCTAAAAAGGGTTGAGAATATCGATAAGAGTGGAGATCAAGATGCAAGATTTTGTTGCTGCAAACCAATCTACCGAATTGATAATACTAAAAAAAATTACTGCTTATGGCATACAAAGTGGTCATAAGCTTTACATGGAATTTGAAGCCTCATTTTATGGCTTTTTTCTACTGTTGTTATATTCAAAATTAACTTACTATATAACTGAATATATTTAAATTGTATTCCAGTCATAAACTATAAGCAATAACTGATATATTTGTTAACTACACAATATATTTCACACTATATAATTTGCTTGATAATCGATTAAAAAATCTACCAAAAAGGCACCGGGTGGCAAGCTTAAATAAATTGATAAAAAGTATTTCACCTTTTCTGTTAGTAAGACTAAAGAGTGTTTATGAAGCTTTCATTGCATACTCGTAGAATGCAATAATTACATTGTACTAAATTCACGGGTCTTTGTTGGTAATCAATAAATATTTTAATAACATTATCTAAGCCAGCGCTGATTTTGGAAAAAAGTCTTTTATTTTCTTTTGTCTCTTGAAATGACTAATGTTTTAATCTGGTCAACATTTTATTAATATGGCGATATTATGAATGTTCAGCCTATACTCGCGTTTTTCCATAAATCATATAACATGCAAGTGTCCAAAACACTTAAAAATCACGCTCCGAACATAACAATTCCATTGAACCCGAGTACTTGGCACAGGGGCGGCTTAAGGAAGGTTTTTCTTTAAATTTAAATCAGCTATATTAAAAAAATGCAAGATTTTTTCACTTTGTAATCACTATTTATTTTGGGATCCTGGTTTTATAGCTGATAACAGCTGCTGTATCAGCATGATTTGATGAAATTATTATTCACAATCAATTTTGTTTTTTTCGTTTGTTTCGAAAAAAACAAAAAACGAAAAAACAAGTAAAGTTCATCAGCACAGGAGTAAATCACTGGTTTTAGTTATTTCCCTTTAGGATTAATAAAAAGTTGATTACATACAGTTTTTAATTTGGACGATAAAGAAATATATTGTCATATTAAATGACTTCTTAGGTTTTCACGGCCAGATTTGATATTGTGGCATTTGGGTTTAGCCGTGTGTAGCGAATTTCTTTTAACCAATATTTTGACCGCCATTGCAGGGGTCTTCTTCAGGATTCCTTTTTTTTTCTTCAATACTGAAAAAGACCCCTGCAATGGCGGTCAAAATATTGGTCGAAAGAAATTCGCCACACCCTGCCAAACCTAAAAGCCATAATATCAAATAGATTGTTGGTAAATAAAATTTGTGTTGAACTTAATTGTTTGAATCTTTATAAATATATAAAGAGTTTGCAACAAGCGCTTTTTTTTAAATAATATGAATCAATAATACAAAACGTGTAATTCCAACGTGTAATGAAAAGAACATGGTTGCAGTAATTCGTGGTTCTAATCTTAGCAACTACCGTTTATTTTTCTTCCTTTTTGTTTATGAGAGAAAGCTTATGTTTTTTGTGAATTTTTAAGTGTATCAGTTATTGTTATAATTGTTTTTGTAATGTACGTAAGATGTTTTTAAGAAAATAATAATAACCATTTTCGGCTCTGCGACATGTATTCCGCCCTTGGTTCCCGGCACGCGAGCCTCCACGCTCTGAATTTCGTTCAGCGCTACAGCCTTCCGTTGTCAATGTATTGTATTCCACGTTAAAAAAACATTTTTTCTCGTGTCGCGTTAGCCGCATGGTGTCTTTCAATTTGCATTATCGATAAATAAAACACGCATGCCAACAACTTCAGTGTGTTTCTCCCTCTCAAACAACGCGTAACGAGTTACTGAATTATATAAACGTTCATATATTATATTGAATAATACTGTGACATCGTGCTATCAATATAATCAGCCACAATATTTTTTATAAGAGTACATAGGAAATGGTTACATTGAAATCATAGGGTTTATAAAAAATAATTAAAATAAGTAAAATACATTGAATATCATGACCGAAATTGTATTTCATGCAGTGAAGGTTTTGGACATATGTGCCTTAATTATGAGGTACGAGAGTATTCCTTAAAAAACTGTCAATTTAAAGAAAAGATTTGGTTAAGAAAAAATCAGATGGTTGCTCTTGATGATGAATTATTTATATACAGTTTATTCGGACTTATCATAAGAAAATAATTTGGTATATAAAAAATACAAAATTACTTTTTTTATAATTAGCACTAAAGTTATGCTTATAATTATTATAAGTTCATAAACTCATTCTTGTTTAGTTATATAATGGCCTTACAGCAATCTGAAAGTGATTTATTATACGGGTGACTTGAATAAACATTTTGATGTGAACGCTTAAAGAAGAAATGACTTTATAAAATAGCGGTTAAACGCTTAAAATGCGAAAATATTTCCATCAAAGCCTTATCAAAAATCGCTTAATGTTACAGAAAATCCATTAATTACAACATTATAAATAAGTCGTGCAACAATAAATCCATTACAAATCGCAAGCTTCTACTAAAGGTAAAGCTTTTGTTTATAAAATAAGAGCTTACATTATCCAATTTCAACAGTTATTAATTAATTGAATTTGAAACTTATATCTTTCCTGGAATGAGCAACTCGAAAAATTATATAATTATATTTTCCAGTTACATTAAAATTGGTAGGTGTTTGACTCACATCTGTTTCATACATTTCCTAACACAGATAAACTCCACTAAATTTGAATAATATAATTTAATCACTTATGAAACGTAAAAAAATGCTCGAAAAAAATATTTTGTATAACTATTCTTAACATAATAATCAGAAAAAACAAAAATATTACGAGCAAATGAGCATTATATTAATGCGTAAATCACTCAATCATACAAATATAACCATCCATTTAATTCAGTGCTTAGTTAAAAAAAACTGCTTATAAACTGTCAATTTTATAGTCACAAATATCTTTTCTACTTACCATCAAAATAAATTTGATACCTATATGGCCTATTATCAAGACATGGGCATATAAAAAAGGCAAATCAATAATACTGCAATGTGGAGGAACTTTGAAATTCACCATAATTATTTTCCAAAAGGTAAACACTGAAGTTAGTAAGGTACATAAGACTCATACAAAATCATTGGTGCCACAGTGGTTACCTATAAGTAACACTAGTAGAAGGAGGCTTTGCGAATGACATGCAAATTTTACAGTCATGCTATAATTTTTATATATACCATATGCAATAAATATGACTAATTTGATAAACTTTTCTTATCATTTCCGTAAAAATATTTTTTATGGAGCATATTTCAGTGTGGAAAATATAAAATTCCATAAAGAAAATCCCTGCTTCCTACATCCATATAACTGCTTCCGGTGTAAAGTGAGCTTAGGTACTTAGTTGCTGATTTAATCTTTTCTTACTTCAACGAATTACTAAATAGCGGTTGAAATTAAAATCTGATAAAATAACAGCTAATATTTTTACAAAAAAAAATTAGAAGGTGTAAAGGAGTTTTAAGTTTCAAGAAAATTACCATCGTTAATTACAAGGCATTTCGTAACTTTTATCAAGTATTTTTAATTTATAATAAAAATATATTATTTTATTTCGTTTTCACCAAAATTTATGTAATTTCATAATTTTGATTTACCTAAATATATATATATTATATTTTTAATGAACACTTAGTTTTTAAATCAATACCAATGAATTCATAAAAAAACTTTAATCAATATATTAAATAAATGTGTTTCAGAAGAATTACAAAAGTACAACATTAATCATATATTGTATTTAATGTCTTAATAAATAATACTGTCTTATTGATCATTCAATATATGTTATGAAAGTTTTTCAAATTTTTTGTTGTAATATTCCGAATCTCGATTATAAAAATATTCAATGTAAGAAATGTTTTTAACTTGCAAAATCACCTGTTATATCCTTAACCAATTTCCTAAATTACTATGCGTGAGATTTAATGAGCTATATCTCTTATTATGATGAAAGAAATCGACCGAGAAGCCTTCCATCATAAAATTACACCCACGTAATGTGAGTCTCGCCTAGGTATAACGCTGATAAATAACCTCCCACCGGGCTATTAGTAAAGCATCTCTGAAATATTACCAAAGCACACAGCACATTAACCAACATATTACATTAATGAAAAAAAATCTTTTTTTAATAAACTAATATCATATCTTATCATAATTACACATATACTTACATAAACGTAGCAGTGCATATTCTATATAATTTTGTATGAGCAATTTTTATTTTTATTCTAGTACGTAAGAACAGCCACGATTTTGACGTTAACTAATTTTCGAAATTCTGAAATAAAAATCAAACAGATTCATTTTCAATTTTTTTCTCATTGCTTAATATTTGTTAATTAAATTGCATAAATTTTATTGTATTTATATATCAATAAAGTTATTTAAATCATGAAAATAATGTTTAAACTAAGTTAAAATAAAAATTATGAAACATACAAGAAAATATATTGATATTGGCAGCGTTTACTATGACATCCAATCCCATTCAAATATAAGCCTTTTTATTTTGAAGGGCTTACAAAACGTACAGTATACTGAAAACTATTTATTATTCACTTATAATCATCGAGAATCATATTAAAACAATATTAAAAATACGAATAATGACTTCATATAAGTTGACCAGAAACACTGTGGTACATTTGAATATGGGTTAAATAAAAAATAATATTTTGGCGTGCTTAATGGCAATTATTGCAATACAATATTGCCTAACTAAAAATATCAATTTACGAGTATATTTTCATAAAATCGTTGTAAGGTATTACATACAAAAATATACAGTAATAACTCTGATTTTGGCAACTCAATTTTGGTTCGTGTAGTTCGTTTGAGTATTCAAGGTTGTGAGAGCAAATCGTACCAAAAACATTTTTATCGTAGACCGTTGTAAAAAGGTGAAATTTGATTTTCCAAAACCATAAAGCAGAATCGCGACAGCTTGGAGGATAAAACGCCTATCAAACAAATCGTTTGAGAACGCAACATCAAGTCAAAAATAACTTTGGTGACATAACTGGGTAGGTTTTTTTGAGTGACTACATCAAGAAGATATAAGGGTATCATACAGTTACAGAGAAGAAAATTTAACATAAAAATGATATTAAAAATACGAAAAAATAATAGAACGTGAGGTCATTAAGACCATAAAACGCGGGAAATAAGAACTCATCTGCAGCATAATGAGAAATAATAAATATGATGGACGGCATCTTTTTTGCGACGCTTTTTAGTTGAGAATATTTTTGTAAAATAAAAGTAAAGTAAAGAATCGACCAAAATAGTAGTGCATATTAATAAATAGGTAATATTTGTACTAAATATATAAACATATCCAAATGTTAGTAATTTTCAAATCTTAATCGTGGGGTGAATTGAATTGCTTTAATGTTACATAATTATGTTTCTTAAATAAACATTAACAGGAAAATATTGCCACCAGATGATAGAAAAATCGCATTTATGTGTTTCGCCATTAAACCAATGTTTCCGGGAATCGAAGTTAGAAAAATGTTCCACACCCACAACATTTGACTTCTTTTGAAATATAAATTTTTATTTTGTTATGCAGTTGTATCAAAAATTGACACTTGCTTTTTTGAAAATAAATTAAATCCAGAAATAAAAATAAATATACTTATGAAGTATCCATACAAAAACAAAACCCCGCGTAGCGATTATTGTCTTGTTGGAGCATATGGCCATTACAATCCATTAAAAACAATATATAGTCTGCTCAACAAAAAACATCCTGAATAATGTATTAACTGGCGCATGCTTTACAAGGAAAGCCATCTTCCGGTAATGGTTAAAGGCTTAAAGAAGATATTTATGTCTAGCATTAGTGATTTTCATTTAAAGTGAATTGGCTATACTGCTATGCATCTAATGGGATTAACTTAAGAAAAATTCTCGTTTCCTCTCTTCGAACGCTATTTCCTCAGGAATAATGCTCTGAGGAAGTTGGCATCAAATTCTCAGCTCTGGTGGAGCTTAATAATGCACCTAGGGAGATCGTAAATAAGCTGCGAGCTGGAGAACAGAAGGTGTGAAGGGAAGACTTATTTCAGCATTGCACATGCTACAGACTTACTAATAAAAATCGTGCACTCCTTGAATGCCTTTGAACTGCAGTGTAAATTTCACACCTTTCAATTGAATTACGATGTTTAAAAAATAACAGTCTTTATTCTCTCTGTGATTTAAACAAAAATATTTTTGGAATAGATACATATTTCGTGTCTTGTTATACGTCTTACTGTACATGGTATGAAATATGTATCTTTTTAGTATTAAAATTGATCTAAAAGTTAATGCTAAAAATAGTAATAGTAATTAATTATTATTGCATATTTGCAATGTAACGAGCATGTATATTTTATAGTGTTTATTTAATTGGCTGTGTACACTTTTATGAGTTTTATTAACATTTATTTCTATGATTTTTAAAAATTTATTAACATGTAAATAAGAGATAATAATTAATAATCAATTATTTATTATCGTTGCATATTTGCAATTTAATTAACATGTATATTTCATTTTATTTTACAATCATTTTTGTCAATAAATTATAAATTTAATTATTATATACAAGTCAAGGAGAATTTTTATCAATGAACTTGTGGCTTGCGTACATATTTATATAACATAGAGAAATACTTTGTAACTAATAAATATTTATTTATTTATTTACCTTTTGAAAATACTTTGTACCTTGTTTTAACATATATTTAACGTAGCAGGTATATCTAAAGACCTCAAATACCATACACTGCTTCAATGAAAACGTATTTTAGAAGCCCAGTCAAGAAACGAAAGTATTAGTAATTGAGATGTCAATTACTTGGGATATCGCAGATGAGCATTGATTACAGTAGCCTTTTCTTACACCCCCGGGATTTCTCTTTCCTGGAAGGCTGTCGGTAACTATAAGCATACATATAATTCATTCGTGGAGCTACGGGGATCAGAGCTGACACGAGATAAGGCGAGGAGCACGGCTGCTGACAGAGCTTTGTAGCGAAAGTTCATGACAACTATATGTTCCAATTAGGTGAGCGGAAATAGTTAATTGATAATTATTTCAATATAACATTTTTTTATGCGTAGGTGTATAAATAATGCGGCTGATTATATTGATAATACGATAACGGATGAACAAAGTGTAAAAATACAAATGCCATACAAATTGACAATAATTTTAATCACCACTCTGTTACATCATGCTTTTGATCAGCAAAACTGTCGTCTGGGTGCCTTTTCACCTTGCAGGTAATATTATACCTTGCGTCGCGGGTCCCAGCGCCCATCTACTCGGCACCTTGCGAGACTCCATATCATGATTAAGATATTACCTTGCCCACCTAAGTTTTACTTATCTGTCTAATAAAACATCCAGCAGCCGTGAAAGGAATTTAATTTAATGGAATTTTAAATATAAAATAGGAGATTCATATTTATTACTTGCATTCATTTCAATAAACTTGTTTTTTGACTTATCACCACTAGTCGTGTGCCACAAAAAGGAAAATATGCTGAAACATTTTTCAGGCTAGATTTAAAGGTAAATTATTAAGTGTTATTTTTTGATATTGCAATATTTAAATCTTCTAAACGCGGTGCCTTTTTGGTGGATTGGTTAATAGATTTTCTGTTAGTTAATATCGATTGTAATATATTTTCTGGTAAACAAATATATCAGATATTACATATAGTTTTTGACTGGAAACCAATATATATTATAATCAGTTATATAGTAAGTTAATTTTTAACATTACAACATTAGGCTCATGAGTTTTATTGACGTCGTACGTAGTAAGTGGTATTTATTAAGCATCAAATTGTTAAAAAATATATGTAAAATACACGAAAATATATGCATATAAATACTGTAAATAGCAATATTTAAATTTGAAAACGATCAATTAGAATATCAGCTTCATTTTCCCTAGCCAAAAAAAAAACTTTTTTGTATGGTAAAAGTAGATGTATATTTCTTTATCTCAGTAAATAAGTGCCTTTTAATGAATTTCCAATTTGCTAACATTTAAATGTCTTGCATTAATTTCAAAGGAAAATTCGTTAAAAGAAATTACGTTTGAAACACAAAGTAGTTTCATCGAAAAAATGTAAGCTAGACCATAATTTATATTGTATCACGTTTATCATTTAAATTTTAATCTATTTTTAAATGATAAAAAATAATATTTCTTATTTAAAACCAAATTAAAATTTCGTTCAATTAAATTACGTGTACATAAATAATAATAAACTGTAATCTTTCATTGATGAAAATATTATTATTTTGACACTAAAATAATACAAAATAAGTCGTTAATTGACAAATGTGCAAATCTTTATATAGTTGGATTATACAAGGGTTCATTGTATTATTAATTAATTAAAAGTTAATAAAAAATTAGACGGAAAATATATTTTAGCAATTGTTGAAAATTCCACATTATTTAAAAACATATAATCGCACTTATACGATTTTATATTCACGTTATTATAAAAGGTAAGATATTATCAAAAAAAAAACTCTATAGATAGGCTTGAACTGCAGTATATTCATAATTTAATATGATCAATAATAAATACTGACATAAATAGTATGGTTCACCAAATTAAAATGAGTTACAAAATACACTTGGGCCTCGTATAACACGGTTTTATACAACACGGTTGAATAAATTGTGACATCTTTTTTTATAACACGCTTTATATAACACGGTTTCAAAAAAAAAACACGTTTAATTTGTACGTCCATTTAATGTGCACATGACAAATCTTACTGAGCGTGTCGAGACTTGTCAATTTTGTTTTAGCTCAAGAATTATATAAAAGAGGGCACAAAGAATTTTGATAATTTCAAAAGAACTTAACAATCTTCATCAGAAGATCAAAACTCATCTCACAATTTTTCTGCTAGTAGAGGATGGTTTGAAAATTTTATGAAGCGATTCTCACTACATAATATGAAAATTCGAGGAAAAATTGCGTCAGCTGATATGGAATCTGCTAAAAAAAATTGTTCCAGAAATCGCAGCTATTATAAAAAATAAGGGCTACACACCAGACCAGGTATTCAATGCGGATAAAATGGGATTGTATTGGAAGAAGATGCCACAAAGAACCTACATATCGAAAAATTAATAACACGCGAAAGGATTCAAGGTGGCAAAAGAAAGAATATATTTACTGTTATTTTCTAATTCTTCAGGAGATTCCATAATGAAGCCATTATTTATTAATCCATCTTTAAGCTCCGAGCACTAAAATGTTATAAAAAAATATATATTATTGTTTATTGGATAGCCAAAAAAGGCTTGGACCACAAGTATTCTTTTTAAAAATTGGTTTTACAATTGTTGTATACCTGATGCAAGAGATTATATGAGAAACAAGAATCTTGATTTTAAAATATTATTCATATTGGACAATGCATCAGGACATCCGCTCGATTTAAAATATCCTAATGTTGAAACATTATTATTACTACCAAATACTACGTCTTTAATCCAGCCTTTAGACCAAGGTATAATTCCATCATTTAAAGCCTATTACATTCGTCGAACATTTGAAAAAATATTAGAAGACATTGACCAAGGTGAAAATTTAACACTTCGAATAGAACAAAAAATCTATTCGAAATTGTGTCGATATTGTTTCTGCATCCACTAAAGAAATAAAACGATCCACTTTAAATTTTTGCTGGAAAAAACTATGACCAGAAGTAGTGTCGAAGAAAATATGTTACCACCAATAGAAGATGAATACCAAAGTACAATTAAACATTTGTCGTGGTATTGGTGGTAAAGGTTTTAAAGACATGGATATTCATGACATCCAAGAAATATTGGAAGATCGTACGTTGAACGAAGAAAAATTAGTCCAAATGATAGATGAACCCACCACAATTAACGACTCACAAAGCAGTTGCAGCGAAGCAGCTCCATGTTTCACATTAAAAACGATAAATGACGGTTTGGAATTGGCTGTAAAATTAGAAAAAAAAATATTGAAAAGGATCCTAAAATGGAAAGAAGTTCGAAATTTAAGAAGGAATTAGAACAGATTTTGGAACCTTATAAGGAAATACGTAAGGATTTATACGCTAAAAGTAGACAATCGCTTATTACCGAATTTTTGAAGACTAAAACCACATGAAATCCAGAGTCCTCCGATGATGAAAACGTACAACCGATTTCGAAAAAGAGTAAAACATATAGAGTTATAAATGATAGTGATGATAAATGACTGCCATATTATATTATTAACGTTTTTTTCATGAATATGTAAATGTATATTTGTTTATTTAAAAAAATAAAGTGTATATTTATATAAATTATCTTACCCCTAATATTGTATGAACTTCAAACCTTGCATAACACGGATTTTTATTACACGGTGTTTTTGTGGAACCATATAACCATTTTATACGAGGCCCAAATGTATATACATTATAAAAAACGAAGAAAATACTTAACTGTTTAAAAATGGACGGATTTTTCAAGCACCAATGAATATTTTGACGTGTTATTTGGCCCAGATATCAGTAACAGTAGTACCAACATAAAAACAAAAAGATTAATTAGAATCGCTTACTCCGCGAAGTAGAAAAAAGTATTTGCCCATAAATAAATGTGAAATAGCAAAAACTCACCGATAATTTCTTGTAGATATCCTGCACTACTAGGAGAACCTTTTCTATCACCGGATACTCGGCTATCCTGTTCAGGGATTTCAGTTGAAAAGTCATCGCCTTCTTGACTGTCCTTTTCTTCGTCATATCAAATGGTTGGTTCACAAACTCAGTCTCCTCGATCTGTAAGTTAATACCATCCAAGGACTTGACGCGGTCCTTCATTTCAGTAGTCTTGATTTCCGATTTTCGTAATGTCCTTTGGATTATCTTGAAGAAAGCGTTAAAGGTCATACCAGTTCCTGAAAAAATTAATCGACATATTAATATTAGCAATGACATCTTATTGATAAGTTTTTTAATAAACACCTATTCTTGTGCAAAATACCAACAAAACTAAAACATTGATTAAAATTATAAAAACATTGATTAATGATAAAGGCATTATTTAATTAACGCACTGAATTAATGACACGTTTAAATACATAATGATAAACAAAATAATTTAAAAAATAATGTTAAAATACTATAGTTCAATGATTTTTAACGTCACATAATATCAATTAATTTAAAAACATTGATAGAAAATATAGCTTAATTTGAATTAACTATGCCTAGTAAGTATTCTCATGGGTAATAAATATTCTTGAAAATCGTGCTTGTAAATAGCTTTTTACGATCTATACGTTAGTAATAATGAAAACAAAATAATTAGAATTAGACTTGAGTTATATTCAATTGATGTTACATTTTTTTAATACCACGTCATTATTTATTTTAAATTACTGTAATTCTTAATAATTTCAAGAGATATAATATTTTAACCTCAACAATATTTAAATCATACGTTAAATATTGTTCTTCTTAAGCAAATAAATCAACAGTCATTTAAATTCACAGATAAAGGGAAGACCATTTCAAATTATTTAAACTAAATTAATCAACCATTCTATTGTAACATACTAGCAAATATTATTTTGTATTGATTTATAGTTGCAATATACTGCAGGTATTTTAATAATGATTTTATTTACTTTCAACCTACACTTCTAGTTACAATGGCAACAATAATTGTATCAAATCTAATTACGTATCTACCAATTCAATATAAGTATATGTTCGTTTATTGTTTTAAAATGATATCATCAAATAACTAACTAGACTATTAACGTAAAATAATATTGTGTCTGCTTATCTCTGCGGGTCTGAAATCTGATAATTTAACAAATTTAACTTGAAATTTTTAAACGTTACAACAAATTGGACAATTTTTATATTGACTTCAGGACAAGTGTCAAATAAATTAATTAGTTTGCTCGTAATGTTTAAATGTTTTAAAATATTATTTTGAATAAACAAAAAACTTATACTATCAAAGTCATATTTCAGTATTAAAAATATAACATTTATTATTTTTTTGAATATTCATCATGAGCAAAAGCAAAATCATTTGAAAGCATTACAAATAACTCGTTTAGATAATTTTTTGAATAATTGTAATTAATTGAAACTACTTACTTGCAGGTTTTTTCGGAAATTCTTTGTATCCAGCTCTTACTGATCTATACCTGTAGCGGGCCATGAAACTACTGAATCAGGTAAAGACAAGAGTGCAGTTTTGACAATTATTGACATCTGTTATAAGTTATTGTAATTTATTTGAATCAATAACTTAACTTATTAATTCTGTCAATAGTGGTCTAGTACTATTGTTTAGATTAAAACGGCACACATATCTATGTAATGATTATAAACATGTACGTGTTTGATTTTTTTTTCATTTAATTGTTCTTGCCGGATTTATAGGATATTTATTATTTACAATAAGTAAAAACTGAGCATATTATTTATTAATCAATTAAGATCCATACCTATAACAAATATTTCATACTTACATACCTTTTTAAAGCAAACGTCATCTTATAATATCTATTTCATGAAAAATTTAGAATGTTGATAAAAAATATTAATTATAAACACAAAAAATAAATATACAGTTTACAATAAGTGCCATCTATAAGTAATGCGTATCAACAATGAAATAGTTTAATTTCTCTATTTAGTGTGAGGATCAATTAGTCACGGACCAAGAGTTCGTGGTTTGAATCACAGCGTCTGACGTCTATTTTTGTCTCATTTATTATTTAAAGCAATGTCACATAAGTTAGTGATTGTTGTAAATTTATTCGTATATCATCAGTGTTTGCATTAAGTTGTAGATATACATATTTTAAAGATAATTTTTTTAACTGGACACCTAGAATAATATTGTTCTGCTGTGAATATGTATGTGTATCAAATTAAGTGCTTAATAAAATGCCATATTCATTATAGTGGTGTACCAAATAGACTTGAGTAAAGCGCTACAATTCCGATCCATCGTTTACTTTTCTCTGATTATTTGGTAATTTAAATAGCATTTATTTATTTGCTATCGATATTTTTATGTTTTTAAAAATTGTATTATACTATGTGTCCTAATTGTCATTTCACCCATTTCCAGAGTCTGCATTTAATTAGATAATACAAATGACATCACAATGGTTAATTGGGCGTGCGGATCCACGGTTTGTTTTGACCGTGGCCAAAGCGATAACGTTGGCAGTAATAACGTTCCGCAAAACTATATTTCACATTTTCATACAAAATTACTAAAGCCTACTAACAAGTATACACTGTATCAAATCCGTAAATTATTAGCCAGGGAAACGCTAAGGGCGCGGTGCATTTACACAGGTTGAACCAAAAAAATATTTTAATTAAATAGGAGTATATGTTGTGGCTTTTGTATCCATTGCACTCTAAGGCCTGGACAAGTTCCTTCAATTCTTCCTGTAGATATTCCTCCTCGCAGATACGTTTGGCTCTCTACCGTATTCTTTGAACATACCTACCGTAGTCTTAAAAAACATACCTACGATGCTTCGGAATGTTTCTTGAGTTGCCATGGAGATATTAATCAATAAAGCTCATAAAAGAAATATATAATCTGAATAAACCAACTCAAAACTAAATAAATTATTAATCCTGAAGAAGACCCCTGCAATGGCGGTCGTAATATTGGTTGAAAAAAGTTCACCACACATGGCTCAACCCAAAAGTCACAACATCAAATCTGGCCGTGAAAACCTAAGAAGTTATTTAAATAGGAGTTTATTTTAGAAACTAGACATCGGTAAATTTTCAATAATTGTTTTATTAAATAAACAAAAACATTGGTTATCATTATTATTATATATGGCAGTTTTTTATATTTTTAGTTTTAATTTCTTAAATATCTTAAATGTGTATAACTTCAATTTACCATAGTGAGACCTGTATTTTAACTGAATGTAGAAAATAGTTTTATAAATATATTATCGTGTCGGAAATAACAGAGTCAGATCCTGCCTGCCCAGAAGTGGGCGACGTCGATGGTGTTACTCTCGGCCATCATCGGGTCTTCCTGGGTGCAGCTACTCGGACACAGCGCACACTCCAGAAGGTGTGACAGGGTCTGCTCCGCACCGCAGTTATGTTAAATGTATTTTTTCTTTAATTAACTGATTTTAATTGTTTAACTTCTAAGCATTCACACAATGTTTGCTTTATAAAATAAGATAATTATTTTGAAGGTTTTTCTTAATATTATTTAATAATTAAATTAAAAATTATTACATTTATTACTTTACCAGTATTTTACTAGGTTCTTCCTTGTAAAACTGTCACATTTATCTCCTACTCTTAATACCAAACCACCACCAAATACGTTATTTAATTGAAAGTCGAGAAACAAAGACTGTGCTCTCCTGTGGCAACAACTGCTTAACTATTATATTAATTACGTTAAGCTGAAAAACATACCCAAAACAAAAAACAAATTTGTTGCCTAACAAACTGTCGTAGTATGGAGATAATGTATTTTGTTTTTGGGTGTATATTTTTTGAATGATAAACATTTAGCGATTGGTCATTATACTTTGATTCGGTCAAATAATTCTGGTTAACACTGTACTAGTTATGTAGAGAACTAACAGAATTTTCTGTGCACGAAAATTCAGTCACACAATTCGAAAACAAAAGCTTTCCCATTTAAATATATTCATAACCTCGTAACTCTTTTTTATGCCCCCGAATAATCAGATTTGAATTAGTGTTATATTACACTTGAGTACTGGAAACTAATAATATATCATTTAATGCCTTTTTAGTGGCACGTAACTAGAGCACAAATTTACAACCGAAACATAAAAATACCGGTTAGCGTGTCTTGTTTTTGGAACGTTAGTTCCGATTAAATACGTTTTTTTTTTAAAAAGCGTACATTACGAGAGACTATATCAAAAGTGACCTAGGTAACGTAATAAAATTATTAGTCTTTATGAAAGGTCAAAGTATGTATTTTTCTCTGTGCCATAGTCGATTGATTATGGAGCATTTATGCATCACAATTCACTACCAGATCCAAGAACCTCTTTAAACTACCAAATTCATATAGTATTTGTTTAATAAATACCAATATATTAAGCATTCCTTTTAATATGATGTCCCAAACTATTATTAAAGTTTCTAGTATTTAAAAATGCCAAACTAATAAATGATAACCTAATATCCTAATAAATGTAGAAGAAAAATAGTAGATACAATTGAATGTCATAATTTCAAGATTTCAATTTCAAATTGTAGAAAATAAACTTAAACTTTATGGGGATAAATTAATTTTATTATTTTACCTTTTTAAATACAATAGATCAAGTAATGTAAATAAAATAAATAAAACTGTGATTTTAGAATGTGATTATTGAAATTAAGTACTGAGTACCGCGGTCTTATTTCTGTTATTGACAGTTACTCAATTTGATTCATATAAAAAAAGGAAAATGTTATCATCCATTTAATATGAAAAATTATTCAAGAACGAATGCTAAAAATATTAATAAAATATAATATTTTATCATTTCCAGTGTCGTTTTGTAAATGGTTTAAGCATGAAACAATGCGTCTGAATTTGAATAAAATTTTACGTTCTTCATACGTCGGTTGCCAAATCACATGATAGGTTTCCTCTTCCACCTCCATTATGAATAAAACAGTACTTTAGTAGAACAAAAAGAATATTCCGCCTTCACCAAATAAGACACCGAAAAGAACGGACTCATTTCCTTACTCAGGCTCGGGAAATAAATATCATTACTGGAGGACAAATATATGCTATAACTGCAAGCTGCGATAATTCAAAATGTCGGGAATATATGATAGAACAATAACCAAACTTTAGACGAAAATAACCGGAATGCAATTTCAACTTAACATAGAAACCGTTTTAATAACATTTGGATTGCGAAACCTTTTATAAAAAAATATTAAGCGATTTTTATAGTATTATATGTATTGTTATATGTTTTCCAGTAAATAAATGTATTAATTGTCGTCTAAAACATTGAATTCAAATCCAATTTTTTTTTAACCGGACTTCTGTTTTATCAATAGTTCTAATTTCTATGTCTTGTCTTTTAGTATTTGCCTTGTATGTCCCTTAGAGGTCGTTAGAATCGCCATCACCAGAGGTCAGTTCAAATACTATTGCACCAATCAAGGTGGGAGTTGAGCAGACTTCATATAAGGAGAGGACCATTTAGACCAGACCCTTTTTTATCATTGACCGTGACCGTCTCTGCAACATGATCAATCACTCAGCCGTACGTCGGAATAATCGTGCCTGATCTATGACCGACCAAACTCAATGTCTGTATTTCGATCTGATCACATCCTATCACAGCACAATTCCTTATAGCAATATACAGGTCACAAAACACTCCATAGAGACTTCCACATTCAGTAGACAAATTACAGTAGAATAACAAACTTTACAACATAATGTGGGTTAAAAAATCCGTGTAAAGCTAATAATATCAACTGTATAGTAGATGTAATCCGCGCTGAATATTTAAAAGAACACTCATGTGACACATTTCAACCATTGATACACATTTATGTAACAATATAAAGAATAGAAGTTTTAATGTATACTTATTTGTAAGTATTCAATGCGCTTTTGTGCAAATCTCAGAATTATAAAAAAAAAACTTGTTTAATCGCAACAATATTTGTACAATGGATAATTTCGAATAATCATAACATAAGCTAAAATAAATAAACATTAAAATAGTGTTTTATTACTTTTTAAACATACTAAATAAATAATGTAAATTAAATACCACTTAGGTGCTGAAAATGTGTTTTGTAAAAATATTTATGATAATGTGATGAGGCAACGAACGATGTACTAAAAACAAATGGTTATGTTTCAGAAGTGAATCGTTTAAATATCTCCTAATAGAATACCTACGCATTGAATTTATTATACTGGCAATAACGTTTGATTAGTAGATATTATTTAAAGTATAAAATGCACAAAATGACTTTATTTACGATGTAATTTATTATTTTATTTTGTCAATATGTATAATATATCATTAATGCATATAAAATATATTCTTTGTCTCAGAATCTTGCGTCAATTTCGGCACAATATATATTCTGTTTTTTGATCATTTTTTATCGTTCTCTCGACTGTCATCGTAGCTAAAACATTGTTCGTGAATAAGTAAATAAATAATAAGTTAAATAACTTCATAGGTTTTCACGGCCAGATTTGATATTGTGGCTTTTGGATTTAGCCGTGTGTGGCGAGCTTCCTTCAACCAATATTTTCTTCTTCAGGATTTATGCTTTATTTAGTTTTAAGTTGGTTTATTCAATAATAAGTTGCTTAAGTAATTATGACTTACTGTATTAAAAAACTCAAATAAATATTTTCTTTTGGAATGCTTATTTCATTATTAAGTTTACAAAAAATGCGCCTAAATATTTATCAAATACATTCGGAATTCTCAATAAGACAAGATTTACTCTCTAAAATTACATCACTAAGTACTTTCATTTTATAATCCACGGGTATATTATTTATTTTATGCATCTTATATAAATTTTAAATACACTTTCCTGTTCACTATAAAGTTCGATGAATTATCTCTACACGTGGCTTTCAAACTATTGCAAAATAATTTCACCATCGCAATCTATCTTGATTACACTGAAAAAGACATATATTTTTAGCAAGTCTTTGTATTTCAACAATAAACGTATTGACATCCCCCGTCTTTAAAAGAGACTACAAGTCGCGGGTTCATCACGTGGGCGCGTGGAGGACGGATGCAAGAGCAGGTCGCAAAGCAAATAACTTGTTTTTGAAGAATAATTCGCATTTATTTTTAATAAAGACTTGATTTCCTTGTCCAACCGCTACATGACGTTTCGTCGGCTGGACGAGACTTAACTGACGACAGCCGAAACACTGTGACATGCATGTCACAGTGCACCGCTAAGATAATCACGGCAAAAAACAAAACAAAGATGACAGTTGAACCAACATGAAATGGAGCAACTGTCATTACAAATAAAATGACGTATGCAAACGACGTGTAATTTATACATTTAATTAATACTATTATTATTAGATGTGCTTGTCAGGCGAGTGAATAAGAATAAGAGACAAAACATCGTTCTTCGAAGCTTTTCGGCATCAGCCTAAAAGAGCTATACCAAGCTGATATCAGTATTCTGTATCATTTTATGTGGCAGCAATTTCTTTCGAGATGTATTTTGGCTCGCTGATCGCATAACAATACAAAAATCATGTAATTAAAAAGTCCAATCTGCTGAAGATTTATTTTCACTTACAACATGTCTCATGATTTTATGACACTAATCGTGATCCATGTAACATACTATCATAAACTTAAGTATTTAGTTGAGTAAATTAGAGTAAAGTACTATCATAATTTTTTATTGAAGATGGTCTTCAGGAAGGCCGAAACATGTAATCATTAAAATAAATTGTGAATCAAAACTAAATGTTTTTAGTAATTAAATATACATATTACTATACATCAAATTCTTTTAAACGCATCAATTCATGCAGAAAAATAACAGCAGAAGCGGGATGCGAACCGCGGACCTTGGAAACCAACTATGCCCAGGTATTTATACCGCTCAGCCACCTTGGCTATTGCTGTGCCTGAGCTGACTCACGTTGGAACTTGTATTTGTGTCATTGTAATAATCGTATGATAGATGTCGCTATAGTATATATTCAATGTATGTATATTTTAATTTTTTATTATTCAATCAGTCTGCATTTATTCACAAGTTTAATATTATTACTTTCCGACAGTCTATTTATTTTAGTAAGTACCATTCGGGTCTCGAACCAAACTATAGATTGGATGGATGAGAAACGACTACTTATACTTATATGACGCGCTAAAAAGAATTTGATGTATGGTAAATGTATATTCAATTACTAATAATATTTTAATATAGTCAATGATCTATAAAAGTAGATTAGAATATTGAAATAATGAAATATTATTCTAATAAATATTTAAAAATCCATAAATATTTTTAATTTATTATTTTTTAAATTAAAATTAATTTTAAGATTATAATTATGCAGTTTCACCAAGTATTGTCAGTTGATAACCTTAATGTTATTAAAGTACTATTGTTTGTTTTCGTGTACTAATTTAATAAACCACACTTTGTATATTTCTCTATTCCTAGTTCCTGAGTACAATGTATTTCTTTTGAATATGTTTATGCTTTTGACCCAGCAGCCTTTTACTACCACAATTCTAAACTGAACCTTTACGTGCCATCTTCGAATACCTTTCCCTAAATTCGATGAGATCAAGCACTCTACTTCACCCTTTTTGTATACAGTTTTGTAACCAACAAGTCTAAAAGTATAACCCGTCACGTACTATTTGTATTTCTTTCGTCATAAAACTCACGTCTCTTTAAGCGTGAGTCAATAAATATGTTATTCGCATACAAATAGTGTTCGCTTCCTCGGATACTCTGAGTTCAAATATTTTGCGAAAAGTATGTAAAAGTATTGAATGTAGCTCTTATACTTAAAATAATATCTTCAAAAATGAATTAAAATGTAACCCAAAGTACTCGTATGTTCCAAACAGTACGCAACCAACTCGCTTATACTTTAAATTCAGTATGAAAGGCTGCGATCTCTGCTCTTTCACATTCCATCATTCTAAGCATGTATCTGATTTTTAAATCGATTATACGGCTTTATCAACTTTTGGTGACATCCCAATATTCACAGCTATAAATAAGAATGAGTTCGATACTGGCGCTTCATAGTTAAATACCACTACCAAAATATATTATTATCATCCTGTTTACTTTCCCAAGCTGAAGCACATAGTCATCACGAACTGCTGCCACAAAGCGATATCAGCCGCCATTGTCCTCGCCTCATCCCATGTCGGATCCATCTCCCGCAGCTCCGCAGGTCCACCGAATACACTCTATATATTTTACCAATGATTTTCCAAAATGGCGCTAGTCCGGGGGCTTCAGGGCAGCTGTAGTTATTAACTTACTGTTAAAAAAACATTAAAATTATAGGCTATTATGACTGTCTGTAATTTTATGTGTGTCAAGAACAACCGATTTGACGTCAGACAAACATTAAAAAGGCAAACGATAAATAAATAAAACTGATGAATAAATCTTTTTAAATGTTTTGGGAGTAATGTGACCATTAAGCTCAGCCTAAGTGTTGGCAGATGCATTTGGCAGTGAAGTTTTATTGCAGGTTTCCCAGACTCTGCGCCGCGTTCTCAAAACCGATGTCTAAATTCACCAATTATCCAATTCGTCACTACTTTCAAATATTTTAAAATATAATATTTTGAGTTGTGCCACTTTTTAGGACCAAATAGTAGATTCATCTGAAGCGATGAGTTCATCTCATGCAATCATTTCCTAAGTTTTACATAATAAAGTACTCGTACTCTACTAAAAAATCCTTCTCTTAATGCTACAAAATTGTCGTCCTGGAGATAATCAGGAACTGCATAGTATTTTCTTGGTGGATCGTAGAGTAAAAATAACTTAGACTACAGATAGGAAGACTGTAGAAGACGTAACTATATATCAGCAGTTTTTGGCGACCATATAATATAGATAGGATAATAAAAAATATTAAATATAGTCATTTTGTCAATCACGCTAAGGTTATTAGTTGACAATGATGTTGAATTACTTAAATTTGTAAAATATAAATGTCAATATTTAAAAGATAAGTATTTCATGTTTTGATATGAATCACACTACACGTGCAAAATAGACCGTGAAACTGCAGTCTTACAGCAATCAAAACAGTGCTCAGTGTGATCCACGTTAAAACAATGTATGAAATATTTTTATTTTAAATATTCAAAAGAAGTCTAAAGTAAATGCTAAAATTAAAAATAAATTTGTTGTCTAAATTAGAAGATAAAATTTAAATTTAAATTAAAAATATGCAAAAATGTTCTGCAAAAGTGTATTTTTTCGTTGTAGGAGTGAAGTAGCAATTCATGATACTATACATACGTAAATACACTCCATCCAATTGGACCGATTATAAGATTAGTAGTTTTAATTAAAAAAGTGAAAACCAAAAAACGGTGAGTAACTAAGTTTAATGTAAAAAACACAGTAGGATTTAACTAAATTATCTAAACACTATATTCTTAAAAATTCATATTCAATAAAAATCAGCGTCACACAATACGTTATAATACAATTCCATGTAAACGAAAAAATATACAAGTCCACTGTATGAAATATGATGCGACATTTTTAACTTTTGGGCCAAACTTTTATATTGGGTTAGTTTACAACTCATATATTTTTATGAAACAAAGGGAAAAAACACAGCGTTGGACATGAAACAATATCGATAACATTTGTAAATAAGAACTATAACTTTATTGACTGCAATATAAATGCAATTAAATATTTTTCACAACTTTTAAACTCAAAATATAAATTACATTCAGAATGTTTTTTTTACATTTCGATCATTATTACTTTTCTTGCATATCCTATCGTTAGCTGGACTAGATAGTCTCAAGACACTAACAACATAAGTTTATGTCAGCTCCATAACCTTCGCATTCTGACATCTTGGAGATTGTAATAAAAAAAATATATATATTAATAGCAAGCATACGTATTTAAGTGACAAGTTTTTTAAAAAAAACTTTATAACACAGAAGTAATATTAGCTATTTACTCGTAATAAGATTAAAGGAAATATAAATTATATATAACTTTTCTAGAAAAAATAATATTCTAAAATCATGTGGCTGAATTGCTTAAAAAAAATCTTTGGGAAATTTATGTTATATTTTTAATTAACTAAAACTTAAATTCGATACTCTACGATGTTTATACGAGTATGTTTTGAAAATTTTACGTGGCCTTTTAAAAGATTAAGAGTCACAGATTTACATGATATTTTGATGTAATCCTGATGCATTTTATTCACATTAATGTGTTTGATGCACCATAGACGGTCAATATAATTACAAGTGCTGCGTCATAAAGGTTAACAACCACTGCTTTAACGTATACATTCTAAGCATTTCTCTATCAAAATGTTGCAACTTTAAGATGTTTATCCAATATACTTTTGACTCCATAGAAATCGCTTGAAATTTCGTTTTTTTTTTCATCTTTAATTTGCTTTGGAATTTATTTATTTTATACAAAGTTCTGTGTTACGTGCATTCGATTTTAACGGCTTATCGTAAAATGTTGTTGATTTTCATATCCCGTGAGAGGGAACTCGCCTACACTAAAAATGCTTTTAGATTTGTACCTACAATCATGATTTTCCTCGTAAAAAGTGTTAATAAAATCATATTTTTTATTATTCCATTTTAGAGTTAACGATCCATCCAGGCTTGGAACTTCTTAGAATAGCTCTTGTGTTTATAATTCGAATGTCTAAATTTAGATTCCAATCGATCTTTTTAATGTTGCATTACTAAATACGTTGTGACGGAATAAATATTTACCACAAATCGTTTCATATATCCGTAATTACTCCCAATTATAAATGATATAATAAGAATATTTAAAAATATTTTGTAATTTGTAAATTTTTCATAATTTTTTGCCATACCTGTGATGAAAAAAAATGAAGGACTAGAAAAGGGGCAAGTACGAGAATTATCATTTATGTATATACATATCACCTGAAGTACATTCGTAATATTGACAACATGTAATAATTTTTTTAAGGACTGATTTCTTCACTTGTAAAAGCTTTTGTCACGTTAGATTTTTTCGATCACAGATCAATTAAATTTATACATAAAGTAGAGAAATCCTTTAATTAAACAATTGTACCTTAATTTCAATCATAAGAATATAGATATTATTTACAATGCTCTGACAAACATACCCAATTGATTTCACCTGTACCTATTTATAAACATCAAAAATGTGTGACCTTTTTCAAGTATTTCATAACTATTGACATATGCTTACTCGGGAAAAACAGCTTATCTAGCTTCTTTGTTTAATCCACAGGTATGCATTAAAATGCCTTCCAAGCATCTGTGTTTCTTCCCAAATATAATCTGATTATCTTCAAAAAACTGTTGTTTGTTTTGCAATTTTCTCAAGTATAATTATTGTAAATCTATAGACGATATGGCGCTATATAGATAGTTTTGAAAAATGATACTTCTACACTCAATAATGATTTTTATAGTATGAATGTGATTAAATTTAAAAACCTGATAAAAAGATCAAAATATCTTTTCTATGAATATTTTATTGAAAAATGATTTAATGTTTTCATACAAAATATCGAATTAACTGCAACCAGTAATTGATAGTTCCTTGCAGCATCATTGTTTGTGTTTGCCTAATAAGTTTATTTATACCTATGATACAGAGCTCGAAACCAATTAGAATGGTTTTGTTTAGTTTTCCCGCTGATTTAGATGGGTCATAAAATTCTAAATTGATACAAAATAGAGCTGTAAACGTTAACGTCTCCTTCACCGTTTATTCTATTCCGAATTTATATGTTTTATGCTTTTTCTGAATTTATTTACCCACCACTCAAAACATATGTAAATATAAAATATTTCAAATTTTAGTGTTGCCAGATATATTTTTAATATTACACGAAATCAGTGTTGCTAGCTAAATAATTTTAATTACAAAATTAATAAATTAAAAGTATTTACTTTTCATTCTCATTTATTTTAAGTGATTACATGTTTCGGCCTCCCTGGAGACCATCTTCAATAATTGGTATTATTAATTATAATTATTGGTTTAATAATTATTGGTAAAAATAAATATTTTCAATTTATTATTATTTTAAATAAAATTAATTTTAAATTATAATGATGCAGTTTCACCAAATATTGTCAGTTGATAACCTCATTGTTAGTAACAAATAAACATATTTGTTTTGGAGTTCATTACAGTTTTAAGAAATATATTTTTAAATACAAGTACCTTCCAGCCATATTCTTCATTATTGATGATATTTAAAATATATGCATACCAGCGTTCCCCGACGCGCGTTGCTACCCATCAGAAAAAAGAGTATATTTTTGATAATGTTTTTATCTCACCTACTCTTTATGTTACTCTCCTATCCACTCCCTTACCCATCGCATTTTTCTGCAAATTGTGTGAACAAAAAAATTAAACGATCAAATTCTTTTTTTATTAAATTTTATTTTAATATAAATACAGAGTCGTAATCATGCATAAATTAAAAATATGATAATGTTTAAATATGTAAACATTAACTAATCACAAAAAATAACGTTTTGATATTGTCTCACATACATGTTATGTTTTTATTCATAGTTTAGTTGTCTTAAAAATGCAAAATATTAAACAAAAGTATCGCTTATGTATAATGTATATATAATTAAAATAATATAAAAAAACGTTTATTTACAATGCCTTATCAAAATATAAGAAAAAATACTTAATGCACTAATAACTTAAAATATATTTAGAGGCACTTATTTTGATATCAAATGATACTTCATATTTAATGTAGCATTATTTTTCAAAAGCTTGAATATATTTTAGCAATATGTCTAAAATACAAGTACACTTATCCCTTAAACGAGCTTTCGCTAATACGAGCTTTTTAATGTACACTATTATGCTCTAAGAAAAATATGCGCAGATAAAAAAAGAGTCAAATAGATTAAAATAATTTACTTCAAATATATTCATAGTTTTTTAAGATCAATAATATTTTTATTGTGTGTGATTTTCAACTTTTTAAGTTACAAAAGTGTAGCTTAATAGTACTGTCAATAAACTGAAAAATTCATATTTCTTTCACTGCTTCCCTATCAATTTTCGCACGCTCTAATCATCTTTCGAAAAAATACAAAATTTAGTATAATTATTTTATAAGAAGGCTGAAAAAGTGTGCAGTGTTTACTAAACAATATTTTTTAAATACATATTTACTCATTTATGTAAACAGATTTTCTTTCACTCTGCATGATGAAAAATCATATAATTTCAGTTTACTAATTTACCATTTAATTAGAACACATTTTTTTTATGTAATATATATATAACACATACAGGAGAATACCAACAGATGGTGATAGTAATTCTGAAGTCTCATCTGTGGAATTCTATGACGCTTACCATGGTGCACATGACTAAGCGCTGCATGTGGAGTATTGATCCGCCAACTTCATATACTACAGCCCGAGATTCACGCATCATCCTTATTATTACAGGAATTAACTATGAATGGGTGGTCTTCACAGGACGACTTTCGTCTACCACCAATTTTAATTAATAAGCTATGACTGACATTTTACGGGTGACGGATCAAATTCACACCAACTGGCGGTATTTTTAAAGCTCAGAAATCGATTAAAAATCTTTCTATTTTTTAAATCTCCGTCTGGCATTGAACCCACGACCTTTGGCTTGCAAAGCGAACACCAGCTGAAACATGCAAACATGCAAAGAATATCACAATAAATGATATTAAAGTTTTCATAAAATTTTGGATATAAGTTACATAAGTTAAGGGTGTAGGCTTTCGCCCAATTTGTAGGTTATAATAAAATCAGCTAAAAGTAAATTAATTCAATTAAAATAAAGTTTGTAAAATTATATACATTAAAACAGTTTTAAAATAAAATTATACATTATTTAATAAAAAAATTATCATAAATATTACAGTTCAATCATTTTTTACGTTGATCTGAGCTCGTATAATAAAGGAATTTATATTAGACAGGAAAGAGTATTCATAAATATCGTAATAAAAGCACCGTGGTAATAGCAAAACTTGTGGTCTAGTTTACGCAATAAATTAATTAATAAATTTATTCTTTCAAGACTCATAGACTTACAATTATTTAGCAAAAATAAATAAAAACAAAATGTTAATTAGTCACATTAAAAAAAATCATCACAATTTACCCTTACAATCATATCGCTTGATTATCTAATGAATCATTAAATATATATTATATATTTAATTAAAAACTTACACAATTTCGCAATCCATTTCCAATTAAAGCTACAATAAAGCCAATATTCAATACTTTATAAGACATGCCAAACTATGAAATATATTATTTTAAAAGTTATATAAAGTTTAAATAATGTGGTCTTCTTATAATATTGTATATAATAAGTTACATTCGTGTACGTTCGTTACATTTCCTGTTTTAATAATATTTACATTGCACGTTGCCCTATTGCAAGCTACGCCATTGCAAATTGACAGTTATCGTACTTAATGGCGGCCATACAAAATATAAAAGGCATTTTTACTAACAAATTTATAACTTACAACGTTGTTCTGCAACAGAAAAACATTTTATTTTCGTATAACATTTTACGAACACAAAAATTTTTTTTTTATAGTACAGATATAAAGTTATTTACAAAATAATCACTGCTCAGCTCGCGTTGTTACACATCGAAAAGTAAAATATATTTAATATTCGTGTCATTCACACCCACTTCTTTGCGAAAGGGGTACCGACTTGTTTTTAGTTTACTCCACAACATTACTATCTTCTTAATCATTTTTTCTGCACTCCTGAGCATCGACCAAATCTATGTTATTCTAATAAGGTTTTTTTGATATTCAAAATAAACGATTTTATTTATCAGGTCACAACCTAGATCCCTGATAAAAGACTTTACATGGCCAACTTCTTACAAACGTGAGGTTTGACCATCCTACTAACATAGTGAGTAAATCATTGAATGAACGCTTTAGACGCGAGAGCTTACTTTGTTAAAGAAATTAGATCATAAATCGCTAATGGAGTTTACAACCTAGGTATGTATTACTAGAATAATATGTTCTGTCATCGGTATGAATTGTTTTAGCAAACCAAATATTACGATAACATAAAACTTACTGTAAGCATGAGATGGAAAAAGCAGTCTTGAAGCAAAAATATATTCCATATAAAAATCTAATCATTTTATTCACAGCTTCTGAGTACGGCGTTGTGCGCAGTATAAATTCATCTATTACATATATTTATAAGAGAGAAAAAGTTGTATTACGTCAGGAGTACTCGTATTTTGATGGGGTATGTTGACTTCATATGAATTTTATCAATTAGAGTTGACTTGGTCACCATGGTGTTTAGATATAGCAGGCCACTGACCAAACCAACGACACATGGAGTTTTCAGGCAGGCGCCCAACCAAGTATAATCCGAACAGAATGTTTCTTAACTACAGTAAACTTCGAACAAAAGCCAATGTTTATCATGATTTTTGTTTATTTATTATGTTCAATTAGTATAAATCTTGCAAGAAATATATATTACTATTGAATCAAAAAATCAATGTATCTTAAAGTATACTATGATTAAAAGGTACTACTATTTGTTATAATTTCTACAAGATTATCATAATTCCTTATAATGTAGAACGCTTTATTAATTATATTTTATTATTATTGGTTCTATACGTTACAATTATAGACAATACATTTACTTTTTATTTATATAAAACGGGAAAAAAATGTATTATTAAACATGCAAGTATTTTTTTACTTTAATTTCATTTTCAGTAATGCTACAGTTTTCAGTATCGCAAGCTACTCAATGTGTTGTTTTAGGTCAAGCAGTACAGTTTTTATATCTACAAAAGTTGCTAAAGGTTGCGTTTCACAACAAGTTTTTAAAGTTGGTTATCTCGAACTTATATTAGGTAATGTTATTTTTGTTGATCATGGTAAATGGTACGCCATTGCACTATGCTGAACAAAATCACAAAACAAGCTGCAATATTATTCTTAAGA
The DNA here is from genome assembly GCA_022606575.1 of Glossosoma conforme. Lineage (NCBI taxonomy): Eukaryota > Metazoa > Arthropoda > Insecta > Trichoptera > Glossosomatidae > Glossosoma > Glossosoma conforme. Next base: position 2,487,163 of record JAGTXR010000025.1, on the reverse strand, counting down.
ATATCTCTTATGAACAAAAATGAAGATAATAAATACTTGATGCATTGGTATTATCACTTGGTACTGGTCTTTGTAATTAAAAATAACACTCAGCGTTCTGTTAAAGTTTTCCACGATTATTAAACATGTAATTAAAATGATCTGTAATAAATGATAAGTTAACGGCAATAGTTTATTCATTCTGTCAGCCTCTTGAAAATATATCCTACCCATGCTACTACTGTCTCTAGACTGACTGTCGAATAGAAAGTTTACGAGGATTTTTTGTCTTTAAGCTCCTAGTTTTTCACAAAATTGAACCCAAGAAACATCTACACATTTTTTTCTAAAACTACTGTAGTTAAAAAAAGTCTGCTATATAATAAACTAAGCAGTTAAATAGTGTTGATAATAATCTACCCGTAACATTTTATTAAAGCAGAACTAGGCGAGAGTATTCTGGATGGATATGGGTAACTAACTGCAACATCGTACTTCTAAAATATTTTATGTTTGACAATAGAACTTGCAGTATGAAATTGAACGTTCACAGAGTGATTTTATAATAAAAATATCTGCAGCATTTAATTTTAATTAATTTGTAGTTTACACTCATAACTAGTGAATGACGAACTTTAAAAACAATTGCTGCAGAAATGATAAAAACCATCTGCAATATTCTGCTTCTAAAACATTACTTTGTTGATAATATGAAAATGTCTAATAGTAATAAACTGAACGATCAAAAATGTGATAGATCTATCTGCAATCTTTTACATTTTGGAGCATATCTTAGTTAACAAAGAGGTATTTCAGATGCCGAACTAAACATTTAAGTACATTGCAAATAAGAGAGTAATTGATATTATTTTATATACTGTAAAAAAACTCCTAATTTTTCACAATATGTCTTGTAAGAGTAAATAACAAATTAAAACAGCACGTGGCGTACAGTTGATAGAACCTACTGCAACTGCAGCATATTCTGAAGCATTTTTTGGTTCACAATGAGGTTTCATAGATGACGATCTGCACAAGCGGAGGGTTGGGTTGTTCCGGAGTAGGAGCAGCCAGATCCCTGAGGACTGCTTCCATAGCAGCCTCCCACTCTAGTCGCTGCTGAGCAGCCATTTCTGCAGGCTTTCCAGGTGTCAATCGTGGCATACTCACCTAAGACAGAAATACATTTTGGTGAATACATAAAAACATCTGTCAAGAATATCTCATTAATCTCCAAGTCTCCTTAAAGAAACAGTTTATTTTCCCATTACAAATTACACTAGGCACCTATTATTAGCATGATGGGTTTCATGACGAATCTGGAAACTGAAAGAATTTACAGTAGCTATATCATCAAAGCTTGCAGAAGATATTGCAAAGAAAGACACATGGAATGAAGTAATAATTTTTTTTTTTAGATAAAAATATAAAAGATACAAATAAGATCATTGGTGCCACGGTACTCAGTCACATGCTGATTTTAAATGTGAATCACACACAGGAGAGTCTCAGTAGTACAAAAATGATGGGTTGTTTTTAGTTAAACTTTCAAATGGTTTGAAATATGATAGTTTCCAACTCTATTTTCATGTATACATTTTTAGTCGTTAGGGAATATTTTTTGCAGATTACTATTATTTTAGTTTAAAAGGTACACAACCTTTTTTTGCATCATTACAGGCAACCAGAACGGTCCTGCGTAATAAACAATGTTAATAGATAAATTATACTTTATCGTATCAATTAGGACATACCTCGTGTATTCTATCCGTAACGAAGATCAAAATAAAAATGACTCTAAATCAATTTTTAGGCCTTTAAAACACCCCCGATTTGTGTAAATTTTATTCATCACCCATAAAATACCATTTGTAGCTTTTTAATAACAATTGTTAGTAGAAAAAAATCGTCCAGAAAACACAACCCATTTATAATGAATTTCTTTAAATATGTAATATGCGTGAATTTCGTTCAATATTCTTTTACGTTAGCAGGTCAATACTTCATATTTATTCATACTTAAAAAAACAAGGTCATATTAATCACAGATAAGATTTCTTTATCACTTTCATTCAATTTTCTCATGTATATATTTGAATAAAGTATATACTCGTTAATAGTATTATACGAGAAATAACTGGACTCTTTAATCAGATCTATTGAAATAATTTATTGTTACTTGTATCATAAAATGATACAAAGTAGTAAAAGGTTAAATGATGGTGATCAACAGTTGGACGTGCTTTAATCAGACACGAAATAAAACAAACACGAAATAAATTTCATCTCGACTACAATGGGATATCAATAGACCAAGAGATGAGATGTAAGAAGGTTAGGTTGGTATAAATAGACTTCAAATATTCCACCAGGCGCCGGCTGTCGGGCTAAGAGAGCTCTCCAATACCAGTTTCCAAGTCCATTTTAATTTGATAGGTTAAACTTCATTGGTTTACTTAGACTTTAATTGAAAAATAAGATGGCTTAGACGCTTTTAGCCAAGAGTATTTTAAGATGCTAGTTTTGCGAAATGGTAAATTTGATAAAATGAGATACCTTGTAAAACAGGTTCCACAATTTAGAATTGTGTTCTTTTTTTTAATATCTTGAATTTTGTTTAGTCTTAAATTACAGTTTCATTTTAAAAACAGATTTTATTAGACTATGTTATATTTTGAGTGAATTCTCCTCATTTTGCTTGGGAACAATTTTTAAATGTATTTGAAATTTAATTAATGTATTATTTAAAATACGAGTAAAATGTACTTGTATAAGAACGAAAAACATATGTTTTCAAAAAATACGATTTTATTATTTTTTGTTAAACAGAAATTTTTGAATTAACCGTATTTATGTAACTCTATATATTATACATATATTTAAATATTAGATATTTAACCTTTAAGCGCCTAGTGGTCCCATACGTGACCGCAAATTTGCGTCGTTCAATGCCCTAGCAGGTCAATGTTTGTAATGTTTCGTTGCACACTAGATTCTTCCGTGAACTTACTTTAATACTATTATTACAAATTAATGTAATCAGATTGTGAAATGAACCATAAGCACTCCTGTATGGGACCGTAGGGGATTGAACGATGCAAATCTGCGGTCCCGTAAGGAAACCACTGGGCGTTTAAAGGTAAGTGGATTTCTGTTAATTAACTGGAATCGACTATTTAGCTAAATGAATATATTTTTTGATAGCAAATATAAAATATATTTTTCATTTTTCATAATCTTTTTATATTTGAATCACGTTGAGACATAAAATAAAAACGTTCAATATCACTTTTACAGCAAATCGATTCCAAAATAGGTTGCAAGACTGCAAATTGCGAATTATACAGCAAGACATGGTCTCGATTTTTTTAAATCATTCATTTTTATTTATTGAAAATTGTAAAAAATACTTTTCCAAGATATTCCAATTACTAATAATAACATAGTTATATTTACAATTTTGTACAATAATAAAATTTGAATTGATAAATCTTGTTGGAATTCCATAATCATCACAATCATTGTAAATATTCCATAATCAACGTAAATGCTTGTGTGTTTGTTTCCGTAAAAGATAACCACACGGCTCAAATTTTTTAAGGATCGGAGGATTTTTAGGATAATTTTGAAAATTATACTTTAAATACTTATTACACATTTGTAACATTGTTTTCTATTTATTTTAAGGTCACAATCTTTTAATTATCTTTTCTATCAGTAAAACTGATACTAGCCGCAAATTACGATCACATAGTTTGATCTTTCACTACCCATGCCTTGTCTCAATCTACCTATTTTTAATATTTAAAAAGCGGCTCAACCTAACCAGCTAAACGTGAAGTACTTAAGTTTAGTGATCGAACAAGAACTGGTCCCATGGTAATGTTTCAATTACGAGTATTGATCTTATTTCAATTATTATAAAAAAACAAGCTTAGTTATTTAGTAATTAAATAAAATAAAAACCAGCACACCTTTTAGTTAACGCAAAAGCTCGCGTTATTACTTCATGTACTCGCATTTATTCGTCATTTTAACTACCGACAAATTTGCACGTGGCAGCTTTTGGTCGCGTGCCCCACTACCTGACACGGAAATACAGCACGAGAGCATAATAAATATTCACATTAAACATAATCACACAAACTTCAATGTTTTTCCAAAAAAAATTAGTGAATTTAACTGTGGGAAGCTTTAATGTAGGAAATAAATTACATTGCGAATCGTAACATGACAATAAAAAAACTCATAGAAATTACATTTATGAAATCATTCTTGTTATTTTTTTAATACATTTTATCATTTTTTACGCGGTTTATTCAATTTATTTATATTTCCACAATGTTTTTTTTTGTGTTGCGATAATTCAATAAAAAAACAAGGAAAGAAAAAACTGTATACAAATGTAATAAAATATTTCAAAATCGTAAGCAAACCTTAAAAAACGGCATTAATCTACTAACATTGAATCACATAAAGAAATGTTCATTGAAAAAACGACACATAAAATACTCAAACAACGAATAATAAAATTTTATATATTTTAATTTGATATGTACACATATTACGTCGATTTTAAAAGTGCCATATACCTTTTTACACGTTACAACTTTATATAAATATCTTGTACTCCAAGGTTGTAGAGCTCCAATATACGAGTAAATGCCGGGCGGCATAAACCAGTGGTTAAAGCGTTTTCTTCTCACTCAGCCGCCGTCGGTTTGCATCCCGACCAAGCTTGATAATCTTAAATCGATTTAATTCATTTTAAGTTCTTTACACGCCCCCGGTAGGGTCGAGCCATCCCTTAAAGACAAAACAAAAATTGTTTAGGCCTACAAAGCGTCAAGCTGATCATCCGATCTCCTTAAAAACTCTGATCATTGAACACCCAAATATTTCACTGATACTACAGCAACAGTCTATGCAAGTTTGCGGGATCTTGCCTTGGAGGCTCCCGGGAACCATCTATATTCCCATGTAGACCTCCAGGAATACAGGTGTCCTGGGACAAGGAATGGACAATTTGAGCTTACAAAACTGTGAAACGGGCATTTGCGGTGTCCATATTCTTCAAATAATACTTATAAGAATATAATACTTATCTTATTACATATTTTATGCACGACGGTTAAATTTTCATAGTTAAATCATTGGCAGAGATTGAATCAGTTCCCTTTTATTTGGTCAGAATTTCAATATATTATGCAGACCCCTAATTGTATGACCTGATTGAATCTTTTATGTTGCCACCCTTAAACTATTCCAAGTGCTTTGTACAACGGCAATTGGTAACAATGAGTGAATATACGAGTATTATACTGCGGACGGTCCATAAATATACGTCTCAGTTATATATATTTTCATCCAGTATTTCATCTAATGTATTAAGGAGCCAAAATAGGCTTTTATCCTGCAGAAATTGAACCAAAGAACATCGAGCCTGTGTAATGAATAAACGTAGTGAACTTAGTAAAAAAACATTGCAAAGCTCAAGGAAAAATTTGTAGTTTCCATTCATTGAAGAAATTATTAATAGTTATTTAAAAATATGCAAAATATACTCGTAATAAACATGTTTCAAATTTACCTATTCACATTACGAAAAAATAAAATAACTTTATTACATATTTGATTATAATAAAACCGAGTTAAAATATATATATTATATAACGTGGAATTCGGTTTTTTTCATACTCCCTAACCATTATTGCCGTTTTGCGAGCATAAGACCTGTAAGCGCTCATCATATTATACTTTTTATTTATAAAAATATTTAGTAAAGTAAATAATATATTTATTTATAAAAATATATTATTTCCATAACATATTTTTTCTCCACTGAAAAACTATTTTTTTGTATATATTATATTTATTTTAAAAAAATAGAATAAAATGGTAGGAAGAAAAATATTGAATATTTTGCATTCTGGCATGAATGACAATAGAAACAACAATTTTCATTGTAAATGTATGCCATAGTATAACGTTAATTCACTATTACTATTATTGGATGCAATATTAAATAATTTTCTCTTCAAAATTGTTATGCATGTTATTATACTCATATTATCATACATTGGAAACATAACTCATCGTCTTTAATATTAATCTCGGAGGAACCAAATCCTTTGGAAGCACCATTCTTGTCAAATTACTTTCAAGGTCTAACTTATTACAACCGGATTTAGAGCATTATTCATATAATATTATCATAGACTAGTGTTAGCTATAAAGTCTAATGGCCACAATTCAAAACCGATTTTCGTGAAATGCGAACGCCAATAAATTTTGAATATGGTATCACTGACTGAATAACATTAATCCTTTCATTACGGCTCGGTGGAATACAAATTATACTGTCAATTATAAAACTAGTATTTGAAGTATAAATGTTCTTATCTGGTCTATTTTCATATATCATATTGGTTCTTGTATCCTTTATCTATCAGATGATGCATAAAATACTATTCTAAGAAAATAGCAAAACGATATATCACGGCTACCGATGTCAATGGTAGGGAATCTTATACGGCATATATTGGGTACCGATGCGAACAGGTTAACAATTGATGCGTACATACAAATTTACAGCAAATATCATCTTATATAACATTTCTCCGATCAATAAATCAGTTATTGATTGATTTTTTATGTACGTATCAATTGTTAAATTGTTGAATATTGCTATGGATATTTAATGATCTTTAAATATTAGAACATTTAAATATATTTCCAAAAAAAATCTACCAAAAAAAATTTATTTCGAATAAATTTAAATCAATATCTCCATTTTCACCATTTTTTTCAATACTGAGAATGGAGATGGCCAATAGAGCTCGTCTTTTAGTTGATATTCCTTAATTTTGAATTATTTTTTTTTTTTATGTAAACACATACAGGAGAATACCGACAGATGGTGATAGTAATTTTCTTGAAGTCTCATCTGTGGAATTCTATGACGCTTACCATGGTGTATATGGCTAAACGCTGCATGTGGAGTGTTGATCCGCCAACGTCATAGACTACAGCCCGAGATTCACGCATCATCCTTTATTATTACAGGAATCTACTATGAATGGGTGGTCTTCACGGGACGACTTTCGTCTACCACCAATTTTAATTGATAGGCTATGACTGACATTTTACGGGTGATGGATCAAATTCACACCAACCGGGGTATTTTACAGCTCAGAAATCGATTAAAAATCCTTTTTTTTTAAATCTCCGTCGGGGATCGAACCCACGACCTTTGGCTTGCAAGGCAAACGCTTTACCATTGAGCTATGACCACCGGCTGGATGGTGGATTTGTGTCGTTAAAAATGCTTATACATATAATTATCCAGTTAAAACCCTAGGGAGGTCATTCCGTCATTCTACCATACATATAATATACATACATTACATGTACGTATATCTATACGTACATGGGTAATCTTGGGTATCTACCCAAGATTACCCATCGGTTTATCATAATATATAGAATAATAATTATACGACTACAAATAAGAATAACAGTTTAACCCTCGAGAGATTTTAATTATAAACCTGAAAGATAAATTCTTAAGGCACTAAGATCAAAAAAATATATAAATAAATTTTGATAAGGTGAGATTTTTTTAAATATTATTTTTTACTTAATTTGCTACTTTATATTTATATATATTAAGCAAATGATATGTCAATTCTTCTTATATCGTCAGTCCATCTTGTAGGGGGTCGGCCAATGCTTCGTTTGCCAGTTCTTGGGCGCCATTCCAATACTTTTCTTCCCCATCGACCGTCGTCTCTTCGACAGATATGTCCTGCCCATTGCCACTTGAGTGTGCATATTCGTTGGGTAGCATCCACTACTTGAGTTCTTCTGCGTATTTCCTCGTTTCGGATTCTACCTGGATGCGGAAGGCGGAGGATCGAAGAGGATGGAGACTCATGCGGGAGGCCTACGTTCAACAGTGGACGGACACAGACTGATGATGATGATGATGATGATATGTCAATATCAAAATATATATCACTCATACAAATCTATATCAAATATTGTGTCACATCCCTTATGCGAAGTGCCGCACACTACCGCAGAATAGAAGTTTTCTTCATTACTACTCTCTTTCACAATATTAAATTATAGTAAATATTTTTTATTAAATTATTAATTATATATTTTTTTAAATATTATATTTTGAAATATTTTTAAGTGCTGAAAAATTAAAGCAAAAAATTTATTCACGTAAAACTATAGCGTTTCTAATTATGCGACTCTAAAGCCTACAAATTGTGACCTACCTATCGTCGAGTGAGGTTTTCCGCAATGCTCTTCTCTGCAGTGCATGCCCAACTGTACTAGAATGGTCACTGGATAGGCTTGATGCCATAAATCACGATAACTCCAACAGTTCCTATCGACTATTCCAAGTCAACATGCCTTCTGGCGTGAGAGGCACTGAACTACCAGTAACTGCCTACGACGGCACCTCTATACGACACGTTAGTAGCCTACAGCACACCCTTTTTACGAAAATACATACAGGAGTACACCAATATAATGTTAAATAGAACCTCATCTGTGTATCCAATGACGCTTGCCAGTTTTAAGGATGGCCTAGAATTGTAAATGTAATATTAATCAAATGTCTTTAATCAACAGCATGACACTCACGAATTGCCTATTTTTACGAGGATTCACTGTGAATGATTAGTATCAACAGGACAACTTTTTTCAACGACAAATTAGTAGGCATTTTAAAATCCATTTTACTTATGAAATATTTGTTATTTTGCATTGATTTAACATAGATCACGTTGAGTAACTTAGTAATTTACAGATACGATACTACAATTTCAGAAACAAAGTAATATTTTAAGTCAGTCACTTGTTCAATTTATCAGTAAATATTTCCAAGTCTTATTTCTGTTATTATTTATTATTCAATTTATTTCATTTTATAACAATATATAACAATAAGGTTATCAATTAACAATACTTGGTGATACTACATAATTATACTTTTAAATTAATTTTAATTTGAAAAATAACAAATTTAAAAAATATATATTATATATATGTACAATTAATATTATATATAATCTTCATTATTGACGATGGTCTCTTGGGAGGCCGAAACATGAAATCGCTTAAAATAAATGTGAATCCAAACTAAATATTTGTTATTTTTGTAATTAAAATTAATTTAAAATTATAACAGTATATATTAAAATATATATTTATCATCTAACAGAATGATTTCGTTTTATAATGTACTCAACAACGCATCTAGTAAAAAATAAGACTAAGAACCTTTTATATATTAACACGCATTTCCGTTATTTTAATATTTGTAAATATTTATAGTTGGCTCATTAAAGTCTTATGACACGTTTGACCTTTTAATGACAATCCCTTACATGATTTAAAATAAAAAATAATTTTACATCCTTCTTCTGTGGTTAAATGACTTATTTTGGATTTTTAAAAATAAATTATTGTATACACAAGCTTAGTAGATGACATAGGCTAGTTATTCGGTTAAAGGCCTACTCACTCAGTAGTGACTGTATCCGACCATTTACCCAATCGTAAATGTCCAACGAACGGTTTTTATCGAATCATTAATTTATTTACTGTCTCAGTTTATTTTTATTCGAAACTTTAATACGATTCGTTGAAAAACTGCGAGTTTCCAATAAAAGTAACGAGGAATGACTCATTGCGACATAAGTAATCAGTTCTCATTAGTTATAAGTACTAAAAATAATATATTTACTGTTGATAAGAGGCAATAAAACAAGCCAATATAAGATAGAAGTATTAACCTACGTTTGTAGTCATTGTATGTCAAAGACTGATAATATTTTAACGTTTGTAAGGTGTTTTTTATGCGTATGAACGATCAGTTTCAATATTCACAAAAATAAAAAGCTTTTTAGGAAGGATATTAAAATAAAACGATAGCATCGTTTTTGCTTTAAAATATTTACAGCTCACAAAAGCTTTCGTAAAGGCACTCAGCTGCTAGAGATATTTCACTTATTACAAAAACACTCAGTGTATATTTACAAGCAGCTTTTGTCGATTTAAATGGCCATGTTGCAGAGTGGCTTATTTGAATGAGGATAGAAAAGAATATTCCCTTTTTTATGTGACAATATTTTAATGTAATATTTCTATAGCCTAAGTTAAAACATCAATGCAATAACTTCCATAACAAATCTAGAACAATTTTCAATTCAAAATACATAAATCTTTAAGCACAATGTTGTATTAAAAATATACAAATCTTACGTCCTTTAATGAAAAAATTGATAAAATTATATTTCGAAATAATAATACCTTTCACTTGGTAAGATTAATTTTCCAATATTGCATGCTTGTATGTCATAAAAATAAGTAAGATTTTATAACTTATATCTTTTTTAAAATTTATACACAACCGCATTAAAAAATCATTCTACATTCTTCTTATCCATAATTAATACATTTAGCAACCGGCATAAAAACTTTTGAAATAAAGACCGAGCTTTATTAATTATTGCCACTGCATATTCGTGCAAAATTCCACTTTTCAGTCGTTGGTCTTTCAGGCGCAATTTCAGGCATTCAACCCTTTCCATCCGCTATAAATTTAATCAAATTGGAAAAAACTACTAATATTCTATATTTCAGTATCGGAAAACAATATTTATAAATCAATTGGAGAGAGTATTGATTAAATGTGCCACATAGTGTCTAATCTTACTTGTAAGTCATACTTATATTTTATTTTCTGGAGCAAACAAATCATTAATATTGCTAGCTGAAGGTAAAATGTATTTTACATTTCTGCTATGAAGTAAAATAAGATAAATAAGAAGTATACAAAGTACATATATTTTTTGCAAGTACATAGTCATATTATTTCAGTGACGTTGAAAGGTCGGGGATTTGTCAGAGATAATAAAAAGGTGTTGTTATATTGCCAAATATAAGACAGAATATATTGCTTGCTGCTGAGACAATTTAATCAACTATCTTCTACGGATCCAGTCACAACTTGTGTATGGTGCTCGTTAGATTATTAGAGTTAAACAACATTGAGCGTGGAGTAATACTTGGATGAGTGACCGCTTGTTGCTAACCGCTTGTCGCTAATTAGATTGAGCCGCTTTTCAGGAACAAATGGAGCGTATCCCTGACGATTTCCTTAATGAAGTTAAACAGCAAGAGACCGTCAGAACTAAGCAGCAGTTCAGAAAAATTCTTATAAGAAGTGGCAGAGACTCCCAGGCGATAACACAGAACGCGTTTTCCTTTCTCACGGATGATGCACTTCATCAGAGAATGTCTCAATGTCTGTTGTATGCCTAGATCACATGGGCATGCGTCGCAAGATGAGAGGCAAAATCTTTTTAGGAATTTCCTGAAAATTCCGTGTCCCGTAAACGTCTGAGTGAGATAAAAGTCTACGGACTTCGTCTATTTCCACGTCAATAAATTTTCGATGGATGGAAAAAATGTGGTTATTCCTCTTTTTTCGTTGATTTCTGATATGTGGTGTTCCAAGCAATCAGATATTACAACTGCCATATCGTCAAGTCCTTGGATTTCGAATTTGCAGACCACATATGATCCCAGGTGGATGTTCAAGTACAGAGATGTCTTGGAACAAGCCCCGTTTAATGGCAATTGACAGAACTGAATGGCGGCAATTTATGGTAACCATATACGAGTTATTATTTCTATCAGAGGCTGTTGTGGTGATAATAATGAAAAAGTGTTTGATATTAATGCGACGCCAAACAAGGTATAAAACTCCCATATTTTGAATCACATGACACTCTAAGTTATATTTTTTCAATGCGTTTGACAGGGTTAAAGCATTTTTGCAGTGGCGTCTAAATAGTAGTAGATTGTAGTCCCGTAAACCCTCACGCGACCTCCGGCAATAAAACCACAAACGCTGGCGCCGTTAAAACTTGCGAAGAACGATTTGCTAATAAAAAAATGTAATATCTGCACAGTTACATTAACGCTCCCTAGCTAATTAAGAGAACTTTCAGTTTTTTTTATACTATAAAATAACGTTTGTAATGTACTATAGTAAATTGTTTTACTGTCTCGTTATTCCCCAAAACATTAGATTGTTAATTTTTTTAAATATATAACATCATTTCGTTACTAACACAAATCAATGCAATCATAAGTCTTATGTTTTGAATTCATCTACTAGATATTAGAAACTTTAAGCAGATTAAAGGTACAATATACATTAGAGTACATTGACAAATACTTGTCGTAAAAAAAATTAAACAAAAATTTAATAATAGAGAAAATAAATATGTTGAAATAATAATTAATTAATCACATGAGTTATATTTAGAATACTAAATAGATAAATACTCCTGATAAATACTGAATCGAATTGAGCACTGTTTATTCACTGGAATACCACGGTTTCACCTTCAATGAAAGGTTTATCAGTTCCCAACACGGTATTCTAGAAAGTGAATGATCAGTGATCAGTGTGATATATCTTAAAAGAAGATAGGATATATTTATTTATTTTATATTTCGAATGAATCTCAAAGTCCATGCTAAAAATATAAATATCAATATATCTATACTTAATAAATAAACGTATTTTAAGCATTATTTTTTTCATTAATAATAATATATGGTATACTCGTAATCAAACGATCCTAATTTTTTTGTTATTATTACCATTTTTTATAATATTAAATTAAGGTTACATATATTACATATATTTAGTAGATTTCAGCAAAAATCATAAATGGTAGTTTATCGCTTAAGTAGTCCGTTAGTTTATTAAAATCTTCATATGAAAAATATATTTAATAGTTTTTTTTTCTTCAAGTGGCAAGTCAATAGAAAATGGTGGTCAATCGAAGATCATATTGCATTGATGATATTCAGTTTCCATTGAAGCTACACAAACAAACATTCACGTGAACAGTGAAACATTACACCGGTAGGAAAATTCTGCACGGTCGAGAAAAGTAGGTCGTAACAAATGGTTTTTGCCAATAAAACACATTGAGCATTTAGTGACTCCGGGCCCTGAACAAACAGACTATTATTATATTGAATTGCGAGCTTTTGTTACATGCGGGCTTTTGTTCTCTATATACATAGTGTCTGGTACTTGAAGTGAAAGCTCTTCATTCTTTGTTTTACCAAATTTCGTACAATTTGGTCAATATTATAACCCTCAAACCATTTTATCTAAATGATTTAAAATACATTTATTAGCCTCAAATTAGCTTCTTGTTAAGGATCCAACGAATAAATTTTGAAGTCAATGGTATGCAATAATGATTAAAAAAAACAGCTTGGTGGTAAAAAAATCTATATTATCATATGGAAACTGAATGAATGATCTAACATTCACATTTTTAAAGAATTACTACTCTTCTTGATTAATTTATTTAAAAAATACTAAAGCTTTTTAAAAAGAAGGTAAAAATTGATGCTGCTTTGTATTTCAATATTAAAAAGTTCAAATGACTAAATAGTTCATGAATTTGTTAATGTTTTATTTTATAATATAAATACTAAATATCTTTTGTTTTACAATACAATTTGTATAATCTGTATAGTATTAAATAACATTGCTTATTGATCAGTTGCTATAAAGTTTTAACTTGGAAGGGACTGATTTAGTTTAGTAGATTATTAAATATTTGTTACCACAGAACTCCATTTTCATTAAAAATATATATAAATGTAAATTATTCACAATTTTCAATTGATAAACAATATTTTAAAATGCAATTATTCAGTACTTTCAAGCAAAATACGAGTAAATATAAAAAATATTTTAAAAAATAATATTAAAAAATACGACGTTAATTAGTAGCTCTGTTCGTTTTGTGTAAAGGCAGAAAAGGAATAATTAATCCATATTTCATATATCGGTAGAAATTAATAGTTATACATGAAAACATGTTAGTTAATTACCATTATATATGCCGTCATTACAAACCATAAACCAATTTTCCATTTAAATATTTTAACGAGACGTTTATTTTATTATGTTATGTTTAACAAGGATGAGTTTTTTGTAAGGAAATATTTGATACTCATAGAACGCAGTAGCTTTGTGGTTTGTCATATTGAATGAATGAAATAAGTAAAACATCGTTTAAATCCACTGTGTTTTAATAAATAAATTTAAACGTTTTGGTGCCACCGCACCTTCCTCAGAAGCTACTTACTAAAGACTGACTTTTGTATGTAGCTTCTTAATGAAGATGCGGTGTCACGGAAACCGGTGAATTTATTAACACTCAGTGGTTTCATATAAAGCTTTACTTATTCTATTCTAGAAATATTTGAATTAATTGATTCAAGTTCCGCAAGTGCCGTCACCTGTATTAAGAGACTATTCATTGAGCCACCTTAAAAGCTTCACAACACGAGTATCAATCATTTCACACGTCGCAAGAGAAAGCCCTGTATTTTTTTTCATGGCTGAAATTCATTGAAAATAATAACCGAAAAATATACGGTAAGTAGTATGTGTTGTATGCGTCACGTGTTGTATAGGTGTTGGGTGATAGAAAATCTAGTGCGACTTGTATGATTGATGGATGTTGGATAAGCAAATAGTTGATACGTGTTTTAGAAGCATCAAGAAACCATTTATATACCCACTTATAGGAGTAATTGAATATGTTTTTATTATAAGAATATTTTTAATTAATACATTTTTGTACTTCTAATAAAAATCTACTATTTACTAGGATATATGCCGGAAACATTAAGAATCTGTTGCTCTACATATCAAGAGAAAAATTCTGACCCGTGCATACAAAAATAGGTAACGTACATGTATGCCGACTTTGAAAAAACATTTTCACCTCTTCATTTAACACAGAATAACATGAAATGATATTCTAAAAAGCAGATAAATAAAAATTTGATTATTTTTATTTCATGTTACGCTGATTTTTAAGACCTTATGGTCCAGGTCTAAGGAGCATTGGTCTAATAATCCGATCTCCAAATCACTCAAGAAATGTATCGAATACAAGAGTCGCTTTCTTCGGGCTTTTTCCCTAGACATCTTTGAGAACTGTATAGATTTGTAGGTGGTCCTTCCGGTGCCGAGATATTTTGGGACGACTAGCTGAATGATGGCAGTTTGTGGAGATATGCAAAGAATATGAGAAGGGAAAAACATTTAGTATTTATGTGAACATTGCCATTACACATCATTTCTACAAGCATATTTAAGCATACTTATCTAAAAAATGAATTCCTTCTAGAAAGGAAAAATGTTTTGATGATCCTGCGTATATTTGCTTAAAAACATATTCGCATTCAGATACTTAAAAAACTAGGACATTCGTTTTACTTCATCAGTCATTCACCATATATTTTATGCGGCAAAGAGTTATTAAAACGAAACCTTATCCATGCGTAGGTTTTTGCTCATGTTGACAATTATCATGCAATATAAAGAAACTATGCACACGATCATAACAGAGTTATCATTGTGCCAGTGTGTCACGTAAGATCATGACCCGTGACCACACAGTGTGATCACGCACTGCCCACGCCCACGCCCTGCTCACGGCCTCTTTACGCCCCTTTTACGCCCACGCGTCGCTTCGCGAGCTTTCAGGTTGTTCCGCCCATAACTCGACCAGCAAATGACCTCGCTTGCAAGCCGGCAGTTAAAATAAACGCTGCGATTGACCTTCTTATTTTGGTGCTCCCATAGTTTATGTTGTCGCAAATATCTTGAAAGAAAGACAAGAAATACAATAGTTTAAGGTTGTATCACTGACGCACTGTGCAGCACTGCATATCACCTGCATCTCTATAAAATATGAACCAAACTTTACCCAAGCGTGGTATAATGAGTACTATTGTTACGTAATCATCGAGCTTTTCATTTCATCTTCATTGGTATAAGCATCGTTTCTAAGAAACATAAAAAAAAAATCTAGTGAACATTGACTGTTAAAGCTAAATAAATACTCGTATATAATCGGATTTTTTTAAATAATTTAAAATACTTATTAGTTTTAACTCAGAATGAACCATAATCTGTTTAAACTAATTGAAATTATCCAAATTTAATTAAAAATATCCACTTTTACTGTATTTATTCAATGTAAATAAACATACTCGTACATTTAATTTAGGAATGACAATGAGACAGAAACGACGATCGATGGGGAAGAAAAGTGTTGGAGTGGCGTCCAACAACTGACAAGTGGAGCGTTGGCCGACCCCCTGCAAGATGGATTAACAGCATCAAAAAAATTGCCGAAATAGCCTGGGTGTCGAAGACTTGAACAACACTAGAAAAATTAGAAATATAACATCGAATATAATAACTGCATCCAACCCTATAAAAACAATTATGGAAAATACCTCAAATAAAGCAGCTTCAATTTTCAGTATATATTAAATAAGATTCAATATTAGTATTTAATATAAGTAATAGTAATATTCAGAATACTAGAAGTCTTATTTTGTATGAACGCGAAAATCTGCAATGATTGCAAGTGTCCTAAAAAACATACAAAACAAGACGGAAAGTTCTAACTTTAAACAGTACGAGCGAAATAAAAATACTCATATCCATCAACAATTGTACTTCTGGCTATAGATCCACCCTTTCATCGTCAGGACATCAATCACGTCCGTTCCCGGTGCCATCTGTCCGCAGCCTACCGCAATATCTGACGGCCTTGACAGTTGCTACGACATTCAAGATGTCGCGTGGGGTATCGACCGATCCATTAAGTTGGACGACCCAGACATCGGAAACGAGCACATCGCATCAATTTTTGTATACGCAACAACCATGAAATTGATCGAGAGGAAAAATGTTTTTGAAGTTTCACATCCAAGAAGGGTATTGCTTCGTTCCGTCAAAATTCATCTGTAAATCAATATTTTGTAATATTTATAACGCGATCGTTATACATATATAATATATATGAAAAACATGTGTTCACTACAAACCAACAACACGATCAATTCTTAATCTAAGTATTCAAAAATTATTGTGTATCATTGTTATGATTTTTGTCATGTAATAAATTTGATGAAAATCGCTTTAATTTAAAAGTATGAACACTATATAAACAAACTCGAAAAAACATTATTTTTAATCATGTGTACGAGTATGCAATATAATAATGTGATATAATAAATCATTACGTACTCGTATAACAGAAAATACGTAACAAAAATTAGCTTGTATTGACCAGTTGTACAATAAATAGAGCGAAAGGTAAGCTTTTACTCTCTCACTATCAATAATAAAACTTAAATTTTAACTCACTACGTAAAACAAATGATAAATAATTATTTATATTTAAAATACTGTCTTCTTATTTTAAACCATTTTACATTTGCAAATATGTTTATTTCAAACACGTGTTCTGGATATAAAATAAATGTAAAGTTCTCGGACATTTCTTCCAAAATATACCATTTACCGTTTTCAATCTTAGTACGAATCAAATATAAGCATTTTTGATGCGAATATTATTGATATTTTCAAATACCATGATCCAAACTCATAAGCTTGGAGGTCACATGATCGAACAGCGCATGGCTTAACAATTTTTTTTTCTCTCATTTCTGTTCACTTTATGACGTAACTGGAGTTATTAAAATTCGTAAAAAATATTTAACACTTTGGCCTAAACTCGCGTGCGCTAACCCCAAAGCAACCTCGCTAAAATTATCCAGTGAGAGAAAACTTTTTCAGGCTTGAAACTGTTTGTATGTCACGTTTCTGAAATGATTATTTACGTTAGGATGGCGCGCGTGTTGGTTAGTATTTTTTTGTCTTGCTACAATTGTATTTTTTTAGCTTTTCCGTTGAAAGCTTTCCAGCTGGTTGTTTGCTGCAGTGAGGCATCTGTGATGTTACCGTGGGTCAAATAGAAGTCATGGTACTTTTTATTTACTATTTTTGAATGGTTTAACTAACGTTTTATTTTATTTTAATAAAAGAAAGCTTTGAACAAAACAGAGAGACGTCACATTAAAATTACATCGAGTTTTTCTTGCTTTTAAAGCTGACAGAAAAACAATCGGTTGTTATTACAGCTTCCAGAATGTAGAGTTAACTTTCTTTTAAACCATGTATTTCTTTTTTACATTTTGTATAATCATGTACAGAAAACTAACTTTGTATATAAATATTCATGTCTAATATTAGTACTGATCCTAAAAGATAAATGCTCAAAACAATTGGCTCTTTTAAACTAACCAATATATGCAGAAAACGGCTTATTATCATATGAATGAAACAGTCAGCCCTTCTGTATAACGTTTTCATAAGATTGGATGATTAGCTCGTTACTCGTGAGGCCAGGACCATTTAGTCTTAAGAGGTGGTTCATCTCAAAATAACAACATAGATGGACCATTATATGAAAAATTACCGCAAACACCAAAGGAAACATCTCCGTTACAAATAAAAAAAAGCATCCGTTGAAGGATGATTGATTGTTTATTTATAAATTAATTAATCTATTCATATAAAATAAATTATATTTTAAAGTATGTTAGCACTTACTGAGAAAATAAGTAAACGATGAAATAATGATCATGTTGTTTATTTGTATTTTTTCATTTAAATTTTTGCAGCCAAAATGATGATTACACTTAATATGTAATTTATAAACAATAATAATAATGGCGGATCAACACTCCACGTACAGTTCTAAGCATTCTAAAATTAGCAAGCATCATATTATTCAAAGATGAAATATATCTATGGGCTTTTTCTTTCACGTGTGCAATAAAGTAATGTTTGATTCTAGCACATTCTATGATCTGTAACCATGGTTGCGTCGTTCACGCACCATATGTTCGCCATCACTGCCTCCCGCGAACTTGACACGCATTCTACACATAAATAATATACAATTCCAGACCTGAGCAGCGAAAAAAATATTACAACCTGTGACAGGGGTTAGAGACCTTTGAAGTAGACACTACATTTTTTTGTTGACATTAGACACTAGATGACTAAATAGATATTACGAGATACATAATGTTTAGCTTATTAAAAATGTTTTCAAAATACTTGGAATTCTTCGACATATTCATATTTTGTTTGACACATTTATTTTCAAAAGTAAAACCAATTATTTTTATTTACATTTTTAAATTAACATACGCTTAAATTAATCGGATTATTCGTGATACGAATTTTTATGTACGAATTTTTATGAAATAATTCTACGGATTATTTTGGACGTTTTTTTTGTTAGCTGAATTTTAACGACCTTTAATTAGACGATGATAAGTTTTTCCGTTTTTTATTTAAATTATTTAAAAAAATTATATCTCACACTTAACTTGTTTAATTTGAAAGACAGGCGTTTCTATGTAAAGATATTTTACTTGATCATACATGTTATTTTTTATCTGTCAGCATTTCCTGCTTGAGTTTACATAGGATCCCTTATCTTAAGTAACGTTCCTAAATTTTTCCATTTCTATCCCTTTTTTATGTTAACATCATTACAAGTCACAAGCCCTGCGAAAAAATGCGATATTCTGATATAGTGTATACAAACCGAGAACCTTTACATTAGACTGCAGCTAGGTCGACTAATTCACTTATGTCTCACGAGGCAAAAAGATATTTGTTAAACGTTACTTAAAATCCCTGATGTAAGCAAACGTATATTGAAGAAAATATATCAAATATTATGACATTTGGTACCATTTTTGTTTGTGTACTATAATTCGAGTCGTAGTGACTACTATACGATACTGTACCACGAATAAAGTCGAGTAATTTCTGAATCTTGCAAAAAATTGGCATCTTATTGAGATATTTCTTTCGCGTACAGCTGCTCATAATGCTTAACACAATCCATAAATTCACATCTGTATAAGTACATTTTAAATAAGATTGATTCAACCAAACAAAGAGCACTTAAAAGAATAGTACCATAACTTTTGGTCGCCAATCTACAGAGCACATATGTTTAAACGGTTCTTGATTTTTGTTGTATCGTTTTTTTACGGACACTTGTTATATAAATTTATTTGTGTGCTTACAAAAAATAAAACAAACTAAGAATACTATTCGTTATGTAAAAATAACTGAATTAAGACATTCACAACATCTAGTAAATTAAATTAGCATAAATCATGAAGCTTATTCAAACAAATAAATGTTTCAAAACAGGACCACAACTTTTCCAATGATGAATTATTTTTACCAAATTTACTTTGGTCGTTTCAGACTCCGAACGCTGTGAGTAAGTAATCCAAACATGAAATATTACATTTGGTAGTCGACCTTCGTTTTGCTGACATTGGAAATTTTTCCCGAAACCAATTCTAGAAATTCTTCAGAATCGCTCAGAGTTAGATTCAAAGCAAGCAAAATCAGATATAGTGAGTGGCCACGTAATGTATTCAGTGCTTTGTATATGTTTCAGTAGAGTATTATAAGAAGTTTGCAACTTTCCAAGAAGAGATGAATACAAATTTTGCTAATGATAATTGATTTGAATCTCTGAAAATCATGATTATTTTATTTGATCCGGGAAGAATATTTGAGTGTCTTAGATATGTAGTTTCTTTAACAAAAATACAACATATGATGTATTTTAAACATGACAAATATTTATAGCTTTTTATTTGGTGTATATTTTAAGATTTTTTATTTTGATAAGATGTAGTGTGTAGTCTTTTTATTTAATAACTTTTATATGGTATAAAAAAATATTCTTTATGTGTACTATTTGTATACTAAATCAATACTCAAAAAATATATGATGTCTCTTCTTATATATTATCCAACTTTCCAGAAAAGATCTCAATTACCCCCAGTTTATCGTAAAAATTTATGTACTCAGAATATTTCAATTGAATATGTAACACTCGAATAATATAGAAATAATTACACTACTTTCATCTTAAACAATTGATACACATACGCATGAAAATTTACAATATTTCTCACATCAATAAATCGAAAAAATGAACGACAAACACTGAAATTCGAAACCACTAACCTTTACAACCATATTCATTTCATTATCTGACGCTGGCTGATCGGCCATATGCATCGCATACCAAGTCGATAAATTGCGTTAATTTCTCAACTCGTGTTATATTATATTATTGATACAAAATATTTACAGCTTGTTCAAAACTGTATGAATACTTACATCATTTATATTAAATAGTATTTTTTATTTAACAGCTGAGAAATCATGAGTTACATTTGAAACCCAAGGATTTTAACCGTAACAATTTATGAGAAGTTTAAGTGACACTCAATTTGATACAAAAAAATACCTAAAAAATTAATTCATATAAAAAATCTTAGCAAAATCAATCACTTAAGCTTCCTCAATTCGTAATATATTGTTTACATTACAAAAGCTTCAACCTGCCAAAGACCTGTTTGAAAAAAAAATTTGAAATGACGTAACATTGTAACATTTAAAATAATATGTACATTGAACATACCTTATTGGAAATATCCTTGACAAAACACGAACAAAACCTTTATTAAAATAAATTATTAAATTCATTTCTATGAATTATATTTATACGATGCGCAATAAATTTTTTGTCAGCAAATACATTTTTCTACATCCATTCAAAGATTTTTAATAATACAATTCAACGAGCACAAGCACTTATTCAACCTAATACGTATATACAATACTCGATGCACTCGTAGTAATAATAATCGTAGTAATTTATCACCAGATTCGTTTCACTGGACGGGCACTAAGTCGTGCCAAAATAACGATTTTGAAACATAGCTTTGGAAATTGTAACAACACCAACAAGCAAACCGTAAGCCATGTCAGTAAATTTACTAAACACGAAGTGAGCTGACGTAAACCACTCTGCGTAAACATTGGAAGAGATATTTAGCTTCAAGAACCTGCAATAAACATTGCACTCAAATAGTGTAACATTGAACTTATCGCTCAAATAGAAAACAGACTATTTCAAAACATTTCTGAATTCAAATTATGTCGTATTGAATTGGGCCGCCCTTTAGAACCAAAAAGTCAAGACCTCTACTGCGTTAAGCTATTCATACTAGGTTTTTTAAAACGATGTTTGACAAAAATTTATCGTTTCATCATGTATTTAAATAATTTAATAATATTTGTTCTATTTGACATGTATGATATAAATTTGAAATAAAACTTTCTTTAATTTATTGAATAACTTTTTTAATTAAAATTAAATTAAAAAATATATATAAATGTAGATCGTTCATCAATTTAAATAACAAACATAACAAATTATTACCATCAGCCAATCATAAAAAACCCAAATTAAAAAATGAGAGATTTTTTTAAAAAATAGTCGTAAATTACTGAAAAATAAGTTTTCGCAACCTGACGTAGCCGAAACATGTCCTCCTATAATAAAAAATTCTGGAATAATTTTTAAATAATATTATATTTTTATTTTGATGGAAAAATAAACTTTTTGCATGACAAGATACGTATCATTGTTCAAGTCGTAATTTAGAAAGCGTCTAAATTGCATTCCTGTCTTTCAGCGAAGCATTTGGTCGAGCACTCTTTGACTATGCACTCGTGCGTCTACTACTTGCATCAAGCGTGACATTCCTATTAGACGGACATTTTGATTGCGATCTTCGTCCAGAGAATCTATCGACACTTCTCTAGAATACGAAGCTCTCGATAGATTTATTCTAGAACAGCTATTGACATGCGAAACGGCGAGAGCAACAACGAAATAACTCACAAAATATTATTTCCTTAGTTTATTTGCTTTTATAAACTGTATAATTTCCCTACGTTACTAGAGTATTAATGTATTCACTAACGACATACTTGAAACGCTTAAGTAAAACGTATTTTAACTGCATAAACCAAAATATCGCTCGAAGAGTAATAAATCGTCAGTGACTATGATTTTTGCTTTTTTAAGCGCACTTTCTTCTCTATCTGTTCCGTATCTGGATCATATGGTTACTTTAAAGTGCCGCCACACAGTTCTGTCAACTAACATTGTCAAAATACATATCTCCACCTGGAATTCCTTCTGAGAACATATGTACGAGCAGTTACCGACGTTCCCCATGACTAGAGATCGGGGAATTGAAGAGACGGATGCTATATTATTCGAGAGATATTTGAATATTTGTTATTCAGCATTTTTACGGAAATCGAATAACTCTCTCCAGTACCAAATTTCGAGCTTGCGGCGCCCTAGGGCAATTTTTTTCTAGCCCCCCATAGTGTTTATATTTAAAATATATATATAAGAAATATTTGTTGCCTCGGCACCCTTAGCTTATTTGACGCCCTGGGACACCATCCCACTTCGCCACCCCCTAAAACCACCACTGACTAGCTCCATACTCGCAAAGGCTGCACCATTTTGGTTCGACTCAAAATAATCTATAAGTGGAATTTTTTATATGCTGACAATATTATACTACAGCTTTGCATTCACATATTTACAGCAAATGTGGTATTCCATTTACTGCGTTCCAATCTTTAATCATCCTACCTACTTTAAGCCTTGATGTATTATACATCACAACAACTTCGGAAGATTTTTCAACCTATTAAGGGCGTGTCGTCCATATTTCAGTGATTAATATTTTCAGCCTAAGACGCATTACCACGAGAAAACAGCGAGCAATACAAAAAAAATATTTTTCAATCTCGTCATCATATTTAGTGGTGCTTTATTATGAGGAGACAACTGAAAGAAAGGTCTTACGTAGGTACTCGTATTTTGCATAAATTTATAAACCATATTTAAAACGGATATTTTATTCAGTATTATTAAACATGTACCTATCTCATAACTTACACCCATCTACTCACTCATACCTTGTATTTTATAAACACACACACTTTCTTGCCTAATTGACTCGATAATGGCTACCTGACGTATCCGAAACATGTTGACCTTTAATATAAAATTGTGAAATAATTTCTAAATAACCTCAAAAAGAGAGTGAGTGCAAGGCTTTAACGATGTTTCAAGCGCCGTTCAAAAGTAAGAATGTTCTGCAAATTAGAGTAAAATAAACTGTAAGTAAATCGCAATTTAATCTATGATGATAATTGTTTATTGTATCTTACGTGTTTCAAATCTAAAAGTGCTAAAAAATACACAAAATAATTTATACGACACTTGTTCAATATATGTTATTTTAGATCCCAGACGAGCGATAGAAAAAGCTCTAAATCGGTCGTTTTAACATTCTGATGTGTAATTTTAACCCGCCGCTTAGTCGTCGACGTTAATCTCGTTTGTTTTATTTATTGCTGGCGCTGATTGCCGCTGGAAGCGTTGCGGAGAATACGATGAGAGGTTTTCACTGAAGGGCGATACAAAAATTATACGAGCTTTTAAAAGCTCGTGACTCTGACGTACAGCTTTAAATCTTTAATATTTTCATAACGCATCAAATCATAACTGGTATTCCTAAAATGTTTGGTTGCATTTTTATTTTAGATTAACTTTAATTTATTAAGAATAGAGCATGATTCTTGAGTAAAAACCTTAATTGTAGAAATTTTATTTTTAATTGTAAATGTTTCAAAAGTTCGCCCCAAATAATTGATAAGCTTGTACTTAATTCAGTGATCTAGTTACGCAGTTTAATTTTTTTATAATTCCGAATTATAGTAAAAAAATAAATAGTTTAATATTAAAGGATCGTGCTTAATTTTAATGAATAATGTATTCAATTTTACTAGAACCATGGCCTAAAAAAATACTGTTAAGCAGATTTATTTTTGAAGATTAAAATATAAAATTCAATACCATCTTATCATATTTATGATTTTTAATTATTTTTACGTATTTTTAATTTTTTGTAATTTTTCATTTTATTACATAATTTATGGGCTTATTAATTTTTTTAAACCAAAACTAATAAAAATAAGTTAAGTACAGTTATTGAACGATAGTAAATCTAGGTCGTTGGCTTTATAAACAAGTTCATTCCATTGCCAACATGAAACTGATTCAGTTGAGATAAGAATTTTATCAATTACATCCGAAATAATTTCATGTAATTTTCCGCCATTGAAACCTTGTTGCGCAGACGATTTACAACACTTAGCAATTTTCAATCAGACAGACTGAAGGAAATCGAGTGAGACTTGCCAACTGGCGTCAACAATTAAGCTTAATTTATAGTCCGCAAACTATCCGCGCTCAAAAGATTTACGGATCGACTCGCATTTTTATTTTACATGCAAATTGTGCTTAGTCTACAAACTCACGAGTCTTAAATTTTAGATTTTTGTGATCATTTTTTCATAATAACCCGGGATTTATTAATGTACTTGGGATATCATTACGTGGACCAAATAATATTATTTATATTGTCGCCATAAATGAAATTGCTAATATATTATCACAATTTTAAATTCATATAAAAACATAGAACTCTATCACATATGTGGAAAATGAAACAATAAATACATAAATTTTAATATCAACAAACTTCTATACTTTTGGCATTAGGTATGAAAAATATTTCATTTCAAAAATTAATAAAAAATTCAAAAAAATACCTGTTTGGTAAGGGAAAAACCTTCAAAAGGTCATTTTATCTAAATAAAGAGTGGTCGTGAAAAGATCCATGACTGTTTTTTTCTATTCTGGCATCATCATTATAAATAAGAAGAAAAAAGAACTATCTTGCATCTCTGTCATAAGTGGCTTGAGCGTGAAAACGTAAAAGCATGCATTTTTTCGTTCCTTTCTCAAACTTTGAACTTTTCATTGACTTCAGTAAAGCCACATCTTAAAATTGTATTATACGAGTATCTCAGATTCGCACATATACACAAACCCTTAGCTAATATCAATATATATACAATATAGAAATATCTATCCCTGAATCGAGCTTTACTTACGTATTAAAGGTAGAACAGGAGTATAATTAATATATAACTTATTCATAATAATGATGCATGGGTAAAAATAATAGTTTTCATAGCTATACAACTTTAAGCGTGCACGCAACCCAGTTTCCAAATAATTTACTAGCTTATTCACTATAAACGTAAAATGCACGAGTGTTTTTAAGCGGCAAGCGTAATCTCTAATCAGACAATAAAACTGTGTTCGTTTAAAATCCCGCAATAAAGCACTCCCAGAAATAGTTGCAGAGTAATCCGCCAGTCATGAATCTTGAAAGCTTTCATCGAGATTTAAGCTTCTGAAGCTCGAGCTTCTACGTCGGGCGCGTCACAACTCGAGCAGCGTCACGCGACACTCCTGCGTCAGGAAAAGCTCTCAGCCATCACGAGAATAACTTTTACTCGTCATGGCTGAGCGTAGACTTTTACGCAAAAAGCTCCGTCCGAATGCAGGGTGAGTGGTGATTTGAAAGCGTAACAAAGTAGATGCCGATAATGCTCTGATTTATTAATTGTTCAGCAGTGACGACCACTTCGACAGCGAGTGCGCATGATCAGTTGCTTATTTTATTCGTCATTTTGGTATTTATTTTTGATATGTACTATATAACATTTATTTTTTGTAATTTGCAGAAATTGCTGAGCTATTATTCAGTTACAGATTTGTTTACGTAAGTTACTCCATGTTTGACATGACATCAATTTATTTTATATAATTTTTTCACTTTTATAAGTTCGTTTTGTGACACATTGAAATTGTAAAAATAGTTATTTTTACAAATTTACTTATTATTATAGTAAAATAGTAATTTTACTTGTTTATAAAGATATTTTAAATAATTATACATCATTCTACTAAGCTCGATATTTGGTTAAAGAACTTGGACATTCTATAATATGTATATATATATATCGTTTTTCTTTTATATTTCAATATTATTTATATTCCTTTCTGCACCAGTAACCTCCTACAATAAACACAACAATACTCTTATGTTTTATCTCCAGTTAAATACGCACCAAAGAGTTTGATAAATAAAAATGTTCATATATTCAAAGATGAACACGTAAATATTTTCAACAATCCGGAAACTATTTCCTTCGTGCTTCGGAAGCAAAGCTATTTACAACCAATAAAACTATGGTTTCAAAAGAAAGCTTGCAATATTTTACTCATGAGTCATTTTTCATTTCGAATTTTCAATTTAATGCAAAGTTAAATGATTTATTGTTACTATTTATTTTGCTGCAGTTGTATTGCTTTTGAATCTTTTTTGCAATAGTAAAGTGAGGTTAAAAAAGTGAATATATCCTATTTATTTTTAATTTTTGAACAATAATCGTTTTGTTTTATTTTTATATACGATATAATTAATCGATTTCAATGCAGCCGTGACATATTTTTTAAATTTAACTTTAAGACAAAACAATATATTTTTATACGTAATAATTTATAAGGCCATGTTTTTAATTTTCTTTCAAATGTTTATCACTGAAAATTATGTTATCGATAAAAAGAATCAGTGCGTTTTCTTATATTTGTAATTAGAATTTAAGAATATATTTATTACTAAGATAAATGTTTAATATGGAGAAAAAATGCCATGTTAACATTCTAATTACTTATAAAATAATATTTTTGAACTAAACACTGCTTTATTAAGTGAAATAACATTGATTATGCTAATTCATATGAGTGAGTATACAAACAGGCTGATTATACTGCAAAACGTACAATTTTTAAAAGACGTATATATGCTGTATCCGCAGTATTAATTTGACAACATCATTACGTGAATACGGTCTGGAATGATCCATTTTATTGTAAATGTATGGCGTCTATTTATGTTCCACTAAATTCAATTATTTTACAATGATAGGTTAATTAACGGTTGAATAAGATTAGACTTACACCAACCAAGAGTATTTATGTATAATATGGACAAAAACATATACCTCATATAATTAATTTCACATTTTATATCCAGCTTTGCGGGTATAAAAACAGCTACCTCTTGCATGACAGACGGGCATTTCACAATTATGTATGTTCCTTAATGTAATACGTTACCACAAAATCAAATTCAATCTCATCAAACACATTACACAATAATAACTACACTGAGATCAAAAGCACTATTTTTTCAACTGAACATAGAAAATACAGTTTTCCGTCTATTCGGCTAACATCAAAGGCCATAGGAGTCTGCAATAAAAAGTAATGATATAAACTTATAAATAGAGTATTGACTTACGATTATATATACTCGTATTATATACTAGTATTAAACCTGCTCGAATTTCAATGTATTAGGTGTATTTTGTATAATTGGTTGCCTAAATGAAACCGATTCTTGCTACTTATAAGAATACAAAATAAATCATAAATTAATTTAAAAAGACAAATAATGTGGATTCATTTTACATAAAATGAAGATTTATACAATATTTTGTAAGTAACTACTTGATTATTTCATTTTGTTATTTAAATATGACTTTTGCTTCTTGAATAATAGATAAATAACTTGAATAATAGAAACTTTGCGGAATAATACTAGAGCTGTGATAAAATATAATTTTAAAAATCTTACATATACAAAAACACTTTTTTGACAGTTCTAGGATTCTTGCAGTTTTCAAGATGCATATTCTCTTACGAAGTGATAGCCTTAATTTGCATACATTATACTGTGTAATTAAACTTCAGTACAGCATTCATACATCTTACATAAATTACAGACTTATATAAGCTTTGAGACTTGCTAATGACTATTGTTGACGATATGCCGTATAACGTCAATTTTTACTGTTTTTTTTTTTAAATATGAGAAATTAATAATTCTCAACCTAGGATGTTTAAAGGTATCTACTGGTCAGCTTAAGTAATTATATAAAAACTTTTAGTTTAGTAAGCAGATTGTTTCGTATTTATATTTTTATATTCGTTTAAATAAACATAAACGTTTAAATATACTAATATTGCAAAAATTTCGCTTGCGACGTAATCTTTTAAGCTGAATGTGACCAATAACGAATTATGCGCATGGTCATAATCATATCTGATCCTTGCTGCAAAAAGATTCAAAACTATTCGTGTAGAGTATTGACTTGAACTAGAATAAATAAAGTACGGACTTTGATACTAGATTGTCTATAAAAAATATCGACTAAGTCTGCGGTAGTAATGTGATTTTTATGACCGGCTCTCATATTGATGCGGTCCGCGGTCTCAGCTGTTTGGCCTCTTCGGTAAGCCCGACTGGCCTTAGACCAAATCTGCGGTTGCGTAATGTACGTAAGACCGATTGAAATAAGGCACTCGGGTCGGGACTGAACCTCGGATTACCACGTCGTAAAGCCTCGGCTTTATCGTAAAAAGCTTCGCAACCCATATCTTATTTCTATGCCGAAAAATTTGCATTTTACGCTTAGCTTAAAAGACAAGTGTTTTCACTTCGGTCATAGTATTTAAATTATTTTGTAGTTAATAATTAAATATCACATATTATTTTAATCTGAAAATGTATCGATATTTCAAATACAAATGTATGTGTAGTTTTTTAGTATAGTGATTTAATTATTTATTTACAATATCAAACAATAATCCAGTGTCAATACACAATTGCCTAAAAATATTTCACAACATTTATGACATATTGTACCTTTATTCTAGTATTCATGTTTTCTATTTCTCATTTTCTTCAATGCCAAAGATAATTTAATAAATATTTGGATCTTTCAGATGACATCCTTCTTCTTAAAAGAATGTCATCTATATTCTATAGTACAATCAACCTTGTGCTACTTAAAATAATTATAATAGTTCAAAATTTCAATTTCAAGGGTTCGTGCACTTCCATTGAAGTTACTCGATCTACTGACTACAAATGCACATGACGTGATTAAATGTTGTACTATTTCATTTAAATTAATAACTGAAAATTAATAGAGTAGCATTGATGATGCTTCACATTTCAAATCACACTGCAACAGCACTTAACGACCATTAAACTGATCAACGTAATTCAATAAATAATTCATAATTAACCACTATTTGAATCATATTTGAGATTGACAAACATTATCATCATTATGGATAACGACGTTGGCGAATAAACTTTTCACCATCACATAATGACAATTGTTATGTTATATTATATTTAAAAAATATCCTTTCATTATCATCTATAGGTATCTTTCAAGATATTTTTATGTATATTTTCTGCCAAAAAAAAAGATACTAATTCGAAAATTATGAAAAAAAAAGCCTATCATTTATCGTACGAGTAGCCTGTTATTATTCATATGTAACAAACAATACTTTACTTAACAATTTAGATTATTCTCTAAGCTCTCCGATTTACAATCACTCACTTCTTTAATGTCTGAAAGCTCGCTTTTCTCCCATTTGGCCTTGGCCTTAACGGCGGAATGTTTACTGCCCCTCTGTAATACTGAATTATTTAATTCATGTAACCACGTCTCTCACACGAGCCACTAGAGGGCACTTTGGTGACATCCAATGCCTTAATGAGGTCATCGGCCGCCATTTGGAAACTTTACCATTCATTGTGGGTTCTATGAACAAAGTAATAGTATTATGAAAGAAAAACAACCTTTCGTTAATGAAATTTCGCCATAATATCTGTTAATAATAAATTTGTATAGAAATAAATGTCTTGTTATATTGATTAAAAAGTAGTATTTTATTCAATTATAAGCTTATTAATTTCTGATATTATCAGTACACACAAGTAACTTAAAAATAAACATGTTCTTTATTAAATGTCTGTCATAGACTTTAATTCAAAATTGCTGATAGATGACGCTGTTTTATGAATATAATCCATCAACAGTGGGTCCCCTTGCAAATCTATGTATACCGCTTTTTTATCATTATCAAAAATTTGTAATGACGTTGGCAGATCAATATTCTACACACAGTGCTTAACCATCCTCAAATGGTAATCCAAGGTAATCGAAAGATTGCCGTCTTAAGATATTTTTGTACTTCAATGTTTTATATATAATAATTATAAGAAATATGTTATGTATAAGTGTTAATTATATCAATATTTATCAACTAGTTTTACTCTCTTTGTTTATTTATTCTTACTTAGTATAATAATCTATATTTAAACACAAAGCCATGTCACATAAAATGTCTAGATTTATTATGCATGCTCCACATAATTATTTAAGTTAATAGAATGCTTTCGTTTGTTTAAGAAACCATGAAGGGTTTGGCTTCATAACATCATTAACTCATCGCTAACATCAAGCTGAACAAACTTTCAGCGAACAGAAATGCTTAGATTTGGAAATGAAAAATCGAATTGAATATTACATTTTACTTACAATGATTATAATAGACACAAATATCCTTAAATAATATAACTATCTCTATAATCTATCGGTTATCATAAAGGAACATTTGGTCATTACGTTGTTAACATACGACCGAATACATCTCCACGGTTTAATGTTATTCTCTAGTTTTTTTTTTCAGAATTACTTGCTGTTATCTTACAAGAACTATCTGTAAGGGCAAAAATCATGACCATAAAAATACGAATAATATATTTTAGGTAGGTATAATTTTTCGGATATGTTAATATTTTTAAGGAAACAGGTCTGAAAATATGTATATATTAGTATTATTTTTAACTGCAAAAAGTGTCTAACTAAATAAATCTTTTAACTACCTAATGAATATTTATTTATTTGTTTTTACATGGATCAGAGTTAGTATGACTTCTGTTTAGGATACTTCAGTTTTGATTAACTCGTAGCCTTCTTCAATCAATGACACCCTTACGTCTAATCTACAATCAATGGAACACAGACGTAAGGTTGGTTCTCTTAGTCTTTTCTACCGTTATTACCACGGTCGCTGCTCTTCGGAACTTAAAGAACTAATTCCTCCTGCACCCACTCACAGCCGACAAACTCGTCTTACACTTGCCGAACATCCATACACGGTTAATATATGTCGACCAAGAACTGGCAGCTTCCAAAGTTCCTTCCTTAATGCCACCGGTAAGCTATGGAATGCTCTTCCAGCGTCTGTGTTTCCTCCTTCCTACAATCTGGATCTCTTCAAGAAACAGATAAATATACACTTGCAATCTCCCCAACCCACACACAAACACGAACACAACACACGTTTCCCGCATGCAGCGTCCAGCCTCCCTGGCTGAGCGTCATAGAGTGCACTGGTCTTGACCGGTTGTGCTTTCCAGCATGCGTTTACATAAAAAAAAATTTAAAAAAAATCAGTCATTTGTCATCAGCTTTCTCTTGACAGTGACGGATTGAAGAAGGCTATGGGTTAGTTAAAACTGCAGTCTTCTAAACAGAGGTGATACTCAACGAGATCCATGTAAAAATAAGGTAAACAAATAAATATTTATTATTTAAAATGGATCTCAAAGTGAATGCTAAAAAAACTTTAAAAATATATAATAATAACTTATTGTGTGTAATGTTGTAACGAAATAAGGTTTCTAATAAAAACTCCATTCTGGTTTTTTTAATTACAAATTATTACCAATTCTATTGCAGCAGCGTTATGAGATTGAAAAATCATAATATAATGACAAAAATAATTGGAAAGGAAATTAAACTTGCTAAGCAAATCAAATGATACGAGGAAAAATCACGCGAACATTGGCGATTTAGCCTTCTTCGTGGAGGAAATTGGACCGATTAATGTTTCAATTTATTATTTTATGTTTAATATTTTACACGAAAATCTTGTATGTAGTTAAACCTTAGAAAGGGATTTTTTAATCAATCAAACCTGCCTACCTTGATTATTATTTCGCAATTAAATATAATTTACAACATTTTGTATTGTATTCAACATTATTCTTAAAATAATTATTGTACAATTAAGATACCATTATTTTAGCAGACGGGGCTTGAAATATTATACATTTTGAATTTATTTTTAAGATTAATATAATATGCCAACATTATCTGATGAATTTAATCGAAATTAGTGTATACTTAGCTAATTATTTTTACAATAGTGAACATCTTTTGTAGATCTTTTACCGTAGTCTTATTTAGTATTTTTGTGGTCATAGAATTAAATAAAAAAAATAGTTTACCACTTATAACAAATTGATGTGTTAATATTGTACAGGTATTTGTTCAATTGTTCAATTCTTTACTCAGTGCTGGACCGTTGTCAATGCTTTCAACAAATTAAAACATCAAAAAATGAAAAAGTTCGTGGTCCGAATCCCAGCGTCTGTCATTTATTTTACTCTAATATTAATAATTGAAATTTTATAATATAAAGTTGCAGTAAATTTGTATAAACTGATATCAGCTATCCAAGATTACAATACCCTGAACAAAAAAGTGAAAAAATCCATGAGATTTGACATTCGTCGTTCAAACACCGAGTATATCATGGAGATTTTTGCACAAGGTCGAGGGTCAAATGCATTAAGCAGACACACCTCTATAGAACAGGCCCAACTTTCCAAACTAAAGACACACGATGGGAAGATAACAACAAATCTTAATGATATACTGAAGGAAATAGAACATTTCTACGGGTTATTGTATTCATCTACGATGCCAGGTCCTAATGACAGATCTGCGGACGACAGGAGGGCTACTCTCACAAAACACTGGTCTGAAGACATCCCAGATATAAGTATATTCGAAATTAAATCGGCCCTAAAACAACTTACGAACAACAAAGCCCCTGGAGAAGACGGAATTACATCTGAGCTTCTGAAAGTAGGAGGAACCCCTCTGTTGAAAGAGCTTAAAAAACTATTCAACAAGGTAATAGAACATGGAGAAACCCCGGCGACATGGAGTACGAGTATTGTGATATTGTTCCACAAAAAGGGGATAAATCACTGCTCAAAAACTACTGACCCATTTCCCTTCTTTCCCATGTGTATAAAGTATTCTCCAGAATTTTAACAAACAGGCTGACGGGTCGATTTGATGAATTTCAACCTCGAGAGCAAGCTGGGCTTAGGAAAGGCTTTAGTACAATTGATCATATCCACACGCTAAGACAAATCATTCAGAAAACCGAAGAATATAATCAGCCACTCTGCCTCGCCTTTGTAGACTATGAAAAGGCATTTGACTCAATCGAGACTTGGGCAGTGCTAGATTCACTACAACGCTGCAAAATAGACTATCGGTATATGGAGATAATAAAATATCTTTACAAATCTGCAACAATGATGGTCCAGCTCCATGATAGCACTAACAATATTTCTATAAACAAAGGTGTTAGACAAGGAGATGTAATATCTCCAAAACTCTTCACAAACGCCCTAGAAGATATTTTTAAACTGCTATCCTGGACAAAATGTGGAATAAATATTAACGGAGAGTACATTTCCCACCTCCGATTTGCAGATGACATAGTGCTAATAGCCAAATCACCTGACAAGCTCCAAGACATGCTCTACGACCTCAATGAAGCATCGAACAAAATTGGTCTGAAAATGAACATGGATAAAACAAAAGCCATGATTAATAGTCGTATTTCACAGACCTTTGATCCTATTACCATTGGAGGAACAGAAATAGAGGTTGTAAGCGACTATACCTATCTGGGACAAGTAATACAACTAGGGCGAAATAACTTCTCAAAATAAATCGACAGGCGCATACAACTGGGATGGGCAGCATTTGGAAAACTAAAGTACATTTTTAAAGCGAAAATTCCACAATGCCTTAAAACTAAGGCGTTTAACCAATGCGTCCTCCCTGTATTAACTTATGGCGCAGAGACGTGGAATCTGACAGCAAGTCTTACCCATAAAATAAAAGTCACCCAGCGTGCTATGGAAAGATCCATGCTCGGAGTGTCGCTAAAAGATAGAATCCGAAACGAGGAAATACGCAGAAGAACTCAAGTAGTGGATGCTACCCAACGAATAGGCACACTCAAGTGGCAATGTGCAGGACATATCTGTCGAAGAGATGGCGGTCGATGGGGAAGAAAAGTATTGGAATGGCGCCCAAGAACTGGCAAACGAAGCATTGGCGGACCCCCTACAAGATGGACTGACGATATAAGAAGAATAGCGGGAGTGACCTGGATGCGGAAGGCGGAGGATCGAAGAGGATGGAGACTCATGCGGGAGGCCTACGTTCAACAGTAAACGGACACAGGCTGATGATGATATCAGCTTGATATAGCTCCTTAAGGCCGATGCCGTAAAGCCTCAACAAGCGATCTTTTGTCTATTATTTTGGTTCGCTTGCGTGACATCTACATCGAATGTTAAGCGGTGTTTGCATACGCCAAAATAATTTTTATGACAGTTGGTCCATTGATAGTTGGTACAACTGTCCTCTTGGCGGGTGGTACCGCCGAAATGTGAGAGCGGGCAAGTAGTCGCAACTCGCCCGTCCTCGTGGTAGGACCGTCCCTAAGGGCGGCCCTTTAACGGGCGACGTTATTGACAAATAAACATGTATCGTGAAACAGAAACAAGTTGTTTATAATGTGAACCTGATCCTGCATCTTTCATCCAGTAAATCGATGTCCTAAATGGAAGAGGAGGATATCAAAACATATTAATCTCTTATAAATTGGTATAAGAGTATTGAAATATATACGAGTATTCGAAAAAATCCACCAAACACAATTTAAGTTTACCCTCTCTCTTCATAACGCCAGTCCACGATTCGGGCAATATACGGGTAAGTAAAGTGGGGTGCGGGCAAGGTAAGAATGAAAAGAAAAAGGACTACGGATTTAATAAAAAACCGGTAGAGAAGTGGGCAGGAAAATGGACTAAAAATTGTGGTCAAAAAAGTTAAGCTGTGTGTGCTATATATTTATCTACATATTATATTTTGTGAAGCATAGCAACACGTAGATGGGAATGTTAATGAAATAAATATCATTAATAATTAAATATACATATACTATATATAAAATTCTTTTTTCAACGCGTTAATCCAAACACAAAAATAACGCCAGAAGCGGGATGCGAACCGCGGACCTTGGAAACCAACTATGGCCAGGTATTCATACCGCTCAGCCGACTGGGCTTAGCCCAGTCGTTGGGCTTAGCCCAGTTGGTTTCCAAGGTCCGCGGTTCGCATCCCGCTTCTGCCGTTATTTTTGTGTTTGGATTGACGCGTTGAAAAAAGAATTTTATGTATAGTATATGTATATTTAATTATTAATAATATTATAATATAGTAAAATGATCTATAAAAGTAGATTAGAATATTGAAATAATAAAATAATATTCTAATAAAAATTAAAAAACAATCCATAAAATAAATATCAATGAACTTACTACCGTGAGCACTTTTCTCAGATCATGCTGCAGGGCTGCTATATCCAAGGATCCTCCAGCATTCTCTCCCAGCCTTCTCAGAGTCTCTGCCAAGGGTCCTCTCATGGCCTGCAGGGTCTGCCAAGATTGTGCGTACTGTCTTCTAACCAGCTCGATGATCGTGGAAGTCAGCGCCAACCCCACCAGGATGTACATGGTGCATAACAGCATGTAGCTGGGCTGCTCTGCAAATACATATAACATTACTACCTCAACATCAAAATCCAAATACATACTTTTATTCAACCAACCTTATGTCATATAACTCAATAAGGATAAAAAAAAATGCTGATACACTCTTGTGTGATTTGACATGCCAACTGGTGTGACCAAGAATACGACGGTAGAATAGCATGCAATGTTTTCAGCAAAATTTTCTTGTTCTTTAATACAAAAACACAATTTTTAACTGCAATTGTAGTAACAGGTAACAGTATGTAGGTAACAATATTTGCTATACGGTCGATGCAGTATCGCTGGCAAGTATTCGTTTGACGTTAGAAAAACATTCGGTTCAAATGGCTACCCAATTTTTATTAAATTTATAGGTACTCTTCTTTAAATTACAGAAGGCGCTCTGAACGAGAATATTTGCAACAAGTATTCAATAAAATAAACTGCTCGCCATATAGTATGAATTGCTTAAAAGGTTGTAGAAAACGCTGTAGAAAACAATGTATCAGAATTCGTTGCTGCAAGCCAATCCTCAGTCAGAGATTTGATACTCCGAAGAAGGATTTTGTCTAAAACTGAATGGTTATGACAGGGCTTAAAGCGGCAAAGAATTTGAAAATAAGATATTTTAAACTTGTAATCATTCTTCGTTATCTAAAAAAAATACCAATACAGGTACGTTCTTGGTATCTGTTATTAAAAGATGATATGATTTAAAATACAAACATTTTTATTTCAGCTGACATTTATAACCTCTGACTTCAATTATTTTAACTATTATCTTCTAGAATCTAGAGTATTATGTAAATATTGTATACACTATGTGTGAAAAAAGTACAAATAATTATATAAAATAATGTCCTAGTGCTTAAATATTTTAGGAGAACTACAAAGGCTGTGTTGTGTAATATGATATATGCTTAAGTTTGCTAATATGTTTACAATACACAATAACCTACAGCATAGGTGCATAGCCACTCTACAAAAAATAATTGCATTTTAATGATAAAATAGGTATATTAGTTATTTTTTTATGCAGTTTACACTTTCTGCCATAATCCAGTTTATTTCAAGTTATTACGTCAGAAAGACCTTCAAGAGTCGGACCAACAATTGGCATGAGTGTGCGTGGTAAATTCGTTTTATTAAATAAAATATTTATTTATATTTAAGATTATATTATCAATATCCATCAATCTACTATTATGTATTAATAGATGATATCCAAACTGATAGAAAAGAAATAGTAAGGATTAGTAATAAACTGGATCTTTAGTATCATATGCGTACAACTGAAAAATTCTATAATTCTATAACAAACCTTAAAGATTACTTACCTCCATCTATCTTATAAGAATATACGAGTATTTTCTCTCTTATAATACATTTTTTATTAACCAATGTTAAACGTTGCATGGCAGGTAGTACATAGTTTCATATAGTCTTAAAAATATCTACGAATTCACTAATAAATAAATAAATACAAACTAACTTGTGCTAATTAAAACGGACTTATCATAACGATCTCAGAGATAATATTTAAGCGAATTGTGTTCTCGTTTTGAGTCGTTGTGCTAAGTCTTATGCATGTGAAGAAAAACTAGAAAATTAAATAATATCTCGTATCTAAATGACCTGGTAGCGCCTTACCTGTGTATGCTGATTAATAAAGAAATTCTCGTAGAGTGACCGATTGTATCAGACAGTAATGAAAGAAATAGAGAGAGAAAAACAAATTATTTTGGACAAGGAGAAGAAATTTTGAACATCAGTGTTGCTTTTCTTTGATTAGTTAAAATAAATCATAATTACTTTGAGTTATTTTTTAATTGCTAAAGGCCTTACTTGTGTTTTATGTGTCTAGTATAACTAGTGAATAAGGAGAAAATAAGCTTTATTAAATATCTCAAAATAAAGCCAATACTTTGCTTAAGACAATCAATTGTATTAAGCGCGATATTTTTAGTATTATTACTATCAATGTTAAAAAATATTTATGTATCGTTTAAGTTTTAAAAAGTGCTTTAAAAATTCAAATCTATATAGCATTAGTTTTATTAGATTAAATATCTTAAGTGATTTCTTATCGTAAGTCATGGTACTCTCAAACTCAAATCAACTACGAGTATATGCACATTACATTTTTCTCTACTCATATTTATCAAGTAAAAGCACACTATGTACTCTCTTCGTATGAAAATAAAAAATAATAAGATAGATATTAACAGAAAAAAAAAACATTTTCAAATTTAAAATAAGGTAAATAGTACAAGTATATATCCTCTTACAATATAAGTTAAGTGCAATTTATAGTAAATACATATGTATATTATAAAATAATATAAATTTCAAATACATAATTTGTTAGTTAAACGTAAGAACTCCTTTTTACATAATGATATATTCAAAAGTAAATTATATTCACTACTTTATATTGTAGTCAAAAAAACATTTCGAATAAGTTCTATTCAGTATTTTAGATACTCGTAGTTCAAAATAATAAATGGTGTTCTTTTGTGCATTACAAAAGTAATGGAACACTTAAATCTAGTTCTTATATTTTATGAATTGGTAAATAAATAAACAAAACTGGTACAAGTTTTAGCTCGTAAAAACAAAGTGCTTCGAGTCACTTGATCCAAACAGTGTTCCGCAATGTATGTTGAAGACATCCAAAGGAAAACACTTTAAGTTGAATACACAGCGAGATCATTATTTCTCCTACCAATCCTCGTCCCAAAGACTACGAGAGAAATCCATTGAATGGTCTGGCCACTTTGAAACTCTGTTTAGTTTTGTCACAAATAAACGAGTGAGCAAAATCTCTTCGCTTAAAAATATTTTTGTCGGCATTGTTGGCATTCCTTTATTATTTCGCAGACTGCGGCTAACTTCGCATTAAATAAATAACCCAACCGTTCGAATAAACGTCACCGAGAATATATTATTTGAATCTGCTCGTTGTATAATTTGATCGTTTCTTACGCGTATTAATGTTTCCTGTACGAAAATTTGTATTTTATAGGCTAGTAGTCCACAATCTCAAAGTGAACTGCTTTTCCAATTTAAATTGTCTAGTTAATGCGCTACAGATTTTTGGCACGGACATTGTTGAATCATTCGTTGTATTATACTACGTAAAGTTTACAATTTTATGTCTGAAATTGGCTTGTTCTTCTCGTACAAGAAAGCATAACTTTTTGTGATTCAGAATACTGATCTACCCGTAACAATGCCTCTTGGGAAGGTGATTGCTCTGTTCAACTTAATTGCCGCGTTTATCAATCTATCAAATGAATCCCAATTCAGGTTCAGAAATTCTGAGTTTTTTCATATATTTTTTTATCTCATCTGCCAAGTTAAACGGATTTTCTAGAATTGGATGTTTTTATGTGAGTAACATGTCACATCGTTTAACATTATTAATATTCAACTTGCTTATATTTAATGTTCTTATTATATGATTTTTTTTATAGATACCTTATTTTTGAAAAGTTTATTTTAAAAATATAAAAGTAGTATCTATTTATAAAAAAAAGAGTTTAGTAATAAATACAATTCTTAGAAAAATATCTGATACAAGCCACTGAGATCTTGCCTTACATGAATTGGTGACCACTGTTAAATATTATCACTGTATTACTTAACCAAAAAGTTATTCAATATTTTGTGCCGAGTACAATTTATTATCATATAAAGGGTCCGCCATCTAACTTTTTTTTTCAACTAGTGCTTATTTCGTGAATGGTAACATTTAGCTCAT
This sequence comes from Glossosoma conforme, assembly GCA_022606575.1. Classification (NCBI taxonomy): domain Eukaryota; kingdom Metazoa; phylum Arthropoda; class Insecta; order Trichoptera; family Glossosomatidae; genus Glossosoma; species Glossosoma conforme. Next base: position 2,447,009 of record JAGTXR010000025.1, on the reverse strand, counting down.
GTCTGATTTGACAGATAATAAGTTTTATCTTTCCGCTGAACGAATATGGTTGTGTATACGCTTGAACAACGCTGGAAAATATTGCGACATTACTTTGAAAATCAGGCCATTTTTCTTCGAAAATGAGCAAGGAGTGGCCGTTACAGTCAATGGCGATCGTTATCGGGCCATTTTTGTTCCTAAAAATTGAAGAAGAGGATATTGGCAACATTTGGTTTCAACACGACGGCGCTGCGTGCCACACAGCCGAAGCTACACTCGATGTTTTGCGCCCCATTTTCAAAAAAAAAAGTTATTTGGCGGACCCTTTACATATTATGATACCCACGAGTAATGTAAATACTATTGAATAAATACTTTTTATAGACATATTTTCCAACAAACATACATCAGATCAAGTAAATTTACTCCTTACGAGTAAATAAAAAAGTTAAATAACCATTTCACTCTTGGGTTATTCACTGAGTATCCTTAATGTATGTTTTGGTTAACCTTACATCATATTTTGCTAATATTATGTTTTTTACTCTCAATTCGCTAACTTACAAATTCAATAACCACCAAAAATCTTTTTCCATTCACAATTTTATAGTATTGGTTATTTTCAGTGGTAAAAGTTTTCCAATTATGAAAATTCAGGGAGTAGAAACAATTAGTTTTCCCATAATCAATGCAGTTTATTTCAGTTAAAAGTTTAAAATTTTAGATAAAAGTTTATGGTGATTATTAAAAAACATATGAACATTAAGCATGATTGACCAGCTCACTGATTATATATAATCTAACCTTACCTAAACTGATCAATTCGTTTTGGATTTAAAAACATGACAAGTTATTTAAGGTTTTTTTAAAACATTTTATTGAATTCCAAACACCAATATTTTTTCTTTTATATCAACTCCATATCCTAATCCAAAAAATGCCATCACACAGTTCTGTCATCTGCCATTATCCATACCTTGTCCTAAGAAATCTTTGCACCCAAAAATGCACCTGGGAACATATATTTTTACTAACAGCCGGTAACAGCGAAAGTATGGAAACCTAAGTAGACATTTTAAGGAGATTTAATTACTAACCCTAACGTTTCCAATGACTGAAGCTTTTGATCCGAAGGAGCGAATCAGCAACTAACAACACACGGTAGAAAATAGGTGGTAATCTATATAAGTAATCAAAAAAAGACCAGCACTTACTATTTGCTATTGTCGTTGGTCAGTATAATATGATATAAACAAGTTTATTAATAACTGATCGAATAAGCTCCCTGAAAAAAGAAAACTTGTCGTATCCTAAAATAAAAATCGATAAATAAATCTTATCAGATTGTTTCTAATTTATTAACTGTTATTTTTTTTCACATAGTCTCACACAGTTTTTTTATTTGTACGTAGTCACGGTCCAGTTCATTTCTTTGTCATACAATTGTAGATACATGCTCGTACATCAAGACTATCTCTCGAGACGCTTCATTAACACACCTGCCAACATCAAGAGGCGACCTCTATACACCAGACCAGTTTATCTTATTCTCAAAGCTTCTCATCCATACATTTCGATTTGGCATCTCTCCACGAGGGCCAAAGAAAATGCTTAATAGTCTTGACGACTGAGGAAGGAACGATGAGCTTGGCAAAGACCTTCTTACGTAATAGAGAAGACAATGCAGTACCACGAATCAATTTTCACGTGCTGCCGCCGGAATTTTAAATGCCAGAGACTACAAGTCTAACATAGGCTTCAACTGAATGGATGCGTCGACCTCATCGCTACAGAGTCTAACTACCATGCCTTTTCTTTGTACGCGGCGACCTTCAGAAAGAAGTAAAAAGTGCAAATTTATCGTATAAAACTATTACCACGTTTGGTGTTGCTTACTAAATAACGAGAAAGTGCTCTGAAAACAATGCCTAATAAGTGTTCCCAAATAGCACAGTTACATGAGGACCAGCCTAAGGGACCTAAGGGCCCAAAAATAGACTACATGTAACCCATCACATAGCTCTCCCAGTTACCATTATTCATGGCTTGATTTAAGAGTCTCTGTACTCAAGAGTCACCTAGGAACATATTATATATGATTCCTGACGACTTTTAAGGTGGGAGTGCACGGACTTAAAGCGGTGGCTGCTGAAGTGTTCGACACATTTGTCAAGTAATTTGCACACACATTTTTTATCGATATAGGATTTATAACACGACACTTGTGAAGCCTGAATTTTGATGTAATTTATATGTTAATTACAGTTTCTTAATGTAATCTGCGTTAAAATGTGGTAAAATATTTTTACTTATTTATTATGATCTCAAAGTGAATGCTTAAAATATAAATGACTCATAAAACGTTTGGATAACTGTAAATTAAATTAAATAACTTCTGTGTGCACAATTTCTATTAACTCACAACTATTCTGAGGTGCTCTTGCTTTGATAAAAAGTATAATTTGGCAAAGTTCCAGAAGCAACATTTCCCGTAGATAATTACTCTCCAACTCTATTGTCTCCAATCTTATACAACGAATCTTTGAAGAATATAAAATCATATATTTACAAGAACAACAAATAATTCATAAAAGTCATTAATTTATATATATAAAATTTAATTATATTTGGGATTTTTAAATTGATAATTAATAATATTGGAGGAATTTCATATTTTATATTTCAAATTAAGTATGATGTGAATAAAATAACTGATTATATTTTATTTATTAGGTCGTGGAAATAAGTAGTGAAAATCATTATTTTATGAAAAAATATTGAAATGAAGAATAATTATTCGATAGCATATTTTTTGTTGTATATTGTTTGCAGAGCAATAAATTTAATATGAGTTTAAATTAAAATTTCTAATTATCATATTATAGCTAGAAATACATATTAATAGTGCAAAATATTGTTTTGTCCGAACATTGCGAATAGTTATACTAAGTAAGCCTTATTAGGAGCTCACTGATGCTTTCACCTATACAACACCATCAGGAAAGAATCTTCAACTCAAAAAAACGTTGAATTAAATTATTTTAGAAAGGGTATTTCAACTCACTTGGGACAAGGTCTCCGAAGCCGATAGTCGTCATGGTGACGAAGCAAAAGTAGAAACCATCACTGAATGTCCAGTCTTGCTCCCAAGTGACGAAGAGTGCTGCTCCGGCAGCCAGGTAGAGGAACAGGAAGCCCACAGCAGATAGCGCAAACAACCATCGTTTACCGGGGCCAGGGACCTTTGGCGTTTTACTGCGAAAACCTGATAAAAATAGTCATCATTAGTGTTGCCGTAGCAATTATCACTGATAAAATCATCAAAATATTTCAGCTATAAATACGAAATTTTCTCATTATATTCTGCAATTTATATTTGTGATAGTAAAGTGATATTTTAGTGGCGAATAAATAAAGGCATAACTGTATTAAATTTAAACAAAGAAAAAAAGATAAGTTAATTTTTTTAATAACTACAGTTTGTCTTGCATGTGAAATTAATAAATTGGTAATTGGACGTGAAGTTTTATTACTTTATATTGCAATAGTTTTATTGTAGTAAATATATAGAATGATGCGAAGACCATTGCGGCTGACAGAGCTTTGCGGCGGCAGTTCGTGAATGCCATATGCTCCAGTTAGGAGAGGTAACATGGTAATGATGATGAATGATGAAATACATTCCAGTGAAAAAAAGTGTCTTATGGTAAAGAAACGACCATTTTCAGCAATGCTAGTCATTATAATATTAGGTTGAGTTCTTGATTTACGATTGAATGTTTTCATTCGTGTGTAATGCGTACAATATCAGAGTTATTAAGAGAAATTTACGGTTCGTTTCGATTTAGATAAGAAACTTCTGTGTTGAAGATGCGGCTTTAATTAAAGATGAAATTTAGGATAGAGTTAAGATAAATTGATTTTTCAGGATTTGAATAGAATATTTTGTGGTGTGCATACTATATCACGGTACTCACAAGGTAATGTTGGCATATTCCGGCCTAGAAGAGATACTCCTGTTGCGAAGATCCGGCCCCAATCAGCGATGACCGTCAAAGTCAATGGGATCCCAATCAGCGCGAACAGGATACAGAAGGTACGGCCCCAGAACGTGATGGGAACTATGTTGCCGTAACCTGGGACATAGCATGCAAGTCATCATCATATCATCCACAAGAACAACAGTCTTATAACAGTCTATCAAGGAAGTCATAATCATGGATAATCATAAAGAAGGAAAAAAATACTCTACTACAATTCCTGGGCTTTGTTAAACACCCGGTGTCCGGACGATTGACCGAAGTTGATTTTGCCGAGAGAAATTTCTCCGAGGTAAATTTGGCATTTCTTTAAAGAATGAAATGTTTAATGTTATAAATTAAAAAGCGATCAATAGAAAGGAAAAAAAACATTTTTTAAAAATAAGTCTTGTAAAATATTATTTAAAAATATGTGACTATTTTAATGAAAAATAATTCGGCTAATACCCGTTCGACCACGTGCTTTCTGTCAAATTCCTAATTACCAATCTTAATTCAGATTATTTTATGAAAGCATCTAGTTTTCACTTAACTTTAAGCTTTTCTTTAAAAATATGTGAAGTTACGAGTACAAGTTTACAAATGGTACAAAAAACATGAAACATACGAGAAGTATCCTGATCTTTAACCACAAACGAAATACATAAAAATATCAAATAAGAAGATCAAGGTTAGGTTGCGCAAAGAATCGGATAAGAAGACCGTCCTTCTTCTTTATAATAGCTTCCGGAAATGGTTATGGCCTCTATATATAAGTACGAATTTCAGTCGCAGATGAGATATTAAGACAAAGAAAAGCGGAATCCCAAACAATACAATAAAAACAAACACAGCACCTAGCGCCAGACCAATAAATTTAATTCTCAAAATGACAAAACGGAATTCAGAAATAGTAAAATGAAAAAAACAGAAACTGTGCCAAAATAAATTAACCGTCACAATGGCGCGACAAAAAATGGAACGCGATGGAGATTTATAACCAAGTTTTCTATCCAGACACTTAACAATGTCACAAACTGGATCAGACGATTGTAATATAAATCAAACTTGCAAAAAAAACTAGGCTTTTTGGATTTTCGTTGCTCAAATTAGCTTTGGCAAATATAATTAATGGTAAATTTTTTTAATCGACGCTCGTCTCCTTGGCTACCATTCAACAATCGTCGAACCGAAAGAAAACACATTAAACTTTTAATGTAATACCAGTACATAACTCTCAACGAGTATGATCACACTATTGTATGCTGAAGCTCTAAAAGAACTGGGTTAGTTGTCTCTTACGATTGTTTCTCTTTTCACGAATCATTCTATAATCATAGGACTATAGTCATAGGTTCTCTTTCTTAAAATCTGGGGATTTCTTGTCATTTCAAAGAACTCCCAAATTACATGATATATGTGGTGGTAATCTTGTATGAGGAACTAACTGAGAGATGACTTTGGTTGCTAACATAAGCTCCTAGGATCATACTATGTGAACTAATAAATGTTCCAAATTGGCAGCGGATATATAGGTATATCATAAAAAGCTCGATTCTTATCACAACATTCAGCTTTACTACAGATTTTTTTACGTAAGTTTATCAATTATACTACATTTTACAAAAAAAAAAAATCAAACTGAATGCAAAATAATATTTCAGTGTTATTTTAGTTATATTTTTTTAGATATTAATTAACTTGGCACCTATTTCACTTTTAAAGTTTATAGTACGCGCCAGCTCAGTCTTTGATGACAAGTAATCAAAATAAATTAAATTATTTAATACATGCAATAAATTTGTTTTACAGATTGCTATGATATAAAAAATTGATTATGTTTTAAAATTAAATTTATTTTTAGAAACGTTACTCCTTGTTTTACTTTTTTTAAGTGTTCGGCTTGATAAAAATCATTTTTGTATTTCATTAAAAGAATCTATTTCATTTAATGATCGATCTTTATAAGTTTTTTTTAAAGTTACTTATAAACGATTTGTGTTTTTTAATACATATGATTTATTATATTAGACTATATTTGTATCCGAATTAATTTGAATTCGTACATCAAATTTAACGTTGTGTATGGAATTCAAAAAACAAAATAAAACTTATATGAATTTTTAAATTTTTATTAGAATATTATTTTATTATTTTAATATTCTAATCTACTTTTATAGATCATTGACTATATTACAATATTATTATTAATTAAATATACATATACTATACATAAAATTCTTTTTTCAACGCGTCAATCCAAGCACAAAAATAACGGCAGAAGCGGGATGCGAACCGCGGACCTTGGAAACCAACTATGCCCAGGTATTCATACCGCTCGGCAAACTGCGCCATTGCTATGCCTAGAGCTAGACTGACTCGCGTTGAAACTAGTATTTATATCATTGTTATCATCGTACGATAGATGTCGCTATAGTATATATTCAAAGTATGTATATTTTTATTATTATTCAATCAGTCTTCATTTATTCACAAGCTTAATATTATTACTTTCCGACAGTCTATTTATTTTAGTAAGTACCACTCGGGTCTCGAACCAAACTATAGACTGAATGGATGAGAAACGACTACTTATAGTTCCGACTCGGACTTTATAACCAATCATTTACCTGTGTTACTGATGAATAATTTTACCTTCTTGATATTGTCTCAAGGAGACATTATTATATGAATTTTTTAATTTTTATTAGAATATCATTTTATTATTTCAATATTCTAATCTACTTTTATAATATATAAAATGTATATAAAATATAACTTATACACCGAAAAGAAGAGATTTTAAAAATATATTTACATAATAATAAAAAAATAACATTAATAGTTGCTATCCACCTTGTTAATGGTACCGATTGTGGCACAGTAATTTATATAATGTTTCCTACTTTTTATAAACGCATTGTGGGAATCGATTTGAGGTTTCTATTGTACCGATTACATAACAAAGAACACAAATATTCGAGAGTGTTACCATATATATTTTTGAAAAAAATTCATACTTTCGCATAAACTACTATTATCCTTTTCCTATACAAAAACTCAAAGTTTGTAGTGACTGTTAACGAGGTAATAATGAAGAGTTATTCAAGCAAAAAAACATTTTTCTTTTGCATTTTCTAAAGGAAAAAAATAAAATATTTGAACCATTATGAGATTTACAATGTATGTTTTTTTGCAAAAATATTAAGTATTATTCGTCAAAAAGAAAAGAAAAAAAAATATATGGAAAAAAATGTTTCCATCGACATCAAACCCACAGCGTTCACAATTAAAAATGAATTAATGTGGATAAAAAAAACACTGCAAAAAACGAAATATTGGATAATAAAACCAGTAAACATGCTAAAACCAAAAAAACTATAATGCTTTTTAACTTTTAATACTAAAAAAATCTACTTTATATAAGTATTTTTGAATAACAGTTTAAAAACTTAAATTCCCATAATAATAATTAAAAAGTTTTTGAAGAAGTATATTCTTTTAAATTTTTTATTTAATCATTATTCAAAGTTTTTTATTTTATTTTATGAGGAATACCGTTACTTTTACTCTGACCAGAGATTTTTGATGCTTTCTTTCTAAGGCTCTTATTAAGAAAATGATAATAAAATAACCCTAAAATATTATTTTTTATTAATTTACTGTGTGTCTTAATTTTGTCTGCAGTGTAATTTTAATAATTTGGTAAATATAAGAAGTTATGATAACCAACATTTTGAGCTGTTGCTTTTAATATTTTAAAAAAAGAATTAAAAAATCATAAAATTTAGTTATTTGTAAATCCAACACCATCTACAATACTTTATAGTTAATTTATTATTCATCTTCAGTTTGTAAGATGTATTACACAATTTTAGTACTCATACTGAGCTGGAAAACAAACAAAGGCTTTTTCGGTGTAAAACAAATTGTATTGAGACATATTGCTCTTTGAAACAATGTTCTGGAATCTTTTTTAAGTGAAACTTATAAACGAAATAAATTACCCACCGAATTTATTCACAAAGTTTCCCAGCGACTTAATAGATTAAATTTACTATTGTTTATTCCGAGAAGAACCGAAAACTTACGAGAATCCTGAGTTACTGTTTAGTTTCGCTATCTGACCTATAAGATAACAAATTTCAAGGATTAAATAACCAACATTTTAAGTAACATCTCTTTTCGACTATAGAGTATTTTTCAGTCTTACATGTTCCTTTACTTTTTACTTCAATTTCTAGTTTTTGTAACAATAAAATCAAACTTATTTTGAATGTGCACATCATAAAATAAATATATTTTTTACATGTGTTCAAAAAGTGTTCAATTATATTTAGCAACGCAAATATTATATAATAATTAAACGCGTGAACAAAATGCGTGTTAAGGTTTCTGAAAAACATTGAAATAACCAATCAACCCGTACCAAGCACAATTTGAAATATTAAAATATTTCTGAAAGATTTATAACAATACAAGTATATAATGGCACTCTTTACAAACTATACCAACAAAGTAGAGCTCATTAAAAAACTAAAGGTATTCATATTAAATTTTCTCTATTGCAACAATATGAAATAATCACTGAAACAACTTGCATAATAGTCAATAATACATTTTTTTTATTATAACTATTAATTACTATATTAAGGGAGACATTTAGATACCTATTTTTTGTAAGATTAGTTTAGCGTAATTAAGGGGTGGTGGGAAGAATCGGTTTTTCAAAATATTTTTCACGTACTGCTTTTAGAACAATTTACTTTTCTTTTAAATATAACTACGCTTGTGTGGACTCAGTTCTGTTAAATCTAACTATTAAAAACAAGCTATAATTAAAAGTTCTCTAGGTACATTTTTATATTATTATAATAACTAATTTATAGTCACTTTAGGTGACACAAATAAATTGAAAATATTATAATATGATTTGTTTTCAGGGGCAGCATACGAGTGGCAAAAAACTGTGTTACACTGTAAAGTTAAATAACTTTTCATCACCTAGCCATCTGAACAAACTGTTTGGTAATAACGACACTAACCTATCGTCGTGAGAACCGTTGATGAGAAGAACACAGCTTGCAGAATGCTCCACTTCTCTTCAGAGGCAGGGAAACCTTTAGCTGCAGACAGCACCAGCCCGCTCTGTGCAGCGCTTTCCATCACCTGTATATAATCATTACAGGTAATCAATAATTGTCATGAATAGTGTAAGAACATATGTTGAGGAAATGACATAGTTAAATCTCGATTGAAAAATTATATTTACGTCATTCACGTGCTTAAACAAAGTAACGTTAAAATATATAAATGATCGTATGTATAAATTGACAATGTTGACGAGAAGAAGCTAGTTAAGAACAAGAGCAATTTACTTACTTAAAAGGAACTAAGGAATAAGCTTCTTAATTATATTTTAAAGACTGTATAAGAGAACTTATTCAATATTTTTCAAGATTCTTCATCAAAAAATGTAGTAAAATTGATTTTAAACAGTGTTGTAAAACATTATAAATATAATTTCAATTATTGTATTATATGAAAATAATTAATTAGGGTAATAGGTGTTTTACTTTACAACTAACTTGGTAAACGTTTTTTCACAAGGAATTAAATTCGTACGTGTGTCGTATATATTCATAACTAATATGATGATAAAATTTAACATCATCATCTGAAATAACATTTCCAGAAGTAATTTTGCATCAAATCACAAAAATCCGTATAAATAATCAAATAGCAGGAAACGTACATTTTGCAAATAAATTCTAAAATATCAAATCAATTCAGCAAGAAAAATACTTCAGAAAAATACGAGGTGGAGCAAAGTTATGTAAATATTATAGGAGCACTAATTAAATGACGTGCTGGAGTAGAATGTTAATGTAATATTTGTTTTGAATACTTGGGCGGGAATGCTTTGGCTGCCGACCTTGGCACATTTGCGAACATCCTGAATCGTGTTTGAAGTTTCTAGAAGAGTTTATTTAATATAAATACCGGCAACATGTATTATTTAACAGCTGATTCAAGATGGCGGAAATGTGGCTGAAGCTAAAATGTTACCAGCCAAATATTCGCCACTAATGATACAAGCAATTAAATTTGAAAACGATTATTAAAAAAAAAATTCTTTCGACATTTGTGAGTGATTTATTTTTACTATAATAACTTTACAACAATCTTTTTTTAACATTCACTTTGAGATTTATTTTAAATATTAAACCCGAGATTACGGGGACCTGAAAAATATTCAGCTGTGCTTTCTTGTAGTATTCAAAGTAAATATGGCATTCAGATTAACTTTTTAATGTTACTTGTGTAATTGTGGAACGGAATTTTTCCACTTCCGCACCCTTACCATCTTCATTTTTCATTAAGTCAAACCATAGTACCCTCAATATTCTATGGCTTTATTAGTTTTTAGTTTGATGTAAGTATATAATAATTATTCGCCAGAAAAAATACATCACATTTCAAACACATAAAATGTAATACCTTACAAGTTTAATTTTACAAAAAATATATATTTACGTAGAAGATAAAGTTTAGCCAGTATTTTAAATAAAAGGTCAAAGTTTTCGCAGATGCTTTTATCCATCTCATGGCTGTTAGTATTTTACTGTAAATGTTAACATGAAAAGGTTAAATATAAAATTAAATATAATAAAGGAAAATTATTAATCCATTTTGTAACACTTTCTCCAAATAATGAAACATAAAACATTACAAACATTGTTATTTATATTATAATAATAAAAATACTTCTATAATGTAAAAAATTATATAAAAATATTAATAATTTTACTGCACTATCAAAACACCACATAATTAAAGATGTAAGATTTTTTGTAAAAAGGGCGTCGTTAATAAACCTTAAAATATGCACATTTTGTATTCTTTCGCATTCATAAAAACATAAAAGTAAATCGGCCGCATAATAGGAGAAAAAGAGCGAATTAATTATGTCGGGATATTTATTGCCGCGAATTCAGAACGACATTGACTTTTAAACGAAGTGTGTAATTAGAAGTCTACAAATTCTTGGATACGTGAAACCACATATATATTCAATCTTTTTTAAACTGTGTCGCCTTCTGAAACTATTTATATTTGTGACTTATTTGTAGCTAACCCTGAAAAAAACTCAAATGTCTGTAATACATTTCAGCAACAATTTATTAAAGCGCACTCTGTTATTTTTTACTAAAACATACAGTATCTATATACTTGTATAAACTTCATAATCATTAAAACAATTCCTTACTGTGTAAGCTTTTTTATCTATTTATTAAAAGCCGAAGAAGTCGGTAAACATTACAGACTACTTTTGTTTCTTTTGAATGTCAACGCTACGAGATATATAAATCTTTTCTTGGAAAGTCATAAAAGCTCAAGTGAACTTGAACTGAAATTTGTGGGATATATTGGCTAGCACAGCGGACCTCACTTTCAGACACCTTGCCTGAAATTCTGAAATTCAGCCGGGTCAAGTTCGCGTCTTTTACCAACTTGCTGCAAACGAAAACATGGAAATTACTCTGAATTAGCGGCGACCTCCGTCCGCGGCCTAGGGAAACATTAAAGAAACAGACTACTTACAAACAAAGATTTGCCATCTCACTTATCCGGTTGTGTTGTTATGTTTACACGTACTTGCATGTACACTAGATTGTTAATAAAAACCCCTAAATCAAATACCATAAATATACATTATTTAAATATATAAAAGTACAGAATATTTAAAGGTCCCTTATGAATCAAATTGTTCTCAATTGTGAATGATGCGTGATTGCCAACATTGTGAATAATCAACAATTAATTTACGAGTATATACAAATCTATTAAAAATAATATTTCATGTAATAACTAGATAAATTGGAATATCAAAAATAGAAGGTACATTAAACAATTAAATTGTCAGTAACATAAATATTTTTTAACAGATTAATTGATTTTATCTTGCTGAGAAATCTGCAAGCAATTTATAACGAGTACTATCTTTCAAAACCTCTATGATGCTATAAAGCATATAATACGTTGAAAAAAATGTCTTGTAAGATAGCATCTGTTATAGTACTGTATTAATTTTGGAACATATATAATAAATATTTATTGCATTATTAAGTAATATGTACATAACATAAGAAAAAAACTACTATTTTAAAAAGGCATTAACAAAATGGCAAATATATTAAAATCTACAGATGATATCTCTTTTTCGCTATGAGAAGATATTCTTCTCGATTCAGTTACAAACTCATATCTTTACTTTTAATCTTATTTTCAAATCCATATCGCAATGAAGTTTTCCTTTTTCCCTTGGTTCAATGTTGTATGTAACTTCCAAATCGATTCGATCGTTATATTATTTGCTTGTGTGCTCCGGTATATTCTGTTTAATGCAAACGGAATTACTTTGTTTATATTTTATCAAAAGAAGAAAACACTTAAATTTATTATTTTATTGCGCTTATACGCATTAGGAGACTGGCGACATTAGGAAAGCGCGATAAAAATGTTTTTTTCTTGTTTTTGCTACAACTAGTGATATAAATTATTACTTTTTTTTTTTTATGTAAACGCATGCAGGAGAGCACAACCGGTCAAGACCAGTGCACTCTATGACGCTCAGCCAGGGAGGCTGGACGCTGCATGCGGGAAACGTGTGTTGTGTTCGTGTTTGTGTGTGGGTTGGGGAGATTGCAAGTGTATATTTATCTGTTTCTTGAAGAGATACAGATTGTAGGGAAGGAGGAAACACAGACGCTGGAAGAGCATTCCATAGCTTACCGGTGGCATTAAGGAAGGAACTTTGGAAGCTGCCAGTTCTTGGTCGACATATATTAACCGTGTATGGATGTTCGGCAAGTGTAAGACGAGTTTGTCGGCTCTGAGTGGGTGCAGGAGGAATTAGTTCTTTAAGTTCCAAAGAGAAGCGACCGTGGTAATAACGGTAGAAAAGACTAAGAGAACCAACCTTACGTCTGTGTTCCATTGATTGTAGATTAGACGTAAGGGTGTCATTGTTTATCAAACGAATTGCTCTTCTTTGAACTGAGTCAATTAAGTTTAGAAGGTATTTTGGGGCTCCAATCCAAAGGTGACTGCCGTATTCAAGGATAGGTCGGATTTGTCCTTTATATAGAAGAAGAAGTTGTTTATCGTTGAAATACCGACGTGATCTTTATAATACACCTAGTTTTTTGGAAGCGAGACCGGCTTTACACTTAATTGACTCGTAATATTTGACATTATTCGATATTGATAATCCAAGCATGTTGATGGAGCTTGCTTTCGGAAGAGAACAACCGTTGAAAGATACAGGATCCATAGCAGTCTTCTTGGTGGAGAAAGTACATGATTGGGTTTTTGAAATGTTGAAACTGACGAGGTTGAGGTCGCCCCATCGTGAAACCCTTTCAAGAGACATGTTCATCTTCTTCACCAGAGATTCCCTAGCAGCAGATAGTTCCGAATGTTTCGGAGGTTTTTGGAAGATTATACTCTCATGGACAGTGCTGTCGCCGGCATAACAGTGAATATTTGCGCATTGAAGCAAATCATTCACATGCAGAAGGAAAAGAGTGGGCGACAGCACAGAGCCCTGTGGAACTCCTGAGTTGATTTTATGGCAGGAAGAAGAAAAGCCATCTACGACAGTGATGATGCTTCGATCACTCAAGAAGTTTTCAATCCAGGAGCACAGGGAGGGAGTTAGTCCATTAGACGGTAATTTATTCACCAGACCGCGATGCCAGACTCTATCGAACGCCTTGGAGATATCCAGGGCAACAGCTTGCGTTTCTCCATAGCATTCAACGGATTTCCCCCAAACATGTGTGACATATGCCAAGAGATCGCCGCACGATCGACTACGGCGGAAGCCATATTGCCGATCGCACAGAAGATCATTCTTCTCTAAGTAGTTTAGAAGTTGGCTGTTAATTAAACGTTCCATCACTTTGGAAAGTAGTGATGTGATGACTATTGGGCGATAGTTTGTGGGGTCACTTCGGTCAAATTATGCTTTTAATCTAATACAATAAACGGAAGTAATGGAATAATTTAGGCTTGAGTATTTTAATATTTTCTTCAGATACTGCATTGAAAAGAACAAATTTGGGTTTATAATTATAAATACCAAAACTACTAGATACGAGTATTTCAAGGAATTCAACTTTTAAGCATACAATCACCGATTCGTATCCCAGTTAATTTAAATAAACAAAATAAGTTAACATAACTTGATAAATTATTCAAAAATACAATATTGATATTTTATTCATAAAAATAATATATATATCTGGCTTAAAAAAATATTACACTTTGGTTCGAATAACCATCTGACTTTCTGAACCTTAAATTTAAAAAAAAATATGTTGCTTAAATTCTAATGAGAAATTGATTCTCTCACTCCTAAAAGTAAAGTCATTTAGTCAAATAGTAACAGGCTGTATTTATCGTAGAATACATTTAAAAAATTATGTAAATATATATATAATAAATCGATAAAACTTTTTATGTTTCAATATCTTATTTTCATAATAAACAACAATATAAATTCATTTATATTTCAATATTATATGACTTAAATCTTATACCATGGCCACTTTTATTCCATCTTTTTTAAAACGGAAGACCATTACGAAAAAACGATTTGCTATGATAGCACTACAACTTAGAAAAAATACTTATATGCAGCGAGTAAACATTCAATCTATCCTTGTAAAGGCAATTTATATTTTGAAAAACGTGCAGCAGGTTTGCAACGAAGAAATGAAAACATTTCAGACTTTTGGCGTGACTGAAAGATAAACGAGGTTTCGTCTCGGTCACTATAAAACTAAACATTACAATAATCTTAATTAATTTAAAAAAATTATATTGTACAGATATGTATATGTATGTTTAATTATACATGTATGTACCCCCGTTTGGTGTGAAACTGAACCCTCATCCGTAAAATGCCTGTGTATAGTTTATTAATTAACATCGATAGTAGACGAGAGTCATCCTATTCATGAAGAGTACCCGTTAAAATGGATGAAGAGTGAATGCTTTAATGTAGTGTAATGACGTTGATAGATCATCCTTAGATACACAGCGCGTTGACATCCTTGAAAATGGCAAGCTTCACATAATCTTTAGTTGAGATTTTTCGGCCATCTTTCCTCTGAATTCATATTATAAGTGTATATGAAATAAATACAGAAAATTAAAATACCACTGATTTTGTAAGACATCACATGTAAAAGTACATATCATAATAAGTATGTGGAATAAAAAACTGTTGGAAGAAGACGTCCATTGAACATCGACCACTTAAATTTTAAAATCTTAAGTTACAAATCATTATAATTAGGATGATGCTTGAATGATAAACTTAATGCTTATAAGATGTTTAACACTCTACATCCAGCGCATAACTATCTTAATATTTCATATTAAATAATGAAGTGAATAATTAATAAGTAAAAGAGGTGTAATTCAAATAAATTACATAAAATGTGAACTGTAATGCTTAGTTTGACGAAAATTTTCATTTGTTTGTTTCTTTCTTTTGTATTGTAACAAAAAACGTACTGTTTAGAAGCAATGTTTGCCCATGCTTTTTATATTTCATACAAAAATCATATTACAACTTTGCGAGTAGAGTACAGAGTAATTTTATTTTATCCACTTATTCAAAACATGGGTACACTGATGGATGCACAGGAAGAAGATTGTTCCTTTATGCTGACAATTGTAAAGAGTTATGGTTACCATTTGCATAGCTTTAGCTACATACAAGAGCACCGGTTTAATTTTGCCCACCTGCTCACACAATGTATTTTCTATGGAAAGCAGCGTCTTGGACTGAAAGCTGCGGTGAAGGTTTTCAATTTAAAAATATTTATTAGCTTTATTTCAACGATAATAATTTGCTAGATTACTGTAAAATGAACATACTGCCACCGTTGTTGAGTGTCATAGAATTCACAAGAGGGTTCCGACTCACTTTAGGTGCTCTTCTGCATGTTTTCACATAAAAAGAATACAGAGGGGTTTCAAATGATTGAAGTTGAAATAAGGATAGTTTTACGAGTATGGTGGGGTAGTTTCTTTGAGTAGTTTAATTAACCAATGCATCCTCTCAGCATTAACTTATGGAGCAGAGACGTGGAATCTAACAGCAAGTCTTACCCATAAAATGAAGGCCACCTAACGTGTCATGGAGAGATCCATGCTTGGAGTGGCTCTAAAAGATCGAATCCGAAATGAGGATATTCGAAGAAAAACACAAATAGTGAAGGCTATTCAATGAAAAGGAACACTCAAGTAGCAATGGGCAGGACATATCTGTTAAAGAGACGACGGTCGATGAGTAACATTAGAAAAATAGCGGGAGTAACTTGACTGTGGAAGGCGGAGGATCGAAGAGGGTATAGATTTGTGAGAGGCCTACGTTTAACAGTGGACAGACACAGGCTGATTATGATGATAAAGTTTCTTAGTAGGGCGCTACTATCATTTCTTGCAACAACCTTTTAATGTAACAACGTTACCGTACTGCTTGCGACTTACATTCTACTGATTTTTTAACTGCCTTAATTTCATCTCAGTCTGAAATGCTTAGCTTTGATCTAAATGACAAACTTCAGAAACCAACAAAATACAAGAAGTATTCTGCAAAAAATAAATCATATTTCTGACACTACTCAACCCACTCGTATTATTTGCAAAGTGATGAAAAGCTCGGAGGAAGACATCAATAAAATCAAGAGTCATTCTAATGGCATGTTTGCCGATGACACCATCATCATAACAATTAAAGACGTTGATTTGTAATGATGTTGGTAAGGTGATAACTCTCTCACCTGCTCATACAAGGCCAGTTCTATAGGCAACAGCGTCTCCAGGCTGAGGATCTCGGAGCCATTGACTATACTGGTGATGAACTGCTCTCTCTGCTGCTGCACCAGTTGCCTCTGTTCTGCTACACGTGCCACCTCAGCAGGATACTCCAGAGCTCGGAATACCTGAACAAATAAAACCAAAATATTCCATTATTTCAGCTATAGTATTTTGTTGTTTGATATATGAAGATTTATTTAGTGTAATATCAAATAAGTAATAGACATATAATGTACAAAAATATAACATCATATTCGGTGATTATTTATTATTCACAATTATTCAGAGAAAAATAAATTGTGAACGTAAGATTTGACCTGCAGATTAATTGCGAATACAATAATTAATCTTAAGGTTATTAATTGTCAATTTTTTTTAAAACTGATAGCACTGTCTCCTAAGATAGATGAAATGTATTTAGTTATTATTAATTAAAAACATTTACTTACCATAATTATTTTTAATAAGAAAATAATTGTCTCATATGACTATATTACTTGAAAGATCATATGTTTATGTATATTAATAATTGGACAAATTCTTCACAGTATTTCTTTCAAATAACTATGTATTACTAAATAAAAATTTAATTTCAAGAGGTGTATGGCTGAACATGATTACGCTTTACTGCTATGCGAGAGGCCATGGGTTCAATCCCCGCGATTTCCAAAGTAAAAAATATTTTTAAACATGATCGATCAGTCTATAATTACTCCCACTTGAATGATACTGATCTTTCAACCGTAAAAACGCGTGTCACATCATACTAATCAAAATTGGAGGTAAAAGAATGTCGTCTCATAAACACCACCCATTCACGTGGATACAGATACAAACGGAAAATGCGTGAATAATATAAGATATAGTCTAATATTATTAGCAATTTGACACCATAACATTCAGGTTATCAACTGTCAAAACTTGGTGAAACTGCATAATTATAATTTTAGAATTTATTTTAATTAAAAAATTAATAAATTTAATTTATTGAAGATAGTCTTCAGGAAGGCCGAAACATGTAATCATTAAAATAAATTGTGAATCAAAACTAAATATTTTTAATTTTTATTTATTTTTTTTAATTAAAATTAATTCTTAAAATTATAACCATTAGATTCAACATTAAGCACTAAGACAATAGTTACAAAAATGACAAGAGTCATATAATATAACCTACCGATGAGTTAATTATATTAAAACGTGGCGGTAATGTATTACATTTTGTTGAATTCAACCAACTACTTTTAATATTATAATTCACAACTAAACTTTAAGCTCAGTGATAATCGATTAAAAACAACTTTAACGAAACTTGTCACGTTTTACTTAAAAAACAGGTGCGATAACCTGTTCTTTGCTAGTCAGTTTGTTTTAAGTTTAAAAACTAAAGGATAACAAAACTTCGCCTATGCGGGATGACTTAATAAACACTATTTCTTTAAAAATAAAACATAAATTTATAAAGTGTAAACAAGTAATAATAAAATATTTATTTAATTATATATTATCAGTATATTTTCGTATTATTTTTTTATATTAAAACAATATTACATTTTTTCTTTGGACTCATAATACGTAGAATATGCCTATTTTAAGTTACAAGGACACAAAATGAAGAATATAAATGATTTTTATCTTTAAACATCATCCGATAAAATGTTCTAAGTGATTTGTGTAATATAAATACAATTCTCAAATAATAGCATTCATAAAAAGCTTTGCAAACATAAAAATACGTCTGAATTCTTGCTACGACCGTCTCTATTTTGGTTGTTCTCTCCGTAATCTCTACCGCAAGTAAGTGTTTGGTCTATATCAGTTATTCCAAAACGTTTTCATGACGCGTCTACCCCAGGAAAAATAATCCCATATCCAACAACTTGTCCATACGTGCGTCTATAATTTATTTGTCCCAGAATGCCATATTCACTCAAAACATTTAATTAGCCACCACAAAACCATAAACCTTTGCCAGATTCCAGTAAAACGCACCATATTTAAGTTCCCTGAATATATTCTTAGTGGACGGATTTGCAGAATAATGAGAAGACTCTTTATGAAAAGGTGTCTTAAGTTTGTATTATCTGTTATTAAGTTACATAGGAGCATATGTTAATAATCATGGAGACTCATGCGGGAGGCTTACGTTCAACAGTGGACGGATACAGGCTGATGATGATGATGATATGTTAATATACAATAGAACTATCTCGAACTGGTAAATGCTGTAGTGGGAACCTAAAATGTGTTTTTTTTTTAATTTCAGGTTATGAACCCAACCCAACGAATTTGTACATTAATTTTATTTATTTTTAATTCATCATTTCAAAGGGTAGATTTTTGTTTCATCTAAACTATATAAGAAATTCTTTTAAAGCTTTATCTATTTTAAAAAACTTTTTTATTTTAAATTTCGCGATCTTTCGTCTTAATCCACCCAATTTAGTAAGCTCTGGTCTATTTCATTGTTTGACCCGGGACGCGATGAATTAACTTTTTCGGTCCAATATAAATGTACGCGACGAAATGTTTCTTTTGCAAGAAATATTTATTTTACCTATCAAGGTAGGTACATCCAAAGGATCTTACGAAATTCAATGTATAATATATTTATTATTTATGGTCTTACTAAATTTTATTCGATGATATTTTTGTCTATGAAAAAAAAGAATATTTCAAAAGGAATAAAAATATTAATTGTTTTCTTCTTTTGTTTTATTAACGACTTCATTATAATTATTGAGTTGAAAACTACGGTTCCGTTTTCAACAATTTATACAAATAAACTCGTACAATGTATAATATTTTAAATGGTAATTTTTAAAATACTTTATTTATCCCAGAAGAATTGAAAAAAAACAGTGTAAAATGACGACAATATACTATTGTAGATAACTTAAATAATTAGATTAATTAGTACTACAGTGGTGTTCAGACAAACAATAAAATATAATTCATTTTTTAAATAAAAATGAAAATATTCTTGCAACTTCGATCTAAATCACTAATGATTGATATTTCGAGAGCACGAAAATGCTATATACACTAAATTAAATTATAACGTGGGGATAAATTAAAAATCTTTGAATTCATCTCTGAACAAGCATTTGGAGGATGTTTTCAGTTTCTCTTCGGCGTAGTCATTAAAATTTGCAGCATCTCCCGCATCTCTAGGTTCAGGTACAAATGATGGAATGATGCTTCCATCCATCACTGAATCCCAATTGATAGTCTTGAACCAGCGATGAGTCTTGAAATCCAAAACGCCGCTACGTAGATTACCAAACCTTCGAGTGACATCAATCTGAATCGTATTCATCAAAAGATCCCTCAAATCAGCCCCAAATTCAGGATGAAACTTAAACTTCCCAGCAATAATCTTCTCGTATATTTTCATATGATTCCTTGATGTAAAGGGCGGATATCCAGCGTTCATTTCAAATACGAGAACTCCAAAAGCCCACCAGTCCACAGCCATTCCGTAAGGTTTACACAAAATAACCTCTGGTGCGAGGTACTCAGGAGTGCCACACAGCGTGAATGTTCTGTCATTAATAATTTTGCAGAATCCAAAATCTGTTATTTTCAAATAGCCAGCTGAATCAATTAGGATGTTCTCTGGCTTCAGATCCCTGTAAACCAAGCCGCAGTTATGCAGATACTCTAACCCGAGGACAATTTGGGATGCGTAGAACTTTGCCAACTCTTCTTCAAATTTCTTAACTTTCCTTAACTCAGTGAACATTTCGCCTCCGGATATAAACGGCAACACAAAATAAATGTATCGGTTGTCTTTGAATGAACACACCATGTACACTACGAAATTAAAATTCAAAGCTTGGAGTATTTTCTTTTCGTTGAGTGCGTGGCTTATCTGCTTCGTATGAATAATACGCATCTTGTCCATGATCTTCATTGCGTAGTACTCAGGTGATGTTTTTAGCTTCACAAGCATGACTCTTCCGAAGCCGCCTTTACCAAGGGTTCTAATCATATCAAACTCTTCCAGTTTGTAAATCTGCTTCGGAGGTTCGTTGTATTTTGTTTCGAAATTATCTTTCAATTTATCCAAGAACACCTTATAGATTAATTGCCGTTCTTCAGAGTAACCAGACATCTTTCTTAAACTACCTTTAGTTACGCTGACGATATCCATTTGTTTTCATAAAAAAAAAGAATTTCGCCATTGTTATTTTTTTCAAATTTCATTTACGTACTGCATACAATATATTATTTAAAAAACATTACCTACTTATACTACTAACGTATTGATTGAATGATTTATAAAATACATAATACATAAATTAAGTTAGATGTAAAATACGTATCATACATTATATTTACATGAAGTATATTTTTTAATATCATTGTATAAAATATCTTTATCTAGTTTTATCAATTGATTATAATGGTAAAGCACATCAGTGGTCTCTTGTCATCCTCAGCAATCTGACACTTACACAACAAAAAACATCGTAGAGTCTTACATTCTTAACTAAGTCCAACCTAATTTAACAAAAGCTTACCTGGTGCACGTTGCTACTTATTACAAAAATATATAACAATATACATATTGTTTTATTTTTTTATCTTCCCCGTTATATCCCCTCTCCACTCTCTGTCTCTCGTGCATTACCTACCCACTACCTCGCCGGCTCCAATATATTATATTGTACAACATACCTAACTCATTCGGTTACTATTTTATATATACGTATGGAGAAAATGTTCCTGTATCTGATGTACGGGGATGACAAATTGCTGACAAAATGAAAGGCAATAACAGTGACCAGGACAGCGTAATGTTTGCTGCAATCACTCACGAGACAACGATTGTGGTGGAACAGAACTTGTGAAGTGTTGACGGGTGTCGGTGATTTGCCCCTCAGTCTGGTCGCTTGTCATCCATCCGTTTATTTATTTGTTTGTCCACTATAATCAGCCATTATCCGCAATTATTATTCTACTAATATACAAATTGCATGCAGCCAAACGAGACACAACAAATATTATATCGAACCAAAAAAATGATAACAAAACTTGAAGCAATAATGCAACTACGGGGAAAGTTTTAATTTTATTATTTTATTCGCCGATATCTTAGAAATACTCCGAAATATGATTATGTTAAGTTTTTTTTGTTAAGATATAACATTCCCTTGTTATTTTGTAAGCAAAATATTTTATTTTATTTCTACTACTATCTTTCCACTATAAATATTATCTTCTTTTAAAAAATCCCACGCCACGAAAAATATAATAATTTGAATAAATGTTGGTAATTGTTCATATATTTTAAGTGCGTGAAAGGTAATATATTAGGATGCTTTTCTAAATATATAAATATTTAATTTGTAATAATTATAAGTGTTAACACTTGAGTTTGTAATATATTTACAGATCTCAATAATATTTCGGTTCATAATAGTTAAAAAAAGAATTGAAATACACGAGTACATATAATAAAAAAACATATCTACAAACATAAACGAATGGTCTGAAAAAAATAATCTGCCCCCATTTTTATGGTTTTCGTCTTTATATATAAACGAAATTGATCAATTAACCATGATTCTTATTTTTTGCAATTAGTATTTTAACATGGGGGCAAATTCGGGAAACATGTAGGGTGGTGAAGAAATTAGTAACGCCACTGAATTTTAAAATAATATATTAAGTAATTGGTATAAATTACCTGTTGAAATAATTAGGTAAGATTGTATCAAAAAATCGCCCTTATCACGTGTCCGCATTAGAGATGCCATCCACGTAACCTCCTAGATAGAGACTAACTACGATAGACGATGTAGATTATCCGTATCGTTCTTGACAGTGCACAGGTAAAAATAAAACCAAATAAACACAGGTTTTGTAATCAATTTTAGGATAAACAAGCAATGGCGAAAGATGGAGGAAAACATCCTAGTGGATTCTATGTTTGCCGTTTTAAAATGACATGTTTTTATTTGACTATTTTATTATGAAATACAGACACATACGAGTACAACAATATAATTATAGAAAAAACGATCGATATTTACAACTCGAAAGAAGATTTCTAAAAATATATTAAAAGAACAAATGTATATAAATAATTTAAATATGTGGCTAACAAAAATCCCTAGTGTACAAAATACTTTTTTTACATTTTAGTTACACTATGGTGCAAAACTCATCCTAACAGAACTGTTCGAGAAATACTTTTTTGTGTGGCTTGGTTTCATTTTGATAAAATAATGCATCAATTTATTTTTGCTATAATAATTATACAGTTTACTTATTATATTAATATCGCAATCGTTTAAAAATCTTTGAATTCTTCTTCAAACAAGCACTTTGAGGACACAAATAATTCCTCTTCCTCACATTCCAAAAAGTTACTCGTGTCTCCGGAACGACTGGACAAAGCCGGGATGTACGTAGGGACGATGCGCTTGTCCAGCACTGAATCCCAGTGGATGGTCTTAAACCAGCTGTGATTCTTAAAATCCCGCACTCCATTTTTAAGATTACCGAACCTTCGCGTCACATCTACTTGAAGAGTATTTTTTAAGAGATCCTTCAATTCGTTCCCAAATTTAGGAGCAAACTTATATTTTCCTGCGACAATCTTCTCGTATGTTAGCAACGTATTCTTTGAATTGAACGGTGAATATCCCGCGGCCATCTCATACACGAGGATTCCGAAAGACCACCAGTCAACCGCCTTTCCGTATGGCTTACTTAAGATGATTTCCGGTGCGAGGTACTCGGGAGTGCCGCACAGCGTGCTGGTTCTATCTTTAACGACCTTGCAGAAGCCGAAATCTGTGATCTTCAAGTAGCCAGTTGAATCTATAAGGATATTCTCTGGTTTCAAATCTCTGTAAACCATATCACAATTGTGGATGTACTCAAGTGCGAGGACCATTTGGGCGGCGTAAAACTTCGCCAGGCCTTCATCAAACTTTCCTGTCTTCCTGAGATGGGTGAACATTTCACCTCCTGCGATAAACGGCATTACAAAATAAATGTAACTGTTGTCTTTGAAATAGTAGTCCATCCACACGAGGAAAGGAAAACGTATAGCTTGTAGTATTCTCTTCTCGTTGAGTGTGTGTTCTATTTGCTTCAACTGATAGATTAGAATTCTTTCCAATATCTTCATGGCGTAATATTGTTCATGGGCTTTGACTAAAACGACTCTGCCGAATGCGCCATATCCGACCGTTCTGATTGTTTTGAAGTCATCCAGTTGCAGACTTGTCTGTGGAGTGTATTCGAATTTACTTTCGAAATCCTTCTTCAGTAAATCCAAATATTTTTGATGGTTTAGCTGTTGTTCTTCCGAATAACCTGACATTTTTCGATCCAACTTTAATTTTTTATGAAATTAATCGTTTGTTTGTTTCTTGGATCAGATCAATTTTAAAGTCTTTTTTTAAATGTCACTCTTAATCTTGTTACCGAATTAAAATTTGAAATAGGTACCTAGTTGTTTTTTTTTATATATTGTATTTTAAATTAATTGATAAATGAAAAAAACTGTATTTAAAATTCATTATAAAACATAAACAGGAAATAATTCGGAATAACATTCGCATTGTTAGACCATGAATGCAAATAAATGCATTTCTATTCCTTTTAATTCGCTTGATTTCGCCAAACAAATTCGCCTGCTGCACCGACTTTGAATAGTTTAGAATATAATTGTAATTCGTTCACTTATTATAATATTGAAAAACGTTTTAAAAACTCATTTTAACTAACTAAAATGTAATATTACTTAGATCCTGTTTTTGGAACACGGATGTCTACTATCTTTTCACGCCATCTCGCCAACTTTTGGTCTTCTGGAAGTCCGATGCTCGATGGTAAAGTGTGCTGAACTGCTAGTCAACTATACACGCCACTCTTTTCACGCCCAAATAAATATCATCGTATGATACTAATAATAATACAAATTTTGTACGTTGTTACGTTTATTTAATTAAATCTAATTTTATAGGTATTCCGAGTTTCTTATTTGCACATTGACACCTTTGACTGAGGGTTAAACCCTGGATTTTAATGTCTCAATAATGAGTGACTGTTATTACAAGATTGGTTGTTGCGGTGTTTAGTTCATCGACTGCGTTTAACAGACCGGTACACATAAAGCAGATCGTTACACACAAAGCTAATGGCTCGTTCAAATAACATCGCCACAAGTATCGGGGGCGGCCTTTAAACATTAAGTGTTTGTTAAATATTTCACATGTAATTATACGAAGCAGAATCGATCATCAATATTTTTAATAATATAAGCGTTCTTGACCTATTTATTCAAACATAAATTAAGAGCTTAACCTGAATCAATATCTACAAGTATCATATCCTAATTACGCGTCTGTACGAGTACCTTAAATGTAAAGAGGTTTATAAAGATCTTATGATATATTCGCTTTAAAATATTTTGTGAGATCATTTTTCCAAAGTTCAAATGTATATTATTTTATAATAATTACTTACTTTAATGGAACCACATTAGTCATATCACATTTTCTTTGTGCGTTAGCAATTTTCATTAATTAATTTCAACACGTTTTATTCAAAATAAATAGATACACACATAATAATATCATTATTTGACAAGGCCTTAATAGAGACACACCTTGACAATAACCTTACTCAAGGCCGCTTCAATAATACTTAACAATAGCAACTGGCAGAACCTTTGACACAAAAAGCTTTCAAAAATCTATTTTATCAATAGACTACAACTACTTGGTTTACATATCTTTTATACGAGTACATGAAGGAAGTGAAATTCAGTCTCTGGACATTTTCTGAATGAGTTTGAATGTTTCCTTTGAATACTGACCAGTCCACCACCAGCTGTGTACAGCATCAAAGCCAGTAGCAGCCCTAGATGTCCAAGAGCAGCACGAAGCTGAGTTGCTCTCCATCCTCGTCGATTCCCCACCAGCAATGTCTCTTTCTCCAAGTGCACTTCGCGAATTATCTTAGAACTTCCCATCTTACTTCTCCAGCCACTTTCAGCCGAAACCAGACCAACCAGAACGATTCAAGAGTAGCACAAATAAGATGTACACATTAAGCATTTATTTTCATGACACTTAACATATAATAACAGTCAAAACACAACACGACGAAGATCACAACACCAGTCTTAATAAACTACAAGAAGCATTAAGCAATGTCACACAGAAAAAATACATATTATCATGATGTCATGACGTGAGAGGGCTTGCAGTAATATTTCAGCTTTCCACCTTGTCCGTTTTTCAAAACAAAAAGTCACTTTCACAACTTTTACGGCACCTTTTCTCATTGTCTTCTATCAGTCACTGCCACTCTCTTCTTGTTTCGTTGTGACGGAGTATGAAAAATTAGCTTTGTAATATTTCAAATGACTTTCGCATATTCACTGTCAAAACTACATGTCACTAAGCTCACATATTTTATTGTCCATATTTTATTTCATGTATGATGTAAATTTCACTTATCCGTCCACAAAAATTTGTGATTCCATATTGTACGAAGCTGTTCATTGCAAAAGTTAAAAAAAAAAAAAAACAATAATCTTTAAATACATCTGCTATTTCACATTACTGTCAAACTCAATTTCATAAAAAGTTTTTATAGATATAAAAAATAGTAATTAGTTAAGTTTCACTAATAGTCAAATTAATTGAAAGCGAATACGTATTTTTAATGAAAGCTTTAATTAATTACACGGAAGTAATGTCTTGTTAAAAAAAAAAGGACTATCAGAATCATTTAACATTAAAATATATATTAATAATTATCGTGATATACGTTATTCATTTATTTAAAATATATATATATATATATATATTTTAGTATTTTAACATTTAAAGAAAACATGTTTTCAGGTTTGGGTTTCATCTTAATTTTCTTTTATTTTCAAGTGCGACAGCAAATGTTTCGTATTTGAACACGAGTAACTTTTCACTGCTCGTTCCTCTACACATAGGGTGCATGGCACAACCACTTCTGCCGGCCTCCGCGGCGAGACTGAAACAAACTGAACGCTGAAGGCGCCGCTGAACTTTCAGGCGCCGGCCGACTGCACGCAGACCTTCGAAAAACGAGGCAATAAGGGTTGCAAACTTTACAAACATGGTAATAAGATAGTACATCTACTTATTAGCTTTAAATCTTCATTTTGGATAGACTATATGAGACAAAATCTGCGGTTCCAAATACGATGATATTCTAAATAACAATATTTTTATTTAATTTATCTGCCATACATCATTATTTATTTGTCGCTTCTATTAGTTATATTTACAAAAAAAAAAGATTCACGGAGGTGAAAATTGTCTTATTTTAAAATTTCATTTTTAAAAAAATTATCCCAAACCAAATTGCATGAGGTATCGATTAATTTGTAAAAATATTACTCTGGCGTTATAAGAGGTGGGGGGTTTCTTAGATTAGCAGCTTTAAAGGGTTATTTTGGTATAGTACACAAATATTGAAAATTATATTGAGTTTTTTCTAAATTATATGTACGTAAAACAAGGACAATGTTTTTTCTTATCAAAAATCTTGCTTGGGGGTAGGAAATTAGGGAAATTCCGCTGAGTGTCATAGACGATTTTAATTCCACTGAAATTCTATTTACTTGATCAAAGATTATCTCCAGTGCAAAATATCAAGCAAGTGGAGAAAAAAGTACGCTTAAAAATATCATATTTTCACTATAACGAGGTGTTTATAAGAAATATTACATATTAAAAACTAAAATACGAGTACATATTCAATTAAACCGTGATTTATTATTAAGGTTTTCACCCCATAAGCTAGCATTTTGCCCTAAAACTATCACAATTATTGCCTTAAACAAACAACTCTATTCGAAAGATTTTAATAATTATTTTTATTTCATTAAAATATAATTTATATTATTTCAACATAACGTCGTTAGAATTCTGAGTCTGAAATTTTTGTATTTTAATAATTTCAATAAATGGTTTATTCGATTGACGGGAACAACTTTTAAACAATAAGTATATTTTATTATTCGAGTATCTTCTTGCCAGGTACCAACTTGCTTACTCTGCGCAGGTACTCGTATAACAACAATGCTACGCAGCTGTGAGAGCGTTTTGCCTTTATGATACCAGTTCATACTTTTGTATTCATAACACCACATGACCCTTATAAGTAAAAACTAATGGCATCATGTGATATTATTTTCATCTTAATGTAATAATTAATATCTCTATATATTATATCACATTTTACTACATTAAATTAGCGATGGTGTAAATTATATTGATAATTTATATTTCATAGGATAGTAGTTTCTAAAAAAACGCAAAATTATATAGTTGTGAAGTTGCTTGAGTATATATATTATTATATTATAATATATTTGGTTACTGCATTACATAATGTGTTCATCCTTGATTTTATATAATTTAAAACCTGACATTTAATATTAATCGGTTTCACATACCTATATGGAAATAATACTCTCCAAATAATTATTGTCTTAGTTATAAAAGCTCTTTACTTAATATAAAAAAAAAACTCAAAAATATGCAGTACTGAAATCAATAAAACTCAGATGGAAGGATCATGTTGTTCATGCAAACGACTTCAGAGCCCTAAAATCGGTCCATAATAAGTTGGGTGGACGAGGTTAAAAAGGATGCAACTAGGATGCAATCACTTACTGAGAATCCTTATCCCGGGATTGTAACCCTTTCGCATCGGTTGTCGATATATGCCGTCAAAGATTCCCCGACCGTTGACATCGGTTGACGTGATATATAGTTTTACTACTTTCAGTACTCATTGTGACATCTACGGTAGGAAATTGGAAGTGCAGTCATTCCCTTTATCAACCTACATGTATTCTTTGCAGTAATCTGTAAAGCATGTAAATAAATATCGTTAGGTTTCGTCACAGGAGCGATTTTTCTGTAAGCCAGATGTGTCAATGCGACCACTGGTATGGAGTTACATAATGAACGTTTGTTAAATATAATAGTTTTTTATGCATCATCTGATAGCCAACGGATAGAAGAAAACATTAAGATATTTGAAAATAGGGCAGATAAGTACATTTATGCTTCAAATACTAGTTTTAAGTAAAAATAATGGTTTGAAAAATTCACGCCGTATTGACAATACTGTTATACAATTTATCGAGCCATCACGAAAGGGTTAAAACTTAATAGTCCTAAGACAAATGGAATTAATAGGAAAGTAAATAATATAAATTAATTTTTTTTCGTGCAACTGCGTTATTAAATTATGTGGATACGGAGTTGTGTAAAAAACAAAAAATAAATGACAAATCGTTGCAATAAAATACTAATTAAATCAATATATCATACCTAACTCTAATGAAATATTAATTTTATCATTGACACTGGCGCCTCTGTTTATCCGAATCGCCACTAATGAAATGAAAAAGAAGATGACTATGAGTCATGCTTCAAATAATTACTGCACTGCGAGTGGCAACACTCTCAAAAAGTTTCAAAACATTTAACAAACTTCTTGTTTTCATTGTCTTAATTGTTTCTGTTTCATTGCAATGATAAATTAATATTGGAAAAGGCATTTAATAATATCATTAACTAATTACAAGTGTTATAATTCGCCGACATGGAAGGCTTCCGAAATAAAAAACCTGAAGAGAATATGACAGTGCGTGTTAAAATTCAACTTAGATTATTAAAATATTCATGTGACTTCATATTACTTAGAAATGATTTTGACTATTATTTTTAGGCTATGTCAAATGTAAATCAATTTGATAATCAACCAGAATCTCGACACGAATGCTCCATTTGTATAAGTTGGCTGGAGGAGCCTGTTCTGACGTCTTGTGGCCACAGATTCTGTAAAAAATGTATTGAAAGTTGGATGCGGTAAGTTAAATTATGATCTTACTGTTTAGTTTATTGCGTGTTTGAAAATATCCGAATCACGTGTCTCTCCTAAAATTATTTCTAAACAACTTGTTTTTTTGGCTTTTAGGTACTAGAATATAATATGTGTATTATAATGTCAAGGTCTTGAATTTAATTTATGGACATGAAGCTAGACTCTATGTACAATTGTCAATAATCATATAATTATTTAAAACTTTGGTCCTTGGATTAGTGGGACTATAAGGTAACACCTTTCTTTTGTGTATAATATTAAAGAAAATTAATATTATCTTCTAAATTACAGTATTGATCTGTAGTAGCGTTTCTAATATAAGCCTTTAATAAACCTTTTCATTGTGACATTGACGGCAAAACCAGCTTAGCTTAGGTAATTTTATTTTTTATTAATTCCTACTAGTTTTTCCATAAAATTTGGAAGAAATTATAGTGCCTTATTAATTGATTCAAAATATTTTTATTTTAAGCATTGTCAAGAAGTAAACCAACAATCTCTGGCATGAAAGGCAAACGCTTTATCTCTGAACAAACCCAAATAAATTCAAAAGTTACTTGACTATATATAATGTATTTGATTGACATGACAGGACAGGATATAATGTATTCGATTGAACTTATGACCTGGCAGCTAAGGTCTCTGATACTATTTCTATAGTGTTTGTAGTGTTAGAAGCGGATATGTTAGAAAGAGATTTGTTTATAATAGTATAATTGTTCTGGAACCGAGTCGTTCGATCCCGAAAATGACAGCTTAGCTGCTGACGTCCGAGTGAAAAATAAAAACCCCCTCAATAACTTCAGTTGTATCTAACATTGCTTTATTACGTACACAAAATGATTTAAAATCATTTAACAAAACATCAATCGATTATTTAGTATATTGTGCTAGAGATTTTATGGATTCCTAATATACATTTCATTACTGC
The DNA here is from genome assembly GCA_022606575.1 of Glossosoma conforme. Classification (NCBI taxonomy): domain Eukaryota; kingdom Metazoa; phylum Arthropoda; class Insecta; order Trichoptera; family Glossosomatidae; genus Glossosoma; species Glossosoma conforme. The sequence continues at coordinate 2,416,265 of JAGTXR010000025.1, read as the reverse complement.
AATGACGACAAAACAAATGATGTTTGCCACTATATTGTATACACTAATTGATACTTCTTAGAAGTAACAATAATTAATGTTTTTTCATAACATCTCTCAGGCAGAAGAACTTTTGCCCCATAGACAACACAGAACTGAAGAACGAAGACATATTCCCAGACAACTTCACGCGGCGTGAGATTCTCCAACTGCGCTGCACTTGTCCATATGCAAGCAGCGGCTGCAAAGCCCTTCTGGCCCCTCTAGAGCTGGAGGCCCACTCTGGAGGTTGCCGCTATCGCCGTACCATTAGCCATGAACCCTCTATTGAGTTGACCATTCGAAGCTGTCCCTTCAGAGACGTCGGCTGTGGAAGCACCTTCAGTGACGAGAGACAGCTCGCCGCGCACATGGAAATGTTCATGCAGAATCATATGCAGGTAATTAATATTGACTAATTAAACATAAATATAGGGATTTGACAAGACATGTATATTGTGGCTAGCAGAGTGTTGTAGCGGCCATATTCTCTAAATTGAGACTATTACAAAATAAGCCATCAAAAAATATTTTCATATTTATGAATAAAAATTTAATTAATAAATGAATATTACCTTGGAAAAGAAGCTATTCATATAATTTATAAAGAATGACATGTATGGTAATTCATATATAGTATATTATTATTATTATTTTTTTTTTATGTAAACACATACAGGAGAATACCGACAGATGGTGATAGTAATTTTTTTTTGAAGTCTCATCTGTGGAATTCTATGACGCTTACCATGGTGTATATGGCTAAACGCTGCATGTGGAGTGTTGATCCGCCAACGTCATAGACTACAGCCCGAGATTCACGCATCATCCTTTATTATTACAGGAACCTACTATGAATGGATGGTCTTACTTCTACCACCAATTTTAATTGATAGGCTATAACTGGCATTTTACGGGTGATGGATCAAATTCACACCAACCAGAGGTATTTTAGAGCTCATATATCGATTAAAAATCCTTTTTATTTTAATCTCCGTCGGGTATCGAACCCACGACCTTTGGTTTGCAAAGCAAGCGCTTTACCATTGAGCTATGACCGCCGGCAAGCTATGACCGCCGACCATATTATATTAATTTATCGAATTCAAAGACTTGGAGAAATAGTCTCAGTTATCCTTCAAACAATTCTTCTTCTGTAATTAATTTATGAAAAAAAATACATACTTTATGATGGTGTTTACTACATATTTGTATTGTTTAAATATATAGCTTGCTTACTCATTTCAAATCTAGACAGAATTCTAAAAATATTATCGCAATAATTGTATGAATAAAATGTTACATTTATTTTTTATGGATTGTTAAAAATAATCAATTTTGCAATTAATTATGAATAAATATTTTAGAAAATATGCTATCCTAGATTAGGTTTAACTTTAAATGTATCTTTTCCAGCTCCTCCTAGCCGCTTATTCCGGAATAAGGATTGACCGTGACCTGTCCACTTCAAGCATTTCGGAGAATGAAGCCATGTGTTTATGGGATCCTGATAAGTCTACCGAGGAAGCTTCGGTATCGCAATCCTCTAGAAACAGCAATGGTCACACAATGCCAGTTAAAGCTCTTATAAGGTTAAATCACTATTATATACAACTATTCCATATCCATTTCTTATTTGGAACTTACGATCTCCACAAACCTGTAAAACACCATCATTATAATATCATCCAAGGTTCATTTGCAATGATACTCCAAAATAGTGAAATCACAGTTGCTTGAAGAAACAGCAGCTTTATTTCATTATCTCTGTATTTCATAGTACTATTTTTTTATATAATTGTAACATTTTTTGCAGAACTTTGTACGAAAGACTCATCATGCTCGAGCAAAAGAACCGCGAGCAAGATATAACCATCAAGAATCTCTCCTACTTGACCAACACCTTGAATCAGGAGCACAAGACTCTGACTGAAGACATCTCCATGAAGCACTGCATGGGCAATTACATTTGGAAAATCACGAACTTCCACCAAAAGTTGGACAACATGCTCAGAGACCCAGAGGAGAAACTCTACAGTCAGGGATTTTATACTTCCCCTGATGGTTACAAGTAATGTCATTTTGCCATCTATTTATTTATTATGTAATTCAGTTCAGGAGAACACCACCACATGATGATGAAGATATCTTGTCTGTGAACACTGTAATCCTAGCCATTGTAAAGTGTTTTAATGTTTTTTATTTGCTAATGGCATCAGACTACATTTATGTGTTCACTGTATAATGTTCATCTACAAGTAATGTTGTTTAATACGATAGACATTTTAATGGATGAACAATCAATCTCAAAGTTACTAAATAGACATTTGATCAATTTATGCAACAAAGTTAAATTATTTCATGGAATCATTTTTGTATATTTAGTTTTTAAATAAATTTTGTGTGGAATTTTATAATGTATTATTAGCATCAGGTGCAATGAAAAATGTGATGAAACTTAATACTTTTGACCTTTTTTTTTACATGTTTAGCGATTTATAAATTGCTTGTCATGAGAATTTTTTTTTTTTTGTAATCTAAATCATTAATATTTTCTAATTTTTTGTTGTTGCAAAATGCACTTTTTAAAAAGAATTTGAAATAACTTGAGTCACATAAATTATATTGTCTAATAAGTGCTTATGTCAAATATATATATATATCGATTGCTTGTCAAAATTAATCGTTAATTTCCAACAAAAAGTGTTGACATTCACAATACTTTCTCATATCTAACTCAAAATGGACAAAATCTGACATACGAACTGTAATACTCATACTCGTAGAGAGACATTAATTGGCAACAAACTATAATAGGCGTATAACGAAGCTGATATGAGAACCATGGTTTCTTAGAGCATCTTCGGGAACTTGGTAGGCTTTTGAAATTTCAAAAAAAAAATTATACACTTTTTCAGATTCTGCATCCGGATTAATTCATCTGCAAAAAACAACCGCTACTTATCCTTGAACGTCCACATGATGCCGTCCGACAATGATGATTTCCTCGAATGGCCATTCTCGGGGAAGATTCTGATCACGCTTCTCAATCCCTCAGACAGCATGCAGACCCTCAAGGACTCTCTGGTATCCCGGCCGGACCTGGGAGCCTTCCAGAAGCCGCAGTCCAACATGACCATGAAGAGCTATGGATTTACCGAATATGTTCTGGCTGAGGATATCAGGCACAACGGATTCATCAAATCGGACACTGTGATAGTTAAAATAAAGGTTACTCTAGCGAATCCGTAATGAGAATTCGCTAAAGTACTGACCATTTTTACTTTTAGTAAGGGTCATTACTCGACACAGTCAATTAATGCTAAAGAAGTATTAATCTAGTTATTTTTACCACGTGATCTGCTTATTATAATGTATTAAAAAAAAAAAAATGCCTAGAAAGCTAATTCACAAAATCTTTAAACTTTTTGTTCAAAATGTTTTTTCTTCTTCATAAATCCATTCCATATCTGGAACATATGATCATACAAATTGCTGCTACTAAACCAGTTGCCATTGTCTATGGCTCGTTCCAAGACATCTATGCACCTAAAGGTCCACTTTTTCACATATATGATTACTGTAGACCTATAAGGCATACGCCCGAGTACTTGAAGAGACGGAATCTTAATTATCCGAGGCATATATTTTGGTGTTTTTTAATTGGATTTCTTAAAAAGACTACTGAGGCCCGGACTATTTGTTCCTAGGGATCGGCTCAACGTGACCTGCGACACACGGTTAGCAACAGCTCATCCATGTTATGGTCCGTGCCTACTATTTATTAACTTTGGTGATCTAATATGAACACCACCAACGATGTGCTATTGCCGCTTGACAATAGGATGGTATAACTTAATTATAGATACTTTGTGTTGATATATTTTAAAAAGCATTTCACCACGTATTATTAAGAATTTTAATTTTAAAATGTCTTGCATGAATACTACGTTTATTTCCATTTTATAAAATATTAATAGTATGATATTAAGGACTACAAAGCTTATTATAGTAACTTTAATGGTTTTGAAATTTTGTGTACTTAATTAATTTTAGTTTCTAACATGTACAATACATATTTATATGAATATATATATTATATTATAAAAGAAGGTAATTCTTGAAATATAGTTTTGACATTTAATTTGTAACCAAATAAATATTATAATATGAGTCTCTAAATGTTGTTATTCTAAATAGCAACATTATAAGTAGTGACTTAATGGAGATACGATAAAATCGAGACACATCTGCATTTATTTAATACAATTCAAATTGATTATACAGTGTGAAACTTAACACACTGTCGCCTTTTAAAAATAATATATAATTGTATAAGAAGGATAACATCCCCTTTCTCAGAACACTATGAATAGATATGAGATTGATCTCTTGGCCTTCTTAGCGCATTGGCAGCAGAGCTATGATGAAAAATATTTGTATTATCTTTCATTTAACAGCAGCTTATCATTTTAGGTTATGTCTATGTAACAATAGAATTACATCCCATACTTATTATAAAAGTGTGTATTTATAAATAAAAATAATAAACCGGATGAAAATATTTTGACTACTTTAATGACAAATTGTAATTAAAATCATTTTCATTTATAAGACAATAATATTAGAGACAATATTAACCTTCATAATAATATATAATACATTTTTTCGAACAAATTTCATAATATAGTTACGTACTCTTGTGTTTATTTTTTGTTTAAATACTTGTATGAGTAGTTATACGTATTTGTAAGTATATGGATTTTTAAAACGGACACTTTTTGAGTTTGAAACATTCATTTAAATGATTAAGTTTTTTATTACTCTGGCTGTGCCATAGTCTTTGTAAAATAACCTTTTTGTGCCTACCAAAGTATTAAATGATATTATAAATATACATACCTATATCTCTTTTTAAATATGAATCTAGAACACAAGTGATAAATGTGAAGCATGTACCTTTTATTTTGTAAATTCAAATCTATAATATAATATTTTTTATGTCAATATTATGTGATGTTTTATTTTTATTCAAATCTTTAAATCTTTTTCCGAATCCTAAGTAATCTTACACATACTAAATGAATTAGAACAAAAAACACTCCAAAAATAACTTCCATTAATACAGTTTGAAATTTTGTATTTTCCAGAATAGAGAATTTCCTTCTATATTTGGACATACATATCGACGTCATAAGTTGCCACCACCCAGTTGTCAGTTGCTACTGTCCCGAAACATCTCTACATCCAGGGGTCCACTAGGGCAGAGTTCCACAACCTTTTCTCACCTACGGCACACCAAAGTTCTTCTTTAAATTCCGCGGCACAGCAAAGTTCTTTCTAGAATTAAGGCAATAAACCAAAAGAATATAAATTAATTTGATCAATTAATATAAACTGACCAACACTCACTGGGGAGCCCAACCACCCCTTCTTCGTACCTCAGCTTTAGCACTTTGTTTCTCAGCCGGAGAATATGCGGCACCAGTGTGGGGTCGATCAGCCCACTGTAATCAAGTGGATACTGCCCTGAATGATGCATGCAGAGTCGTCACAGGCTGCCTCAAACCATCACCCATTTCTAAACTATACCCCTTGGCTGGTATCGCACCACCAAACATAAGACGCAAAGTCATATGCGCCGAAGAAATGCTTAAGGCAATCAACCAACCGTCCCACTGCTTGTATAATCAGATACCCCCAACACCAAGATTGAAGTCGCGAAGCAGCTATTTGAGATCCACACAACCTCTCACATCCGGCCCTATATATATATATATAATCTTGTCGGAAACAACAGGATCAGATCCTGTCTGCCCAGAATGGGCGACGTCGATGGCGTTACTTCTGGCCATCATCAGGTCTTCCTGGGTGCAGCTATTCGGGCACAGCGCACACTCCAGAAGGTGTGACAGGGTCTTCTCCACGCCGCAGTCACATTCAGTCGGTCCGCTGTTTAACTGCCAGGCCCTCATTTGTGTCCTCGTCTTGCATACTCCGGTCCGAAGTCTGTTAAGGGACCTCCATATATTCCACCCTTGGTTATGTCCAGGGGCTAGGTCCTCTTTCGGGGCAATCCAAGTATTCCCCTCAGTTGCGCTTCTCCACATGTTCAGCCGCAGGGTGGCCTCAGGTATCACCAGTTCCGTTGTCGACTGTAGGAAACTTCTTCTTGATTTGAGCCGTGTAGTTATCTTTTGGTACCCAAACATAGGGTGGAGTGCGTCGTGGGTTGCTTTGGTGAGCTCCTTCTTGGTAGTAACTTCTCGCCGTATGTTTGGTGGGACAATGCCCGAGAGTTGATATCGCTTTGATATTGGGGTAGGTTTTAGGCACCCCGTAACCACCCGGCACGTTTCATTCAGAGCACTATCCACTTTCTTGGTATGGGCAGACCTCGCCCATACTGGCGCAGCATACTCGCCAGCAGAGAAACAGAGAGCTAGAGCACTTGTGCGGATCAGGTTTGGTTGGGCTCCCCACTTCGTACCTGCCACTTTTCGGAGTAGGTTGTTTCTGGTGGACACCTTTTGCTTAACAGACTGAAATCCGGCCCTGAAAATGAGAGACCTGGAAATCCCTGAACAGATTAAGAACCGGAGTTGGTAGAACAAAGGACAACCTCGAGCGGTGGGGAATGCTTCGGCAGGGAAAGACACTATTGTGCGACTGTGGAGACCTGCAGACCGCCTCACACCTAAGATCCTGCTCCATGTGCCCAACAAGCTGCACATCTCAGGACGTAAAGCTGGGCAACACACGAGCTATCGATGTTGCCAGATACTGGGAAAAAATAATATTATGTCACTGACACGAAGAATAAGATTTGATCAATTATACAATCTCGTACATTTTTATTTCATGTGGAGCGTGTACAAAGGATACTACGCAGTTGTCTGTTTACATAAGTAGGCGACAAGCGCTAAAAGACTGTTGTCAAATTATTTAGCTTAATGTTGTCTAATTTGACCACGGCACACCAGTGTGCCGCAACACAACGGTTGTGGAGCACTGCACTAGGGAACATATATGGCAATTGACGAACTCCTGGGCAGAAGCCGGGGACTAGAATAGAAGGCAATTTTAGTGTCCGCGGCACATTTACCAAAAAGCAGTCATCAAACAGAGAACTTTTATTTTTTTATATATATATTTTTATTCTGACCAAAAATTCTAACTGGAATTATTTAAATTCAGAAAAATTATTTAGATTATTAACATCATTCTCAATGCTATTGGAAATATTACTAAATATATCAACATAAACTTATTTCTCAATTTTAAAAACATGATCTCTATGGATTACATTGTTATTTAGTAAGTAGTGAAAGTTGGTTGATGAGGTTGGTTGAATCTTTTTTTTTTATAACATTCAAGTCTTGATGTTTGTGCATACTAACCTAGATATTAAAAATATCAAACAATACATTATTTTTATCAATAACATTATTTATTCTCGATATTATTCAGTTGACATTAATTTCCTTAGAAATACTTCATTATTATAATAATATAATTGCACTTAATACTAAATAATATTAAACTGTTTAAACCAATTAGGTGGAGCAGTTAAAACAGCATAATTCTTAGCAGCTGATAATAACAAAACCTCATTGGTCCATAACTGTGTGATTAATAAACCTCCAATTGTTGAGAATGTGAATAGCCAAGTTACCCCAACACCCATATCCACTAAACCAGCTCCTTAGAATCAAGTAATTAGAGTGTCATACCCTGTATAATAATTATCTTATAAATAAACAATTCATTAATCTATTTTCATGATCCGCCTTTTTTCTGTCCACTGTTTCAGTCTCCATTTTACTTGATACTCTTCCCCATGAACCTCTTCCTAATATTCTTTTGATATCATTTGTCTATCTTGCAGTTCCATTTGTTATAAAATTATTTTAATTATAAGCGAATAATATAAGTTTTATGTAAGTATATAAATTAATCATTTTTATTAAATAAAATAATTTTAAAATGAATTGTAAGACTTGAAGATTGTGTGAGAAGTAGTGGCATTCACAAATTGGACTGTTTTATTTATTTTTCTTATTTTTATAACCTCCAAGCCATTCGATTGCACTTGCAAAATTTCACTATCATACGTTACACCACTTGCAGATTTTTCATCAGTTTCAGTACCAAATAATTTCCACAATGCCGAAGAACAAGTAGAAGGAATCTCATTATCATTATTAGTTGAATTATGGTTATTCTGTTTGTAATCACATTTTTTTTCGACATATTTTTTTTGTATTTCTAACAAATTTTCATCACGCAAACATTGTTTTTTAATAGCATCACTATCAAATAATTCGGTCAAATTAATTGGTCTTTTAGAAATATTATTTAGATTGTGCGTGGTTTTATTTTTCTTTTTCTGTGAATTTCTCAACTGTGTTACAATATCGCTGGTATGCAATTTATTTTCAAACATATAATCGTACATTGTCAAGTCAACATCTTCACAATCGATCGGTTCAGATTTATTTACAGGATATTTCTGTCGATATACTGTATCAGAAACGACCATATTCATTGGTAATTTTATCATTTTATCGAAACCATTAATAGTCCTTATCCCAGACATGGTAATATTTTGTGGGCCCATTTCATTAAAATATTTTGGGCGCATAATACATTTGTTTTCAGATATCACTACGTCTTCTTTGCAACGCTTTGCAGTAAAATTGAACATATTATATTAAACAGAATATACAATTTACTTATTTGATATATGGATGATTTACCGTTTCACAATTAAGCGGGAATGATTTTTTTATACTATTGGCAGCACTACACCGTCAACACTACATAGCGTCTAATGTCAAAAACACAAAAACTTATAATAATTTTTGATAGATGTCTATAAATATTCAAAATAATATTCTTTTAGTTTAAATGTTTTCAAAATATTGATTTTGTTTTATTAAAATAAGCATATTATATTAAATTAGGTATATTTATCAACCAATTTATAAAATAAATAAAATAAAATTTTAGAAAATATGATCCGTGCATAAGATGATTAGATTATAAAACCGGAATAGAAGTAGCTGTTACGGTAATTATTAATATTTTATATATTACAATGCTAATTCTAGTAAAACCATATCAATACATATTTTAAAATCAGAAATATATGATTGTCCTGAAACTTTTAGTTATCTATCAAAAATAAGTTTTTTGTAATTTTGACGCTTTAAAATTTTGACCGTGTATTATTTTTTTGCGGGAAACGCCAAAAAGCTTACAAAATTTTCCGGGCGGCGAGGCTGACGCTGATTGCAAAAAAAAATGTTAGGTTGTTAAAATAAAAATGGAAGTAATGTTTAATGGTCCATTTATTGATTTTACTCTGAAACATTTACAATTTGAATAATTAAAAAAATATAGATGTTGTGATGGTTTTATTCATATTTTTTTACATATCCGCTTTCTATCCTAAACATTTGTCACCATTTTTTTTAACCACAAAGCTCGACTGTGTCGACTGCCATAATACTTGCTTTATCTCATGCTATATCTGCAACTGAAACTCCACCAAGTACATTCCGTGTATGCTTCCGACGACGGTTTGTAGAAAAGGTTTCTGTAGTATTCCAGCATATTTAATCGTCAGCTTTTTAAAAATATGTGATCATTAATCCGACGATCTCGAGGCCTAGGCCATTAGGTTCTAAAATCCATTAGGATAATGCATAAAACATACAATTAAATAATATAGTTTACCTGCCTACGTAAAATAATAGAAAAAATATTTTGAAAAAGTTTTAATCGTCGATGACGAAACTTGAATAAACAATGACGGCGTTTATCTACGTATAGGTATTATATATTTAAGTACATATCTGTATTTGATTATGTAATTTGAAATGTAATTTTATCATTTTATACAACAATAGTCTCTCGTTATTTGCTTACATGGTATATTTAATCTACGTACAGTAAAATTTAAACAAAGTAAATGTTAACTATATATCTACTTTTTGTCAATAAATTAGTAGTATGTATATCTGCTCAACATAAAAATATTTATAAGAGGACATAATATATATTTTTTTAAATTGTTTATATTTTAACACTATTATACGTTCATTTCATATTTAATATTTTTACTCGATCACTATAGCTGTATTAACACTATTATTATGGACACAGGTCTTCCAAAGTTTTTTAATTGATCATGATTAATTGTCAAGCCTGTAGGATGTTTCTGAGCATCCCTACATGGTTGACACATGCGGAAAATGCTTACGGAAAAAACTTATTATATATAATATTATAGAATATATTGCGTTTAAGAATATTCCACTAATAGTTTTTACTTTCATCAAAAATCATACATGGTTAGGTAAGTAACTTATCAACAAGGAATAAAAACAGGGAAAATATTTTTGCTCACAAAGCAAGGGGAATCAGCTTCTGAATGTTGCTGAAATATCCCTCTTTCAGCAATATTAAGACGCTTTTAATTTGCGTTCCCAAGTACATAAAAAGGTTGGAAACAGCTGCTATATAGAATAATATTAAATATAAGATTATATATTACTTTAACCATTTTAATTTTCTTGGCGTCGAAACACATATTTCGGTGGATTATTGTAAGATAACTGATTATTACTTGTATTTATAAAAAATACTGATAATTATATTTTATTTTGTCGCCTGTCATTGTGAAACAAAAACGTTATATAAATGGTATATATTATGATAATGCGACACATGAATCATTATCGGAATGAGGGATTGCCATATAATTAATAAATTACCTATGAATCTTTAAACATTTCTGAAATAAAAAATGTACATTATTTATGAAATGATATAAATAATAATCCTGTAACAATTTTCAATTATCAATAAACACTTCAAAATTATTTCGATTAATTTCTATATTCGGTTCCCTAACGGGAATATATAGTCGTCACGAACTGCCTGTTTTCCGTAGCATCCCCGAGTACACTTTTTGGCTTAAAGAGCCCATGGGCTTAAAGAAAAGGCACTGTAATTTATGATGTTCTTTTATATTCGAAATATATGTCCCAGACAAATCCATCTGCGTCTCCTCATATTTTAATATTGAAGACAGTCTTTTCTGCTCCCTCACTGGGGCTCTGGATTTAGAGGTAACTTGAAAAGAAACAAGGATGAGAGTACCGTGAGAGGGAATTTGTGGCGATCATGTATGCCATTTATGGAGTGAACATGATGGAAGAATAACAATTATACAACATCGTTTGTATCCCATTACTCAGATTCGCCTTTGGATTGGGGAACTATTCTTTCGGTACGAATTATCCAGATATATACCAAGAACCGTGTTTTAAAATACAATAAAATTAACATTACTTAAACAACATTACGTATTTGGTTAAATTATTAACTATAGTAGTTTCATGTTTATTTAATCAAAAGTCTACAATTAGCACTTTTTTCTTACCAATTTAATGGAAACCAGTCACGGCTTTTAAAAAACTAGCCATCTTGAAAAATACCTTGTATTATATTGATCTGAATTTTAATATTTTTAATTAATGCAATTTTGATCATAATTATTATTGCACTACTCTGAATTCGTATTATATTCATCTGAATTATTATTGCACTACTCTGAATTCGTATTATATTCATCTGAATTATTATTGCACTACTCTGAATTCATCTGTATTATATTCATCTGAATTATTATTGCACTACTCTGAATTCGTATTATATTCATCTGAAGTATTATTGCACTACTCTGAATTCGTATTATATTCATCTGAATTATTATTGCACTACTCTGAATTCGTATTATATTCATCTGAATTATTATTGCACTACTCTGAATTCGTATTATATTCATCTGAATTATTATTGCACTACTCTGAATTCGTATTATATTCATCTGAATTATTATTGCACTACTCTGAATTCGTATTATATTCATCTGAATTATTATTGCACTACTCTGAATTCGTATTATATTCATCTGAATTATTATTGCACTACTCTGAATTCGTATTATATTCATCTGAATTATTATTGCACTACTCTGAATTCGTATTATATTCATCTGAAGTATTATTGCACTACTCTGAATTCGTATTATATTCATCTGAATTATTATTGCACTACTCTGAATTCGTATTATATTCATCTGAAGTATTATTGCACTACTCTGAATTCGTATTATATTCATCTGAATTATTATTGCACTACTCTGAATTCGTATTATATTCATCTGAATTATTATTGCACTACTCTGAATTCGTATTATATTCATCTGAAGTATTATTGCACTACTCTGAATTCGTATTATATTCATCTGAATTATTATTGCACTACTCTGAATTCGTATTATATTCATCTGAATTATTATTGCACTACTCTGAATTCGTATTATATTCATCTGAAGTATTATTGCACTACTCTGAATTCGTATTATATTCATCTGAATTATTATTGCACTACTCTGAATTCGTATTATATTCATCTGAAGTATTATTGCACTACTCTGAATTCGTATTATATTCATCTGAATTATTATTGCACTACTCTGAATTCGTATTATATTCATCTGAATTATTATTGCACTACTCTGAATTCGTATTATATTGATCTGAATTATTAATAGATGGTCATAATTTATCAATTAGAATAAAAAATATTGTGACAATTCATATTACATAATTGGTATAGTTAAAAATAAAATATTCTATATTACTTTGTCAAATCAATTGTTAATTAAAAATATTTTTTTATTACGACTCTCTACATTTTTGTTTACACGCTTAATATTTATACAATTATATTCTAACCAAAATTTTTGTTAGCCGTCGAATGTCGTTTAAAACATTTAAGCCAAACTCAACTCAAAGCTTCGAACTCCAGACTCTTGTTACTTAGTAATCAAGTGTGCGAACCTATTGTGATATCTACGGCATTGACAAGTCCATCTCGATCTATTATAACGGTTCAGGATATTATCACGGAAGATAAACCTGGTGATCGTAGATCGTTCATACACAATTATAATGATGGTGCTTCTCAGTCACTTGTTGATCGTTGAACGCAGCGGTTGCGCGTTGTTCATTCCATGTAGTGATCATTGAGTATTTTCCGAAGAGTGCAGGCAGATCTTTATAGATCTATCTGATCCAAAACAGTGTCAAGGAACTGTGAATAAACTGAAGCAAACTGGAGAGACGACGGTTTTTCGAAACTTGACTTGGGCGAGAACCATCTCTACACAAGATGGTATTGTTTATTTATCTCTTTGTTATTGTTTGGTGAAAATAATTTGATGAATAAAACACATACAAAATGTTTTCTATCGCCAGTGTTTTGCCACAAATGTGAGAGGTAACAAAATTGTTTTAAAAGCTAATTTAAACCTAATTTCTGATGTTTGATTGAGGTGAAAGTTGGCATCCAAATATTACAAATCTGATAAAAATTTAATGTGATAGAATTATCTTATCATAGAAAGATGTCAAAAACATTGAAAACCTTGCGAGTATTACATCTATAGATTTCCTTCAAAGAGTACCTTAGTAGCTAAAATAATAATTACATTTTAATAAATACTTAAGAAGACAGTTGTTAAGCCTGCCACTTAAAAGGGTGTATCATAACTTACTGGCACATTATTAACTGTGTTTCCATTAACAAAAATATAATATTGGTATCTTAAAAGAAAAATCCAGTTTTTCATCACAAAACAAATCGTTCACTTTAGCATTTAAAAAAATCTTAAAAATAAATAAATAATAAATACAAAATATTCAAACATAGGATACATATATAATTAAAAATTTAATAGACTCACTAAAAATATTTATCTGGAAGATAGCATCAGATAGGTTTCATTGATGGTGCTCAATTGGCTGATAAGAACACCTGACAGTATGGAATTATCTTAAAATCCTTTATGTAATTTAATCTAATTGTTTTATTAACAACCAGAATTAAGGCCCGCTTAAATTACGAGATTGTTTTAACTATTTTATTATTATTATTAGTGAGATCAAAACAATATTAATATTAAAAAATCAGTTCCACAAACGTATCATATTATAAATAAGATACCAATTTATAAATAAGATAATGTACTACATAAGTCAATCTCAATTGATATCAATATTATGTTAAAAAATATCGTTTATTTTTGACTTAGGTAATAGATTTTTTATGTGGAGAAGAAAAAAAAGCAATCAAGTGAACCACGAATCCAACTATTCATGTCGATTGCCGATTTTAATTGATGAGTATTTTTAAAGAATCAAAATCTCTTTATCTCCTTTTTCTCATCGGTGATGAAAGCGACTTTCAATGTCAAACCAAAAAGTGTAATTCAAATAATAAAAAGGTTTGCCCTACTTGTTGTTTGTGTACACTTGTATTCGTGGTCACGACCCAGGGATACAGCGATCGGGATATTAACTCATAGTACTACTGAACACTGACACACGCCAAATATAGATCATTGTTGCATATCCGGCCCTCGACTAGCTCTGACAGTTGCGTTTCTCTGCGGCCAACACCATATCCGCTCTCAATTTAAAGCATATGGCCGTCACGAACTGCAAACAACATCACGTCATCCATAATATGTAAAATCACGTCCTGTATAAATCTTGACATTCTCATTTTAGAAACTATATTGTAGTATTTAAGGATAGCGTTCAATGCAAGAATATCCCAGCTTACTGGAAAAAAGTACAGTTTTCTCCTATTTTATACCCAGTTTCATTGTGATTTTATATTTTTTTGTTGAGGAATACCATTATAGATTCATTTCAATATCTGAGAATATTGATGTAGTAACTTTCAATATAACACTTTCCATCAGTACATTTTCTCTGAGTTTTTCTGACTCTTATTCTCTTATACAGTGATTTCCTTCTTCTCAAATCAAGACTTTTATATTTTAGTTAATAATATAGATCATCATTACGAATTTTTAAAGTTCAATAATAAGATACGTAATGTGATTCGTGCAATTGCGAATTTGAACCTCTACAAATCTTAAAATTAAAAAGGTTTTCACTATCGTCATATCCTCTGAATTTATTGATCATGAGTATCTATAAATAACATCTTACTCTGAAATTTTTATCGGTAAAAATGACTATCGCACAATCTATTAATTTTAACACACTATGAGCATTCTAATCGCTGCATCACGATCCTTAGAAAGCAGATTTTGCTCATCAAATTGGCATAAAAACGGCACTGCAATAAATATTAAAATATAACAATATAAATACATTAATTCACTAAAATAAAGTTAGTTCAGAAATCTTATTAGACGTCTCGTTATTTTTTTATCTTTGACAAGTTATTTAAAATAATCTGCCGGTTTTTATATAATCACTCGACGGTGTTAAGGAGTTTCGATCGGCGAGATAAAAATGGTGGAATCTTCTTTGACATCACACTTATCATTAAATGTCTGATCGATGTTTTTAACACGTGAAACATTAGTGTCTGAAACTAGATCCACAGCAGTGATTAATCTGCCTATTATTATTATTTTCTAACATGTTTTGATTTAGATGCTTTTAATATATTATGTTGTTATGTTCACTTTGTTCATTTGTAGATTGCGTTTATGTATGAGTGTTAGTTTATATAATGTCAATGTGCAAAATACTGCCTTCTGATTTTGGCATGATTTTTGATTAAAGTGAAATTGAACACACATAATATGACAATGCAATTTTATGGTATAATTGATCTAACGTATTAGTGCAGTGGTTCTCAACCGGTGCACCGCGGTGCACTGGTGCATCGCGAGCTTGTTGCAGGTGCACCGCGAAAGAAATGGGTGAAAACGAAAAAATCTGCAAAATAGTGAAAACCGATATAGTTGGCGAAATTATGAAAGTCAACGAAAGGGTTAGGGTGATTTCGATTTAGTCGAATCGATCGCACGTGTTGTCGCTGGCTATTTCCCGCAATGGATAAATTTATTACCAAACGAAATCGTAAATCAGACCAAAATATTAGTGACACAGAGAGTACAAGTGGAAGAAGTAGTGACGATGTTACTAGACATCATACGTCTCATACAAATGAAAGTATTTCCAGTAAAATCAGAAAAATTAATCAACAGTATTCTCAAGAATATTTACGCTTAGGTTTTACTAGCATCAATGAGGAAGAATATCACATTCCACTATGTGTCGTATGTGGAGAAAAACTGTCCAATAGCGCGATGTATCCTGAGAAGTAAAATCACCACTTCACTA